>JAVIAB010000117.1:71117663-71822125 GCA_032433765.1 Megaustenia siamemsis
GGTGAACCGGAGCCGTCGGTTGGGATCGAACCCTACCTCTTGTCCTTCGTAGTCCAGCTCACTAACCACTGAGCTATCGCGGCTCCAAGGCAGTCTGGGCCTGCCTTATTTCTGCATCCTTTTCTTTTTGTGTACACCTTGTAAGATATGATATCGCTAGTTACGCTCTTCAGATGAGGAAACCATTTTATTTCTTGTCTTTATATGTCGTGGCCTCCACATCTTGAAGCGTGCTTTAAATGGTAAGGAGAAATGAACAAAAATAGAACAAAATGGTATGGTTAAATTTTTGCCTAAAATGTGAACAACAAAAATTAGAATAACGTTTCGGCTTAATAGGCCTTCAGCAGGGACAAATATACAATACACATACATATATGTATTTAAAACAAACAAAAAAATAAATAATATATAATAATAAAATAAATAATATTATAAAATATTAATAATTTAATCATAAAGAATAACAATTCCAGGGCGCCGAAATGACCAAAAACAACAAACTTAGTATACAGCTCGTCACTAAAAACAAACTTAGTACACAGCTCGTCACTAACAACAAACTTAGTATACAGCTCGTCATCAACAACACACTTAGTATACATCTCGTTACCAACAACAAACTTAGTATACATCTCGTCATCAACAACAAACTTAGTATACAGCTCGTTACCAACAACAAACGTAGTATACAGCTCGTCAACAACAACTAACTTAGTATACAACTCGTCAACAACAACACACTTAGTATACAGCTCGTCAACAACAACAAACTTAGTGTACAGCTCGTCAACAACAAACTTAGTATACAGCTCGTCAACAACAACAAACTTAGTATACAACTCGTCAACAACAACACACTTAGTATACAGCTCGTCAACAACAACAAACTTAGTATACAGCTCGTTACCAACAACAAACTTAGTATACAGCTCGTCAACAACAACAAACTTAGTATACAGCTCGTCAACAACAACAAACTTAGTATACAGCTCGTCAACAACAACAAACTTAGTATACAGCTCGTCAACAACAACAAACTTAGTATACAGCTCGTCAACAACAACAAACTTAGTATACAGCTCGTCAACAACAACAAACTTAGTATACAGCTCGTCAACAACAACAAACTTAGTATACAGCTCGTCAACAACAACAAACTTAGTATACAACTCGTCAACAACAACACACTTAGTATACAGCTCGTCAACAACAACAAACTTAGTATACATCTCGTCAACAACAAACTTAGTATACAGCTCGTCAACAACAACAAACTTAGTATACAGCTCGTCAACAACAACAAACTTAGTATACAGCTCGTCAACAACAACAAACTTAGTATACAGCTCGTCAACAACAACAAACTTAGTATACAGCTCGTCAACAACAACAAACTTAGTATACAGCTCGTCAACAACAACAAACTTAGTATACAGCTCGTCAACAACAACAAACTTAGTATACAGCTCGTCAACAACAAACTTAGTATACAGCTCGTCAACAACAAACTTAGTATACAGCTCGTCAACAACAAACTTAGTATACAGCTCGTTACCAACAACAAACTTAGTATACAGCTCGTCAACAACAACAAACTTAGTATACAGCTCGTCAACAACAACAAACTTAGTATACAGCTCGTTACCAACAACAAACTTAGTATACAGCTCGTCAACAACAAACTTAGTATACAGCTCGTCAACAACAACAAACTTAGTATACAGCTCGTCAACAACAACACACTTAGTATACAGCTCGTTACCAACAACAAACTTAGTATACAGCTCGTTACCAACAACAAACTTAGTATACAGCTCGTCAACAACAACAAACTTAGTATACAGCTCGTCAACAACAACAAACTTAGTATACAGCTCGTCAACAACAACACACTTAGTATACAGCTCGTCATCAACAACACACTTAGTATACAGCTCGTTCCAACAACAAACTTAGTATACAGCTCGTCAACAACAACACACTTAGTATACAGCTCGTCAACAACAACACACTTAGTATACAGCTCGTTACCAACAACAAACTTAGTATACAGCTCGTCAACAACAACACACTTAGTATACAGCTCGTCAACAACAACACACTTAGTATACAGCTCGTCAACAACAACAAACTTAGTATACAGCTCGTCAACAACAACACACTTAGTATACAGCTCGTCAACAACAACACACTTAGTATACAGCTCGTCAACAACAACACACTTAGTATACAGCTCGTCATCAACAACACACTTAGTATACAGCTCGTCAACAACAACAAACTTAGTATACAGCTCGTCAACAACAATAAACTTAGTATACAGTTCGTCACCAACAACAAACGTAGTACACAGTTCGTCACCAACAACAAACATAATACACAGTTCGTCACCAGCAACAAACGTCGTACACAGTTCGTCACCAACAACAAACATAGTACACAGCTCACCAGCTTCAGTTCAAAGTACCAAATGGTCACTAAAATAAATACATCACTAAACTGATCACCAACAAAAAACCAAGTACCCGACTCGTCACAACACCAATTCCAAGCAACCAACTCGTCACCAACAACAATCCCAAACAACCAACTCGTCACCAACATCAATCCCAAACAATCAACTCGTCACCAACAACAATCCCAAACAACCAACTCGTCACCAACAACAATCCCAAACAACCAACTCGTCACCAACAACAATCCCAAACAACCAACTCGTCACCAACAACAATCCCAGCAACCAACTCGTCACCAACAACAATCCCAAGCAACCAACTCGTCACCAACAACAATCCCAAACAACCAACTCGTCACCAACAACAATCCCAAGCAACCAACTCGTCACCAACAACAATCCCAAGCAACCAACTCGTCACCAACAACAATCCCAAACAACCAACTCGTTACCAACAACAATCCCAAACAACCAACTCGTCACCAACAACAATCCCAAGCAACCAACTCGTCACCAACAACAATCCCAAACAACCAACTCGTCACCAACAACAATCCCAAACAACCAACTCGTCACCAACAACAGTCCCAAACAACCAACTCGTCACCAACAACAATTCCAAGGAACCAACTCGTCACCAACAACAATCCCAAACAGCCAACTCGTCACCAACAACAGTCCCAAACAACCAACTCGTCACCAACAACAATTCCAAGGAACCAACTCGTCACCAACAACAATCCCAAACAACCAACTTGTCACCAACAACAATCCCAAGCAACCAACTCGTCACCAACAACAATCCCAAGCAACCAACTCATCACCAACAACAATACCAAACAACCAACTCGTCACCAACAACAATCCCAAACAGCCAACTCGTCACCAACAACAACAATCCCAAACAACCAACTCGTCACCAACAACAACAATCCCAAGCAACCAACTCGTCACCAACAACAATCCCAAACAACCAACTCGTCACCAACAACAACAATCCCAAGCAACCAACTCGTCACCAACAACAATCCCAAACAACCAACTCGTCACCAACAACAACAATCCCAAGCAACCAACTCGTCACCAACAACAATCCCAATCACTAATATTGTTGTAACGAACAAGTTCACACAATCCCCGCATCAACACAATTCCAACCAATCCAAGGACAGAACACCGCTTCTCTTTTAAATGAAACAAAAAACAATTTTCTTTATTTTGAAAATAATAATCCCCCCTCCCCCACAGCCACCTACCCCTTCCTAAATTCACAGTTCGACTGTAGCGTGTATGAATTAAGATAAAAGGTACTTGAATTTTAGGCTACCTGAATTAGCGTCTTAGCACGCGAGTTTTCACCCATATGTGCTCGGCTGCCTATCCAGATGTGGTGGTTGGAGACTTCTGGATAGTGTCGCTTCAAGCATCGAAACGCGACCCGAAGCGGCATTCCTCACCTTCCCAGAGTACTACCATGATAACCATTTCTGCCAGTGGCTGGGTCGACTGCGGTGTAATTTTTTTTTTCCAACCCTGAACACAGTTCACACTGCTTCCAGCGGGAATCGAACACGGGTTGTCCGAACGTTGGTAGCTTAGTCGGGTGGTTTTCCTACCTAGGCGACCGAGGCCCCTACTGTACAAAATATCTCAGTAAAGTAAAGTAAAGTAAAGTACCCCCGTCACGCCAAGTGGCGTATAGGGAAATATGGTGTTAGTGACGCTATATTTTACAGACATTCAGCACATGATTATTTGGGCTAATGTGGTCAGTATTACGCCCGTGCTGCTTTACTTTCCCAGAAAAAATCCGGTACCCATTTAAGGCTGGGTGAACCCGGAAGCCGTCGGTTGGGATCGAACCCTACCCCTTGTCCGTGGTAGTCCAGTTCAATAACCACTGAGCTATCGCGGCTCCAAAATATCTCAGTACCTATTTACATCTGGGTTAACATATTAACAATCGATCAAAATCGAACCCGATCTCTCATCCTCAAAAGAAAAAAAAAAAACCAAATCACTAACCACCTCTACCCCACTAAAGTTAATAAAATTAAATTAAGGAGAAAAAAAATGATCATATTTTTCTAACAATATAACTCTCCTCTTAGCTTCAATATCAATATTGCATCGTTTAACAGCTTTTAGACGTTTCCCTGAAGCATTTCAAACGATCTTTACGCCATTTCCGACATATGCCTCATTGATATTTTCTTCAGATGTTCATTGCCCTCGCTGTTCGCTCGACTTTAGCAGGACACATGCTCACGAGAAATAAATGCTATATATCAAGTTAAATAGATTTGGTCTCCTCCGAAAGATTAGTCTCCTGCTGTGTTTTATGAGTCCTGGTCGCGAATTTGACGATCCTGAAAAAAAAAGGGGGAAAAAAATTCTATCACATCCAATTTTATGATTTATATTCACATTCAATTTTATGCTCAATTTTGCTGCTGGTTTAAGTTCACAATAGATCTATGACAATTTTGTTCGTTGAACGAGTGGGCTCAAATGTGGAGTGGGAGAATAGCATTTTTACTGTAGAGTAGGGGACATAATATTTCCTTTACTGTTCAATAAAGGATTTCTTTCTTTTTACTTTCTTTCTTTTTTTTTTCTTTCTCTCTTTCTTTCTTTCTTTCTTGCTTTCATTCATTCATTCTTTTTTCTTTCTTCCTTTCTTCTGTTTACCTTTCTTTCTTTCTTTTTTCGTTCTTCTGGCCTGCACGTCTTTCTTTCCTTTGTTCTTTATTTCTGTCTTTCTTTCTGTTTTTCTTTTTTTCTTTCTGTCTTTTTTCTGTTTTTTTTTAAATTTTGCCTGTCTTTCTTTCTGTTAATCATTCTGTGTTTCTTACTTTTACCCAACTACTAAACATTTCCGTAGTTCATTCATTTACAAACAACAAATAAGAAAATGGCGTAGATGGACAGTATTATTGTTAACAAGTTTCTACCAAGCAGGGAAATATGGGCCATTTTGCCTAATAACTCCGACTTCAGCAAGGTGTTTCCAGCTACCAGATTGCCATCCGTCTTCGAGCCTTACTGACTTTGTCTGAGTGGTTAGTCTGTTTGCGGAGGCAGAGGGAGGACCTCGGGTCGGATCTTGATCGAGTGTCTCTGTCGTTGATTCTGACGTAAGAAGATGGCGAAACACAGCCCTGGTATTGTTGATGCGTCTTGGTCTCCGAACATGAATCTAGACAGCTATCATCTGATACATCTAGCATTACAGAAGTAGGCGAAAAATCAGAAGAAGAAGAAGAAGAAGAAGATGAAGCGTGATGGCTCTTGACAATGTCAAGGTTAAATACATTGTCGTTCTGACCTTCACGACTACCACAGAAATGATCCTCTTCGTCTTCCGAGCGCTAACTGGACGAAGGTGAGTTGTGTTGTAATTTGAAGCAAATATGTGATATCTGCGCCTTCGGACCAATAGATCCGACGTCAACATAACATTTTTCAGCACGGGTGTGCCCTCCTTCTCGATATATACTTACTTGACTGTGTAGACTTTTTTTTTTTCGTTCCCCAGCTTTGACCTCTGACGAAGTCCCTGGAGACAAGGAACTGAATTCTGCGTGTTAATCCGTTTTCCCTGGCAGCCGTATATGCAAGGGGTCCCTAGCCGCACAGGCAGATAATTCTTCGGTGGTACTTGAAATTCTTCCGTCGATGAGTAATTGACGTTTCAAGCCGGGCGTTGCTGCTGAGACCATGGGTGGTTACCGCAGCCAGAAATCACAAAGAAAAATTCCAATGCCGGATTTGAACCCACAACCTCTCTGTCTCGAGGAAGGCGTGTTGCCTCGAGACCAACCAGTCCCACACTGCGTGGTCTGTTTCGTGTGAGACATAGACCCCGTATTGGTCAAGGAAATAAGGCTACAGTGAGGAAGTGAACCTTAACCACTCTGTTAACATGCGATTGCGCTTTCCTAAAAACCATCACGGCTTCAGGTCGGCATTACATCAGGTATATGATTTTTATTTTGAAGAACAACAAGAATATAATATGTACCAAAATGAACAGGGAGCCGCGATAGCTCAGTGGTTAGTGAACTGGATTACCACGGACAAGGGGTAGGGTTCGATCTCAACCCACGGCTTCCGGGTTCACCCAGCCTTAAATGGGTACCGGATTTTTTTTCTGGGAAAGTAAAGCAGCACGGGCGTAATACTGACCACAGTACCCCAAAAATCATGTGCTGAATGTCTGTATAATATAGGGTCACTAACACCAGATTTCCTTATACGCCACTTGGCGTGACGGGGGTACTTAACTTTACTTTTTTACCAAAATGAACAGTGATTTTAGATAGTAAGTTAAATGCTTTTCAAAACAAAATGTCTACGCCGGATTTCAAACATAGGCAGGATAGGAGCCAATAGTTGGGTGTGACGTAAAGGTAAGGTAAAGGTAAAGTACGAGACTTAAACCGGCGTCTTAGCAGGCGAGTTTCCACCCATATGTGCTCGGTCGCCTATCTAGAAATGTTCGGAGACTTCTGGATAGTGTCGCTTCAAGCATCGAAACTCACGATACGAGGCGACATTCCTCACATTCCCAGGGTACTACCCTGGTACCCATTTCAGCCATCGGCTGGGTCGAACGTGGGGATATTTTTTTTTCCAACCCAAGTGCAACTCACACTGGTTCCAGCGGGAATCGAACACGGGTTGTCCGAACGTCGGTTGTCCAGTCGGGTGGTTTTCCCAACTAGGCTACCGAGGCCCCCGTGGTGTGACGTACACTCCTATAAGGTATGGTGACAGATTCACAATAAAGGAACACAACAAAATACTGACGCTTCGGCCAACATGCGAACTTCTTTGAAAAGCGAGAACAAGAAGAAACGGCGAGGCACATATATCTACAACTACATCTAGAATGATTAAGGGAGAAGTGGACAGAGGGATAACAGTTGGGATGATGAGATGAGAAAGAGATGTGTTACATGTTAGAGGATTGGTGAAGTGTAAAAAAAAAAGTAAAGTACCCCCGTCACGCCAAGTGGCGTATAGGGAATATGGTGTTAATGACCATAAACTTTACATACCTTCGGCACATGATTTTTGGGGTAATGTGGTCGGTATTACGCCCGTACCGTTTTACTTTCCCAGAAAAAAATCCGGTACCCATTAAAGGTTGGGTGAACCTGAATGCCGTTGGTTGGGATCGAACCCTACCACTTGTCCTTTGTAGTCCAGTTCACTAACCACTGAGCTATCGCGGGGGCCTAGGTGAAGTGTAGATAAATAAAAATATAAGTATAGAGAAATAATTGTAAATTTAAAAAAAATGGGAGGGATAGGATAAGTTGAAACGAAGAGCTAAGAAATACGTGTTGAGCTTTATAAGAAGACTTTGAAAACACATCAGTCACGTGCTGAAAAAAAGATGAACGAAGAAAGAATTCTCCTTCAGGTATTCATGTGGAAGCCACATGGTAACACAGGCTATGTAGTACAATTACTATGGAAGGCTCAAAGCATGGGACTAAGGAACACCGAAGACCTACATGAGCCAGCAGCAAATCGTCAATTGTGGAGAACTACGACTTCCGCCCTATTTGTCGTCTTCGATTCGAGAGGAAAGGGACTGGGTGGTCTAGGGGTAAGACGTCTGGACCTGGTGGTCTAGGGGTGAGACGTCTGGACTGGGTGGTCTAGAGGTAAAACATCAGGACTGAGTGGTATAGAGATAAGACATCTGGACAGGAAAGCACAGAATTCGATTTCCGCCAATGGTGGTGGAAATTTTTAAAAAATCGAACCCGCGGGATTTTTTAAGACTTTACCCTCCCCCGATCTCTGTGTAAAGAGGCCAACACAAAAAGGGAGCTCTTAAAAAACGTCAGAAAGAAACAATCTACATTTTTCGGGCACATCATGAGAAGAGGAAAGTTGGAATACTTGGTTACAACTGGCAAAATAAAAGGAAAGAGAGATCGCGGACGACAAAGAGAGAAAATACTGGATAGCTTGGTGTCATGGCATGGAAAACAGTCAACAACAGAACTGATACGATGTACTGTAGATAGAAGATTGTGGAGGGACATGATCGCCTACGCCAACCGGTAAGGCACATGATGATGATGATGATGATGATGATGATGATGATGATGATGATGATGATGATGATGATGATCTCTGTAGTGAGATCCAACGATGTATAACGGCGAGAAACAGTAAGTCCCGTGTACACTCGCGCACGTTAAAGAACCCTTGGCAGATATAATCGAAAAGAATAGGACAAAAATGGCCGCTGTCCGGACAAAAAATTGTTCAGGAAATCTACCCACCCATGCCCAAGACGGATGTGTCGGCTCACAAGGCGCAGATATCGTGGGAATGTCGTAAACTAGCGACACAACGTATCAAAGCCTACTTAACGCGCTGTAGTAGGTGTTGTAGTTTGTCGAAGACCCCGGTATCACTGCAAACAAATTAAAATAGATAATTGCTCAACCGCCCGTGCCAGTGGTGTCATTTGGATTAACATTTCGTCTCATTGAAGGATCCAAACAAAGAAAGGCAGCTGCAGCCCCCACCATAGCAACCACAGCACACGACAAAAGACATAAGGCGAAGCTGCACAGAAAGTGAACGCAGACGAATTGTCCTTCATCATACGATATTATCATTCATCGTAAGTAATCGGAATACGATGCAGATGAAAAACACAGCTCACGGTGTGCACAGAGCTCTAAACTCAGTAGCTCCAGCAGCAAACCAGACTTAAAATATGAGGAAACTGCAACAATGAACACCTTTCAGACAGAGCCTCAATGGTTCCTGCCGCCAATGCGCCATATTGACAGGAAGTCCACTTATCGGGTGAACGCTAAGAAGAAGAAAAGAGACACGAGAGGAAAATGAATGAATGAATGAATGAATGAATGAATGAATGAATGAATGAATGAATGAATGAAGTTAAGCCAAACCAATTTTTTTCCTGGAATCCCCACTGGTGGGGTGAAAGGGGGATCTTGTTCAGCTTTGGTGGCTGGCTCTGCCGTGTCTCTTTCCAACCGCGTATGTCGTTCCACCCTGGTGCATCGTTTTGAAATAACAAATAAAACATGTTTGCGCCTCTTTCGTTTTTTCTTTAGTGCTCCTATAACGTTCATTTAATACTGTGTTTAGATTGAGCAAAAAGTCGAATCTGCAGCGCTGAGCATGAACTCCACTCCCAATTATTGTTATTGTTCTTGACCCGGTTATTGTATTAGAGTTTACATTGTCTTAATTGAACATGATAACACTCCAATCGATGTGAAGAGAATACAAAGAACTAATATCTATTATTATTTCTCCATATTCTTTCACTATGGACGTCAACTCCTGTGTTAAATCCAAGCTCCACTCATCACGGATTTTACAGTTGAGCCTTTTTGCGTAAGGCGGCACAAAACCACTTTGATCCTCTTTATATTATTCACTTTAAAATGTTTCCGCCCTCGTCCGTGTTGATATTATCTCAGCCTTGTTATGTTATTTATTACCCAGAAGTAATTTCGTTTGTGGCCCCTCCTTTACAGACCAATAACCACTGAGTGACTCAGCTCGTGTTTGCACTCGACAGTTCAGTGAAGATGTGGCCTATCTGTTACTGACGTTCAGAAGAACAACTTTAGGAGGACTCTTCTTTTGTTGAGGAAGCGATGGTAATTGATACAGGAATAACAAACAAACAAAAACAGCGGCTGGACAGATCGAGAACTCGTCGCGTTACAAACCTGAAGGATGTGGGTTCGAAACCCGGCGGGTCAAAAATTTTTCTCTCTGGGATGAAATAAAAACTTGGACTCGAACACCTCGCGGTAACTGCTCAGAACATGCGGCTTGCATTCTCCGGTCCTATAAGTCCCCCGTGATGAGATAATGCCTTAAAGATAGTGTCGTCGCCCCCCCCCCCCATATTTAGCTAACAAGTTATCATTCATGCAATATAGAAATTTCCTATCACCAAGCTTGTTCAATCTATACACTGAACAAATCTTTAAAAACATCATAGAGATGCCAGGCCTACAAATTAATGGAAATATAATCAATAGCCTAAGATATGCTGATGATAATGTACTACCAGCAGAAAATCCTAAAGATCTACAACAATTACTTAATGAAATAAACATGACAAGCAAAAAAATATGGACTAGATATGAATATCAAAAAGACTAAAACTATTATCATAAACAAAGAAAATACTCAAAACCCACAAGTGGATATCAAAATTGAAGGAATAGACCTGGAGACAGTTCAGAACTACAACCATCTTGGGCATACTATAACCAGTGATGGAAAATGTACAAATGAAATAAACAAAAGTATAGGAATGGCAAAAAGTAATTTTAATGTCATGAAGTACATCATCATCATCATCAAGTACCGGGCCTGCTGGCGTAGGCGATCATGTCTCTTCACAACTTTCGATCTCGGCAGCTATTTATCATTTCTGTTGTTAACCTACTACCAAGCCATTCTCTTAAGCTGTCTGTTAATTTTTCTCTTTGCTTCCCTTTATCTCTTCGTCCCTCAATTTTTCCAGTTGTTCTCTTCTCATTACATGGCCAAAAAATGATGATTGTTTCTTCCTAATATTGGAAATTAGCTCTCTTTTTGCTTTGACCTCTCTCAGAACATCTTCATTACTCTTCTTAGCTGTCCATGGTACTCTCAACATTCTTCTGTAAAACCACATTTCTACAGACTCCAGTGATTTTCTTGTCTGTTGTCCTATTGTCCATGATTCGCATCCATAGGTTAAGACTGACTCTACATAACATTTAAGAACTCTTTTTCTTGTTTCTCTTGTTAAAAATGGATTGCATAGTATCTTCCACATTTTTTGGAAAGCTGCTTTTGCCTGAGCCATTCTGCATCTCACCTCTTTCGTACATCTTCCATCTGAGGTTAACAAAGTTCCCAAATATTTAAATTCATTTACCTGTTTTAATATTATTCCACTTGTCTTTATTTTGCACTGAGGTGATGTCTTTTTCTTTGTTGTTATCATTTCCTCTGTCTTTTTGCTATTAAGGCTGAGTCCTTTATTTTTGCTTTCTTTCACTATAATGCCTAGCATTTCTTGTAACTCATTTTCACTCTTAGTGATTAAGACTGTATCATCAGCATAATTTAGATTATTTATATTATGACCTCCAATTGTTATTTCAGTCATGTCCCTTATGGATTTTAAAATAATATCACTATAAATATTAAACAAATCTGGTGACAGCACACAACCTTGTCTAACACCCTGTTTTGTTTATTGAAACATTCACAATTGGTTTCCAGCTCATGTGCATGTTCTTTATTATTCCTAGATCGTTACTGTTTACGTTTAGCTTTCTAAATTGTTGATTATTTCTTGGTGCTTTACTTTGTCAAATGCTTTGGTGTAATCTATGAAAAAAAGGGATAGATCTGTTTTAATCTATATGGCTCTTTCTACTAAAGATCTTATGATATATATGGCATTGCTTGTTCCTTTATCTCTAACAAAACCACACTGTTCATCACTAATTTCTGGACTGATTTTGTTTCGCACTCTTCGCATGATGATTCTTAGTAATATCTTAGTCATATGACTCATAAGGCTTATTGTGCGATGATCATCGCATTCAATCGCACCCGATTTCTTTGGTAGGGCAATGAATATTGATTTGAGCATGTCGTCTGGTATATATCCGCTGTTGTAGATATCATTCAATATTTGTGTTATTATTTCTATTCCAAAATCACCCATGGCTTCAATCTCTTCTTTAGTTATATTTTCTGGTCCAGGAGCTTTGCGTGTTTTCATATTGCGCAAGACATCTTCCATTTCCTGGAGCGATCGCAGCACCAGTAGCTCGATGGAGATATCGGAGCACCAATAGCTCGATGGAGATATCAGAGCAAAAAATAGCTCGATGGAGATATCAGAGCAAAAAATAGCTCGATGGAGATATCAGAGCACCAATAGCTCGATGGAGATATCGGAGCACCAATAGCTCGATGGAGATATCAGAGCACCAATAGCTCGATGGAGATATCGGAGCACCAATAGCTCGATGGAGATATCAGAGCACCAATAGCTCGATGGAGATATCGAAGTACCAATAGTTCGATGGAGATATCAGAGCACCAATAGCTCGATGGAGATATCGAAGTACCAATAGTTCGATGGAGATATCGGAGCACCAATAGCTCGATGGAGATATCAGAGCACCAATAGCTCGATGGAGATATCGGAGCACCAATAGCTCGATGGAGATATCAGAGCACCAATAGTTCGATGGAGATATCGAAGCACCAATAGTTCGATGGAGATATCAGAGCACCAATAGCTAGATGGAGATATCGCAGCACCAGTAGCTCGATGGAGATATCGGATCACCTATAGATTCGTTCGGTGTACAGTGATGATAACAAGAAACAATGTGTAATGTTCTCCACTTCATCGTTTGGTGCTCCATCAATTGCTTCTGCATTTTGGGATGTGTCATTTCAGCATCTTTGTTTCGGAATATTAATCTGCAGACCCCTGTTGGCGGAGATTATTCTCAGTTCATGTAGCTGGAGTTTCATTTGGCTGTGGCTGTGTGCAAGGAGTGCAGCATCTTCTACACAATCAAAGTCTTTCATTTCGTTTCAGTTTGTCCGTTGAATTCCACTTCCTGTTAGCTGTTTGGTGGTCTTCACAATCAAATCCCTTTTTTTAGTTTTTTTTTTTTACTTACTATTTCTATTCCTTGGTGCTAAATCTAATCTTTCTATTTTCTCATTGTAGCTCAACCAAAAATCTCTTTTTGTCATATCTAATCTTTATGAGTCTTGACTACCAGCACCCCTGGAATCATCTAATTTATGCACAACAGGGCACCATTGGGCCCACAGCTCGGACCTCCTACTGCCCTGATATCGACGTAGGTGGCCGCCGGTAGCCTGCCTCCAGGGCACGTCCGTTCAGCATCTTATATTTAAACATGACCAGAGGCCGAAACTGTTTTCCCCTCCCGGCAAATATTGCCACAATTCCGCAATTTGTGCAGCCGTCGGTTTAATCTGGGGGGATCCCTGCCCCAGTAGAAGTGAAGATCTCCTCGCGACCCGGCCTCATCTATCTGTCAGGAAGACGCCGATTTAATTCCAGGACCGGGAGGAAAATAAATCTTTCTTCAACGTTCCCCAAACCTTATTTTCTTACCGTAAAGGGAGTTTCTTCTTTTCTATAAAAAAAAAAATCATGAGATCACGTGTTGAGAGTTTCTGCTTCTGTTTGTTTCTTTCTCTTCAGTGTTCGTGTCATGTGATCAGCGAACTTTACTCTTTTCCTGTTTTACCGTGGAGGAGTACGAACAACATTATGACACACGATGAACTGATTGCACGGTCAGTACTCGTATATGTACACGTGTACTGATTTTGTTCTGCTATTCCTGCGCCGTGGCTGACACAGTTCGTCTGTGGCAGGATGATGACGTCAGTGCTGTTGGGCCCACCCCACAGCTACAGAATAGCATAGTTTAAGCTATAGAATAGCATAGTTTGAGCTATAGAATAGAATAGTTTAAGCTATAGAATAGCATAGTTTGAGATATAGAATAGAATAGTTTGAGCTATAGAATAGCATAGTTTGAGCTATAGAATACAATAGTTTGATCTATAGAATGGAATAGTTTGAACTATAGAATAGTATAGTTTGAGCTATAGAATAGCATAGTTTGAGCTATAGAATAGAATAGTTTGAGTTATAGAATAGAATAGTTTGAGGTATAAATAGCATATTTTGAGCGATAGAATAAAATAGTTTGAGCTATAGAATACAATGCCTTTTGATCAATACATATGCTGATGATTTCTGAACCTCGCTGGTTATCGACACCACTCCAACATCTCTCAATTACACTAAAATACACTTCCAAGCAAGATTAAAAATTCACTCTCTCTGCAGAATTTCTGTGAATGAATGTCGTGCTGGCATTACCGGTAAGGCGACCAGACGTCCCAAGTTTTCCGGGACAGTCCCGATTTTTTACTGTTTTTTTTTTCAACCTTTGTCCGGATTTTTTACTGTCCCGAATTTGTCCCGAATTTTTAACTTTTGTCCCGGATTTGTTAAAATACATTAGCGACACAAACGTTTACCAATGTTGCCAATATGGTAAACGTCTCTTCGACTTAAAAATAGACATTATTCCGTTGTTGTGTAGAAAATGTTTAAGAAGTTGAACTGGCTGCTATTTTGGCGAAACAGTAACAGTCAAATGCGCTCCAAGTTTTAAATCTTGTAGACTGAAACTGAAACTCAATAACGTTTAATTCAATAATTCATGATAACGTCTTGTAAGCCTATATTGTTATGTGTTTTAATTAGTTTTAAATATATGTATTATTCACTTGAAAAAGACGGAAGAAATTTCATTGTATTGATGAAAAGAAGACAAAAATGAAGCCCAATGAATTCTTTAAGAAGACTAATAAGCAGATATGAAGATGATGGTGAAGACATGGAATGATCTTAAAAGAATGGCAAAAGAAAAAACATAACGACTTGTCAAGTGTTTGTTGAAGACCTATGCTCCACTCGGAGCTGAAAGTGTTTGTTGAAGACCTATACTCCACTTGGAGCTGAAAGTGTTTGTTGAAGATCTATGCTCCACTGGGAGCTGAAAGTGTTTGTTGAAGACCTATGCTCCATTGGAAGCTGAAAGTGTTTGTTGAAGACCTATGCTCCACTGGGAGCTGAAAGTGTTTGTTGAAGACCTATGCTCCACTTGGAGCTGAAAGTGTTTGTTGAAGACCTATGCTCCACTGGGAGCTGAAAGTGTTTGTTGAGAAGACCTATGCTCCATTGGAAGCTAAAAGTGTTTGTTGAGAAGACCTATGCTCCACTTGGAGCTGAAAGTGTTTGTTGAAGATCTATGCTCCACTTGGAGCTGAAAGTGTTTGTTGAAGATCTATGCTCCACTGGGAGCTGAAAGTGTTTGTTGAAGACCTATGCTCCACTGGGAGCTGAAAGTGTTTGTTGAGAAGACCTATGCTCCATTGGAAGCTAAAAGTGTTTGTTGAAGACCTATTCTCCACTGGGAGCTAAAAAGGTAGAAGAGGAAGAAGATTATTTACTTGAAAAAGGACGGAAGAAATGTCATTTTATTGATGGAAAATTTAAGTCAAATTAATCCGTCCCGGATTAAGGTTTCAAAAATATGGTCACCTTAATTACCAACCACACCACCCAAAAAATGTTATGTAAAGTACCCCCGACACGCCAAGTGGCGTATAGGGAATATGGTGTTAGTGACCCTATATTTTACAGACCTTCAGCACATGATTTTTGGGGTAATGTAGTCGGTATTACGCCCGTGCTGCTTTACTTTCCCAGAATAAAAATCCGGTACCCATTTAAGGCTGGGTGAACCCGGAAGCTGTCGGTTGGGATCGAACCCTACCCCTTGTCCTTTGTAGTCCAGTTCACTAACCACTGAGCTATCGCGGCTCAAAAAATGTTATGTGGTCATAGCAAAACACGGTTACTAACAACATATTCCCCCATACGCCCAGCGAGGCTTGTTGAGAATCTGAACGTAACTCTCTGTGTATCGCCACACACAAAACATGGCAAGTAGACGAGGCTATAAGGCGAGGGTTTTGTTACCAAATTATGTACTCCTTCCGAGTGCCGTTCTACCTCTGGTGGCTGTTAACGTCGGCGGTACGTTTAATTGTTGACAGTTCCATCCAGCGAGATGCCTCGTCTCAACGTTCATCTCAAAGGGGAAACAATTTCCACTCAGTCTAAACTTTCTCAGAGTTTTGGTCCTTCGTGCTTTTTTTTTTTTTTTTTTTTTTTTTTGTCATATAAATTTCTCCTCCTACAGAACACAAATACAAACACAAACACTTTCCCCGATAATCTTACACACATACACACACAGACACACACACACACACACACACACACACACACACACACACACACACACACACACACACACACACACACACACACACACACACACACACATACGTAAAATATTTACATATAAGAATTATTGCCTTTCTAAATCGATGGGCGATATAATTTGTGAACCTTTGCTCTTCTGTTGGTCTCTGCTGGAGTTATGTTTCTCTCCATTAAAAAAAAAAAAAGGTAAATACCCCCGTCACGCCAAGTGGCGTGTAGGGAATATGATCTTAATGACCATACATTTTACAGACCTTCAACACATGATTTTTGGGGTAATGTGGTCGGTATTACGCCCGTGCCGCTTTACTTTCCCAGAAAAAAAAATTCGGTACCCATTTTGGGCTGGGTGAATCCGGAAGCCGTCGGTTGGGATCGAACCCTACCTCTTGTCCTTTGTAGTCCAGTTCACTAACCACTGAGCTATCGCTGCTCCCTTTTCCTTCCATAGTGCTTATAATATTTCATCAATGCAACTTTTTCGCGGCCGACCCTGGAATATGGTGTTCTCGCAACATTTATTGTAGGCTCGTTGTGTTGTGTTTTGATCTTTCTGCCATATCACGTGACCTAACCATTTTATCTGATGTTTCTTTATGTATTCAATTATGGGTGTTATTCCTAGCTTTTTTCGCATTTCTTCTTTTCTGATCTTATCTCTCAGGCTGTTTCCTGTCATTCGTCTAACACATTTCATCTCAGTAGAGGTTATTATTTTTCTTATTGTTCTTGCATCTAGGGTCCAGGACTGGCAGCGTTGGGAGGAAGATCATATTGTAGAGTTGTAGAGTGCCAGTTTTGATTCGAGAGCTATTTCTTTGATAGACACTAGTGGTGACAGCTGTCCAATGGTTTGACAAGCTTTGATGCATCTTGAGTTTATCTCTGCTGTATGTGTATTATCTTCTGTCACTAGATTTCCTAAGTATTTTAAATCCTTTACTTGTTTTAGTTGTCAGTCGCCAGTAGTTATGTTGGTTTTCAGTTTCTCTGTTGTGATATTCATGACTTCTGTTTTATTTATGTTGGTTTTCATATTGTATTTCGTGCCTGTGCTTTTAAGTCTATTAAAGAGTTCTTGTTGGTCTTCTATTTTTCCGTGTATTAGTTCATTATAATATGCAAAAATAGAAGCTCATTAATCTCTTCTGTTTCCAAAGGGTTGTCTAACTTGCATATATAATCAATGTAAGAAGTAATCAATATGGGAGATAATTAGAAAATTAAAAAAATTATCTACAAAATTCAACGTAATTAAAGTAATGTACCCCCGTCACGCCAAGTGGCGTATAGGGAAATATGGTGTTAGTGACCCTATATTTTACAGACCTTCAGCACTTGATTTTTGGGGTAATGTGGTCAGTATTACGCCCGTGCTGCTTTACTTTCCCAGAAAAAAAATCCGGTACCCATTTAAGGCTGGGTGAACCCGGAAGCCGTCGATTGGGATCGAACCCTACCCCTTGTCCGTCCGTCCGTAGTAGTCCAGTTCACTAACCACTGAGCTATCGCGGCTCCCAAAATCCAACGTAAGCTTTCCACATTTTATCTTCAGGTGCATATATTTTTTTCTTCATTAGAAACAAAAAAAATGATTGTTTACTGTGTTGATAAATGGTGTGATGATTGTTTTATAAGAACAATTTAGAAATATGTTGATTCGCGCTCTAATTCAAACATATCTTACATACGTTTTTTGTTTCTCTCTTTATATCTCGTTTTTTCCCCTCCCAGGTTTCTTTTCTTCTCTATCTCTTTATCTCCATCTGTAGCTATCACTCCCTCTCACTCCTTTCAACTCTTTCACTCCAACTGTCTCTCTCTCTCTTTTCGCAAGCTTCCTCTCTCTCTCTCTCTCTCTCTCTCTCTCTCTCTCATTCTATCTGATAACTCGCTTCAGCCTCGTTTGTTACTCTTATTACTCCAGATCTATGAGATTGCCTCGCTGATGGCTCCAGATAAAGTGGATCACCAGCGTTAATATTAAGCCCGACCGCCGTTTCTCGAGACTTCCCCGCCTCGTTCTGACATCCTGATAAAAGTTATATTGCCACACCACGAGGGCAAGCTGAGCAGTTAAAACCAAAGTTCTGGTGAGTGTTTGACCTCACATGGTCACGTGATTTAGTCTTTTAAAACAAGCTCCACTCACTTATGTTTTTAAGTTTCACACGAAGAACCGCGCGTTTCGTAATGAGATTGGAGTGGGTGGCTAATTCAGGGGAGATTATTTAGTTTTAATACTGGTTTTACAGTGGCGGAAGGGGAGGTAACCTTCATAGTAATTGCAATATAAGGGCAGAAGAGGGAGTGGAGATGGGGGGAAAGGGGAAAACGAAGAGCGAGTGGAGAAAGAGGGCGAGGAGAAAGAGGGAGAGGGAGAAAACGAAGAGGAAGTGAAGAAAGAGGGAGAAGAGAAAGAGTGAGTGGAGAAAGGGGGAGAGGGAGAAAATGAAGAGAGAGTTGAGAAAGAGGGAGAGGGGAAAGAGGGAGAGGGAGAGAGAGAAAGAGGGGGTGGAGAAAGAAGGAGTGGAGAAAGAGGGAGTGGAGAAAGGGGGAGAGAGGAAAACGATGAGAGAGTGGAGAAAGAGGAAGAGGAGGGAGAGGGAGAAAGAGGGAGAAAACGAAGAGGGAGTAGAGAAATAGGTAGTGGAGAAAGAGGGAGTGGAGAAAGTGGGAGAGGGAGAAAATGAAGAGGGGTGGAGAAATATGGACTGGAGAAAGGGGAGAGGGGGAAGAGGGTGTGGAGAAAGAGGGAAGGGTGAATGAGGGAGTGGAGAAAGAGGGAGATGATAGAAAGGAAAGAGGTGAGGAAATTGTTGAGAGAGGAAAGGAGGATGGGATTGTGGAGAGTAGAAAGCGGAGAGATGGGATATGAAATAGGAAATGTTATGGAAATATAGATGATGTACAGGATAGCGATAGAGAGAGAATAGGGATCATGAAAAGTTAGGGGAGAGAGAGAGTACATGGAAGGTAATGATGCACTGAGAGAGAACATGGATGGTGAAAAGTAGAAGAGAATGTGGATATAGAGAGTGAGAGAAAGGGCAGGGAGAAAAATCAGCACTAGAAAGAGAGAGAGAGAGAGAAAGAGAGAAAGAGAGAGAGAGTAAAAACCAGTGTGTGGGGAAGTAGTGAGGAGAGTGAAGAAATGTGAAGACTGAGTGTACGAAAGAGAGAGAGATAGAAAGATAGATAGAGAGAGAGAGAGAGAGAGAGAGAGAGAGAGAGAGTCTGTGTGGTGTGATTGAAAAAATACAGTCGAAATTTAGCGAAATATGAAAAGAGAAAAATGTATCCCAAAGAGAAATAGCTAAACATTGAAAACAGGCTCTGACAGGAGTACATCCTGAGTTTTTTTTTTTTAATAAGAATAATCATACCTGCACACCTGACCAATCCATAGGTGCTCAAATATCGACCTTGAGAAAATCCAGGAAAATCCTGGCCCACGCGCATGAACTCCGTGGCACGGTCTGGTATTCACAATACATCCTTTTTAAGCTCCAGCTATGATCTTGAAGTTCTTCTTTGGAGAATAACCGTTCACCATTTGGGACTGAACATGACGAGATAACATTTGGGACTGAACATGACGAGATAACATTTGGGACCGAACATGACGAGATAACATTTGGGACTGAACATGACGAGATAACATTTGGGACTGAACATGACAAGATAACATTTGGGACTGAACATGACGAGATAACATTTGGGACTGAACATGACGAGATAACATTTGGGACCGAACATGACGAGATAACATTTGGGACTGAACATGACGAGATAACATTTGGGACTGAACATGACGAGATAACATTTGGGACTGAACATGACAAGATAACATTTGGGACTGAACATGACGAGATAACATTTGGGACTGAACATGACGAGATAACATTTGGGACTGAACATGACGAGATAACATTTGGAACTGAACATGACGAGATAACATTTGGGACTGAACATGGCGAGATAACATTTGGGACTGAACATGACAAGATAACAATTGGGAATGAACATGACTGGATAACATATGAAAAATATGACTATATAACATTTCAACAACATGACTAGATAATATTTCAACATCACTAGTTAACATTTTAACAACATGACTAGATAACATTTAAACAATATGACTTGATAACATTTCAATAACATGACCAGATAACATTTAAACAACATGACTAGTTAACATTTTAACAACATGGCTAGATAACATTTCAATAACATGACTAGATAACATTTTAACAACATGACTAGATAACATTTAAACAATATGACTTGATAACATTTCAATAACATGACTAGATAACATTTAAACAACATGACTAGTTAACATTTTAACAACATGGCTAGATAACATTTCAATAACATGACTAGATAACATTTCAACAACATGACTAGATAACATTTTAACAACATGACTAGATAACATTTAAACAATATGACTAGATAACATTTAAACAATATGACTAGATAACATTTAAACAATATGACTAGATAACATTTCAACAACATGACTAGATAACATTTAAACAATATGACTAGATAACATTTAAACAATATGACTAGATAACATTTTAACAACATGACTATATAACATTTGAACAATATGACTTGATACCATTTTAACAACATGACTAGATAACATTTTAATAATATGACTAGATAACATTTTAACAATATGACTAGATAACATTTAAACAATATGACTAGATAACATTTCAATAGCATGACTATATAACATTTGAACACCATGACTAGATAACATTTGAACAATATTCGTGATTTTCAGTAGAACTCTGTAGAAGCTTAAGTATTTTAAAGAGAGATTAAACAGGAATAATGTTTGAAGACAGGCTCGTGAAATAGAGCATACACTAGCATCAGCTATTAATATGTACATCATCATCATCATTTAGAATAGTGCCTGTTGAAGTGATCATGTCTCTCCACAACTTTCGATCTCGACAGTTATTTATCATTTCTGTTGTTGACCTTCTGCCAAGTCATTCTCTTACAGGTCTGGTATCTTTTCCCTTTGCTTTCCTCTGTCTCTTCGTCCCTCAACTTTCCCAGTTGTCACTATATATTCCAGCCGTTCCCTTCCCATTCGTAGTAGTAGTAGTAGTGGTAATGGTAATAATAGTAGTAGTAGAAATAGTAGTAGAAATAGTAGTAGTAATAGTAGTAGAAATAGTAGTAGAAATAGTAGTTGTATTAGTAGTAATACTGTAGTAGTAATAATAGTAGTAGTTGTAGTAGTAGTAGTAGTAGTAGTAGTAGCAGCAGTAGTAGTGGTTGTGGTAGTGGTAATAGTAGTAGTAGTGGTAGAAGCATCCGTCAGTTATAGTTCACTATGGATTTTGCAGCGCCCCTATAAATGTTATTGTTTCTTTCCTTTCGCCGTGTATTCTTTTGTCTATGCATCTGTCTGCTTCTTGTTTGCGTTAGAGCTTTAGAGTGTGTTTCCAAAGATTTTGGTCTGCAGCTATTTCTTCCCAGGCTGCAGGGTTTATGTTCTGAGTCTTCATGTCACGTTTACACACGTCAACCAATCGAAATTTGAGCGGCCCCTCGTCCTTTTACAACCTGCCAGTTGTCCGTAGAGTACATCTTTTGCTATGCGGCCATCTTTCATACGGTGTACGTGGCCAAGCCAGCGTAACCTACGTTGTTTGAGCAGCGTGTAGATGTTCGGGAGGCCTGTGTGAGTCATGACTTCCGTGTTTGTCACTTCTATCTATCTATATAGCTCGCGCCTTTTCATTACATGGCCAAAATATGATGATTGTTTCTTCCTAATATTGGAAATAAACTCTCTCTTTGCATTGGCCTCTTTCCGAACATCTTCATTACTTTTCTTAGATGCCCATAGTATTCTTAACATTCTTCTATAAAACGACAATTCTACAGCCTCCAGTGATTCTCTTCTGTGTCGTCCTTACATGGGTAAAGGACCCTATATTATGGCGAGTCGACACTGGGCATAACAATCATATCAGCATACACACATATACACACACACACATGCACATACACGTTAAATTAACAACTGTGTCGTTTTTATCACTCTTGATGGACGAACTAAAGATGAGACAGACAGAAAACCAGACAGACAATCAGACAGACAGTGAGACAGAAAGTCAGACAAACAGACAAACAGTCAGTCAGACAGACAGTGAGACAGAAAGATAGATAGATAGATAGATAGATAGATAGATAGATAGATAGATAGATAGATAGATAGATAGATAGATAGATAGATAGATAGATAGATAGATAGATAGATAGATAGATAGATAGATAGATAGATAGATAGATAGATAGATAGATAGATAGATAGATAGATAGATAGATAGATAGATAGATAGATAGATAGATAGATAGATAGATAGATAGATAGATAGATAGATAGATAGATAGATAGATAGATAGATAGATAGATAGATAGATAGATAGATAGATAGATAGATAGATAGATAGATAGATAGATATAGATAGATAGATTGATGGATGGATGGATAGATGGATGGATGGATGGATGGATGGATGAATGGATGGATGGATGGATGGATGGATGGATGGATGGATGGATGGATGGATGGATGGGGGATGGCTGGATGGATGGATGCATGGATGCATGGATGCATGGATGGATGGATGGATGGATGGATGGATGGATGGATGGATGGGTGGGTGGGTGGGTGGATGGATGGATGGATGCATGGATGCATGGATGGATGGATGGATGGATGGATGGATGGATGGATGGATGGATGGATGGATGGATGGATGTATGGATGGGTGGGATTTGGTTGGGTGAATCTGTCTCTTGCCAGATCTCCCACAGAACGTTGCATTCATCACAACCCGTCTGAGAGAATCCGTCTCTAGCCAGATCTCCAACTTCTTCTCTTGCCATGTTCAAGACCTCCTTTATGTTTTGTAATCACCCTCTTCTTGGTCTGCCTCTGATGCGTCGCCCAGGTACCATGCCTACCATTGTTGTTCTTTCCAGTCCACTGTGTCTTTTGACGTGGCCATAGTATTTTAATTTCCTCTGTAGCATGGTGTTTATAAGCCAATTCCTTTTAATGCTGAAATATTTTAATGTCTTCATTGCTCTTTTTCATTATCCAATGTATAAAAAAAAAGTAAGTAAAGTACCCCCGTCACGCCAAGTGGCGTATAGGGAAATATGGTGTTAGTGACCCTATATTTTACAGACCTTCAGCACATGATTTTTGAGGTACTGTGGTCGGTATTACGCCCGTGCCGCTTTACTTTCCCTGAAAAAAATCCGGTACCCATTTAAGGCTGGGTGAACCCGGAAGCCGTCGGTTGGGATCGAACCCTACTACATGTCCTTTGTAGTCCAGTTCACTAACCACTGAGCTATCGCGGCTCCCTTATCCAATGTACCTTAAGGATTATTCTGTAGCATTTTGTTTCGAATGAATCAATGTTCTTCCTTGCTGTTTGCAAGATTGACCATGATTCACAACCGTATGCTGCTTTTGGGAAGATACATGTCCTCAGTAATTGTAATATTACTGCCTTGTGGTATTGTTCCAGCAAGTTCTTCGTTGTGTTTAATTAATTGATTGTCAGAGTTCCGAAAACAAAAATAAAAATTTTCTACTCATATGTTAAGTCGGTCCTATTATATGGCTGTGAAACATGGAGAATAACAAAATTGACAATCACGAAGGTACAGACTTTCATTAATGGATGCTTACGCAGAATAAATGGATGGAAATGGCAGGACAAAGTCACTAACGTGGAATTATGGAAATGTACCGGTCAAATACCAGTGGATAAAGAGATACAGTGTAGACGATGGCGATGGATAGGACACACACTACGGAAGCCAACTGAGAGTATTACACAACAGGCCCTTTTTTGGAATCCCCAGGGGAAAAGACAAAGAGGAAGACCAATGAATTCTTGGAGAAGACAGATCGAAGCAGAGATGAAGATGATGGGGAAGACATGGAATGATCTTAAAAGAATTGCAAAAAACAGAATGACTTGGAAAGTATTTGTTGAAGACCTATGCTCCACTGGTAGCTAAAAGGTAGAAGAAGAGTTCCGAAATAGCCCATAAGAAAAAATATAATACAACCCAAGGAGTAAAGGCATCATAATGCACAGTGATGCGAAGCTGCTGTAAATGTGATGATATTGACAATTTTAAAAAGAATAGGAAAAAAAGAGTGGTATAGTAACAGCTTTACGTGGTAATTAATAAAACAAAAGTCGACGTGTCGGTCAAGTATGCCTTCAGCTGGAACAACAAAGAACAAAACAAAAAAAAATATATAAGGTTATCTATACAAATATAATTACATCGAGACAATATGCTAGATACTCAAGAAAGGAAATAAAAAAAAGGTCACTTCCCTGCGGTCCAGAGCATGGTCAGCTTCTGAATGAGCTAAAATAAGTGGGCGGGCCGAGCAACTATATATCTCACTGACAAGGCAATTAGGTCAGAAAATGGAAGTGTTCTAAAAATATGGGGAGGTGGGTACAAGATACGTATAAACTGTGCATATCCCAATATTTTTAGAACCCTTCTTTTTTTCTCACCTGACTGCCTGGTCAGTGAGATATATATTTGGTCGGCCCGCCCACTTATTTTAGTTCATTCAGAAACTGACCACGCTCTGGACCTCAGGGAAGTGATCTTTTCTATTTCCTTTCTTTAATATCTATCATATTATCGTCATGTAGTTAGATTTGTGTATATATCGTTATATATATATATATATATATATATATATATATATATATATATATATATATATATATATATATATATATATATATTTGTGTTGTTGTTTGTTGTTCCAGCTGACGGCCTACTTGACCAAAACGTCGACTTTTGTTTTGTTAATTACCACATACAAATTTTACCATACCACTTATCTTTTCCTTTTTAAAATTGTTGTTATAATACAACATAATAGAAACAAGAAAAAGAGTTCTTAAATGTTATCTATAGCCAGTCATAACATATGGATGTGAATCATGGACAATAGGACAACAGACAAGAAAATTACTGGAGTCTGTAGAAATGTGGTTTTACAGAAGAATGTTGATAATACCATGGACAGCTAAGAAGAGTAATAAAAATGTTCTGGAAGAGGTCAAAACAAAAAGAGAACTAATTTCCAATATTTTGGAAGAAACATTCATAATTTTTAGGGAATGTAATGAGAAGAGAACAGCTGGGATATATTGTAACAACTGGAAAAATTGAGGAAGAGATAGAGGAAAGCAAAGAGAAAAGGTACCAGACAGCTTAAGAGAATTGCTTGGCAGAAGGTCAACAACGGAAATGATAAATAACTGTCGAGATCGAAAGTTGTGGAGAGACATGATCACCTACGCCAGCAGTCCCGGCACTTGATGATGATGAATACAACCTAGCTTTATCTTAACTGAGTACTGAATATACAACGTCAGTGCCGGATTAGTCGACTTCAAATATGGGAGAACTCTCCCCTCGCTGATCACACATATTGTGGCTGATGTTGTAAAGCATGGACTTTGTGACACAGTGAACCTGGGTTTGACCCCCATCTATCCGCTTTCTAGTCGACCTAGCTGAATAAATAGGTACCTGATTCAATGGGTTGTGGGATTTTAAATAACAGCGAGAAAAAGGAAGGTGGTTCTCACTTCCAAACACCGTAGGTATCACTCTCAAACACGTAGCCCTCATCTCCAAACACTGTAGCCCTTATTCCCAAACAATGTAGCCTTTACATCCAAACACTGTACTTTCACATCCAAACGCCTTAGCTTTCATATCCAAGCACTGTAATCTTCATCTCAAACACGTAAGTCGCACCTCCAAACACTGTAGCTCTTACCCACAAACATTGTAGCCTTCACGCCCAAACCACCATAGCCTTCAACTCCAACCATTGTAGCCCTCGCCCCTCACTCCCCTCAAAAAAAGCACACTGCAGCCTTCACATAAAAAAACTGTAGCCTCCATCTCCAAACGTTGTAACCCTTACCCCAAACACTGTAGCCCTCACTCCCATACACTGTAGCCCTCGCTACTAAACACTGCAGCACTCACCCCCAAACACTGTAGCCCTCACTACCAAACACTGTAGCCCTCAGCTCTCAAACACTGTAACTCCTACTCCCAAATACTGGTAGCCCCCACTTTCAAACACGGTAGCCTTCACTCTCAAACACTGTAGCCCTCACCCCAAACTCTGTATCTCTCACTCCCAAACACTATAGCCTAGTAAAGCGACGTTTCACATTTCACCAACCCACTACACTAAAATACGCCACGGAGACACTTCTCCTGAGTTAAACAGCTCAAATTATCATGTCAGCTTATCGTCCCGTGAAAACATCACTAAATCTTTTCTCTCAACTCCTGATAACTCGTCCGGAACATCAAAACCGCCTCTCCTCCTTATCCATCATACTGACCGCCTCACTAACTACCCTGGGCCCAAACAACCATCTGGACAAACCCGTCTGTTGACCCATCTATTTGACCCGCACGAACAATTCTCATCCCCGTCGTCGCGCCGACCATAACGTAAACAGAATTATCTTCCGTCACGGCTTCAAAAGAAAGCCCTGGGTTACCCCCTACCCATTGCCAAACGCACCTGAACGACCTAAATCCACTGACGCCATCTTAGGTTAGACTACAACATAAATATCCCCGCAGAGACAACGAACCGTTACGACTCCTTCCCGTGTGCGTTCTCCCTTCTGGTTTTTAATTGCCCGCTGATCTGCGGACCGCATATTCTCATCTTCAGAAATTCCACATACCGGAAGATGCTATCTGCTTCCCCGTGATCCCAATAAAAATTACCGCTGACAAATTACTCTGGCCGGAAGCATGACGATTCGGCGCTGATTTACGCCGTTCTTTCATCTGCTTCCACACAGCCTTCTAGTGTCTGTTTCTCTTTATCTCAAGTCGTAAACACAGCGCACGGATCGCCGAGGCCAACAGGTTAACTTAATACCCAGCGTGGAGTGGGGCAATTGCTGCAGTTCTGTAGTGGTTCTTCTGTGACGTCATTAATCTTGTGTGGTTTAGTGGTCAGAATTTTATTGAGACTGCAGAACTTCCGGAAATACTAAGGCAGAGAAAGAAAGGTATTAAACTATAACACGCAGTTGCAATTATAACCTGTGGGGAGTCAAAGGGGCTTTTTATTGGCAAATACAGGATAAATTAAACACAGAGCGCCAAAGTTATCAGAAAAATAACATCATGTCTACTCCTCATCTTTGAATGCCGTCTCCGCATCGAAGGTTGGTAACTATAGAGCACCATTTTCCCCTTGCCTTGATAGTACACGTTACCATAGGTTTATCTGTCCACCTTTTAATGTCAGCAGTCCACTATAGTCTTAGTCTTTATTATAGTAGAAAGTATATGTGTCCCATCGTTTGTCGTTGTTCCTGTTTCCTTAAGAAGGCAGCATGTTGGCCGAAATGTTATTATTGTGTTATGTTTCCTTTGTGCATAGCTTTTTTGGGGTGTAATTTACACCCGACCCCCAAACGACGGCTTCTTGGTTCACCCAGCCTTTAATGGGTATCGGAAATTTTTCTGGAAAAGTGAAGCGGCACGGGCGTGATACCGACCACATTACCCCAAAAATCATGGGCCGAGGGTTTGTAAAGTTTATGATCACTAACACCATATTCCATATACGCTACTTTACGTGATGGGGGTACTTTACATTTTTTACTTTTTTTTTTTACACCCGACCACTGGCTCCTTGCTACTAGCTTTACCGCAGCAATGCAGTTATTTACCTAGTCCCTACTTAATTTCCTTTCCAGTGTCTATCTTTTACCATTCCTTCCAAGATGGCGCCAGTTGTCTTTGTTTCGAATTAAGTTAAGTAGTTCTTTTTGTGTTATGTCTTCTCAACATTCCTATATGGTGCAGAAACATGGACATTAGACAAGAAAACAGAACACAGAATTAAAGACTTTGAAATGTGGATATATAGAAGAATAGTTAGAATTGGATGGAAGGAAAAGAAAACAAACGATAATGTCTTAACAACAACTAACGATGAAAAGAGAACTACTAAACAATTCAAGCAAGACAAATGCGATTTTTGGGCCATGCTAAAAGACACAACAACTTACTAAAAGTAATCATAGAGGGGAAAATAAAAGGTAAAAGAGGCAGAGGCAGACCAAGATTAACATGGACGAGTAACATCAAAAGATGGACAAATCAGCTTATGACAACCTGCACCATCAAAGCAAGAAACAGAGCACAATGGCGCTCCATGGTAGCCAACCTTCAATGCGGATATGGCACTCGATGATGAGTTCTTTTTACTTCTCAGCTCATCCAGAACTTCACTGTTTGTCTTTCTTTCCCGTCCATCAAATTCTCCACATTTTCTTCTATATACTCACATATACTCACATCTCAAAAGCTTATACCTGCTACCAGCTTAATATAAGAGACAAGAAAAAGCACACTCAAGCAGATCATAACAGATTAAGGAAAAGCATCATCTTTATAAATATATTGGAGTGGAAGGCGCGCCTCACACCACAGATCTAGAAGTTGTCAGCGACCCACAGCTGAAAACTTACACCAGGATCGGTGAACCAGAACCATCTAGACCCTGCTCCACCTCACCAGCGGGTGTAGATACGTTGTATTTGTTTGCAGTAGAACTGTGCCATTTTATCACGCAAAGTTTCTGTTTTTGAGATTGTGGTTTTGCCCTATTTGCCGTCTTCGGCTCGAAAGGACAATTAGATAGATAGATAGATAGATAGATAGATAGATAGATAGATAGATAGATAGATAGATAGATAGATAGATAGATAGATAGATAGATGGATGGATGGATGGATGGATGGATGGATGGATGGATGGATGGATGGATGGATGGATGGATGGATGGATGGATGGATGGATCGACCGACCGACGAACGGACGGACGGACAGACAGATGGATAGATAGACTTTCGGCCCAACACATCCGACTTAAGCTTGTTATTTTTGAGTACTGGGTCGTCTTCCATCTTCAATCCCTACTCGCTGGGCCAGACTGGACAGGTTAGTCTGTTTCAGGAGGCACCGCAAAGAGGTGGAGTAGGTTCTGTATGGTTCTGATTTATAGATCCTGGTGCAACCCCATCAGCTGTGGGCCGCTGACAGCTTCCAGCTCTTCTGTGAGGCTGCATTGCCTACATCCCGTGGATACCGTCACATTGGAATAGGAGATAAGAATGCAGACAAACTAGCCATAGAAGGACCAAAAGTACCGCAGAAATATCATCTGGTCAGCTATGAATAAGTTAAACCTATCTATCACTGAAGGGCAAAGCCATTCAAAGTGGAAGGAAGCTACAAAACTTACAATGAGGAGGTGGATATTATCAACTCTCAAAGGAGAGACATAGTTCAAATAATTCGAGCCGTTACTAATAAATAAGTTTCAGTGTATATGGAGGTGAAACCTACTACAACCGTACAACCACATCTATCGACCTTACAACATGTATGAGAACTATTTAGGCCATTTCTGCAATCAGCTCCTGGTGGCTATGGCAACAAACGAACAGCTAATAAGACTGCGATCTATTTCTTTATCGAAATATATATATATATATATATATATATATATATATATATATATATATATATATATAGTGGTTCCAAAATTAGGCAATCCTCTATATCTATTGTCCTTTCGAGCCGAAGACGGCACATAGGGCAGAACAACAATCTCAAAAACAGAAACCTTGCGTGCCAAAATGGCACATATTGCAGAGATCACTGCTCTAAAATCTATGGCTCTGTTTCCATAACAATACGTATTTTTACAATGACAGTTTGTCAGGCCATCAATCAATCTCCTTAGTCGCCTCTTACGACATGCCTGTAAGGTCACAGAGTTACTATTCTTTACTTCCCTCATACTGAGGGCCCGGTAACACACGGGAATTCATTATAATCATTCATTATAATCATTCATTATAATCACTTCGCTGTATCTTTATATTCTCTGTGTCTTTATATTCTCTGTGTCTTTATTTTGTCTGTGTCTTTCTTTTGTCTGTGTCTTTATATTGTCTGTATCTATATATTTTCCCTGTGTCTTTATATTCTCTGTGTCCTTATTTTGTCTGTGTCTTTATATTGTCTGTGTCTTTATATTCTCTGTATCTTTATATTCTCTGTTTCTTTATATTCTCTGTCTTTATTTTGTCTGTATCTTTATATTCTCTGTGTCTTTATATTCTCTGTGTCTTTATTTTGTCTGTCTCTTTATATTATCTGTGTCTTTATATTGTCTGTGTAATTGTATTCTCTTTGTCTTTATATTGTCTTTGTCTTTATACTGTCTGTGTCTTTATATTGTCTTTGTATTCTCTGTGTCTTTATTTAGTCTGTGTCTTTATTTTGTCTGTGTCTTTATATTGTCTATGTCTTCATACTGTCTGTGTTTTTATATTGTTTGTGTCTTTATATTGTCTGTGTCTTTATACTGTCTGTGTCTTTATATTCTCTGTGTCTTTATATTGTCTTTGTCTTTATATTGTCTGTGTCTTTATATTGTCTTTGTCTTTATATTGTCTGTGTCTTTATATTGTCTGTGTATTTATATTGTCTATGTCTTTATATTGTCTGCGTCTTTGTATTGTCTGCGTCTTTATATTGTCTGTGTCTTTATATTGTCTTTGTCTTTATATTGTCTGTGTCTTTATATTGTCTTTGTCTTTATATTGTCTTTGTCTTTATATTGTCTGTGTCTTTATATTGTCTGTGTATTTATATTGTCTATGTCTTTATATTGTCTGCGTCTTTGTATTGTCTGCGTCTTTATATTGTCTGTGTCTTTATATTGTCTTTGTCTTTATATTGTCTGTGTCTTTATATTGTCTGTGTCTTTATATTGTCTATGTCTTTGTATTGTCTGCGTCTTTATATTGTCTGTGTCTTTATATTGTCTTTGTCTTTATATTGTCTGTGTCTTTATATTGTCTGTGTCTTTATATTGTCTGTGTATTTATATTGTCTATGTCTTTATATTGTCTGCGTCTTTGTATTGTCTGCGTCTTTATATTGTCTTTGTCTTTATATTGTCTTTGTCTTTATATTGTCTTTGTCTTTATATTGTCTGTGTCTTTATATTGTCTTTGTCTTTATATTGTCTGTGTAATAAAAACAATTGAACAAAACTTTAAGAGATGTTAATTGTCAGCAAAACCATGTCTATTTATAACCTATAATACAAATAACCAAGATTTATCATATAATTTATAATAAATATCTATTATCTAATTATGATAATTTGGGGCAATAACTGAAGGGACTATTTTACATTTCTTGAATGTCACTATTGTTGTTTATAACACAAATTGGAGGCGAAGGCGCGCCTCCCAGCACCAGAGCTGGAAGTTGTCAGCGACCCACAGCTGATGGCTTGCGCCAGGATCGGTGAACCAAAACCATCCAGACCCTGCTCCACCTCTCCGTGGTGTCTCCAGTAACAGACTAACCTGTCTAGTCTGGCCAAGCGTGCAGGAATCGAAGAGGAAAGACAACCCGGTACTCAAAAATGTCATGCTGAAGTCGGATGTGTTGGTCCGAAAGGCGCAAATATAACAGTTATACTGCAAACCACAACACAACGCAGACACATCCACTACGTCCTTGTAAGGGCGGATGATGAAGAGGAATATTCTAGTCTACCACGATACTCTAGAATACTTTAGTCATCGGGCGAACGCAACAAACCACCACCATATCACAAATTATCAGCTTACAGATCTACCTAAAGGTCCGGTCTCATTGTCTGGCCTCTTCAAGTTTCGAACTCATCGGCCGTCAGCGGCACGGGACTCATCTGCCGAGCAGATCCCCCTAGAGAACCATAAACATATCATTTTCATCATCATTTTTTGGGTGATAATTGCGGTTAATTATAACCTAGAATACCTAGTCTGAGGTTGAGCGGATCGTGCCTCGTCAGGGAGGCGGCAAAACCTCCAAAACAACAACTTGCATGCTGCCTTTCTACGCCTCACGTCGCGCCATCTCAATCTCGCCCTTGTCGCTTCCTCCAGCACTCAAGCCTGTTTAAGCATATCTTTTTGAAATAGTCATACAAACACTCTCGCACAATCACACACACATACACGCGCGCACACACACACACACACACACTAGAGTAAGGCCCGTCACTGGCATTGGCTTCCCACATTTAATACTTGCAATAAATCTCGCGAGCGGGCATCACTTTATCACTGCGCCTTTCTTCCTCATCAGAGTAACTTCCCTTCTGTTTTTTATTGCTCTCGGAGATCGGGCCATCATTCTGTACCCTTGACTCAGCTTCGTGAAATGGATCACTCCGGTGTTGGATGGTCGAGCTGTACCTGAAAACCTCTGCTTCTCTGACTGGGTCACGACTATCCTATCTGATCAGTCAAGTAAGTAATTGATCCGAGTGCCTTCCCATCCAATCACCCTAAATAAGTTCACAATATTTCTCTGTCCAGGATCAATCTGATCGGAAAGTCGTCTTTGCGGTGGTTTTCCGATTATAAGTGCCTGACCACCAAGAACAAAACCAGCAGATGTGGTTTGTTTATTTCAAGTTTAGCGTGTCTGGAAAACAGAGAAAGTTTAGCGTGTCTGGAAAACAGAGAATCGTTTTATCTTGTCATTTTATAACTTTTAAATAAATTCTATTTTACTTTTATCAATTAAATTTTTTTTCATCTTCATTTGCTAACGTCAGTAAAAAGTAAAGAACCCGGCACGTCAAGTGGCGTATAGGGAATATAGTGTTAGTAACCATAAATTTTACAGACCTCCAGCACATGATTTTTGGGGTAATGTGGTCGGTATTACGCCCGTGCCGCTTTACTTTTCCAGAAAAAGTCAGGTACCCATTTAAGACATTTGCTAGCATATTGTTCATCAATTTCCTTGTATTTCTTCTTAGACCGATTTCTTGTTTACTTTGTATTTTTTTTTTCACTTGAATTTGTTTGTATATTTTTAAAAAAAATGTATATGTCTGCTTCAGATATTTATGTTCTTCTGTCCAGCGTTTCTTTTTTTTTTTTTCATTTCTTCATTCTTTACAATACTCTTTTAGCATTTTATATATCGCAGTTGTTTTTTTTTTCTATATTCATCTTCGATGGTTTTGCTTTAAACTTCCTTACCTCTCTTGCTTCTTTCTTCTCTTTCTTTCTTTCTTTCTTTCTTTCTTTCTTTCTTTCTTTCTTTCTTTCTTTCTTTCTTTCTTTCATCCCTTTTCACTTGTCTTTTTATTCTTTTTTAATTAAATGGGTCTTTCTTTCTCGCCTTTGTTTCGTTTACTAATTCTTTTGCTGCTTTAATTAATCAGTTCTCTTTTCTCTCTTAGATGTTTCTGTTTGTCTCTTTGTTTACTCATTACCATTCATTCATACTTTCCGTGGAACTTTCTTCAATTTTTGTCTCCTCCATTCTTTGTAACTCATCCTTTATTTATATTCCCTCTCACCTCCTCCTCCCCCTCTCTCACACGCTGCATATGTAATTAGACTTTCAAAATGTCTTAGTAACTTCTTTTTCTCCTTGTTTTTTTTATCGTATGTCTCTCTTGCTTCGGGGAGCCGCGATAGCTCACTGGTTAGTGACTGCAAAGGACAAGAGATTGGGTTCGATCCCAATCGACGGCTTCCGGGTTCACCCAGCCTTTAATGGGTACCGGATTTTGTTTCTGGGAAAGTAAAGCAGCACGGGCGTAATACCGACCACATTACCCCAAAAATCGTGTGCCGAAGGTCTGTAAAATTTATAGTCACTAACACCATATTCCCTATACGTCACTTCGCGTGACGGGAGAACTTTACTTTTTTTTCTCTTACTTCCCTCCTCTCTTTATATCTATGCACTCTTGGCAGTCTCATAAGTTCTAGACGAAGGACAATCTCCAAATCTACGAAAACTAGCCCGCCCTGACTCAGATGTCAACATTTGCTGCTATCGCCCTCAAGCGGCAAATTGAAAAAAAGAAATTTGTTTTCTCATTTCTGTTCTGGGCTCTCCGTCTCTGTTTCATCTGTTTATCGCAATCATCAAAACTTAATGGAATGTTGGCGGTTAAAGTAACAGCAGCATTTGAAGCAATAATACACGAGATCTCAACAAATGGTTCTCCGTTTCATCATCCATCACAAAACACTATATCAGCACCCACCAAGCCATCTCTCACCAGCATGCTGCACCTCTCCTTAACTTTCGTCTTCTCTATCCTCTGATAACCTTTATGGGTCACTGGGGCATCACAGACAGACTTCATCATCTCATGACCTTTATGGGTCACTGGGGCACCACAGACAGACTTCATCATCTCATAGCATTTATGGGTCACTGGGGCCTCACAGGCAGACTTCATCATCTCATAGCATTTTTGGGTCACTGGGGCATCACAGACAGACTTCATCATCTCATAACCTTTCTGGGTCACTGGGGCACCACAGACATACTTCATCATCTCATAGCATTTATGGGTCACTGGGGCCTCACAGGCAGACTTCATCATCTCATAGCATTTTTGGGTCACTGGGGCATCACAGACAGACTTCATCATCTCATAGCATTTTTGGGTCACTGGGGCATCACAGACAGACTTCATCATCTCATAACCTTTATGGGTCACTGGGGCACCACAGACAGATTTTATCATCTCATAACCTTTATGGGTCACTGGGGCCTCACAGACAGACTTCATCATCTCATAATCTGTATGGGTCACTGGGGCCTCACAGACAGACATCATCATCTCATAACATTTATGGGTCACTGGGGCACCACAGACAGACTTCATCATCTCATAATCTTTATAGGGTTACAGGGGCACCACAGACAGACTTCATCATCTCATAACATTTATGGGTCACTGGGGCATCACAGACAGACTTCATCATCTCATAACATTTATGGGTCACTGGGGCACCACAGACAGACTTCATCATCTCATAACCTGTATGGGTCACTGGGGAACCACAGACAGACTTCATCATCTCAAAATTTTTATGGGTCACTGGGGCACCACAGACAGACTTCATCATTTCATAATCTTTATGGGTCACTGGGTCCTCACAGACAGACTTCATCACCGTTCTCTCTATATTTTTAACGCCAATCCTTCTTTGAGACTCTTCGAAGTCGAGGCCTGTCTATACTTTTATATTATCGTCCCATCTCTTTCTCTGCCTACTTCTCTATCTCTCCCCCCACCGCCCCCCTTTGCACTTATTTGCAAGAGGCAGAGGCGCTTAAGAGCAGCAGATCCGGTAGCTGTCAGCGACCCCCAGAAGATGGCTTGCGCCAGGATCAATGAACCACAGCCATCCACACCTTAATCCACCTGTTCGCAGTGCCTCCAGAAACAAATAACCTGTTTAGTCTGATTAGACGAGTAGGTATCTAAAAGGAATGAAACACGTTACTCAAAACAGCATGCTCAAATCGGATGTGTTTTGCCGAAAGGCCCAAATTTCACAATTCTGCTTTCTACTCTCCTGGTTGTGACTCAAAGACTAATTCCCCAGTTTAGGTATTGATAGTTTTAGTCAATTAAAAATGTTGCCTGTCTCCATTTCTCTTTTTCTTTACTTTTTCTTATAAGTCTTACAACATGTTATGTTTTTTTATTTGCATAAAGTATCTTCTTACCTGTCTCCCTCTATCGCAAAGATCTTTTATTAAGTTCAAATATTAAGTTTTAATGTTAAGTTATAATATTAATTTCTAGTAATAAGTTCAATTATTAAGTTTTAATGTTAAGTTATAATATTAATTTCTAGTAATAATTTCTATTATTAAGTTATATGAGCCGCGATAGCTCAGTGGTTAGTGAACTGGACTACAAAGGACAAGAGGTAAGGTTCGATCCCAACCGACGACTTCCGGGTTCACCCAGCCTTTAATGGGTACCGGATTTTTTTCTGTGAAAGTAAAGCGGCACGGGGGTAATTCCGACCACATTACCCCAAAAATCAAGTGCCGAAGGTCTGTAAAATATATGGTCACTAACACCATATTCCCTATACGTTACTTGGCGTGATGGGGGTACTTTACTTTAAAAAAAAAAATAAGTTCTATTATTAATTTATTTGATTAATTTATAACATTATGTTCTATTATTAAGTTCTATCGTTACGTTCTAATGTTAAGCTCTATTACTAAGTCCTACTATTAAATTAAATTGCAAGTTGTAATGTTACTGTAGACTACACATGCACACACTAACGCGTGCCCGCACATGAAAAACAAGAGTAGCAGTTTTCAGTGTATTCTGCTATGTATTTTGTATGTACTTTTAGAAGCTGCATATTAAACTAAGTAATGGTGGCAAGAGTTATAGCGTGAAAACCCCTGAATTATTCTCTTAGTCATTGCCATGAAAACATCATTAAAAAAAAATTAAAACTCAATTCTAAGAAAAGAAACGTGTTCATATTTTCGGCAACAACAACAACAACAACAACAACAACAACAACAACAACAACAACAACAACAACAACAACAACAACAATATTTTCGGCGAATCATTTTAACGGAAGAATTATGTTTACAACATGCGGGGAAAAAAGTTCCACAAATAATCAACAACATTAAAAAACAAAGAACAATATACTATAGAAGAATAGGTAGAATTGGATGGAAAGAAAAGAAAACAGACGATGAAGTTTTAAAACAACTAAAAATGAAAAGAGAACTACTAAACACAATTAGAACAAGACAAATGAAATTTTTGGAGCATGTTAAAAGACACAACAGCCTAATAAAAGTAATATTGAAGGGAAAATACAAGGTAAAAGAGGCAGAGGCAGACCAAGGCTAACATGGACGAGTAACATCAAAAGATGGACAAATCAGCCTATGATAACCTGCACCATCAAAGCAAGGGGCAGAGTGGAATGGCGTCCATGGTAGCCAACCTTCGATGCGAAGACAGACTTCATCATCTCAAAAACTCAATGATGATGATGAATAGACTGCACGAAGCAGAAACCAACCAATACACCTTGCTACAAGAAACCTGCGTTAGAGCGCATAACCAACTAAGCAACCTGCATAAGCTACTTTCATTTGCGATGTCTTTCACGCATGCGTACTCATGACTACAGCACAGGGTTACAAACACAACTTGGGGAATAAATTGTATATCTGTATTTTCCTATTAAGTCAAGCATCTCCCGAGTAGGGTAGGGTTGAATGATTGCGTTGCAGACAAACATATAGGACGAAACAGCACGAATAGTAGCTTCCAGTGGTTTAGACTGGAGGCAAATAATAATAAATGAATATTATTATAGAGGGGAAACCTCCGAGGCGATAATCAGCGAATCAATTCAGGGGAAGAAGTATGTTTACAATACTCGGAAAAAGATAACAAATAATCAACAATATTTTTAGAAAAGAAGAACCACTCCGAAGTAGAATCGAACCCGTTCTCCTCGACATTGTGCCTTGACTTATTGTCGTCGTGATGGTATTCTTTTCGTTCAAGTACTTCTTTCATTCTTATTTCGCAGAGTTAAGCTTGCCATCTGTTATAACAGATCGATCTGGTTTCTTCAAATGATTTTTTTCCCACAAGATGTTGAGTAGTTCTGAGGTAAGACGGACTTCTAAGGTGGGATAACATGGACACGCGTTTGACTTCGATCTCAGGCGTTGTGAACAATCTCTTCTAATCCGTGGTTCTTTCGCGGCTTAATCTCCCTGATCTCTGCTGGGAAGTGAAATCTTCCACCTAGCATTTCTGATAACGAAAAAGAACGCCCCATGTGCACTCTGCACACGCTAAAGATATATTAGTAGTTAAAAGTAACAAAGAAAGGACCAAGTTGATCTCTGTCAGGGCATAATGTTAAAGTGATAACAAAATATATTCATGCCGAAAATGGATGTGTCTTGTCGAAAGGCGGAAACTAGCGACATAACGTATATACGCCCACTTAACGGGTGAATGTTAAAGGAGCAGAAGGAGGACGGCATTATAGTAGAATAGTAATTTGGCTGTTAAGCGAGAATAGCACGAAGTGTTTCAGTTAGATATCTGTGGCGGGGGGGGGGGGGGGGGGGGTTCAGACACCTCGAGGTCTTTCACATGATGATGATGATGATGATTTAACTCTCTCAATACGGAAGGTTTCTATCAATCCAAAGGTAGAGGTTTCCAGAAACCAAATATTTCATGGTTTTAAAATAGCAATGTACATGTTTATATTTATCTAACACTTAATATACGATAGCAGAATTTGTAAATAATTAAACAAAGAATTAGATATCACCAATTCGGAGAAGATACAGGACATGTAAAAGAATACGATTTAATGACGGTTTATACTAATCAAATTTGAGAGTGACGCACTGTGCGGCTAAACGTACGTGACCGAAATTGGCATGACGCGCATGGTGCGTCGAAACGTACGGAAAGAGTTAATGTTAAAAAGTAAAAGTTCACTTCCGGTGCCTTGCTAGACGTGTTATCGTGTTACTGATCATATAACAGGTAAATGAATTTAAATATTTGGGAACTTTGTTAACCTCAGACGGAAGATGTACAAAAAGGTGAGATGCAGAATGGCTCAGGCAAATGCAGCTTTCCAAAAAATTAGGACGATACTATGCAATCCATTTTTGACAATAGAAACAAGAAAAAGAGTTCTTAAAGGTTATGTAGAGTCAGTCTTAAAATATGGATGTGAATCAGGGACAATAGGACAACAAAGAAGAAAATCACTGGAGTCTGTAGAAATGTGGTTTTACAGAAGAATGTTGAGAATACCATGGACAGTTAAGAAGAGTAATGAAAACGTTCTGAAAGAGGCCAAAGGACAAAAAGAGTTAATTTCTAATATTAAGAAGAAACAATCATCATTTTTTGACCATGTAATGAGAAGAGAACAACTGGAATATATTGTAACAACTGGGAAAATTGAGGGACGAAGATTTAGAGGGAAGCAAAGAGAAAAAATACCAGACAGCTTAAGAGAATGGCTTGGCAGAAGGTCAACAACGAAAATGATAAATAACTGTCGAGATCGAATGTTGTGGAGAGACATGATCACCTACGCCAGCAGACACGGTACTTGATGGTGATGATGATGATGATGATGTCATAATTTGCTTCTTTCAGTCCAGATATTCAAATTCCGAACGGCATTATTAGGTTCGTGGCTTCATTCCATCTTCGATCCGAGCTGGTTTCATCAAACCTGTTGCTCTATTGAAAGCCAAGTACGGCGAGATATAACAGAATCTTGAGTAGTTCAATTATTCTCACGGGAGGTGGAATTGATTGGTCTCGAGACAGTGTCGAAATAGAGAGGGCATGAGTTCAAATCCTGGCTGCACCAGTTGCATTTACTATTTGTGATTTCGCTCTGCGGCAACCACCCCTGGTCTCAGCAGCCTGGCCCTGCTTGAAACGTCAATTACCCATCGATTAAACAAAATATGTGTACATCCGAAGCCGGAGTTATCTGCCTGTACGGCGAGGGAGCCTTGTGCACACAGGTGCCAGGGAAAAACGGATTAAAACGCAAAATTCAGCTACTGTTTTATAGCAACTTCACCACAGGTGAAAGTTAGCAATGCAAAATTAAAAATAAAATCTAGATGGAAGCGGTCAGCTATGAGTCACTGGGCCTAAGCACTGTTGTGTGTTTAATCCCCTAAAAACAATGACATGAAACGTTCAGTGTGTACCCTTATGTTCCTGTCCTGTAAAATATCAAAATAGACGCACAGTATGTGGGCACCGTATTTAGTATTATTTAATCAGAGAAGCTTGTATGAAACACGTGCATAAGTTCACTCATAAATCACGCACCCTCATTCACTCCTCAGAAAAGATGAAGGGTATTTCTTCAACATATCTCATCGTAGGTACTTTTCTCTGTCTTCAGCGGAATGATTGCAATTTCGGAGCACTGGACACTAGGATTGTGAATCTAGTAAAGTTAATAGGGTTTTAGCGTCGCTGTTGACATTTGAGAGGTTTTGAGAATCGGCTTGCGCTCGTACAGTACGTGTTTTTCTTGTTTTCTTACGTGCAGTGAGAGACTTCGAGGGCTGTGTTTGTATGGCATGAGTTCACAGAGAGGATATGTTCATGTTCTTGAATGTAGTTTAATGTTTTTGATTATTGTCATTGAATCTGATTACTGCATGTGAATGCTCTTGGTTACTGCATGTTAATGTTTTTGGTTACTGCATGTTAATGTTCTTGGTTACTGCGTGTTAATGTTCTTGGTTACTGCATGTTAATGTTCTTGGTTACTGCATGTTAATGTTCTTGGTTACTGCGGGTTAATATTCATTGTATACCACGTGTGAATATTTTTAGTTTATACGTGTGAATGTTCTTGGTTACTGCATGTTGATCTTCTTTGTATACCACGTGTGAATATTTTTAGTTTATACGTGTGAATGTTCTTGGTTGCTGCGTGTGAATATTCTCAAACTTTACAAGCGTATACTATTTTAGAGCAAATTTGCAGGGTTGGGTGGTCTAAAGGACTGACATGAGATCAGATGAAGGTATGGTTATATCTGACATCCGATGGTATGGTTATTTGTGAGATCCGATGAAGTTATGGTTATATATGAGACCAGATGACGTTATGGTTATATATGAGACCAGATGACGTTATGGTTATATATGAGACCAGATGACGTTATGGTTATATATGAGACCAGATGACGTTATGGTTATATATGAGACCAGATGACGTTATGGTTATATATGCGACCAGATGACGTTATGGTTATATATGCGACCAGATGACGTTATGGTTATATATGCGACCAGATGACGTTATGGTTATATATGAGACCAGATGACGTTATAGTTATATATGAGACCAGATGACGTTATAGTTATATATGAGACCAGGTGACGTTATGGTTATATATGAGACCAGATGACTTTATGGTTATATATGCGACCAGATGACGTTATGGTTATAAATGCGACCAGATGACGTTATGGTTATTTGTGAGATCCGATGAAGTTATGGCTATATGTCACATCTATAGAAATTATGGTTATATGTGACGGTCAATTCAGTTCTGGCCGTATGTAATACCCAGACAAAACACTGATAAAATTATAACATCCAACAAAGCACTCTATCTGAAATAACATAACAATTATAGTTACATCATGTATAACATTCAAATTAATTGTCTATTATAAAAAAAAATAATAAAGTACCCCCGTCACGCCAAGTGGCGTATAGGGAATATGGTGTTAGTGACAATAAATTGTACACACTTCAGCACATGATTTTTGGGGTAATGTGGTCGGTATTACGCCCATGCCGCTTTACTTTCCCAGAAAAAAATCCGGTACCCATTAAAGGCTGGGTGAACCTGAAAGCCGATGGTTGGGATCGAACCGTACCTCATGTTCTTTGTAGTCCATTTCACTAACCACTGAGCTATCGCGGCTAATTGTCTATTATATGCATCATCAATTCCCACTCTCAGCTTTTATCATACAAACTATATTCAAATCAAAGAAGACATTCCTCCCATTCGAATTAGTAAACAACAGTACAAAATTAATGTAAAGTTAAATGATGTGTACCTTTAACGCGATTAATTATAACAGCATTTAACAACATGCAATTAACAACAAGGAGAGCCAGTAGTGGGGTGTGACGTATACCAGTTTTACCGCAGCACTGGAATTATTTGCCTGTTCCCTAATTTACAAGATACGGCAACATAAGAAGTAGAGAAAAAAAACTAGAAGATGAATAGTAGAGGGTTAAAGTAAAAAAAGGGGAGCCGCTATAGCTCAGTGGTTAGTGAACTGGACTGCAAACAAAAGGTAGGGTTCGTCCACCACCGACAGCTTCCGGTTCACCCAGCCTTTAATGGGTACTGGATTTTTTTTCCTGGGAAAGTAAAGCGGCACGGGCGTAATACCGACCACATTACCCCAAAAATCATGTGCTGAAGGTCTGTAAAATTTATGGTCGCTAACACCATATTCCCTATACGCCACTTGGCGTGACGGGGGCACTTTACTTTTTTAAGGCAAGTAAAAAAAAAATGCATTAAAATGTGAAGATTCAGTCAAGTTTATTATGAAGGAGAATTGTAAAAAATATACACACAAAAATGGTATGGCTACAGCTTAACGTCAATAATGGACAACACAAAATCGAACAACGTTGCGGCTCATTAAGGCTTCAGCGGGAACAATAAACAACACATACACAGATAACAAAGTAAATCAAATTAGCGCTACATAGCAAACTAATAATAAAATATATGAAACAAAATAATCACAACAATATAACACCAACGATGGTAGGAAAGGCAATGTAGTGTTAATTTTATTTTTTCTTATATATCTGTATATGTGTTTTTCGTTGTTCCTGCTGAAGGCCTAATTAACCGCAACGTCGTTCGATATTGTGTTGTACATTACATATGTAAAGCAGTAACTACACCATTTCTTTTTTCCTATTTTTCAAAATTTTTTACCTGCAAGATGTATCGCTGAAACACCTGGCGTGACGTAAGAGATAGCCTAGATGGCCGTGTGTTCTAGCATTGGTTTCTCGTGGCAAGGCGCTGTGCCGATGAGTGCAGGTTCAAACCTATTTCAAACATCTATTATTTTTTTTTCTTTTATTGATCGTTTCTGATGTTTTTCCCCCCGAGTGTTGTAAACATACCTCTTCCCATGAAATGTTTCGCTGATCTATCGCCTAGGAAGCTTCCCTCCATTATAATATTCATTTATTATTATTATTTGTTTCCGGTCCCATTTCATAGTGTGCCATCATCATCATGTGCCTTACCGGTTGGCGTAGGCGATCATGTCCTTCCACAATCTTCTATTTACAGTGCATCGTGCCACTTCAGTTGTTAACTGTTTTAACAATTAAAACACACCAAGCTATCCAGTATTTTCTGTCTTTGTCGTCTGCGATCTCTCTTTCCTTGTAATTTGCCTTTTGTAACCAAGTATTTCAACTTTACTCTTCTCATGATGTTCCAGAAAAAAATGTTGATTGTTTCTTTCTGATGTTTTTAGGAGCTACCTTTTTGTGTTGGCCTCTATGAGAAATTGTGTGCCAGGACAAGACAAAAGCGTTATCAAGATCACTCGACGCTGCAAGGCAAGGACAAAAGACAAAAGACAAATTAACAAATATTTATGAAAAGCTCCCAGAACATCTCCTTTTCGACCGTGCGTCCTATAATAATCATAACGAGGATTGTTGCAACTTCATTCCGCTAAATCTTCTGTGACAAGACTCTGCTAACACAATCACCGTAACGGTCTTATTTCAATGTACACCTTAAGTACCGGAAATTGCCGTGAAATCATTTTAATCACGCTGTGACCTTGGCTTAAGTTCGTTTCCGGCTGTTTGAGAAGTACTCAAGCTGGTACTAATACTGACTGATTTATTCTGATTGGCTCACTCCGTGACGCCATCTGGCATCTTACAGAACTATTTCCAGTGACCCTGACCTCAGTGGAATCTACTGATCGTTTACGTGTATTTACAAGCTGTAAAGCTTTCACGGGAGGTTTTGTACCCACAAAGCAACTTGGGCCTCAACTTTACCAGACATCCGAAGAGGCTTGACTGGCAGTTCAATCTAACAATCTGCATGCTTTCCAGAGGTTTCAACATTGTTCTGTATTCGCGGAATGCTTTATGTTAACCGATGTCAGAAACGTCCTTTGTCTACGCAATTTTAAATATTTTCCAATTCACCGCAAAATGAACAAGCCACATAATTGCCGCTTCGTACAATCCGTTATTCAGTGAGACGGACATGAAGCGGTGTAGTCGCCCGCTGACTACAGAAGGAACAAGCAAACATTCTTTGCGGTTAACATTTTCTCTGCCCTGTTGCTGTTTTTTGATCCACCTGGCTGTGTGGTTTTATTTAGAATTGTTTAGTTTTTTTTATTTAGTTTTTTTTTTTTCAGGGAGGGGAGGGTGTCGGCAATGTACTGCATTGTTGGGTTGAGTGGTTTGGGATTTAGGGTTGGGGGGGCCCTTACGTGTTACTGTAATATCGTGCTAGTTCCAATTTTTTTCAACCATAGTCAATACTACGCCAGCTCTGTGTCTCCTTCCCAGAAAAGAAATCTAGTAATGATTTCTGTGCTGATAAACACAGTAACCATAGATCGTGATTTACGTCAAACCACGGTACAACCTGCAGAAGACGGAGTGTGTCAGCCACAGCGAAGGTTCTTGGGGAAAAAAAATCAGGACACGCACGCATTTACGGTTACTAACCATGCGACCAGCTCATCGTGTGTCGTGATGTTGTCCTTACCCCTCCATATACAAGTACTGACCACGTGACCAGCTCATCGTGTGTCATGATGTTGTCCTTACCCCTCCATATACAAGTACTGACCACGTGACCAGCTCATCGTGTGTCTTGATGTTGTCCTTACCCCTCCATATACAAGCACTGACCACGTGACCAGCTCATCGTGTGTCGTGATGTTGTCCTTACCCCTCCATATACAAGTACTGACCACGTGACCAGCTCATCGTGTGTCGTGATGTTGTCCTTACCCCTCCATATACAAGTACAGACCATGAGACCATCGTGTGTCATGATGTTGTCCTTACCCCTCCATATACAAGTACTGACTATGAGACCATCGTGTGTCATGATGTTGTCCTTACCCCTCCATATACAAGTACTGACCATGAGACCATCGTGTGTCATGATGTTGTCCTTACCCCTCCATATACAAGTACTGACCATGAGACCATCGTGTGTCATGATGTTGTCCTTACCCCTCCATATACAAGTACTGACCATGAGACCATCGTGTGTCATGATATTGTCCTTACCCCTCCATATACAAGTACTGACCATGAGACCATCGTGTGTCATGATGTTGTCCTTACCCCTCCATATACAAGTACTGACCATGAGACCATCGTGTGTCATGATGTTGTCCTTACCCCTCCATATACAAGTACTGACCATGAGACCATCGTGTGTCATGATGTTATCCTTACCCCTCCATATACAAGTACTGACCATGAGCCCATCGTGTGTCATGATGTTGTCCTTCCCCCTCCATCATGATGTTGTCCTTCCCCCTCCATCATGATGTTGTCCTTACCCCTCCATCATGATGTTGTCCTTACCCCTCCATCATGATGTTGTCCTTACCCCTCCATCATGATGTTGTCCTTACCCCTCCATCATGATGTTGCCCTTACCCCTCCATCATGATGTTGTCCTTACCCCTCCATCATGATGTTGTCCTTACCCCTCTATCATGATGTTGTCCTTACCCCTCCATCATGATGTTGTCCTTACCCCTCCATCATGATGTTGTCCTTACCCCTCTATCATGATGTTGTCCTTACCCCTCCATCATGATGTTGTCCTTACCCCTCCATCATGATGTTGTCCTTACCCCTCCATCATGATGTTGTCCTTACCCCTCCATCATGATGTTGTCCTTACCCCTCCATCATGATGTTGTCCTTCCCCCTCCATCATGATGTTGTCCTTACCCCTCCATCATGATGTTGTCCTTACCCCTCCATCATGATGTTGTCCTTACCCCTCCATCATGATGTTGTCCTTACCCCTCTATCATGATGTTGTCCTTACCCCTCTATCATGATGTTGTCCTTACCCCTCTATCATGATGTTGTCCTTACCCCTCCATCATGATGTTGTCCTTCCCCCTCCATCATGATGTTGTCCTTACCCCTCCATCATGATGTTGTCCTTACCCCTCCATCATGATGTTGTCCTTACCCCTCCATCATGATGTTGTCCTTACCCCTCTATCATGATGTTGTCCTTACCCCTCCATCATGATGTTGTCCTTACCCCTCCATCATGATGTTGTCCTTCCCCCTCCATCATGATGTTGTCCTTACCCCTCCATCATGATGTTGTCCTTACCCCTCCATCATGATGTTGTCCTTACCCCTCTATCATGATGTTGTCCTTACCCCTCCATCATGATGTTGTCCTTACCCCTCCATCATGATGTTGTCCTTCCCCCTCCATCATGATGTTGTCCTTACCCCTCCATCATGATGTTGTCCTTACCCCTCCATCATGATGTTGTCCTTACCCCTCCATCATGATGTTGTCCTTACCCCTCTATCATGATGTTGTCCTTACCCCTCTATCATGATGTTGTCCTTACCCCTCTATCATGATGTTGTCCTTACCCCTCTATCATGATGTTGTCCTTACCCCTCTATCATGATGTTGTCCTTACCCCTCCATCATGATGTTGTCCTTACCCCTCCATCATGATGTTGTCCTTACCCCTCTATCATGATGTTGTCCTTATCCCTCTATCATGATGTTGTCCTTACCCCTCTATCATGATGTTGTCCTTACCCCTCTATCATGAAACAGGACAAAGAGATAAGTTCGCATGGTCTCAAGACTTGAACGCTGAAGAAGATTTGATCTTGATTAAACCCAATATTATGTCTACAACGGGAGCAGCGATAGCTCAGTGGTTAGTGAACTGGACTACAACGGACAAGGGGTAGGGTTCGATCCCAACCGACGGCCTCTAGGTTCACCCAGCCTTTAATGGGTACCGGATTTTTTTCTGGGAAATTAAAGCGGCACGGGCGTAATACCGACCACATTACCCCAAAAATCATGTGCCGAATGTCTGTAAAATTTATGGTCACTAACACCATATTCCCTATACGTCACCTGGCGTGACGGGGGTACTTTACTTTTTTTTAAAAATATCTACAACAGAACATTTGAATAGATCTAACAACTGCTTTATTGCGACTTTCTGTACATACCGTTTATTGACAAATGCCATGTAGACCGCTATATCAACAACGCATTGGAATTTAAACTATTTGTTACAAGGAACACTCGATGAGGAGAAACCTCGTGAAATAATTCCATTCTCCTAACGAGCTTTTCTCTTTCTTGTCACGACTTTGTTTTGTACACACAATTTAAAACACTCGTCGTTTCCCCGTATTTTTTCTCATTATTCCACGAGGACCCGGATTCCATTTATTTTCTTCTTTCCCATCTTTGTTTCAATTTGGAATATCTCCACCACGGAGACTCTGTCACTCGGCATTTGTTCCCGCCAATTTTCTCAACGTCTGCAATATTCCTAATGAGTTCCCCTTCACTTTTTGGACAGACAGGCCCAGAACTGGCCAGATCTCTGAGCACACGACCCAGCTTTCTCAGTGTCTGACCCTGGCTGTGTCATGCAAATACGGGCTTTGTTCCAGACGAGAGCGGCACGCTTAAATGGTAGCACTTTTTAGCGTGGTGTCACTGGACGACAGGCTGTCAGGTTTTGTGACTGCTACACTTCTGATCCAATTGTCCTGCAAGATGGAGGCAAACCTGTGACGTAGAATATCAGAATCCTCTTTTCCCCTCAGAGGAAACATTTTTTGGGGACAGAAATGATTTTGGATCAAGACATAATGGCTGATAATGGGTTAGAATTCAAGTATTTGGGCACAATGTTTACAGAAGATGGACTATTAGACATATAAATTGACATGAGAATACAAAAAGCAAATGCTGTCACAAACCAGCTTTCACAATTGTTAAGACATCAAAACATTTATATAGCAGCTAAACAACTGATAAATAGCATTTTCATACCAACTTTGTGCTATGTAAACCAAACATGGACCCTTTCTAAATCACATTTAAGGAAGATCAATACATGTGAGATGCGATGCTTGAGAAAAGTAACAAACAACACAAGAAGAGATAGAATACCAAATGAGACCATAAGGAAAATTGTAGGAATAAAACCCTGCCAAGAATATATAGAACAACAACAACTTAAATGGTTTGGCCACCTGGTCAGAATGAATCCTGACTAATCACCATCAAGGGCGTTCTTCTCGAGAATGAATGGAAAAAAACCAAGAGGAAGACCTAGAAAATGATGGATAGATGCAGTGACAGAGACATGTAACAACAAAGGAAAATCACTAATTCAAACAGTTCGAGCATCTCAAGAACGACAAATGATATATAACACGACACATTTACGGTATCGGTGAGAAAGAGAAAAGAAAGAAAGAATAATGGATTAGAGTCATGGTTAGAGTCATGGTTAGATTCATGGTTAGAGTCATGGTTAGAGTCATGGTTAGATTCATGGTTAGAGTCATGGTTAGAGTTATGGTTAGAGACATGGTTAGAGTCATGGTTAGATTCATGGTTAGAGTCATGGTTAGAGTCATGGTTAGATTCATGGTTAGAGTCATGGTTAGAGTCATGGTTAGAGTCATGGTTAGAGTCATGGTTAGAGTCATGGTTAGAGTCATGGTTAGAGTCATGGAAGCAGAGTCATGGTTAGAGTCATGGTTAGAGTCATAGAAGCAGAGTCATGGTTAGAGTCATAGTTAGAGTCATGGTTAGAGTCATGGAAGCAGAGTCATGAAGTCCTGGTAATTTTGTTTTCTCAGTTGTCTTTGTGTCACGGCTGCTTCTTCGACGTGACTATTTACAAGGACGTTAATTGGGCGTAACATGTTTTGTGGCTTACAAATACGTCGTCATGTTTTCCTCCTTCGACCAAGAACATCCGACTTCAACACTGAAAAATCCACAAATCAACAACAGAAAACACACACACACACACACACACACACACACACACACACACACACACACACACACACACACACACACACACACACACACACACACACACACACACACACACACACACACACACACACACACACACACACTCACACTCACACACACACACACACACTCACACACACACACACAAAATAAACAGCCCAAAGTAGGATCGAATCTGTACTCCTCGACACAGCGCTTCGAAGCGAGAGAACTGCATTTCAACACACTGCCAGGTTAGCAAACTAAATAAGTTGCTATCACTTGTAATGTCTTTCACGCATGTGTACTCATGACTATAGCATGAGGCCACGATAACAACTAAGGAATAAATTGTATATTTGTATTTTCTGTTAAGACGAGTATCACCACAGGAACAAAAGCAATAAAAAGTAAAGTACCCTCGTCACGCCAAGAGGCGTATAGGGAATATGGTGTTAGTGACCTTAAATTTTACAGACATTCGGCACATGATTTTTGGGGTAATGTGGTCGGTATTACGTCCGTGCCGCATTACTTTCTTAGGAAAAAAAAATCCGGTACCTATTAAAGGCTGGGTGAACCCGGAAGCCGTCGGTTGGGATCGAACTCTACCTCTTGTCCTTTGTAGTCCAGTTCACTAACCACTGAGCTATCGAGGCTCCCACTCTACGAGAAAGCTACCCCTTAATTTCTATATTTTTTTCAACAAATCACTGCTGCCTGTAGTGGGTTTTGAACCCAAGTCCTCCTTGTCCAGAAGCCGATGTCATACTTCTAGACTACTCAGGCGTCACCACTCCCTCCATCACGAAAACAACCTGATGAACCACTCCGAACATCCTCTACATAGAACATCATCGGCGAGGTCCTTGTCGATGTAGACGAGCGACCAACATTTTACTACTGCCTACTTTATCTTACTTTGACAGAACTATATTGATCCACTTAACTACAGACAACAGTAATTGTCTTCAAGAAACGACATTGCAGATATAAATAGACAGACAGACAGACAGACAGACGGACAGACGGACAGACGGACAGACGGACGGACGGACAGACAAACAGACCGACAGACGAACAGACAAACAGACCGACAGACGGACAGACAAACAGACCGACAGACGGACAGACAAACAGACCGACAGACGGACAGACAAACAGACCGACAGACGGACAGACCGACAGACGGACGGACGGACAGACCGACAGACGGACAGACAAACAGACCGACAGACGGACAGACAAACAGACCGACAGACGGACAGACAAACAGACCGACAGACGGACAGACAAACAGACCGACAGACGGACAGACCGACAGACGGACGGACGGACGGACGGACAGACGGAGAGACGGACAGACGGAGAGACGGACGGACGGACAGACAGACAGACAGACGGACAGACGGACAGACGGACAGACGGACAGACGGACAGACGGACGGACGGACAGACGGACAGACGGACAGACGGACGGACGGACGGATGGATGGATAGATAGATAGACAGATAGATAGATAGATAGATAGATAGATAGATAGATAGATAGATAGATAGATAGATAGATAGATAGATAGATAGATAGATAGATAGATAGATAGATAGATAGATAGATAGATAGATCTTCCTCTTACAACCTTCTCTTGCTTTCACAACCTTCTCTTGCTTTCACAACCTTCTCTTGCTTTCACAACTTTCTCTTCCTTTCACAACCTTCTCTTCCTTTCACAACCTTCTCTTGTTTTCACAACCTACTCTTCCTTTCACAACCTACTCTTCCTTTCACAACCTATTCTTCCTTTCACAACCTCCTGTATGTTACCTGAGTGTAACGGGTTGTTGTAGATTAACCAACTTTGTGGAGATAAGTTCAGTGTAATTTGAGAGTGTAGAGTTTCTCTCGGTGACGTTAAACGATTTAATGGAACCTCGAATTGAGTTAGTAAGGAAACCAGCCGAAATCATCACAACACAAACCGTGTTCGAGTTATAAAAGTAAAAACAGCGAAAGAATCAACATACGAGTTACTATGAGCGGAGTCGCTCGCTTCTTCCTTTATAACTGCATTCATTTCCTTTTGGCAATATTTTGTATTGTTTTATGGTATTTCTGTTTTTGTTCGCTTACTTCTTTCATTTTTGCTCTTCTATCATTTCTTCTTCTCCGCTTTCTATTCTTGCTTCTTCATAACCCTCTTCTTGTTTGTCCCTGTTCTCGCTTAGGTCAAAAAGGAATTTCGTTGTAAGTTGTTTTAGTTTGCGAGTTGTATTTGCGCTTTACGACCCAGTTCATCCGACTTCCTTGCAGTATTTTTGGGAGCTAGGATTTCCATCAACTCACCGAGCCTGGTTGATTAACTACTTTTTTTTCTGGAACTACGATACTGTTTTGTAGAGTTGAATCTTGGTCAGGTCTAGTTTGCTCACTCTGAACCGAACGATGAGCTTTGAGTTATTGACGACTGTACCAGATTTAGTGTATAACACAATCAACGACGTCAAACAAAAACGCTTTTTAGCACGTCCATTCATAGTCTTTAATGGGAATACATCAGACTGATGAAAACCCACTGGCTCATCATAGTTACAACTCTACAGACAAAACTCTATGAGCCACTACCAGAATTGCTCAAAGCAGTAAAATTGATATACATGAAACGATGTTGCGGATATAGACAATAACAAAGGCGGACGAAAGATAGATAGACCTTAATGTCTTCATATTTTTTTTTCATTTGATATTTCCATTTCTACTTTTCTTTTTTTTCCCCTGTTTCTTCTTATAGCTTTATAATTCCTAATCTTATTCTTCCTCCTATTGTTTAATTTTTTTATTTTTCTTCATATTTCTTCTTGTTTTATTCTTCTTAATGTATTTCTTCCTCCTACATTTCTTATTGTCTTTTTCTTCCTGCTTCTTCATCTTCTTTTATTCTTCTTAATGCAAATCCTCTTCCTATATTTCTTCCTCGTTTTCATTTTTTTTTCTGTTTTCTCAAATTTGCAGAGTTGGAGCATTTTATTTAGAGAACATAATTAGTTGTATTATTTTAACAATTCTGACTCTTTCACTCTTTCTCTCTCTCTCTCTCTTTCTCTCTCAATCTCTTTCTGCCCCTCTCTCCTTCTCCTTCTCCCTCTCTCTCTCTCTCTCTCTCAATATCTCTCTCCCACTCTCTCTCCCCCCTCTCTCAATTTAACATAATTAAACATAACCCTTCGAGTGTCGACGGGGAATAGAACGTTCTAACTCCTGCCCTTTTGGCACTCAATGATATTTGATGTTGTAGCGTTTCTTTAATGTTGTTCATTTTATTCTGGGTCTACTGGAAGACTACACAAAAGCATTTGACAAAGTAAAGTATGTGGAAATAATCAATATGCTGGAGAAATTAAACATTGATGGCAAGGATCTGCGAATCATAAAAAACATGTACTGGCAACAAACAGCAGCTATACGAATTAACAACCAAACAGGACAATTCCAATATATAAAACAAGGAGTCAGACAAGGCTGTGTTCTGTCACCGGATTTGTTTTCACTTTACAGCGAATATATTATGAGATCAATAGTAGCCAAAAAGGAATTGAAGTCAACGGTCACAACATAAATAATTTGCGATATGCTGATGACACAGTCCTAATAGCAAAGACAGAGAACGAACTACAAGAAATGATAGACATAATAGTAGAAGAAAGCAACAAGAAAGGTCTCAGTCTGAATAGTAAGAAAACAGAAATAATGGTATTATCGAAGAAACAATCATCCCCATCATGCAGCATAAAAATAAACGAGACAAATCTGAAACAAGTGCAACGTTTCAAATACTTGGTCACAATAATAACATCAGATGGAAGATGCACCACAGAAATAAAAAGCAGAATAGCTCAGGCCAAAATAGCATTTCAGAAAATGAAAAATATCTTATGCAACAAATCTATGTCAATAAAAATGAGAAAGAGAGTTCATCGGTGCTATATAGAACCAATTCTGACCTATGGAAGCGAATCATGGACAGTAGACAAACAAATGAAAAGACGATTAGAGGCCATAGAGATGGGATTTCTCAGAAGAATGTTGAAAGTTCCCTGGACAGATAAAAAGACCAATGAGGAAGTTCTCAAAGAGGCCAACACAAAAAGGGAGCTCTTAAAAACATCAGAAAGAAGCAATCAACATTTTTTGGGCACATCATGAGAAGAGGAAAGTTGGAATACTTGGTTATAACAGGCAAAATAAAAGGAAAGAGAGATCGCGGACGACAAAGAGAGAAAATACTGGATAGCTTGGTGTCATGGCATGGAAAACAGTCAACAACAGAACTGATACAATGCACTGTAGATAGAAGATTGTGGAGGGACATGATCGCCTACGCCAACCGGCAGGGTACATGATGATGATGATGACTATACATTCTTCTTATATCTCCTCTTTTAATATATGTTTTATGCTGTACAGAATCTATTGGCATTCTTTCCAGATGATCAACCTATTTTATTTATTGTCTCTGTTTTTAATTTAGTACTTGTTCAATGACCATCGTGCCTCTTACGTCATCAACTCTGATTCTGTCTCTTCTGGTCACTCCAAGCTGTTTTCTGAAACATTTCATTTTTTTGGTGACTCATCAAGTGCCATAATGTAGACGTTCATGTCCTTCTACTATTCTCTATCCACACTGCATTGCATCAATTCTGTTGTAAAATGTTTTTGTTTTCATGCCATATTACCAAGCTATCTAGTATCCTTTTTTTTTTTTTTTTTGTCGTCTACGATCTCTCTTTACCTGAATTTTGCCACTTGTAACAAAGTGCTCCAACATTTCTCCTCTCATGATGTGTCCGAAAAATGTCAATTGTTTCTTTCTGGTGTTTTTAGGAGCTCCCTTCTTGTTTCAATCTTTGAGAGTGTCCTCGTTGGTCCTTTTAACTGTCCAGGGAGCTTTCAACATTTTTCTGATAAATCCTTTCTTCGTTGCCTCTAATCGTCTTTTAATGTGTTTGTCTACTGTCCATAATTCGCTTCCATAGGTCAGAATTGGTGACTAGCTTCATTTTATGTTTAATTCGTGAGCGACCCTGTTTGGCACTAATAACACACAGTGAGAATGAATATAAAAAGTAAAAAAAAATAAAAAGTAAAGATCCCGTCACGCCAAGTGGCGTGTAGGCAGTATGGTTTTAGTGACAATACTTTTCAAGACCTTCCACACATGATTTTTGAGGTAATGCGTCAGTATTACGCCAGTGCCGTTTTACTTTACAGAGAAATTCCGGTACTTATTTAAGGCTGGGTGAACCGGGAACCCGTCGATCAGGATCGAACCCAGACCTAGTGTCCTTAGTAGTCCAGTTCATTAACCACTGAGCCATCGCGTTTCTCTGGGAATGAATGCACTTTGTATCAAATGTTTGCATTACTGATGCTGATACGTGACGAAATGTGGACAGATGAATACGCCAGAGATCTGTGGGTACTCTACTCTTGTTTGTCATCTTCTAGTTCCTCTCAGTGCGAGGACGTAGAGAGGGCTTGATCAGTTTATTATTCTGAGGGCCCGGAAGTGGTGTACACTTCCTAATGTCCTGCTGGACCTGATGGTCCACCTGGTCCACTAATTATTTTCAAAACTAATTTGACCTTCATTTTTTAGCTGAACACACACGAATACAGGGAACACATGTCCTCACTGTTTTCAGTTTGTGTCCGACCATTGTTTTAAAAAAAAGTGTTAAAAAAAACTAGGAACTGAATTTTGACTGTTAATCCATGTTTCCCTGGCAGCCGTGTGCACAATGGTCCCTCACCGCACAGGTAAATAACTTCGACTTCGGAGTTACTCATATTTTTTTCCGTCGATGAGTAACTGACGTTTCAAGCCGTGCCTCGCTGCTGAGACCAGGGGTGGTTGCCGCAGAGAGAAATGATAAATAAAAATCCCAACCGGTGTAGCCGGTATTTGAACCCACAACCGCTCTGTTTCGAGGCCGGAGTGTTGCCTCGAGACGAACTAGTACCCTTTAATTAAAGAATTAAATGAAAAAACAAAGAACAAATAAACTGTTCGAAAAACAAAGAACAGGCTGATTCCTTAGAAAGCATAGAACAAATCTATTTTTATTTTGAGAAAGAAAGTAACAAAGCGGTTGAGAACATAAAGAGTAGATAAAGAACTATAAAATAACAAAGACCAAAAACCGATGTCATAAACTGATCATAAACATTAATGACAAGTTATAAATGATGATTGTGGCGTTTTCTTTAAAATTTGATGGGCAGCAAGAAATGCATTTTCTGGTTTATTTTATTATTCAATCGTTTTACATATTTGTTCATAAAATCGCCATTACACGCCAGAGAAGAATCAAGCTTTCTCACGCTTGCAAGTCGCAAAGGAGACGTTCCCACATACTCAATTGTTACGACATCAACTTCAGTGCAGAAACTCGTTACCACGAACAACGATTATAAATTCAGAGCACTCAATTTGTACAAGCTTCTTCGGATGTGAAATTGCTATTTTGGAAAATGAATTAGGTAATTAAGTAAATGAATAGGAATGATTGAATGTAATTTTAACAGCATGAAACATAATTTTGCAACGTGGCAAATACCACAATAATTGAAACAGAGAACAGTAAAATGTTATATTCGTGGCTTTTATTTCTAACATAAAGTTTACTCCAACTCTGTTATGCCATTCCACAAAAAGAGAATATCTGTATACATCGATTCATTCTCTGAGGCTCCTTTTACGGAAGAAAGTTGGTATATTTTAAATTATTATATTACATTTATATTACATTTATATTATATTTATATTACGTTTGTCAAAAGCAATTTAAAATACGCCTGTCAATTGCGAAGTTTAGTGACCATTAAGGTACCTACAAGTTTACACGAACACTATAATGTTCAAAAGTGTATGAACACAGCCATATAGTTACAAAGGACTAGAGATCGTATTCGGTCTTGATCTACGGCTTCCTGGTTCACCCAGCCTTAAATGAGTAAATTGAGTTTTTCTGGTATACAAACGTGGCTAGGGTGTAATACCGACCACATTACCACACAAATCATGTGCCGAAGGACAGTAACAATTATGATCACTAACACAATATTCGATAGAGTAAACAGAAAACAACTGTGGGAGGTTCTAACAACATACAGAGTAAGCCAACATCTAACTAACCTAGTTAAAAGTCTCTATGTCAACAGCAGCTGAACAGTTAGAACAGCAGCAGGCTACACAGACCACTTTGAAATTAGATCAGGTGTAAGACAGGGGTGTGCACTATCCCTCCTACTGTTTATTCACATACTTGCTTTATATATGCAAGCTAGCCAACCCGTCAGAGACAGAGGAGATCAACGAGCTTTTTTTTTGCAGACGACCAGGCAATAATACATGAAACAATAGAAGACCTACAAGAACACTTAAACAAACTCAACAGCGAAGGCACAAAATACAACATGAAAATCAACATCAATAAACAGAAGTCATGAATGTCGCCAAAAATAAATATAAAAGCAGCATAACTATAGAAGGCAGGCAGTTAAAAAAGTAGAGGAATTCAAATACCTAGGAAGTTTAGTGACAACTAAGTAGAGGCAAAAAGGGCACTCTACAATACAATCTTCATCCCAACGTTGTGCTACCAATGCCAGTCCTGGACCAAAGATGCAAGAACAATAAGAAAAATAACCTCTACTGAGATTAAATGTGTCAGACGAATGGCATGAAACAGTCTGAGAGATAAGATCAGAAATAAAGAACTGAGAAAAAAGCTAAGAATAGCCACCGCCATAGTATATATAAAGAAACAACAGATAAAATGGTTTGACCACGTGACACGGCAGAAAGATCAAAACACAACACGAGTCCTCAATAAACGTTGCAAGAATACCAGACCCAAGGGTCGACCACGAAAAAGATGGATCGACGGAATACTAGAAGCACTAGGAAACATAACAACAGCAGAGGCGAACAGAAGAGCAAAAGACCGCAAATTATATCTCCCCTCGACGCTGAAAGGCAGATGAGGAAGGAAAGAAGAAGAAGACCGTTTTCCCTATACGTCACTTAGCGTGACTGGGCTCTTTACTTTTTTTTTTTTTAACTTTCTAGTTACACTGCACAAAGTCATCTGGATATTTGACCAGCTTTGCATATAAAAGTCTCTCACCATTCAGATATATTAATTATCTATGATGGCCGTCTATGATTCTGTTACATTATATAACGTTATAGTTCAATTTTGAGTGTGTCTAATGCAACTGTCGGTTGTGTGACACTAGCAAGAATTTGTAAGAAAAATGTCCTAATTAATTTGTACCCCCGTTTGCTGAGCCCGATGTGGTGGTGCTATAATATACCAACAACTTGCACTTCACAATTTGGACCCTAATTCGAAATCTTTTTTAAATTACTTCCTACTTACGACTCTGACCCGTCTAAGTTTTTTTTTTCACAGAATCACTCAAATTAACTGGAAATTGTGAACATAATTGCTCAAATAACTTCACCCGACCTTTCTTACATATTTCATAGCTCCACTTCATCTGGTTTTTTAATATATAATTTCTATTTAAATTTCACTCAAAATTCGTTTCGATCTTTATATTTTAACACCATTCAAAATTCCTAATTTAAATTTTGACTTTAAAAAAAATATTTTCAGCAGACTCCTTAATTTCTTAAATCACCGAAATTGCTTTAAAACATACCGATACATCAACAGCAAATTCGTCAAAAGGTATATAAGATTCAGAACCTTGACTCTACGGCTGATATTCTCCAATTTTGACACCACCGTGTGTGTGTGTGCGTGGGCGTGCGTGCGTGTGAGTGAGTGTGTATTTATTTTTTCCACAAACATTTTGTTGCACATTTCGCAACACCCGCTCAACCGAGCATCAACTCCACGACACCCACTCAACCGAGCATCAACTCCACGACAGCCACGCAACCGAGCATCAACTCCACGACACCCACTCAACCGAGCATCAACTCCATGACAGCCACTCAACCGAGCATCAACTCCATGACAGCCACTCAACCGAGCATGAACTCCATGACAGCCACTCAACCGAGCATCAACTCCACGACACCCACTCAACCGAGCATCAACTCCACGACAGCCACTCAACCGAGCATCAACTCCACGACATCCACTCAACGAGCATCAACTCCACGACAGCCACTCAACCGAGCATCAACTCCACGATTCCCACTCAACCGAGCATCAACTCCACGACACTCACTCCACCGAGCATCAACTCCACGATCCCCATTCACCGAGCATCAACTCCACGATCCCCATTCAACCGAGCATCAACTCTACGACACCCACTCAACCGAGCATCAACTCCACGATCCCCACTCAACCGAGCATCAACTCCACGATCCCCACTCAACCGAGCATCAACTCCACGATCCCCACTCAACCGAGCATCAACTCCACGATCCCCACTCAACCGAGCATGAATTCCACGATCCCACTCCCTTGTTCAAACTCCTCCAAACAAAAGTGTTGCTGTAGAATCCATCATTAACCGCGGTACACACTGACTCTGCTCAAAATTGCTTTTGAACTTCACGGACCCCGATCCTACAGCCCAAATCTGAACACCCCTGATCCCACAGCCCAAATCTGAACATACATTGCTGATCCCAAAGTCAAAATCTAAATATACATGATCCAAAAGTCCAAATCTGAACACCCCTGATCCCAAAGCCTAAATGTGAACATCCTTGATCCCAAAGCGTAAATCTGAACATCCCTGATCCCAAAGCCTAAATATGAACATCATTGATACCAAAGCCTAAATGTGAACATCCTTGATCCCAAAGCCTAAATCTGAACACCCCTGATACCAAAGCCTAAATATGAACATCATTGATACCAAAGCCTAAATGTGAACATCCTTGATCCCAAAGTCTAAATCTGAACATCCCTGATCCCAAAGCCTAAATATGAACATCATTGATACCAAAGCGTAAATCCGAACATCCTTGATCCCAAAGCCTAAATATGAACATACTTGTTCCCTAAGCCTAAATATGAACATCCTTGTTCCCTAAGCCTAAATATGAACATCCTTGATCCCAAAGCCCAAATCTGAACATCCCTGATCCAAAAGCCCAAATCTGAACATCCCTGATCCCAAAGCCCAAATATGAACATCCTTGATCCCAAAGCCCAAATCTGAACATCCCTGATCCCAAAGCCCAAATCTGAACATCCCTGATCTCACATTAAATCTTGCCCGGAAAGCGTTGATTATTTTCGCCCTTCCCTATGTATGAAACTTTTTCCAGCTGCGCCGATAATGCAATCAGGAACGGTTCCAAGTTCACTGCGTCTATCTACGATCTACTTACGACCAAACCCAGGTGCCAATTAGCGACCAGATCAAGTCTTTACATCTACATTGGGTCGGAACTGAATCATGCAGCCGTAAGTCGTGATCGTCTAACTGCAGAATTCTGTTTTATTTTGATGATTTCTTTCTTCCAATGTGATCGCAACGATTTGGCAGGTACTCAGGGCAGAGTGCATCATGGGAATGATACGGCAACTAAATTATCAACGAATAGATCACTTGAGACTTTTGATCCGGTTTTCTGATTTTTCTAGTTTTTTTTTTTTATGTGGTTGTTAAACGAAACAATATAAGATAGTTTCAATATATGTAAAGTAACAATATATGTTATTTTTATGTTATTTTAGTTGCGTTGTTCTGTTATTAATTTCAGGCAGGCATTCTGTCAGACGTGTGGACAAGTAATCGGACAGACACAAACAGATAGGCAAGCAGGTAGGTATGTATTTAGGCAAAATATGGTACAAACTGGAATGGATTTCATCCTTATATATAAACGTCTTAGACTTAAAGAAGGCATTCGATAACATCTATCATCCATTGGTTTGGAAACTCGTATATGCGTACGGCTTCCCGCACGAAAGCGTAAGTATTTTAAAGGACATGTACACCGGCAACTAGTGCTGTGTAAGACATGGGAGACATGTACAACCGCAACTAGGGATGTGTAATACATGGGAGACATGTACAACGGCAACTAGTGCTGTCTAACACATGGGAGACATGTACAACGGTAACTAGTGCTGTGTAAGACATGGGATACATGTACAACGGTAACTAGAGCTGTGTAAGAAATGGCAGACATGTACAACGGCAACTAATGCTGTGTAAGACATGGGAGACATGTACAACGGTAACTAGTGCTGTATAAGACATGGGAGACATGTACAACGGCAACTAGTGCTGTGTAAGACATCGGAGACATGTACAACGGCAACTAGTGCTGTGTAAGACATCGGAGACATGTACAACGGCAACTAGTGCTGTGTAAGACATCGGAGACATGTACAACGGCAACTAGTGCTGTGTAAGACATCGGAGACATGTACAACGGCAACTAGTACTGTGTAAGACATCGGAGACATGTACAACGGCAACTAGTGCTGTGTAAGACATCGGAGACATGTACAACGGCAACTAGTGCTGTGTAAGACATGGTAGACATGTACAACGGCAACTAGTGCTGTGTAAGACATGGGAGACATGTACAACGGCAACTAATGCTGTGTAAGACATGGGAGACATGTACAACGGCAACTAGTGCTGTGTAAGACATGGGAGACATGTACAACGGCAACTAGTGCTGTGTAAGACATGGGAGACATGTACAACGGTAACTAGTGCTGTATAAGACATGGGAGACATGTACAACGGTAACTAGTGCTGTATAAGACATGGGAGACATGTACAACGGCAACTAGTGCTGTGTAAGACATTGGAGACATGTACAACGGTAACTAGTGCTGTGTAAGACATGGGAGACATGTACAACGGCAACTAGTGCTGTGTAAGACATGGGAGACATGTACAACGGTAACTAGTGCTGTATAAGACATGGGAGACATGTACAAGGGTAACTAGTGCTGTGTAAGACATGGGAGACATGTACAACGGTAACTAGTGCTGTGTAAGACATCGGAGACATGTACAACGGCAACTAGTGCTGTGTAAGACATCGGAGACATGTACAACGGCAACTAGTGCTGTGTAAGACATGGGAGACATGTACAACGGCAACTAGTGCTGTGTCAGACATGGGAGACATGTACAACGGTAACTAGTGCTGTGTAAGACATGGGAGACATGTACAACGGTAACTAGTGCTGTGTCAGACATGGGAGACATGTACAACGGTAACTAGTGCTGTGTAAGACATGGGAGACATGTACAACGGTAACTAGTGCTGTGTAAGACATGGGAGACATGTACAACGGTAACTAGTGCTGTGTAAGACATGGGAGACATGTACAACGACAACTAGTGCTGTGTAAGACATGGGAGACATGTACAACGGTAACTAGTGCTGTGTAAGACATGGGAGACATGTACAACGGTAACTAGTGCTGTGTAAGACATGGGAGACATGTACAACGGCAACTAGTGCTGTGTAAGACATGGGAGACATGTACAACGGCAACTAGTGCTGTGTAAGACATGGGAGACATGTACAACGGTAACTAGTGCTGTGTAAGACATGGGAGACATGTACAACGGTAACTAGTGCTGTATAAGACATGGGAGACATGTACAACGGCAACTAGTGCTGTGTCAGACATGAAGGACAGCAGACAGTTTGGTACAGAGACATAACGGGGGTTAGACAAGGATGTATTTTGTCACCACTCATTTTCCTTGTGGTAATGGACTGGATCACGCGAATGGTTGTTGGTCACAGACCAAGAGGAATTACATGGGGTCTCACTAGACGTCTTGAAGATACTGACTTTGCACATGATTGCAGGATTACCTGCACACTTGATTGCTGGATTACTTGCCCACTTGATTGCTGGATTACTTGCCCACTGTCACCAAGACACAAGAAAAAAACAGAATAGATCAGTTCGCTATCACAGTATGGCTGAAAATAAATGCAGAGAAAACTAAAATTATGAGGATAAATGCCAAAAGTAAAAAAAATGTACATTCAGAAGAGTGGGACTAGAAGAAGTAAAAAGTAAAGTACCCCCATTACGCCAAGTGGCGTATAGAGAATATGGTGTTAGTGACCATACATTTTACAGATCTTCAGCACATGATTTTTGGGTAATGTGGTCGGTATTACGCCCGTGCTGCTTTACTTTCCCAGAAAAAATCCGGTACCCATTAAAGGCTGGATGAACCTGGAAGCCGTCGGTTGGGATCGAACCCCGCTCTTGTCCTTTGTAGTCCAGTTCACTAAACAATGAGCTATCGCGGCCCTCGACTAGAAGAAGTGGATCATTTTAAATACATGGGAAACAATATTTCATCAAAGAATGACATTGAGAAAGAGATATAACCTGGAATAGGCACGTCAGCCAAAGCATTTAATAGACTTAGAAACATTTGGCGTTCAACCATTTCAGCACCATCTCAGCACCAAGCTTAGAATTTACAAGTCAAATGTGTTGTCCATACTCTTATCTAACGCAGGAACATGGAGAATGAAAGATAGGATAGAAAGTCGACTAAGAGGATTTGAAAGTCGCTGTCTTAAGAAGATTCTAAACATCCGCTGGAGTCAACAAATTACGAACAAAGAAGTCACCAGAAGATCAAACATTAACAACATCAATCAAGAAGTGAAAAGAAGACGATGGTAATGGCTAGGTCATGTGTTACGAATGGAACGAACCAGGCATCCACACCTAGCATTAACATGGACACCGCATGGCAAACGAAGAAGAGGCAGACCATTGGGGACATGAACGAAGAACCATATATGATGAAATGAAAGAGACTGGCATGTCTTGGCGAAAGTTGTCCACGCTTGCTCCAGATCAGTTAGGTGGAGATCTCTTCTGAGTGCCCTATGTTTCGCCCTGAATTCAAAGGATTTAAGAAGAAGAAGAAAAGATTAAGTAGAAGAAGAGAAGTAGACGCAGAAGAAGTAGAGGAAAGGAAGTGAAAACTAGTAAACAGACACAAAGATAAACGAGAATTTCCATTATAGGATCCTGATGTGGAGGCGAAGGCGCGTCTCCCAGCACCAGAGCTGGAAGTTGTCAGCGACCCACAGCTGATGGCTTGCGCCAGGATCGATGAACCGAAACCATCCAGACCCTGCTCCATCTCTTCGCGGTGCCTCCAGTAACAGACTAACCTGTCTAGTCTGGCCAAGCGTGCAGGGATTGAAGAGGGAAGACAACCCATCAGGTATCATGCCTGCTGGCGTAGGTGATTATGTCTCACCACAATTTTCAATCTCGACAGTTATTTATCATTTCTGTTGTTGACCATCTGCCAAGCCATCTTTTAAGTTGTCTGGTATCTTTGCTTATCTCTATCTCTTCGTCCCTCAATTTTCTCAGTTGTCACAATATATTCCAGTTGTTCTCTTCGCATTACATGGCCATAAAATGATGATTGTTTCTTCCTAATATTGGATATTAGCTCTCTTTTATCCATTGGCCTCTTTCAGTACGTTTTCGTTACTATTCTTGGCTGTCCATGGTATTCTTAACATTCTTCTGTAAAACCATATTTCTGCAGCTTCAAGTGATTTTCTTGTCTGTTGACATATTATCCATGATTCACATCCATATGTTAAGACTGGCTCAACATAACTCTTTTTCTTGTTTCTATTGTCAAAAATGGATTGCACAGTATCTTCCTCATTTTTTGGAAAGCTGTTTTTGCAAGAACCATCCTGCATCTCGCATATGTTGTACATCTACCATCTGATCGTGTACATATAAGGAGAAAGCTGACAATGACATAGGCAAGGTCATGGACAGACAAACAGATATATGACAGGTACAGGGACAGATGTATAGATGTGTATACATGTCGACAAGCAAAGACAGGGGCAGATGTATAGATGTGTATACATGTCGACAAGCAAAGACAGGGGCAGATGTATAGATGTGTATACATGTCGACAAGCAAAGACAGGGGCAGATGTACATTTGTATACAAATGTCGATAGGAAAACATGGGCAGAAATACAGGCAGGCAGACAGGAGCTGGGACAGACCCACCTTTAAGGTACACAGATTGGTAGTCAGCCAGATTGATAAACGGATAGACAGAAAGGTTGGCAGGCAGACAACATATTTAAGTAGAACACCTTGTAATGAACAGTAACGGAGCTCATAAATACCTGCCGATATCATTTGATGGCATTGGATCGAAGGGCGTCACCCCAAAGGCTTCTGGATCCATAACAACAAAAACAGATTGATTGACAGGTCCGAAGACAGACAAACTAAGGCATAAAAAAGTAGTATGGACTTGCAGCTCGATTTCTTGAAAAGAAATCCTGCTGTTTGGTGAATTAATACCACGTTCTGGGATATGAGCCCCAATTTTTCAATAATTTACCATTTCTCTTTGTTTGTTCAATTCCTTGTTCATGAAATAATTTCTCCTTGCTTTCTCAACTCCTTATTCATGAAATAATTCCTCCTTGCTTGTTTAATTCCTTACTCATGAAATAATTCCTCCTTGCTTGTGTTAACTCCTTGCTCATGAAATAATTCCTCCTTGCTTGTGTTAACTCCTTGCTCATGAAATAATTCCTCCTTGCTTGTGTTAACTCCTTGCTCATGAAATAATTCCTCCTTCTTTGTTGCATTCCTTGTTCAGGAAATAAACTCTCCCTGATTGTCCAACTATTTGTTCATGAAATAATTAATAAAATCATAACAAAAACACAATCAATCAATGCAAGAATGTCCAGACTTTTCTCCTCAGGTGCTTGCTAGTGTTGTCATTCCACAGATTGGAGTTCAATCCTAAATTTGCTGACAATTAGCTCATGTAGATGTAATCCAACAAATATTTACCCCACCAACTATCACTGCTCAGGCTCTAATAGCTGAATTCCAGCAGGTTCTCTTCGGAACACCCCTTCAAATTCCGGACCCTCACAGCAGCAAATTCTTGTGTCACTTGTTGGAAACTTAACCCCGGGCCAAGCCTCGGTTCACGTGTGATGACTGAAATTTGAAACACTCGTGCGTCCGCCATTCTTGAATCCTCTTAACGGTGGTCTCTACATTTTCACCCTAGCTCTTTCTTAGAGAATTGCAAATGCTTTCACTAAAAAGGATTAAGTTCACATTCTGTGCATTAGTTCATCTTCTTAAAATATTCACTTCACATTTTAGATCACTTGCGGATTTACCGCCGTGAAGTGTTTTTATTTGTTGGAGGGGGTGTGTTTTATATACATACAGTGTGGTTCATTTTCTGTTCAAATGTACCGAGCTAAGAACGGATGCTTTTTAGGTTTGGCAGCAATAATTAAGAATGGATTACTCGTAACTCAAAGGGACTGGTTGACCTCGACAGACAGGTTGCGATTTCAAAACCCTGTTGCACCAGTTGAGATTTTTATTGAAGATTTCTCTCTGCGGCAACCACCCCAGATCTCTGCGGCAACCACCCCAGATCTCTGCGGCAACCACCCCAGATCTCTGCGGCAACCACCCCTGATCTCTGCGGCAACCACCCCTGATCTCTGCGGCAACCACCCCAGATCTCTGCAACAACCACCCCTGATCTCTGCGGCAACCACACCTGATCTCTGCGGCAACCACCCCTGATCTCTGCGGCAACCACCCCAGATCTCTGCAACAACCGCCCCTGATCTCTGCAACAACTACCCCTGATCTCTGCGGCAACCACCCCTGATCTCTGCGGCAACCACCCCTGATCTCTGCGGCAACCACCCAAGGTCTCAGTAGCATGGCCCGGCGTGAAACGTCAATTACTCATCGAGGGAAAAAAATATCAGCACCTCCCAAGATGGATTTATCTGCCTGTCCGGCGAGGGACTCCTGTGCATACGACTGCCAGGGAAAAACGGATTAACCCGCAAAACTCAGTTCCTAGTCTCTAGGGACTTCGCCAGATGGGGAATCTGGGAAACGAAACAAAAATTGATTCGCTGAAGATTTAGAGGTAATGAATATAGAAATTACCAGCATCAAGTTGAAGATTTAGAGGTAATGAATATAGAAATTACCAGCATCAAGTTGAAGATTTAGAGGTAATGAATATAGAAATTACCAGCATCAAATTGAATATTCGTTTGTCCTAGTTGATGCAACAATGAAATGTGGGACACCAGAAATATAAATTGTAGAGGAACGTCAATCGTCCATCAGTCTTCTTTAATTCAATTAGCATTTGTGGAGTCATGAAGGTGACTAGACTAAGGTAGAATAACTGAACAAAGGAAACACGAAGAGAGGATTGGTAAATTATTTAAATTGAGATAATGACAGGGATCGTTGTGAGCAAAACCAGGTATAGATCTCACGGAGCGACAGTTCTTTGTCTGCTTTCTTCCTGATGAAGACATATTGATCAAAACGTCAATTAAATATGTGACTGCTGATTATACACTTACACATCACTGCTAAATATTTAATGTAATTGTAAATGCAATATGTGTCAGTTTGCCTTATGAGCGTTAATTTGTAATATTCATATTATGACAATAATTCACCTTGAGAAATCAATGTTACCGCCATAAGGTTTTTTAAAAACTAATCTTTGTCAGAGATGGTTGCACGAGCATGGATGCAAGGCGCATGAAGACAACAGAAGACAAATAATAATACATGAATATTATCGCGGAGGGAAGCGCCCGACGTGATAGATCAGCCGATTATTTCAGCGGAAAAGGCGTGTTTACAACACTCGGAGACAAAACACAAATAATCAACAAAATAAAAAAAGCAAAGAACAATAGATAGTTCGATGCAGATCCGAACCCGTACTCCTCGGCACAGCGCCTGCCAAGAGAACCAAACGCTAGACCATACAGTCAACCATAACATATATGTAAACCATGGTTTCAGATAGTTCTAAGTTAGTTATACTGGCCGGATATTTCCATCATTTCATTCTGCGCATGCGTCATTTAATGAAAGTTTGTTTCTTCTGCCTGTCACTTTATTGTTGTCCCTGGTTCACAGTCATATAACAGGATTGATTTGACAGTAAAGTAAAGAGCCCCATCACGCCAAGTGGAGTGTAGAGAACATGGTGTTAGTGATTATAATTTGTACAGACCTTAGGCACATGAATTTTTGGGTAATGGAGTAATCGGACAATGGAATGGACTTTTTCTTTTCTTCTTTTCCTAATTTCTCAGGATTGGACTTCCGGTCAAAATTGCAGATAGGCAAAGAGACCGTTGAGGCTCTGTTTAAAAAATCTTCCTTGTTGCAGTACCTTCATATTCCAAGTCCGGCTTGCTGTCGTAGCTTAGGGCTCTGTGCACAGTGTGGGCTGTGTTTTTTTATTCGGATCGTGTTTCGCTATACCGATTATTTATGATGAATGATTATATTGTATGACGAAGGGCAGTTCAGCTGCGTTCACTTTCGGTGCCGCTTGGCACTATGTCATATAGCGTGTGCTGTAGCTGCTATGCTAGGGACTACTGCAGCAGCATTTCTTTATTTGGAGCCTTCAATTAAATGATTTTTAATTCGGATGATTCCACTGGCACGGGCGGTGAAGCAATTGTCGATTTTAATTCGTTTGCAGTGATACCGGGGCCTTCGATCTACAACCTGGTGGCGTTCATAGTTGAACTATGAGAGTAGTTTCAACATCTACTTTAACAAAGCCAAGAAAGGATGAATAATTCATTTGTTGTAATGAACTCATATACCATTAGCCATCCATTTATAAATGTTCAAACATAGATATCCGACACGACAAGCGCCATACTTAATGCACAGCCAGAAACACATGTCCTACTTCTGCTACCCAATCTGTACTGGCAATCTCCCACACTTAAAGTGAAGCTTGTAAGATCATTATAGACTGCAGCAAAGGTAGTGATGGATCTGTCATTTCTGATAAAGTGTTGTTATTTCCTTTCTTTCTTTCTTTCTTTCTTTCTTTCTTTCTTTCTTTCTTTCTTTCTTCTTCCTTTCTTTCTTTCTTTCTTTCTTTCTTTCTTTTTCCCTTTCTTTCATTCATTTTTCTTTAAACAACTTGAATCTTCTTCAGTTTACTCTTAGAAGAGCAACATGCACAAATTTAGCCCATGTGACATAGTTTACACACGATTCATGAGAGCGTTGGTTGTGTAGTGGTAGGTCGCTGGCTTGGTGATAAAGTGAACTTGAGTTCGATCCTAGCTGCATACTTTTTGTTTGACCGAGCTGAAAAAAAAGAATTAGATACGTAGCTTGCTGAGTTGGGGAGGGTAGAAAATGAAGAAAAGCACTGGCCCCATCATATATAAATGATATAATCTATTACTGTAAACTAAAAAAAAAAAAAATATCTTTCTGACATTTACCCTTTCCTGAGGTTTGCCGGGAGAAATTGTAGGACCGGAAAATAAAGGCAGCATATCCAGTGCAGTCGACTCGAGGTGTATGGGTCTGAATTGTTAATGTTATTTCTTCTCTCTAGCTATTACTTTCATGTTTAATAATTCCCTAAAAATCTTTTTAGAAAGAAAGAATATCACTTCTGGCACTGAGGTCTGAGTGGTCCAGAGGTAAGGCGTCAGTCTCTGGAGAAGAAGGTTCTTGGTTCGAATCCCACCAAAGGTGGTGGGAAATTTGTAATAATCAAAACCGTGGGCAAAATTGATAGGGAACAATCTTCCCAAAGGTTGAAAACTCTCGACAGTACACAAAGGGAAAACTTCTGGAGTGGGAGAATATCTGCCTGTATAGTGAGGGACACTTGAGGCACACGGTTTGCGATGGTAAAATAGAAAAAAAAAAGATACATTCACGCAAAACTGTGTCAGGACATCGGTATTGATATTGAGACCTGGCCAAGGGAAACAACAACTATTGGCTCTACAATCAGACGGAAGCACGTGATTATTATATTTGTCTACCATCATCATCAAGTATCGTGCCTGCTGGAGTAGATGATCAAGTCTCTCCACAGCTTTCGATCTTGACAGTCATTTATCGTTTCTGTTGTTGACCTTCTGCCAAACAGTTTTCTTAAGCTGTCTGGTATCTTTTCTCTTTCCTTCCCTCTGTCTCTTCGTTCCTAAATTTTCCCACTTGTTACAACATATTCCAGCTATTCCCTTCTCATTACAAGACCCCAAAATGATGATTGTTTCTGCCTAATATTGAATATTAGCTATCTTTTTTGCTGTGACCTCTTTCAGAACATTTTTATTACTCTTAACTTATCTAACGTTTATTGCTCTTAGTGTCATAAGTAATAGACCTGGAGACAGTTCAGAGCTACAACTACCTAGGACATGCTATAACCATAGAAAATGTAAAACTGAAATAAACAAAAGAATAGGAATGGCAAAAAGTAATTTTAATGCCATGAAGAACATACTAACATCAAAACAAATAACACCAGGGCTAAAACAAAGAATAGCAAAATGTTATATCTTCTCAATATTCCTATATGGTGCAGAAACATGGACATTAGACCAGAAAATCGAAGCATTTGAAATGTGGATATATATAGAAGAATAGGAAGAATTGGATGGAAAGAAAAGAGAACAAATGATGGAGTTTTAAAATAACTAAAAATTAAAGGAGAAATACTAATCACAATCAGAACAAGACAAATGAAATATTTGGGGCATGTTAAAAGACACAACAGCTGTTATAGAGTTGTGATGTTCTTTGTTCCTTATCTTTCTATAGTGGCTAGTACTTCAATGATCACAACACACAATATGATATATAATAGACTTGCACATAAAGTCTCTCTTCAATGTTCACTATTAATGTTTATTGGTATGGAACATTGTTCATCAACATCTTCATTTTCTTACAAACTTGTGAGTCTACTTACGACATGTAGAATATATGTAACACAATGGAACACAATTCTTGGACACTTGTAAAACAACTTCTACTGATAACTTCTCTAGTGTCTTAATAATCTATTACTGACTTATGACTGTAACTTGTAGATTTCTAACTGTTCTTACTAACTCCATCAAAACTTATTACTACACTTCCAACTTAACTTTCTAACTGTTCTGACTACTTCTTCTAATTCTCTGGCTTGACTTCTCTGTCCTAACTCCTCGTTCTTTAAATACTCCTCAACTCTCTTCTACCTGCGAGATGGTGACCAATAAGATCATCGCAAATTGACCCTCGCAACGTGATCTGGTCACTCAATGTTTACGTGTCCAGTGTCCACCATCTGTGACTCACCTGAACCTTCCCAAATTTGGACAAAGCATCTTGTTTTCGCCTACTTGGTGGCCTAATGTTACCTCATGACAATGACCTCTCCTGGAAGTTGGATGACTACTTATTTATCAGCCAGGCCAAAGTCATGGGGTCAACGCATGCTCATCACAATAACAACTACTAGTTGTTGTGAACATGATGGACACTCGTGGAGCTCTGACAATAACATCACGAGGTCGTTGCATGTTACTAGTCATACCTGGTCCTTTCCAACAACTTTGCTCTTGTGAACACTGGCATGGACATCTAACTTAGTTTGGTGGGTGTCCTACCCCTACCCCTGCAGACACTGCGCTATCTTCTGTTGCATGGAAAATTCCATGGGCTCTTAACTCTCATCGTGTCGTCCTCTATTCTACCTCTCTCCTTCCTCACTCTGACTAACTGTTATTCCTGGAAAATTACCATAGTTAAAATCTGCTGGTCGCCACTATATGATACTGCTCTCGTCCATTCAAAGAGCGGTAACGATTCAGTATCTGCTCTCTTTAGCATACTCTGTTACACAGCCTGCTAAAAGTAATGTTGGAAGGGAAACTACAATGTAAAAAAGGCAGAGGCAGACCAAGGCTAACATGGACGAGTAACATCAAAAGATGGACAAGACAGCCTATGACAACCTGCACCATCAAAGCAAGAGACAGAATGGAACGGCTCTCCATGGTAGCCAACCTTCGATGCGGAGACGGCACTCAATGATGATGATGATGATGATGATAAAAATAATAAAATATGTCATCGTACATGATATAGACCAATACGCGATGAACTGGAAAAAAAAGGGGGAAAGGCTAAATAGATTGGGAAAAAGGTGGGAAGATAACATCAAAGAATGGACAGTCACAAAGAGATGTGAAGATAATATCAAAGAATGGACAGTCACAAAGAGATGTGAAGATAACATCAAAGAATGGACAGGCACAAAGAGATGTGAAGATAACATCAAAGAATGGACAGGCACAAAGAGATGTGAAGATAACATCAAAGAATGGACAGTCACAAAGAGATGTGAAGATAACATCAAAGAATGGACAGTCACAAAGAGATGTGAAGATAACATCAAAGAATGGACAGGCACAAAGAGATGTGAAGATAACATAAAGAATGGACAGGCACAAAGAGATGGGAAGATAACATCAAAGAATGGACAGGCACAAAGAGATGGGAAGATAACATCAAAGAATGGACTGGCGCAAAGATATGGGAAGATAACATCAAAGAATAAACAGGCACAAAGATATGGGAAGATAACATCAAAGAATGGACAGGCACAAAGAGATGGGAAGATAACATCAATGAATGAACATGCACAAAGAGATGGGAGATAACATCAAAGAATGGACTGGCGCAAATATATGGGAAGATAACATCAAAGAATAAACAGGCACAAAGATATGGGAAGATAACATCAAAGAATGGACAGGCACAAAGATATGGGAAGATAACATCAAAGAATAAACAGGCACAAAGATATGGGAAGATAACATCAAAGAATGGACAGGCACAGGCACAAAGATATGGGAAGATAACATCAAAGAATGAACAGACACAAAGAGATGGGAAGATAACACAAAAGAATGGACAGTCACAAAGAGATGTGAAGATAACATCAAAGAATGGGCAGGCACAAAGAGATGGGAAGATAACATCAAAGAATGGGCAGGCACAAAGAGATGTGAAGATAACATCAAAGAATGGACAGGCACAAAGAATGACTCTGGGTGAATTGAGATCGGTGGTGGAGGTTAAGGAAGTTTGTCAAAAGTGCCTCCAGCTCCAGGGCTACGGATTCAGGGATGATAGAAAGAAGACAGGCAATGGGATGTACAAAGTATGAGTAATTCAGGTTAACACTTTACCTATGGGTTGTTGAGTAACAAAAGTGTTCTACCTTAGAAAGTTAACGAGATACCGACGTGTGATTTTGCAGGTGAAACGATTACTTAAGAGAATTAGCTTGAGGGAGGGAAAGTAAGGTAAATAATCCAGGCTCAATTAATTAGACAAGACCTTAAGATTTGGAATGTAATTACACTCTTAGCCTGAATGTAAAACAGCGTAATAAGGGGGAAACAAGACTGGAAAGACAAGGGTAGCTCTGCGTCAAACTGATCACACACGTGATATTAGTGTCGTTTCTTTGACACTTCATGTCTTGTCATTTTCTTTCTACAATCGATCATTGGTGAGTTGTAATGAACTGAATAGTTCTCATCATTCGCCCTTAAAAGGAAGTTAAGTGGATGTAGATGTATAGGGGGGCCTCGGTAGCCTAGTTGGGAAAACTACCCGACTAGACTACCGACGTTCGGACAACCACCCGACTGGACTACCGACGTTCGGACAACCACCCAAATAGACTACCGACGTTCGGACAACCACCCGACTGGACTACCGACGTTCGGACAACCACCCGACTAGACTACCGACGTTCGGACAACCACCCGACTAGACTACCGACGTTCGGACAACCACCCAACTAGACTACCGACGTTCGGACAACCACCCGACTGGACTACCGACGTTCGGACAACCCGGTGTTTGATTCCCGCTGGGAGCAGTGTGAGTTGTACTTGTAGTTGGAAAACAAAAACCCCGCGGTCGACCCAGTCGCTGACAGAAATGGGTACCAGGGTATTACTCTGGGAAGATGAGGAATGCCTCCTGCATCGTGAGTTTCGATGCATGCAGCGACACTGTTCAGAAGTCTCCGAACACTTCTGTGTAGGCTGCCGATCACAATTGGGTGGAAACTTGCGTGCTAAACACGCCGATTCATGTACTGTACTGTACTGTACTGTACTGTACTGTACTGTACTGTACTGTACTGTACTGTACTGTACTGTACTGTACTGTACTGTACTGTACTGTACTGTACTGTACTGTACTGTACTGTACTGTACTGTACTGTTATTGAGTTATTGAGTTATTTGCGGGTCATCATCATTGCACTCCGAACATGTCCATAGGTGCTCAGATCCCCTCCTCAGCAATTCCCTCAGTGTCCAGCGACTGACGACTCCAGTTCTATGTTGGTTGATAAGTCTTCTTACACGGCCACCAAGTTTCTCATTTCTGGCTGTGCCCATCTTAACTCCCATTTCCATCATCCGAAGAAGCGACGTTGATCTGTGTTTGTCGAAGTCCTGTGCTCTTCCCACATCTCGGAGTGCATTGATGACGTCCGCCCGATCCATCGGTTGCCCGTCCTCAACGACAGCGCAGCTAGCCAACCTGTCCGCTCTCTCATTTCCCCGTACTCCCGCATGTCCAGGGACATAGACAAAGGTGACCTTACGTATTTTGGATTTCTGCAACGACTCTACCCATTGCATGCGTACAAAGCCCGCCTCCACTTTTTTTATCATGCTCATCGAATCACTCAGTATACATGCGTGGATGTAGTCTTGTGACTCTAACCATTTGAATGCCTTGGTCACTGCCATCACCTCCATTGTCATGCTACTCGTGGTCTAGGCGTATGCACCACTGTCTTCCTTGGCTATTCTGCCTGCCGAACGTGCTGTAAATGCCCATGCACTTTTTTCGTGTCGTCTTACAGATCCGTCTGTATAGATGACTGCATCTTTCTCATCGGTATTATCGCAGATGAGACCGTTGACCTCAGCATTAACCACGACCGGGTTCTGTTCCCTACTTTTCCTGTCGAGTGTGACAATACATGAGAAAGTCCCCTTGAATGACGTAGGCACCGGTATCCACTCCTCACCAACGCTGATATTGGTAAGCCCACAGACCTGTTTGATGACATCTTCTGCTCGGCCCACCCATGATTTGCCTCTTTTTAGCCTGGTACCTTTCTCTGTGTTGAGCACGTGGTGCAATGGATGCTCTGTATCTGTACTAATCTTCAGGTATTCTCGTGCTCTCCAGATCTTGATTCTGTCATCCATGGTTGGAAAGTCAAGAAGATACCTCATTGCTACACAGGGAGTGTCCCTCGTACATCCCAGGATAATGCGCATGGCTTCATTTTGTATTTTCTCCAGCCTATCAATTTGAGTCGTACTGACAGTAAGAATGGCCAGGGCATACTCGATTGGTGCGAGGACTAATCCATGGAACAGAAGAGTAAGTAGCCTCTGCTCGATGTTGGCAGCTGCCATGACCTTCAAGGCGGCTAATCCTTTGCGGGATTTTGTTATCACATGGTCAACGTGGTCCCGAAAACACAGGCTGCGATCAAACTTAACTCCGAGGTATGTCATCAACTTGTCCCTGGTCACCTCATCAGCTCCCATTCGTACTACCGGTGTGGTCGTATTAACGATATGATTGTTAAGGGAGAACCATGAAACTGATGCTTTATTAGGATTAACCAAGGCACCTGAAACCCCACACCAGGAAGAAATGCGATCGAGTTCGTCTTGCATTGTGGAGGCGATTCCCCGTCTGTCTCTTCCCTGTCGATATACCAGAATATCATCAGCAAAAGTCATAGTTCTTCCCTCCCATCCAGCTGTTGGGCCGTGATCGTTATTGTGTACACATTAAATAGAACTGGTGACAATGGTGAGCCTTGTGGCAGCCCAGGACAAATGGATGTTGGCTCGGAAGACCAACTTCCACATCTGAGTATCACCTTCCTCTGAAACAGTGCCGCGGCGATCCATCTTATGAGGAAGGGGTTCACCGCCAGTTTGAGAAGCATATGCATGAGATATTCAAATGGTACCCTGTTGTATGCATCCTCCAGATCTATAGCAGCAGCACATCCAAAGCAACTGTACTGTACTGTACTGTAGTTAGACTGAGAAATATGCGCTTTACTGTCTCGACATCCGACTTCAGAACGGTCCGTTTTGAGTACCGGATTGCCTCCCCTCTTCATCCCCTACTCAATTTGCCAGAATGGATAGCTTGTGTCTACGAGCATCATGGGATGGAGGTGTAGCAGGGTGTTGATCAGCTGCCGTTCGCCAATCCTGACTCATGCATTCAACTGTGGGTCGCTGGCGTCACTCACCACTGTTGCTGGAGCCTTCATACCTTGGTACTAGGACATTTGAAACATTGCCACCTCAAGGTATACATACAGCTCTTCTTTCTTCCACATTCATCTTTCAGCGTTCATATTGTCCAACTGCTGCGCTTCTGTTTTCCTACTGTTAGCGTCATCTGATATTACATTTCCTTTCTTCTTGTTCTTTCTCCCTCATTGCTTTTGTCATCGTCTAGGAGAAATATATTTTGTGATCTTTCTCTCTTCTGTTGACCTCTCTTGCTGTTATCTTTTCTAGTGTTCATAATATTCCATCAAACAATTTTTTTTCCCGGTTGACCATTAGGCCTGATGTTTTCGCAGCGTTTGTTGAAAGTCCTTTCTGCTGTATTTGAAACACTTGTATCTGTTTCTTTTTATGTATTCTGTGTCGTGGGCTATTCCATGTTTTTTTTTTTATTTATTATTATTCGTTACTTGACTTATCCCTCAGGTTGTATTATGCATCTAACACATTTCATTTCGTCAGTTATTATGTTTCTTATTGTTCATAAGTCTAGCTAGTCAGGTCTGGTATTTGTAGCACAACGTTGGAATAAAGATTGTGTTGTAGAGTGCCCGTTTTGCCTCTACTGTTATTTCTTTGTTGGGCAGCAATGTTGATACCTGTCCAATGATTTGGCAAACGTTGTTGTATCTTGAGTCTATTTTTGCTGCTTGTAAATTGTCGTTTGCCACTAAACTTTCTATGTATTTAATTGTCTGCCACCTATCGTTATGTCGATGTTGTGTTTTTTATTTTATTTTGCGATGCTCAAGACTTCTGTCTGGTTAATATTGTTCATATGTGCCGTGTTAAATCTGTTCAGGTGATCTATTTATAAATGTCAAGGTTGTAGAATCACCCTTGTGTATTTAACGGGTTAACCAAGGGAAGAGAACTCTTAGAAGTTCCTGATCGCTGAATCTATTTATCTTCCGTTCGCCTGAAGTATTGTCTATATCAGCAATGTCATTTCCTGTATAAATTCTACTGTCTTTTGTAATTCTTGCAGTGGCCCATATAGTTTTATCTGTAGTGTTGTATCTATGGGCAAATGGATTTTCTTCAGTTTTGGTCGCTCAGTGAGAGGAAGGTCACTTTTAGATCGGTCTAGACGATTCTTTATTCTACCTTCCTCCCAGTGGCGTAACTAGATGTGAGAAAAGAAGAAAGGGGGGGGGGCATCTGTCTAAGGAAGCATCATCTGGGGACCCAAATTGATCATTGATGCCTTAATTATTTAACTTATTTTCCCCCACCACCCTCCTCTTCATACCCTAAAAATATGCCACGAAATGCAGGTTTGCGTGACCTAAAACTACAAAGACGGGCCCATTATAGTTCATACCACGTTACAAAGGGGCCATGAGTGGACGTGAACACTGGCTTTGTCCTGGGGGCACTGAAACCTCTAGCTATGCTCCTGATCCCTACAACCATTTCTCTTTTTGAGGAGCCTATCTATCTATCTATCTATCTATCTATCTATCTATCTATCTATCTATCTATCTATCTATCTATCTATCTATCTATCTATCTATCTATCTATCTATCTATCTATCTATCTATCTATCTATCTATCTATCTATCTATCTATCTATCTATCTATCTATCTATCTATCTCCATCTATCTATCTATCTATCTATCTATCTATCTATCTATCTATCTATCTATCTATCTATCTATCTATCTATCTATCTATCTATCTATCTATCTATCTGTCTATCTGTCTGTCTGTCTGTCTGTCTGTCTGTCTGTCTGTCGACATATTATATATGATGTCTGTCTGTATGTCGTTCGCCTGAAGTATTGTCTGTATCTGCAATGTCACATGTTGTCACAGAATGTCCTGCACAAGTTTTACTGTGTTTTGTTGTTGTAATACCTCCAGTGACTCATATAGTTGTATCTGCAGTGTTGTATCTCTGGTTCATTGGGTCAGTCTACTATATTCAGTACAATCTGGTAGTATGTGTTCCGCAGTCTGGGTCGCTTGCCCACATGAACATGTCGCCGTGGTACCGATCTTGAGTTCTGTATACATGTGACTGTGGAGTCAATTGTTTCCAGTTCTCAATCGTATAATGATAACTTGTTCTCATCTATTCATATTATGAAAGTCAACCTGATTTGGGGCTTGTGATATTCTGATTGATTTTATTACCTATTTCTTCTGGAGGTATGTAACTGATGCACCTGGTTCTGTACTTGTTGCGTCCTCCTTTGCCAGCTGATCTGCATCTTGTTTCCTGATATTCCACAGTAGGGTGGGATCTACTGCAGGACCCTGCGGTGTTTGCAGAGTTCAGTCGATTAGGTCTGCAGATGTAGTAATTTTTCTGGATTGCGGTGCCTGGAGTGTTGATCTCGCATCTTTTAAAAACACTACAGGCTGTGGACTAAGATTACTGTTCAGCAGTTTTTCTATTGCCAACTTTATTGCTTGGATTTCTGCATCATAATTGTGACAAAATTTCCCTATTGCTATTTCATTCATATCCCTAGTGTTATTTGGGTACTCTATATATGCACCTGCTCCCCCATTCTTTACTGCATTCTGTGCTGATCCATCTCTGTACACACGAACCCATAGATTTTGTGGGTATTCTTCATCTAAGAAACTAAGAGTTTTTATTATTATTGTATTTTTCCATGAGTGAATTAAAGATGGTATTTCTATCAAATGTGCCCTCAATTATTGTTCCCTCAATTATTGTTACCTCAATTATTGTTCTCTCAATGCATTATAGAGTTGTTTTATGATATTGTCAAAACACGTCCTTAATTTCGACTTAATTAACCGATGTTATTCTCTCTATGTGCTGAGTATATTAGGAGAATCAATATACTGTGATTCATTAACATTGTTCTAAAATCTCATTAAATATAAACTGTGTCATTAACATTTTTTGTTCCACTAAAATGTTCATTTATAAACTGTGCATTAACATGTTCCACTTAATTTCTGTGAAATTCATTAACATTGTTGTTCTAAATGTTATTAAAATATAAACTGTGAATTCATTAACAGTTTTGTTCCACAAGTTCATAAAATATAAACTGGAAATTACATGTTTTGTTCCAAAAATATAAACTGTGAAATTCATTAATTTTTGTTCCACTAAAATTTTCATTAAATATAAACTGTGAAATTCATTAACATTGTTGTTCCACTAAAATGTTCATTAAAATATAAACTGTGAAATTCATTAACATGTTTTGTTCCACTAAAATGTTCATTAAAATATAAACTGTGAAATTCATTAACATTTTTTGTTCCACTAAAATGTTCATTAAAATATAAACTGTGAAATGTTCATTAACCGTTTCCTTCCTTCTTCAATGATCACCGCAACGATCTGCTTTCTTCCTTTATCAGTCTCGTCTTTGTTTGTTATGAATGCGTCTTCCGATGACTCTCTCTATCTCTGACTTCTCGTGTGTCGTATCTGATTTTCATCACCTGATTTAAGACGAATCTGTCTGGCCAGCAACAGTCACAGCCTGTCCCGGTGTCACTTTACCTGACGTCTCTCTCTCGTTGCCAGCTCGTGCTGGTAGATAGAAGCGCGCCAGATCGCACGTTGATAAGACGCGCCCAGACAAATTCCACTGATGTGAAGTCGACGAGTGTAGCCGAGGGTACTTTCGTGAGTGTCTAGATATAAATGTTTCCAAAATGCCTTTTGTCGCTCGTTCATTTATCAAAACATTTCGCAGTCAAAGCGTTTTTCAATGATTCGCAATCTGACTTACCTCTCTGCAGCGCTCATTGTTCATTTCTTCATTTCTTATAAGCTCAAAATCATCATCAAGTACCGGGCCTGCTGGTGTAGGTGATCATGTCTCTCCACAACTTTCGATCTCGACAGTAATTTATCATTTCTGTTGTTGACTTTCTGCCAAGGCATTCTTTTAAGATGTCTGGTATATTTTCTCACTGCTTCCCTATATCTCTTCGTCCCTAAATTTTCACGGCTCTTACAATACATTCCAGCTATTCTCTTCTTATTACATGTACAAACAATGATGATTGTTTCTTCCTAATATTGGAAATTAGCTCTCTTTTTGCTTTGACCTCTTTCAGAACGTTTTAATTACTCTTCGTAGCTGTCCATGGTATTCTCAACATTCTCCTGTAAAACCACATCTCTACAGACTCCTGTGATTTTCTTTTCTGTTGTCCTATTGTCCATGATTCGCATTCATATGTTAAGACTGGCTCTACATAACATTTATGAACTCTTTTTCTTGTTTCTATTGTCAAAAATGGATTGCATAGTATCTTCCTCATTTTTTGGAAAGCTGCTTTTGCCTGAGCCATTCTGCATCTCACATCTTTTGTACATCTTCCGTCTGAGGTTAACAAAGTTCCCAAATATTTAAATTCATTTACCTGTTTTAATATTGTTCTACTTTGTTCTTGTAAGTAATCTATTTGTGAAGTAAATCAAGTAAAAAGCCCCGTCTCGCCAAGTGGCGTTTAGGCAATATAGTGTTAGTGATCATTAATTTTACAGACCTTCAACACATGATTTTTAAAGTAATGTGGTCGGTATTACGCCCGTGCCCTTTACTTTCCCAGAAAAAAAATCCGGTATCCATTAAAGGCTGGGTGGGACTGAGAACCGTCGACCATGATCGAACCCTACCTCTTGTCTTTTGTAGCCCAGTTCACTAACCACTGAGCTATCGCAGCTCCCTGCTTTGTGTAAGGCATATATTTATTGTAGATTAGTTGCCCCCTTCATCCGACATTCTAGGCGTGTTTGGCAAAAACAGCAAACTGGCAACTAAAACGAAGACCGCAGTTTACAACACCTGCTTTATTAGTTTCCTTCATCACGGCAGCCAATCATGGAGAACTTATGCAAAGCCGGAGAGAAGGCTAAATGCATTCCATATTCTATGTCAGCGTCATATTGTTGGTATCATCTGGCAGGACAGATTGACAAACGTGGAGGTCCTCACTCGCACAGGCCTGCCGAACATCTACATGCTGCTCAAACAACGTAGCTTACGCTGACTTGGTCACTTACCCTCATAAATGATGGACGCATACCAAAAGATGTGCCCTATGGACGATTGATGTCATTGGTGATTTACGGATGGTAAAAGGACTAGCAAATGAAATGTTTTGGTCATATTAAAAGACACAACAGTCTAATAAAAGTAATATTAGAAGGGAAAATACAAGGTAAAAAGAGACAGAGGCAGACCAAGACTAACATGGACGATTAACATCAAAAGATGGACAAGTCAGCCTAAGGCAATCTGCATCATCAAAGCAAGAGACAGAGTGGAATGGCCGCTCTATGGTAGCCAACCTTCGATGCGGAGAGGGCACTCGATGATGATGATGAAAAAAACTCAAGGGCGCCCATAACCTCTATCTATAGACGTGTGTAAACATGACATAGAGACTTTGAGCATAAATCCTGCAGCCTGGGAAGAGATAGCTGCAGACCGCAATCGTTGGAAACAAAATGTAAAGCTCCAACTTAAACAAGAAGCAGACAGATTCATAGAAAAAGAAGATAGATGGCGAAAAAAAAAGAGAGAAAAAAAAACATTTCGAAGGTACTGCCAATTCAGAGTCAACTATGACTGACGGAGTCTACTATAGTCAACTATGACTGACGGAGGCTACAATAGTCAACTATGACTGACAGAGGCTACAATAGTCAACTATGACTGACGGAGGCTACAATAGTCAACTATAACTGACGGAGACTACAATAGTCAACTATGACTGACGGAGGCTACTATAGTCAACTATGACTGACGGAGGCTACAATAGTCAACTATGACTGACGGAGGCTACAATAGTCAACTATGACTGACGGAGACTACAATAGTCAACTATGACTGACGGAGGCTACAATAGTCAATACGACTTACGGAAGCTACTATAGTCAACTATGACTGACGGAGACTACAATAGTCAACTATGCTGACGGAGACTGCAATAGTCAACTATGACTGACGGAGACTACAATAGTCAACTACGACTGACGGAGACTACAATAGTCAACTATGACTGACGGAGGCTACAATAGTCAACTATAACTGACGGAGGCTACAATAGTCAACTATGACTGACGGAGGCTACAATAGTCAACTATGACTGACGGAGACTACAATAGTCAACTATGACTGACGGAGGCTACAATAGTCAATACGACTGACGGAGGCTACTATAGTCAACTATGACTGACGGAGACTACAATAGTCAACTATGACTGACGGAGGCTACATAGTCAATTACGACCGACGGAAGCTACTATAGTCAACTATGACTGACGGAGACTACAATAGTCAACTATGGCTGACGGAGACTGCAGTAGTCAACTATGACTGACGGAGACTACAATAGTCAACTACGACTGACGGAGACTACAATAGTCAACTATGACTGACGGAGGCTACAATAGTCAACTATGGCTGACGGAGGCTACAATAGTCAACTATGACTGACGGAGACTACAATAGTCAACTATGACTGACGGAGACTACAATAGTGGACTATGACTGACGGAGGCTACAATAGTCAACTATGACTGACGGAGCTACTATAGTCAATTGTGACTGACGGAATCTACTGTAGTCAACTAGATGGGGATGATGCTACTATAGTCAACTATGACTGACGGAGGCTACTATAGTCAACTATGACTGACGGAGGCTACAATAGTCAACTATGACTGACGGAGGCTACAATAGTCAACTATGACTGACGGAGACTACAATAGTCAACTATGACTGACGGAGGCTACAATAGTCAACTACGACTGACGGAGGCTACAATAGTCAACTATGACTGACGGAGGCTACAATAATCAACTATGACTGACGGAGGCTACAATAGTCAACTACGACTGACGGGGCTACTATAGTCAACTATGACTGACGGAGGCTACAATAGTCAACTATGACTGACGGAGGCTACAATAGTCAACTATGACTGACGGAGGCTACTATAGTCAACTACGACTGACGGAGGCTACAATAGGCAACTATAGCTGACGGAGGCTACAATAGTCAACTACGACTGACGGAGGCTACAATAGTCAAATATGACTGACAGGCTACAATAGTCACTATGACTGACGGAGGCTACAATAGTCAACTATGACTGACAGAGACTACAATAGTCGACTATGACTGACGGAGGCTACAATAGTCAACTATGACTGACGGAGGCTACTATAGTCAATTGTGACCGATGGAATCTACTGTAGTCAACTGAGTTGGGGATGATGCTACTATAGTCAACTATAACTGACGGAGGCTATTATATTCAACTATGACTGACGGAGACTACTGTAGTCAATTGTGACCGATGGAATCTACTGTAGTCAACTATGAGTGGGGGATGATGCTACTATAGTCAAGTATGCCTGACGGAGGCTACTATAGTCAAGTATGCCTGACGGAGGCTACTATAGTCAACTATGAGGCGGCTACTACAAACTATGTGGAAACATATGATAGGCATCACAAATATACAACAGAAGTGGAGTGCTCAAGCAAGGCTTATTTCAAAAGACTGGATCCCGAGGGACCCCAGTCCACACGACTGTTAGGGAAAAACTGATTTAACACGCAAGATTCAGCTCCTAATCTCTAGGGACCTCACTAGAGGTGAAAGCTGGCAAACACCAAATAAAAAAAAGCTTTCGGTCGATATCGGATGGTCAGACTTAAAACCAACTACAGGTAAAAGACAACAAAATAATCAAAATTGTGTATCCAACTATGTTAGGAAGCATCGATGGAAATATCTTGGCCGCGTTCTCAGAATGGACGCCAGAAAGCTACCTCGCCAGATATTTATATGGAAACCAGAGGGTAAAGGACAAAGAGGAAGATCGAAAGAAACCCTGCGTTGAACCATCATCAAAGAGAGCACAGCTATGGGTCGCAGAAACAAGCAAGTAATAAAATAGACAGTGGCGGACCGTCGGACATGTGTAGTTTTTATTTCTGGCCTTTGCGCTGTAATCGGCCAAAAGATAATGCATAAATCAACCAATCATTCGTTTGATTGATAATTAATCAAACAACCAATCAATAAAAAAACAATAAATCGATTAATATATAAATAAATCAATACAACAATCAATCGATCGATTAATCAATCAATTTTTTCAATGGAGACGAGAAAATAAAATCCTTCAGTAGAGTTAATATTTACCGCAATCATCTATAGATTTGCTAAGTGACTACCTCAGCCTCAACGGTGAGTGGAATAGGATCTAGAGTCACTGTTATTTTGCAAGCATGTGGTAAGTGACGACAGTTATAGCTGACTATGGAGGTTTGGAATTGTCGCCTGTGTAGTAGAGTAGGACGCGCACGGAGTGACCTTGCCAATGTAATTTACCGATGCATTTTGGGAAATGCTGTGACAAGTGGTGGAGTGGATATGGGGAATTCTCGATTGCTATGAAACTGGTTACACGGAGAGAAAAGAAAAGAATAGAATAGAATTCAAAGGCCCACGGGCAGAAACATAAAACCAGAAAACCTTCCAATTAGTGTGACGTTTCCAACTACAGACGAATAATTTCACTCTACCCACAACCACCCATGATCGCAAAGCTGAAAACGTCACGCCTTTTGGAGGTTTTACTGGAATTTCCTCTCAGCCTGCAGGCCTAGGTAACCCTACAGTAACTTGTGATCTTGACCTATGGTCAATTCCGGACAATCGCAAAACGACAATAAAACCGTTAGAGTCTACATACATTTGGTTCTACAGAATAATGTTGAGAACACCATGAACATTTGTATAGAGTAATGAGAATGTTCTAAACAAGGTCAGTGCTAAAACAAAGTGTACAAAGCGAGAGGTAAAAAAAAGTAAAGTAAAGTACCCCCGTCACGCCAAGTGGCGTATAGGGAAATATGGTGTTAGTGACCCTATATTTTACAGACCTTCAGCACATGATTTTTGGGGTAATGTGGTCGGTATTACGCCCGTGCTGCTTTTACTTTCCCAGAAAAAATCCGGTACCCATTTAAGGCTGGGTGAACCCGGAGCCGTCGGTTGGGATCGAACCCTACCCCTTGTCCGTAGTAGTACAAAGCGAGAGGGGCTTGCAAAAATAATGGACTCAGTCTTAATATATGAAAAAGACAGAAGTAATCACAACAATGCACAATAAAAACAAGTGGAAGAAAACTGAAACAGGTAAATGAATTTAAATATCTGGAACATTATTAACATCAGATGGCAGATGTACAACAGAGGTGAGATGCAGAATGGCTCAGACAAAAGCAGCTTTCCAAAAGAAGATACTGTGCAATCCATTTTTGACAATAGAAATAAGAAAGATAATTCTTAAATGTTATGTAGAGCCAGTCTTAATAAATGGATGTAAATCATGGACAATAGGAGAACAGACAATAAAATCACTGGAGGATGTAGAAATGTGGTTTTACAGAAGATTATTGAGAATACCATGAACAGCTAAGAAGAGTAATGAAAATGTTCTGGAAGAGGCCACAACAAAAAGAGAGCTTATATCCAATATTAGGAAGAACCAATCATAATTTTTTGGCCATGTAATGAATAGGCAACAGCTGGAATATATTGTAACGACTGGAAATATTGTGGGACGAAGAGATAGAGGAAAGCAACGAGAAAAGATAGCAGACCGCTTAAGAGAATGGCTTGGCAGAAGGTCAACAACATAAATGATAAATAACTGTTGAGATCGAAAGTTATGGAGAGACATGATCATCTACGCCAACAGACACGATACTTGATGATAATGAGAGGGGCATATTTCCAGCATTGAAAGAAATTTTTTTTTTCTGACTCTAATATGAATGGAAGAGGTTGGAATATATTGTGACAACAGGAAAATTGAGGGAAGAAGAGATTAATGGAAATATGCGAGAAAAGATACCACAAACCGTCCAAGAGAATATTTTGGTTCGAAATTAGCCAGGAAAATTATAAGCAATCGTAGTTAGAGAAAGTTATGAAGAAGCATGACTTTCAACATCATCAAGCATGCCATTTGTTGATGTAGGTAAAATAATAAAATACGGACAAATAAAAATAATTCTATGGGCTATTCAACTAGCCCATATTAGCTAATATTACTAACATCAAAACAAATAACACCAGGGCTAAAACTCAGAATAGCAAAATGTTACACCTTCTCAATATTCCTATATGGTGCAGAAACATGGACATTAGACAAGAAAACAGAAAAGAGAAGCCTTTGAAATGTGGATATATAAAAGAATAGGTCGAATTGGATGGAAGGAAAAGAAAACAAACGATGAAGTCTTAAAACAACTAAAAATGAAAAGAGAACTACTAAACACAATTTAAACAAGACAAATGCGATTTTTGTGCCATTTTAAAAGACACAAAATCAACAAGGCCTACTAAAAGTAATTCTGGAGGGGAAAATACAAGGTAAAAGAGGCAGAGGCAGACCAAGACTAACATGGACGAGTAACATCAAAAGATGGACAAACCAGTCTATGACAACCTGCACCATCAAAGCAAGAGACAGATCAGAATGGCGCTCCATGGTAGCCGACATGGATGATGATGTTGATTCAACTAAACTAAAGCGTTCCCTTCTCATGTACATTTTCCACTTGTAAGAAACATAGGGCTTGCTTCAATCAAGTCCACAATATGGTCAACAGAGAAGGTTCTTGAAGACATCACTGGGACCATGTCGAGACAAATTGTGTGGATACGTCTCCAGAATTGGGCTGACGAATTATTTCTTCGAATTTATTAATATTGGCGTCTAGAGATATACGCATAAGAAGAAGAAGAGGGGGGAGAAGAAGAAGAGGAAGAAGAGGAGGAAGAAGAAAAGATGCAGACATTAACGACATAATTACAAAGAATACACAGACTATGGAGATATTTTGTGCATCTCCTACCTGGGCCATGTTACCTCATCTTCTTCTGTGCTCACCCGAGGGCTAATCACTCCTGTCCATCATCCACACTTTAGATGACGTTAAGTGGGCGCTGATGTGCTGTGTTGTCGCTTGCACCTAGCAGTGTTATTTGCGCCTTTCAGGTTAGAATGCCCTTTGTTTGTCATGATTGTAGCAGATGTTCAACAGCCATGCCCTTTGTTTGGCATGATTGTAGCAGATGTTCAGCAATCATGCCCTTTGTTTGGCATGATTGTAGCAGATGTTCAACAGCCATGCCCTTTGTTTGTCATGATTGTAGCAGATGTTCAACAGTCATGCCCTTTGTTTGGCATGATTGTAGCAGATGTTCAACAGTCATGCCCTTTGTTTGTCATGATTGTAGCAGATGTTCAACAGTCATGCCCTTTGTTTGACATGATTGTAGCAGATGTTCAACAGCCATGCCCTTTGTTTGGCATGATTGTAGCAGATGTTCAACAGCCATGCCCTTTGTTTGTCATGATTGTAGCAGATGTTCAACAGTCATGCCCTTTGTTTGTCATGATTGTAGCAGATGTTCAACAGTCATGCCCTTTGTTTGGCATGATTGTAGCAGATGTTCAACAGCCATGCCCTTTGTTTGGCATGATTGTAGCAGATGTTCAACAGCCATGCCCTTTGTTTGGCATGATTGTAGCAGATGTTAAACAGTCATGCCCTTTGTTTGGCATGATTGTAGCAGATGTTCAACAGTCATGCCCTTTGTTTGTCATGATTGTAGCAGATGTTCAACAGTCATGCCCTTTGTTTGTCATGATTGTAGCAGATGTTCAACAGTCATGCCCTTTGTTTGTCATGATTGTAGCAGATGTTCAACAGTCATGCCCTTTGTTTGTCATGATTGTAGCAGATGTTCAACAGTCATGCCCTTTGTTTGGCATGATTGTAGCAGATGTTCAACAGCCATGCCCTTTGTTTGTCATGATTGTAGCAGATGTTCAACAGTCATGCCCTTTGTTTGTCATGATTGTAGCAGATGTTCAACAGTCATGCCCTTTGTTTGGCATGATTGTAGCAGATGTTCAGCAGTCATTTTGCCCATGCCACAGGGCAAATGTGGATTCATCAAAGGTCCCTACCCTTAGGGTGTTGAAAAGATGGTAGTTCAGTCTGTTCTGGCCTTTTCGGAGTCTAAACATTGTTACTTGTTCTTTCCTGTCGAGCTGAAAGTAAGCATCCCTTTTCTGGTAACCCTGATATTCTGTATTCCATTTGATTGTTTGCGTTTCTGTTCTCCCGATGATTAAAGGAGTACACCTCTTTTCGTCATCCGCCCTTAGGAGGACGTTAAGTGGGTGTGTCTGCCTTGTTTTGTGGTTTACAGTAGAACTATGATATTTGTGCATTTCGGCTCAACATATCCGACTTCAGCACGACATTTTTGAGTACCTGGGTTGTCTTCCCTCTTCGATCCCTACTCACTTGGCCAGACTAGACAGGTTAGTCTGTTACCGGAGGCACCACAGAGAGGCGGAAAAGGGTCTGGATGGTTCTGGTTCACCGATTCTGGCGCAAGCCATCAGCTGTGGGTCGCTGACAACCTCCAGCTCTGCTTCTGTGAGGCGCTCCTTCGCCTCCTGTATTCCATTTGTTCACGTACTTTTTCCTGACACACCTCTTTAATTCCTCAATTGTGTTTATATCATTTATGCTGACACCATTTATGTAAATAACAACCACGTGGTGAGTCTCGATCCAGCACGCTGTCTTCCACCATCTTTGTGCTCAGTCCCAGCATTCAACAAACTTCCGCAATCAACTCTCGTTTAATCAGATAAACTATGTGACCTATGACCCTACGTACAAACAAGTGAAAATGTCAAAAAGATGAAGACCTTCCAGAGCGGGCAATGCACTCCAAAAGTAATGAGGATCTCCCCAAGATGTCTGCCACACGGTGTCGTCGCACTCAGGACTATGGTCAGGTAATAGCAAATAGGCCGACAGGGACATTCCAAGCCAAATTAGAAAGATGTATTTTTAGAAATGGCCAAATATAATTACTCGTTCTTGGTCTAGAGATGAGGCTGGCACTCAACAAACAGTCTAGTTGCTGAAGTAGTTACTGCTAAATGAAGGTCATTTAAGTGTACAGTCTGGGACAGTGGTTCTCAGCCCTTTTCAAACGCCAACACCATTTTAAAACATTTTGTGGGGACTGGTTGGTCTCGAGGTAAGACGCTGGCCTCAAGACAAGAGAGGTTGTGGGTTCAAATCCCGGCTGCATCAATTGGGATTTTTTTTAATGATTTGTCTCTGCGGCAACCACTCCTGGTCTCAGCTGCGAGGCTCGGCTTGAAACGTCAAATACTCATCGACGGAAAAAATATGAGTACTTCTGAAGATAGAGTTATCTGCCTGTGCGGCGAGGGACCCCTGTTCACACGGCTACCAGGAAAAACGGATTAACGCGCAAAATTCAGTTCCTAGTCTCTAGGGACTTCGTCAGAGGTCAAAGCTGGCGAACGAAAAAAAAAAACAAAACAAAAACATATTCTTGCTCATTGCTTAACGTGATAGTCAGCATCATCATGTGCAATACCGTTAGTCTAGGTGATCATGTCCTTCCACAAGGTTATATCCCATTCTGTTGTTGAATGTTTTCCATGTCATGATACCATGCTATCCAGTATCTTCTCTCACTCTCTTATCTGCGATCTATCGGTATTTTCCTAGTTGTAACAAGGTATTTCAACTTTCCTCTTCTCATGATTTACCCGGCTGTTTATTTCTGTTTCTTGGGAGCTCCCTTCTTGTATTGGCCTTTCAGAATTATCTTTTTATTTTTTTAAGTTGTCCATGAACTCTGAACCACATATTATTGAACTCTTTCCATACGTTTCTCCGCACCGTACGTCACGTTGATTTTGGTCCCGTACGCTTAGCCACAGAGTGCGTCACTCTCAATTTGATTCGTGTAAACCATCAACAAACCATACTCTACTTACACATCTTGGTGTTGGTGAAATCTAATTCCTTGTTCAATTTTATACAAATCCATATATAGTATGTGATGTATTAGATCAATATATAGTATGTGATGTATTAGATAAATATATAGATGTCTTTCGATATTTAAAACGATGACAAATTTTGTCTCTTATTTCTCTACCGTTGCATTGATAACAACCTTCTGTAGTGAAAGAGTTAATAATAATAATGGGTGTATATTAAATTCATGTGTGTTACCGGGCCCTCATTATGAGGGAAGTAAAGAATAGTGATACTGTGACCTTCAAGGAATGTCGTGAAAAGGTGACTAAGGAAGTTGATCGATGGCTTGACAAGCTGTCGTTGTAAAAAATATTGTTATGGAAACACTGCCATATATTTTAGATCAGTGATGTCTGCAATATGTACCACTTTGGCACGTAAGGTTTCTGTTTTTGAGATCGTGGTTCTGTCCTATTTTCTGTCTTGGGCTCGAAAGGGCAACAGACAGACAGACAGACAGACAGACAGACAGACAAACAGACAGACAGACAGACAGACAGACAGACAGGCAGGCCGGCAGGCAGGCAGACAGACAGATTGACAGATAGATAGATAGATAGATAGATAGATAGATAGATAGATAGATAGATAGATAGATAGATAGATAGATAGATAGATAGATAGATAGATAGATAGATAGATAGATAGATAGATAGATAGATAGATAGATAGATAGATAGATAGATAGATAGATAGATAGATAGATAGATAGATAGATAGATAGATAGATAGATAGATAGATAGATAGATAGATAGATAGATAGATAGATAGATAGATAGATAGATAGATAGATAGATAGATAGATAGATAGATAGATAGATAGATAGATAGATAGATAGATAGATAGATAGATATGCTCCTGAAAAAGAGAGCAGCTAAGGCAGCTGTCTGTTTCAGAGATTTGTATGTCCCGTAGAGTTTCTCATCCATGGAGGTGGGCCACCTTGACCTCCTCAGGCCTGTGTGTTGGGGGTCAATCCTGTAAGATGTACTTTGTTTGCGCGTTTGTTTCTTTTTATATTACATTGTATTGGTATCCATTGGATGAACACTCTGCAAGTTGTTGCATAATTGCTCTAGAATTATTGCCATGTCATCTACCCCGTTGTTCCTGGGTGATTTGAGTGCTGTTAGGACTGACAGTGCGTCGGTCAGTACCACCAATTTCTTGTGCACGTTATTTTTTGTGTTGGATAGCCAGTTTTGTATCGTCTCCGAGGGCTTCAGTTTCTGCTTTATAGTTGTTTGAGAATGTCCCAGTAGCTATTGACTTGGTGATCTCTTCCTGGTTAGTCAGCCTCAAGAACACACCTCCACTTCAATTTCCGGAGGCGTTTGTAGCAGTCATCTGTGTATGTGCGAGACCAGGAGTCATGTGGATAATTGTCGTGGATGTATTCTTCTATTATGTGCTTTCTCTCTAAGTGCCTTTTTCATGACTTCTGTTATGTTTTCCTTCAGTTCTGGTGTTATATTATCGTGAATCACCCACTGCTGGACCTGTCCACTCGACTCGAACAATGTAATGAGCACCTGAAATGTTGAGTTCAGGACTCAAAATTGTTTGTGACATGTATCTTGCTTAAATCTGTCGTCTGTAAGACGACACCAAAGAAGTGCATGGGCATTTACAGCACGCTCGGCAAGCAGAATAGTCTACGATGACAGTGGTGCATACGTCATGACCACGAGTTGCATGACAATGGAGGCGATGTCAGTGGCCAAGGCAAATGGTTAGTGTCACAAGACTACACCCACGCATGTATACTGAGTGATTCGATGAGCATGATAAAAAAAAAGTGGAGGCGGGCTCTGTACGCATGCAATGGGTAGAGTCGTTGCAGAAATCCAAAATACGTAAGGTCACCTTTGTCTATGTCCCTGGACATGCGGGAGTACGGGGAAATGAAAGAGCGGATAGGTTGGCTAGCTGCGCTGTCGTTGAGGACGGGCAACCAATGGATCGGGCGGACATCATCAATGCCCTCCGAGATGTGGGAAGAGCACAGGACTTCGACAAACACAGATCCACGTCACTTCTTCGGATGATGGAAATGAGAGTTAAGATGGACACAGCCAGAAATGAGAAACTTAGTGGCCATGTAAGAAGACTTATCAACCAACATAGAACTGGAGTCGTCAGTCGCTGGACACTGCGGGAATTGCTGAGGAGGGGATCTGAGCACCCATGGACATGTTCGGAGTGTAATGATGATGACCCGCAAATAACTCAATCTTGCTTAAATGTTAATTGTATCATCTGTTATCTGTTTGGGGAGTATAAAGCGAGAGAGTGAGAGAAAAAGATGGAGTGGTGAGTAGAGCACTGAGTGCGCTAAATAGTTCTTCATTTACTTGAGAGCACCATACTTTTTAATGTTTTCTTCTAGCTATTAGATGGGCTCTCGTTGGGTTCCGGTGCTACCTGCGCTAATGTACCTCGTTTGTTTCTTCTTCTTCTTCTCTTTTAATGATTACTCCTCTGTTTCTGTAAAGCTAAAATCATTGTTTTATCTGTTCTTTTCCTCTTTCTATGTCTACCCGAGCCTATCAAACACAATAACAGAAAACAGTATTAAACTTAACTATTATGAGGAAACTGAGCGGAAGCATCATTACTAAACAAAGGCGCACATGTTATGAGAACAGCACTAGGAAAATGAAATTGCCCTCGAGAGAAATAATGAACTGCCCTCGTAACCTGCTCGGCCTGTAAATTCCCCCAGTATCGCGGACACCTTGCAACGCAATCAGCTACTGGTTTCTATTACCATTCCCGGTTTTTCACCTGGTCTCCAGCCCACGTCATAAAAATAAATGACAGCAGAGGGTGGTTTATTGTTTGATTGGGGCGATTCTAATCACTAATGACCGGGTGGAGAAAGGAAACAGACCACTGACTGATTTATGGTCTTTTATTTATCTCGCTGTTCGAGGAGAGAAGCTCTTGGGAATGGGCCTGGCTGGGGCAACAGTGTTACGTGCTGCCACAGCTTAACTGGAGGAGGACTTAGGCCTGCCGGCTGAGTTGTAATTATAGGAAAATGTGCTACTAGCGCAATGTTTGCAATTTTACAATAAGGTAAAGTTGAGGGTAGAGTGACGTCAGCCACAGACTATATCTGAAATTGGTGAAAGCGTCACGCTAGTTGGAGGGTTTCCGGTTTTATTTTCTGCCTGTGGGCAGTAGTAAATCTGTAGTTTGTTGTGGTTCTTCTTCCTCTTCTTCACCTGCTATCATGGCTCATTCAGACATACTCTGTTTGTGTTATTTGTTTGTTCCTGCTGAAGGCCTATTGAGCCGAACGTCGTTCAAATTTGTGTTGTCTATCAATCACGTAAAGCTTTCACCATACGATTTTTTCTATTTTTTTTTTATTAATTATCCTCCACATTCAGCTTTACTGCAGCTTTTATGCATTAATTTGCATTTCTTTGCCGTAACCCTAGACTAGGAGTCCGGGCTCTCTTATGAAGGCAGCTGCCTGTTTAAGTGATTCAGTTCCCGTTGAGTTTCTCTTCCAGGGAGGTGAGTGTCGACCACATTGTCCTTCTCAGGTCTGCGTACTGGGGGCAATCCTGTAGAACATTGTTGTGGTTCAAACTCTGTGTTGATGGATTCGTTGCTTCAAACAATATAGGGTAGCATTGAGCAACAAAACTGGTAGCGAATCTTAGCTGACGGCTTGCGCCAATATCGGTAATCCAGAATTATCCAGAGCCTACTCCACATCTTCGCGGTGCTCCTTTAAACATACACTAATCAGTCTAGTCTGGCAAAATGAGTAGGATTTCGAGAAGAAAGGCACTCCGATACTCACAATTGCCGTTCTGAAGTCGGATGTGTTGGGTTGAAAGCGGCAACTATCACAGTTCTACTTCACAAAGCAAGAAAACATGCTTACTCACTTTAGCGCCCTTTTAAGGGAGGATGTTGAAGAAGTGTATCTGTTCCTTTAATCTTTGGGTGAACATAAAGAAACGAACTTTTTAAGTTCAGTTCCTACCACAGGCAGTAGACTAGTGTCAACAACAATAACAACTACAACAACAACAAATACAATCCATGGTCTTGTTATGGCTTTACCCTACACTCATCATCATCATGGGCCATACAGGTTGGCGTAGGCGACCATGTCCCTTCCACAATCTTCTATCTACAGTACATCGTATCAGTTCTGTTGTTGACTGTTTTCCATGCCATGACACCAAGCTATCCAGTATTTTGTCTCTTTGTCGTCCGCGATCTCTCTTTCCTTTTGTTTTGCCAGTTGTAACCAAGTATTCCAACTTTCCTCTTCTTATGATGTGCCCGAAAAATGTCGATTCTTTCTTTCTGGTGTATTTTAGGAACTCTCTTTTTGTGTTGGGCTCTTTGAGAATTCCCTTACCCTCCACTGATCTGTGGATAGTGAGATCCAATGACCAACCCTCTCAGATAACGGCCAAAAACAAAAGGTTCCGTGTGCACTCCGCACACGTTAAAGAACACATGGCAGTTGGAAATAGAAAAGAATTAATTGTCCATAATTGGCTGCTGCCGAGGCAAAATTATTAGGAAAAAAAATCTACCCAAAACGTTAAAACTCTCGCGAGATAACAAGGGAGAGTACCTCTGAGATCGGAGAATATCTGCCTGTATAGCGGGGGACATCTGAGTACACGGCTGTCGGTTATAAAAAACAGGTTGAAAAATGAAATTCACAGAAAATTCAGTCCCTGTGGTCTTCACTGCAGGCATAAATCTGACGAACGCGAATCAAAAACAGCAGCAATAGTTGTTTTTTATATTTGTTCTGGACAAGAAAGAAGGCACTGACAAAGTGTAGATCCACAATACTCCCCATAAAGATAGTTCCATAGCTAATGTCTTTGGTAATGACGTGTTAGTGCCTCAATCATACTGCTCCTCGGCTTCATGAGGCGCGCTCGTCAATTTCCCAATTCGCTGCTTTCTCCTTCCCAGGAAATTGAATTATTTGCGGGTCATCATCATTGCACTCTGAACATGTCCATAGGTGCTCAGATTCCCTCCTCAGCAAGTCCCGCAGTGTCCAACGACTCCCGTTCTGTGTTTTGGGAAAAAAATCTTTCACTGGGATCATTTTCAACTGGCATATAAGTACCGAACTTCTGGTGGGCAGGCAAGTGTGCTACCATAACGCGGCCAAGAGTTCTCTACAAAATATTTTGAATACTAACGTTATTTTCTTTCTTTCATTCATTCTTTCTTTCTTTCTTTCTTTCTTTCTTTCTTTCTTTCTTTCTTTATTTCTTAATGTCGTTCACCTTGATAATTGCTAAAGGAAATAATTCTCCTCTTGGTCATCAGTCGTTAGAAGATTTTCCCTGGTTGGGAAAACGACCCCACCAGCTACCGTCGTTCGGACAACCCGTGTTTGATTCCCCTTGGAAGTAGTTTGTGAACTGGTTGGAAAAAAATAGCCCGTGGTCGACCCGCTGTCAGAAATGGGTACCAGGATAGCATTCTGTGTAGGTGAGGAATGGCGCCTTGCTCGTGAGTTACAATGCTTGAGGCGACGCTAGACAGGAGTCTCCGAACACTTCTGGGCGGGGAACACATATGGGTTAAAACCCGCGTGCTAAGACGCCGATTCAAGTCTCGTATTTTTACCTCTACCTTTACGTTATTTTGTAGTTTCCAGTATAACTGTGATATTTCCGACTTTCGGCCCAAAGTATCTGACTTCAGCATGTTATTCTTGAGAACCGGGTTGTCTTTCCTCTTCAATCCCTACTCGCTTTGTCCGAATTAGACAAGTTAGTCTGTTTCTGGAGTCACTCCCGAAGAGGTGGTACTGGGGTTTATATTGTTCTGGTTCACCGATCTCTGCTCAAGCCATCAACTGTGGGTCGCTGACAACTTCCACCTCTGCTGTTCTAATGCGCCTTTGCCTCCGCCATTTGGTTTTCTCTGCAAACTCGAAATTTAATTTTTTTTTCCTCTTCTATCATCATTTCTTATTCTTTCTCTTCTGGTCGCTTTCATTATTTTTCTCATAGTTTATTTTTAGCAAATGTTCAGTTTCATGATTTAGTTTAAAAGAACAATCATAAAATTTGATGAAAGCGAAACTTGTGATGAAATATTTGTTCTTTATTGGTCACATCTTCGGATTGTATCCTTGCCTGTCGCCACGACGGCTGTTAGCACACAGCCCTTAGCCGCTGTTTCTTTTCCCTTTCTTTGTTTAGCGTGACCTTTCCTCATCGGCGACCCCATTTTAATCATCGTAATTATCTAACTCACCGGCCCGGACAGCGACATCATCAGACCTGTCCGCTGACAGCACCATTAACCCTCAGAGGCACGTGTGTCCGTGCGTCACGCCTCACTCACCCCTGACCTGATGATACCCCCACAAAACCCTCGCTCGCCTCTCGAACAAAGCCCTTGCACAACATGACAACGAGCACCATCCCTGGATTAAGACGCTCAAACAATCATGATGGTGTCTCCGATGTTCATGATTGTCTCGTGGGGACTTTGGCCCATTCTAGAACACGTGCATTAACCTTAAGAGAAATAAATTAATCCTCTCAGCAATGCCCCCAAACCCAGGGTTCCTAACCTCATTGTTGATGTTTATTTTATACAGCTCTCTCGGCATCTTTCTCTATTTACTTTGGGGGTTCCGTCATCAACTTCCGAATTAGGGACTCAACATTTTGGTTAGATTGGAACACATAAACGGCCGCTTTAATTAACCATTGAGTAGTGATACGGTACCTATTTACTCGGATAATCTTACCCGTAGAATTAAGAAATGAGATAGGGGTCCTGGAAGAAGAACAAACAGGGGATCCCCGAGCTTTATCATGCGCGGGCACTAAGAGCTGTGGAGATTTGGTTGCTTGTAATTGTATGATGCGATATACACAAATATCAAATATACAAAATATTAAATTCTATGCGGGGCCGCGTGTTTAGCTGAAGAAAATATATAAAATAAAAATTAAATGGTACTGAGCAGCTAGACTAACGGAAAGACAAGACAAACTACTACAAAATACTTTCGGCAAATGTCTTCATCAGGTCACTTGTCGTATTTCTGTGTTTGTTTGATGTACCTAATGTAGACTTTTGCCGAAACGCTGTAATAGTTTGTCTTGTCTTTCTGTTAGTCTAGCTGCTCAATACCATTGTGTGTTTCTTTAAGTAGTTTTATGAACTATGCTCCTCCTCTACATACGGCTGTATTATATGTGTGTATGTATGTACATATGTCGATGGTGTACAAATATATGTTGCATGTATGTTCTGCTCTTTCATGTGGGATGTTCACGGAGTGGACATGCCGTTTGCGTTGTATTCTGTTGATGTTGTTGAGAGGTACATGACCGGCTCTCAGTCTGAATTTCCGATAAATTGATGTCGTAAATAGACAGAGCCTCTTAGCGCTCAGATGGGGCAATGATGCAGAGTCAGCAGCTGGCGGTTTGCGTCAGATTCCAGAACAATGAACAGTCCTGATCCTGTGACACCTCTTGGCGGTGCCCCTAACTATTTGGGCCCAGTGAGATGGATCGAGAGGGAAGGCAAAACAGTTCTTAAAAGCGTCATGCTGCTGTCGGAAGCGTTGGGTTGAAAGGTGCAACCATAACAGATCTACATTAAACACCAGCAAAACGCGTGTGTGTCCACTTAAGGTTCTTTCATGGCCGGATGATGTCTACACATTTCTGTAAACGTCGGGTGTATGCGAGAGAGACAGAGTGTGTGTAGGTCAGTGAATTGAAGACCTTTGTTTATGATGTACTGTTCTCTCACTCACTCACTCACTCACTCACTCACTCACTCACTCACTCACTCACTCACTCACTCACTCACTCACACTCACTCACTCACCCACCACTCACTCACTCACCCACTCATTCTCTCACTCATTCTCTCACTCATTCTCTCACTCACTCACTCACTCACTCACTCACCCACTCACGCACCAACTTACTCACTAACCCACCAACCCACTCACTCACCAACCCACTCACCCACCAACCCACTCACTCACCCACTCATTCACCCACTCACTCACCAACCCACTCACTCACTCACCCACCAACCCACTCACTCACCCACCCAATCACTCATCTATTCTCACTTAAAACATATCTAGATTGATTACCTTTCAATGATTAGTTTTGGAAAATAAAGTCCAGGTATGTTCACCTGCAGGAGAATTTAATATATATATATATATATATATATATAAAAAACAGTATGGTTAAAGCTTGACTTAACAAATGGGTAACACAAACCTGAACGACGTTTCGACGCAAAAGGCCTTCAACTGGAACAAACAAACAAAACACGTAAAAATATTACAGTCTGGAATCCTACTCTGATTGAGTCTTGATCGCAGATAGAGAGAGAGAGAGAGAGAGAGAGAGAGAGTGAGAGAGAGAGAGAGATTTAAAGTAAAAAGTACTTTAAAAGTACAATAACAGTGAACTATAGTTCGTTCAGAAGTTCGTGCCCACAGAGTTGATCAATTATCTCGGAAACTGTTTGATGAATTTCTGTAATTCTTTTTCATGAAATCTGATTTCTTCACCGACCTTCTGTCTGATTTTTTCCCCTGCTGTCATGCATTTAGGAAAGATTTTTGCTTCTTTGATGAATATAAAAATATAATTTTCTTGGTTGTCCTAATTTTTAGGATTTTACAATACCCACAATTGCTGTAATCAACTCACTGTTTAAAAAGCAAATTTCACGTGTTCTCTACGCAATCTTAGCACCATCTCGCGCTAACTGAACCGTAACTTATAAGACGCAATCCGCTGAGAGGTTTGTTAGAAAATTAACATAATTTACAGTAAAATCTAATGTTTAGAGCACACGATTTGATATTTTCTTAAAATTATATAACAAAAAAGCGATTTGTGCAAAATTCAGACTACCTTTGTACTTAAATGTACAATATATTAAGGTCGGTGAAAATATCAGATTTAATGAGAAATAATTACAGAAATTCATCAGTTTCCGAGATAATTGGTATATTCTGAGGGCACGAATTTCGGAACGAACGATAGTAAGTTCACGTGCGTTAGATCTAGGGGATGTTGGTGATCGGAACCTTCTCACCACATCCATATGTAGTAGCAAGCCTAGAGGGCAGAGAAGGAAATCCCAGAAATCACCCTCTCCCTCTCAACCACCACACCAATGACGTCTTCAACCATGCGAGCTATATACTGCTGACACCACTCTAATCACAACCGCCCATGCTCACAAACTTGAACACGTCTCAGAATTGGGTATTTCCTTTCAGAACCGTTGGCCTTACTACTATGTTTGTAGAACACGCTTTAGGTCAGCTATGGTTCATTAAATCTTGACAATAACGGAAGTTAATTTTGAAAAACAATGAATATCATCATCATCATCATCATCATCATCATCATCAGCATCTTCAAGTCGATTGAACTGTACACACCACTATGGTTGTGTTCTGGCACATCGTTAGCCACTCTCTGTAGCAGGTAGCGATGTGTGATCGCTCAGTCTGAGTGTGGAAGATAGTTCCCTTTGTCTGGTCACTTCACGTCTAGCGTATTATGTTAGTGCCCAACGTTTTCACCTGTCGCAACATTAATTTGATAATGTGCAAGTGTTATGTGCATCGACAGCTTCAATGATTCAAATGTTTTTGGTGGCTTAACTCATTTTGTCAAGTGCAATGCCTTGTACTAATTAATCGCCAGCGTATGACTGTAATCGTCAGCGTATTACTTTCATCGCCAGCGTATTACTTTCATCGTCAGCGTATTACTTTCATCGTCAGCGTATTACTTTCATCGTTAGCATATTACTTTCATTGTCAGCGTATTACTTTCATCGCCAGCGTATTACTTTCATTGTTAGCATATTACTTTCATCGTCAGCGTATTACTTTCATCGTCAGCGTATTACTTTCATCGTCAGCATATTACTTTCATTGTTAGCATATTACTTTCATCGTCAGCGTATTACTTTCATCGTCAGCGTATTACTTTCATCGTTAGCATATTACTTTCATTGTCAGCGTATTACTTTCATCGTTAGCATATTACTTTCATTGTCAGCGTATTACTTTCATCGTTAGCATATTACTTTCATCGCCAGCGTATTACTTTCATCGCCAGCGTATTACTTTCATCGTCAGCATATTACTTTCATTGTCAGCGTATTACTTTCATCGTCAGCGTATTACTTTCATCGTCAGCATATTACTTTCATTGTCAGCGTATTACTTTCATCGTCAGCGTATTACTTTCATCGTCAGCGTATTACTTTCATCGTCAGCGTATTACTTTCATCGTCAGCGTATTACTTTCATCGTCAGCAGCAATATTTTAATGACAATTGTCCTGCTTAATTCTCAGTCTGCAACTTTATTAATAGTCAGCAGCACTACTTTAATCTCCAGCAGCACTACTTTAATCTTCAGCAGCACTACTTTAATCGCCAGCAGCACTAGGTTAATCTCCAGCAGCACTACTTTAATCTCCAGCAGCAGTATTTTAATCTCCAACAGTAATACTTTAATCTCCAGCAGCACTACTTTAATCTCCAGCAGCACTACTTTAATCTCCAATAGCACTACTTTAATCTTAAGCAGCACTACGTTAATCTCCAACAGCACTACTTTAATCTTAAGCAGCACTACGTTAATCTCCAGCAGAACTACTTTAATCTCAGCAGCACTGCGTTAATCTCCAGCAGCACTACTTTATTCCCTAGCAGCACTACTTTAATCTCCATCAGCACTACTTTAATCACAATTGTACTGTTTTAATCGACATAAAGTGCCTTATTTACTCTAAAAAAAAACCATTGAAATCCTCTACGAACTGTGAAACTGTTATAACAACATTATCTACCGGCATATTTACAAAATATTTTGTGGTTAGAAACTGAAAAAAATCGTTAACACAAAACGCAAGAAAATCCTTTCCGGTATTCTTTAACAATGCACTCGCTAATAAAAAATTTTTTTTTTAAATCGACAGTCATTCTCCAAACCACGTGGTGGACCACGTGGTGGTTTCCATTTTCATGAGATGACATACTAATAACAGAACATAATAATAGTAATATTTTTTTTTCGTTCTCCGGCTTTTGACCTCTGACGGAAATCCCTAGAGACTAGGAACTGAATTTTGCGTGTTAATCCATTTATCCCTGGCAGCCGTGTGCACAGAGGTCCCTCGCCGCACAGGTAGATAACTCCGTCTTCGGAGGTACTCATATTCTTTACGTCGATGAGTAACTGACGTTTCAAGCCGGGCCTCGCTGTTGAGACCAGGGGTGGTTGCCGCAGAGAGAAATCATAGATAAAAATCCCAACTGGTGCAACCAGGATTTGAACCCACAGCCTCTTTGTCTCGAGGCCGGCGTCTTGCCTTGAGACCAGCCTAATAGTAATATAACTAATAACTTTCATTCCCGCTGCTATCTCTTTTCTGTGATAGGAATAATATTTACATGGAGGCTAGATTTCAGGGCGGATTTCAAGTACAGTCGCCGCACTGTGTGCTTTTAATATTTTAATTTTATCTTGACAGAAGTAAACATCGACCATAACGTAAAAAAGGAGATCATGTTCGTGACAAGAGTGCACATAGTACATCAGTACATGCACTTTCGTTATGTACATTTGAAATATTGATAGAAATAGTGGAAAGTACATGCACTTTCGTTATGCACATTTGAAATATTGATGGAAATAGTGGAAAGTTGCAAGTGGAACAAACACAAAATTAATTTAATTTGACTATTCAACGCTGACGCCGTTTATTAGTCTTAAAGCATCGTGTACAAATCACCGATGGGAGCGTTCTGCCTACGCTACTACGATGATTAGAAGCCAAAATATAAATAGTTTTACGGATTTAAGCATAATCGCTGATGCCAACCGGGTGTGCATTTGACGCGAAATTCAATAAAGACGGCAGAACTTTCTACCAGTTAAGCAAACTTTAGTATACATTTAAACTCTCGTAATGTCCTCGGTTCGTAACTTAATCCACACACTCTACACTCGGTTTTCAACACATACAAACAAAACCACTCGTGTCTGGATTTCTTATTTTGCATAACCCGTTATCTACCACGCCCCCCCCCCCCTCGCTACCATTCTATCTCTTCATTCTCGGCCTAAGTAAAAATATATCCATCCGCCATGACGTTATCCGCTGACTCAAAATCTTCCCCAAAGATTGATCTCTTGTGTTGGCTCCTACAGTGAGATTTATTCGAGTTTTAAACTACCCAGCATGCAATCTAGAACGGTAGAGGGGAGTGGGGATGCATTTCTAATTCATTCTGCACTTTTCACATCATTTCACTCACCCTGTTTTGAGAAAATGTAAGAACGGACATCCGGAGAGGGGAGTATACAAGGAGAAGAGGCGTAATGTGGTAGATTCGTTTACTAAATTGAAAATGTTAAAGAATTTACTATTTAGAAGGTAGAGTTACGCAGCTAATCTCTGGAGTAGATGATTACAAACATGCACAGCTGTTTATCATTAATCTTCTAGTTGCCTTGTTTATTTGCTCATTTAAGAAATATATCGTGTTTGAATTGGATTGTAAAATGGGTTGATGGGATATTAGAAACACTAGGAAACATAGCAGCAGCTGAGGCTAGCAGAAGAGTAATATATAGCAAATTGTATCTCCCCTCGATGCTAAAAGCCAAATGAGGAAGGAATGAAGGAAGGTAGGTATGAAGGAAGGAATGAAGGAAGGAAGGAAGGAAGAAATGAAGGAAGGAAGGAAGGAAGGAAGGAAGGAAGGAAGGAAGGAAGGAAGGAAGGAAGGAAGGAAGGAAGGAAGGAAGGAAGGAGATCGTGTATGAATATTCTTTAGAACATGCAGTGGTTTGGATTTATTGATGTAGAAGACGTAGTGCTTGATATAACACTAGAATCGATCAATTGTAACTTGTCCAACAGAGTCCACGTTGTCTGTGAAGATAATGCAACTGTAACATGAACATCCAGACTGTGTAAGAGCGACTAGCTCATGTGACCGCGTGGCAAACGCTCGCCGTCGTTGTTACCATAATCATTATCAATGTCACCATCTTTGATACATCCAAGTTGATTACGGAAGCTTAAACTTAAATGTTAATAACATTTCGGAAATAGGCGAAAAATAGGAGGCCCCGTGTGCGCTCGCGCACGTTAAATAACTCTAGGCAGTTTAATGTCGAAACGAGTAGGCTAAAATTGGTCGCTATCCGGGAAAAATGTTAAATAAATCTGCCCATCCGTGCCGATGACGGATATGTCGGGTCGAAAATCGCAGATATCACAGCTTTGCATTAAACTAGAGACACAACGCGTCCACGTCCACTTAACAGGTGAACGCTAAGAAGGAAAAAAGATACAGATGCTCTACAGGTCAAGTTTTAACTCTTTCCATACGGAAGCTTTCTATCGACGCAACGGAATAGACACATTTTTCATGGTTTTAAGAATCAGTCTACATATTTATATTCATCTAACATATAATATATTATGTATGCAATTTTAGATAATTGAACAACCATTAGATTTCACCAATATCAAAATGATACAAAACGTGTAAAAAAAAATATGGTTTGATGGTTGTTCACACTAATCAAATTCAGAGTGACGCACTGTGCGATGAAACGTACGGAAAGAGTTAATGCATTAAACTCATTTTATAGTTGATCATATTTTGAGTTATAATGTTGCACTGTGTCAGATCTGACCGGTCATGGCTGAGGCCATCGGAGCTAGCTCATGCCCGCGTTGTTGAGTTGCAGATTGTCATCCCTGTCGGTCTTTTCTTATTTGACTAGGCTGGTTTGTCTGTAGTTAGGGCGGTGTAGCGGCTCGATGGTTCAGGATCACCACCCCTGGCGCAAGTAGTCAGCTATGAGTTTCTGACAGCTTTCAGTCCTGGTACAGACTGGCGTCTATGACTCTTATGTGTAGATCTATTCCTCTTCTGCTCAGTTAGCGTGACGGTTATGCCTATATCTGGGTCGCACGAAAAAAAAAATTGTTTTTAAATTTTCTTTCTGTCGTTCACCGGGTGACTATTAAAGGAATTGAAGGACGCAAACGTCCTTAGAAGGACGGTATGTGGGCGTAGATACGATGTGTTGTAATTTGTAGTAAACTGATATATGGGCCTTTCGGACCAATGCATCCGACTTCAGCATGTTATTTTTAGAACAGGTTTGTTTTCCCTCTTCGATCCCCATTCGCTTAGCCAGACTAGACAGGATATGCTGTTGCTGGAGGCACCGCGAAAAGGTGGAGTAGGGTCCGGTTCTGGTTCCCCGATCCTGGCGCAAACCATCAGCTGTGGATCGCTGACAGCTTCCAGCTCTGCTGCCGTGATGGGGCGCCATTGCCTTCAATAACAATGAATGAACGAATGAAAACGGATGAATGAATCTTCTTCTTCTCCTTTCCTTCCTCATTGTCTTTCATCGTCGAGATGAGATGCATCTGTGTTCTTTTGCTCTTCTGTTCGCCTCTGCTGCTGGTATGTTTCCTAATGTTTATAATATTCCGTCAATCCATCTTTATTTTTTTTTGCCCTTGCATTGGGTGTTCTCGTGAAGGCTCGTCGCGTTGTATTTGGAACTTTAACATAATTATCAACTCGTATTTTATGATTGAGTATATACATAATACAAGTTAATTAATAACTTTGTACGATATTTGTTTGAGTTGTCATAGTTAATCCATGACATGAGAATTCGAGTGGTTCAGCTCTGACTCAGCTCTGGTTCAGCTCTGACCAAATGAAAATCAAAGACTTCAAAACTGATATTTATGAAAAAAATAACCAAAATGTTTGCATGAAGACCATATTTGTCTAAATCCCATAAACCAGATGAATGCCATGACACGAGCTCGCAGTATCATCGTTTCATTCCTAATTGGGACTCGCAATGAAAACAAGAGGATATAAAGATAACACAGAGCCAGTTAAATCTATTGGGCCTTTACATAAACAGAGAGAATTGATCCTGCAGTGCGAAGTTCCAAACGTGCGTGCTTCATTAGATTTTATATCCTTGGGCTCCCTCGTTTTGAAGAACTGAGAGGTTTAAATGGACGGTTTTACGACACCCGGGAGAATGAACAGGACACCTTCGATGACAGCAGAATGTCGTAGGGTAGTTTAGCATTCCTTTGTTGGCGTGGGGTAGCTCCGCAACGTGTTTATAAAGTGCCGGAGATTAGTTGTGGGATGGTGATACCAAATGCCACACATCTGTCCACTTCTTGGTTGTCTTCCAGAAGTTCTGATGAAGTGTCGTGGTGGTATGAGCATTTGAGCTACGACTGCATTTAGTGTCTTAGAATTTGTGGGATGAGATTGTCAGTTGTCCTTTTAATTACTTTTTTTTTCTCCTTTTGTCTTACCCGATTAGTTAGGTGCACATTTACATCAGGTTAACACGTTGTTTTTTTTTAGCTTAGAACTGGACTTTTTTTTAATTAGGGTCGAGTAGTACTGCAATTGGGCGTTAAAAAGGCGTAGATGAGATGTGTCTTGGTTTGCAACCAGCTGTCATATCTACACCAGTACATCCGACTTCAGCATGACATTTTGGGGTTCGGTGTTGTCTTCCCACTTGTATTTCTACTCGCTTGGTTGATTTGTCTCCATAGTTACCATAGTCAAGTGCAGTGGACTTCGGCCTGGAGAAAAATTAACAAATAATCAACAATAGAATAGAATAGAGAACAATTCATTGTTGATTATTTGTGATTTTTTTCCTGAGTGTTGTAAACATAACTTTTCCCCTGAATTGACTCGCTGATCTATAACCTCGGAAGTTTCCCTCCAGAATACTTGCTTGCTTGCTCACTTGCTTGCTTGCTCACTTGCTTGCTTGCTCACTTGCTTGCTTGCTCACTTGCTTGCTTGCGTTCGCTTGATGACTAAAGCAGCACACCTCTTCGTCATCCTCCCTTAAAAAGACGTTAAGTGGTCGTGTCTGCGTTGTGTAGTGGTTTGCAGTATAACTGTGATATTTGCGTCATTTGGCCCAACACATCCGACATCAGCATAATACCTTTGAGTATCGGGTTGTCTTCCCTCTTCGATTCCTACTTGCTTACACCAAACTAGACTGGTTAGTCTATTACTGGAGGCACCACTGAGAGGTGGAGCAGGGTCTGGATGGTTCTTATTCACCGATCCTGGCGCAAGCCACCAGCTGTGGGTCGTTGACAACTTCCATCTCTGCTGCTGTGAAGCGGACCTTCGCCTTCTTCCCTCTAGAATAATATTCATTTATTGCCATTTGTATGCTCTCCCCATCAAGGCTAGCTCCATGCCGTGGGGATGGGGCTAACCAGTCACAAAGGAATGAAAACCAAGACTGGCCAGGCTTTGCTACAACCGAGCAAGACAACAGTCTGCTCTAGCAAGTTTAAGTGCTGAAGTCGGAGGCAACCAGCCAAAAGGCGCACTACAACAATCAGGATTTCACGCACTCACGCCAGGCGAACGAAAGATAGATAAATGTGTATCCTCTGATGTCTGGCGTGGCTGCTCCACTATCCCATAAGGCAGTAAATAGTGGAGAATTGAAATGTGAGAGACGAGTATAAGATGGCAATAAATTTATTGTACACATTGTGGCCAGATATCCTCCTTAGATAATATAAACAACGATCTAATTATATATAATGTTTTATTATATTGCCGGACGTTCCAAGGTTGAGCTACTGATGCCAGACCTGGATCCTAGATGCAAGAAAATTATGCAAAATAAACTCTACTGAGATGAAATGTGTTAGAGGAATGACATGAAAAAGCCTGAGAGATAACATCAGAAATGAAGAACTCTGAAAAAAGCTAGGAATAATTCTCGTCGTACAATAAACGTTGTGAGAACATCAGGGCGGACCACGAAAAAGATGGATTGATGGAATAATAGAGACACTAGAAAAGATAACAGTAGGAGAGGTCAACAGAAGTGTAAAAAAAATGTAAAGAACCCCGTCACGCCAAGTGGCGTATAGTGAATATGGTGTTAGTGACCATACATTTTACAGATCTTCAGCACATGATTTTTGGGGTAATGTGGTCGGTATTACGCCCGTGCCGCTTTACTTTCCAAGAAAAAAAAATCAGGCACCCATTTAAGGCTGGGTGAACCCGAAAGCCGTTGGTTGGAATCGAACCCTACCTCTTGTCCTTTGTAGTCCAGTTCACTAACCACTGAGCTATCGCGGACCCTCATCAGAAAAGTGCAAGACAGCAAATTATATGCTGAAAGGCAAATAAGGAAGGAAAGAAGAAGATTATATTGACGGAGGCCAATGCCCTTGACAGTATCAGAGCTGTAGTTGACAGCGACTCATAGCTGATAGATTGCGTATCGATCTGTGAACCAGAACCACGGAAACTCTACTCCATATCGAGGTTGCTCTCACCAACCACTCTAATCTGGCCAAGCGAGCAGGGATCGAAGAGGGAAGGTAGCCCGGCGCTCAGATAGGTCGTACTGATGTCGGATGTGTGGGACGGAAAAAGCACAAATAAACAACAACACAACTCATCTACACCAACTTAATACCCTTCTTGTGATTAACGATAAAGAGGTCGTCCATTTCTTTAATGGTCATCGGGTGCACACCAGAAAGAGAAAGATATAGGCACTCATAATACACGTGAAAACTTGCACGATCTATCTATCTTTCGTTCGCCTGAATATTGTATATATCTGCAATGTCGTTTCCTGTATAAATGTTACTGTCTTTTGTAATTCTTGCAGTGGCCCATATAGTTTTGTCTGTAGTGTTGTTTCTATGGGCCAATGGATTTTCCTCAGTCTACTATATTCAGTGCAGTCTTGAAGTATGTGTTCAGCAGTCTGGGGCGCCTGTCCACATGTACTGTAGTTGAGGTGCCGATCTTGAATTTTGTATACATGTGGCTATGGAGTCGATTGTGTCCTGTTCTGAGGCGTATAATGATAACTTGTTCATATCTATTCATATTATGAAAGGCATCCTGATTTGGGGCTTGCGGTCCTCTGATTGATTTGATTATCTGTTTCTGATGATGGTATGTAACCGGTGTATCTAGTTGTGAAAACTAGCACGATAGAGATAGAGATTAATATGTGTTAATAAATAAATTACATTAATAGTGTACAAAGCCCTAGCTGTCTTTTGAGAATAAAGGACCCATGACGGAATGTAGTTGTCCCGTAGTGTGTGTTCATGAGTTGCCCCGTAGTGTGTGTTCATTAGTTGCCCCGTAGTGTGTGTTCATGAGTTGCCCCGTAGTGTGTGTTCATTAGTTGCCCCGTAGTGTGTGTTCATTAGTTGTCCCATAGTGTGTGTTCATGAGTTTCCCCGTAGTGTGTGTTCATGAGTTGCCCCGTAGTGTGTGTTCATGAGTTGCCCCGTAGTGTGTGTTCATGAGTTGCCCCGTAGTGTGTGTTCATGAGTTGCCCCGTAGTGTGTGTTCATGCCAGTTATTATTTCATCTCTGTTTTCTCCAACACCTAATACAAATCTTTTGAACATTACCAGGGACCTTACCTGCAGCCGCCATATTTGGAGACCAACCATATTATATCAATCTGACCACCCTCTCTTCACATTGAAAGTATTTTATAATGTGGCTGTATAACACTGTCCGGTTAACTAAAAACAAAACTACAACAATAACTCATATATTAACTCTTTCCTTACGGATTCGTTTTATCATATATATGGCCATTTTCGTCTTGTCAGACGGTCTAGTGGAGGCTATTGTGTATTTTTTTTTTAGATTTTGTTTTTGTCGATCAGCTTCTCTCGTGGCTAATTCTACCTATTTTTGACAAACACACACGGCCACAGAATGAATAAGTCAGGCCCACTGGTCCACAGGGTTTTCCATCCTCTTTCATGAGTCTTTTATCTTCCTTATGTTCCATGTGCCAAGTTTAAACATTGGTGCTTTCTTCCTCATTTCACTTTGCCTACTCTGCCTGGCCACGGAATATGGAGAAAGTGCTTTACCCAGTCGCACTATCCCCCACTCGACTTCGTATCAAGGATTTCTGAAGGAGGGACAAAGTCTCTCGGAATTGTTCGGAATTGAAAGAAGATGCATGAGATGCCAGAAAGATGGTTAACGCCGTCTACTGCCATAGGGTCCCTCCCTCCGGATTTTGACTCCGGTGTACTCCCATAACCTTCGATTCTAACAAGAATCTAGTCCACAAGGTAGTGGAAGGTTTTGTGGTCGAAGTTTACTTTCTTCTAGACGGGTTGCCAGCCTTTGGTTCTTTGGTTATGGAAGGCCCCGGTATCACTGCAAACGAATTAAAATCATAATTGGGTTGCCAGCCTTTTATCATATAACAATAGAGGTTCCAGAGACACAATTTTTCATGGTTTTAAGAATAAATCTACATATTTATATTTATCTAACATATAACATATTATTAGTTGTGAAGTTTTAGATCAATTAACAAGGTATTATATTTCACCAATACCAAGATGATACAAGACATGTAAACAGAATATGATTTGATGGCGGTTCTCACTAATCAAATTGAGAGTGACGCACTGTGCGGCGAAACGTGCGGAAAGAGTTAGTAGTAAACTCTTTATAGATAACTTTCTAGCAAGAGGAGGTTGGTACAACTATACTTGTATCATGCGGTGCCGCGAGTAGAGCTGCCTTTAAAGGGTGGCTTTTGTTAAATCGTCTAAATTTTCCTCATCTCTCTTTCAGTTTTGCTGCTTGATACAATGTTGTGTTTATTGTACATTCGCAACAGGTCATCTAATCCTCCGCAGCAGACTCGTCAAGCAAGTGCCCTACAGCTTCTTGACATTCTGGGAGAAGGTGGTGCTGGGCATCTGTTGTTGGGCATCTGTTGTTGGGCATCTGTTGTTGTTATGGATCCAGAAGTCCGGAAGCTGACGGCCTTCGGCCCAAAGCCTTGTAATGATATCTGCAGGGGCGGGCCTATCTGGGTCATGACTCACAGGCGTCGACCTTCTGCTGCATCGGCTTGAACGCTCACACTATGTTAAATAAAAAAAAATAAAAAGCCAGCAATAACTCTCACACCGTTCTCCCCAATATTGCCCTCGAAATCTCGCTTGGGCAATAAATCTGTAGCCGCCGTTGGGCTGTTACCCATTGTATAGATTGCCAAAAGATAATTTGTAACACTTTGTGACAGGGAGATCATAAAAACGTTATCATGGAAGATCTGACATCACACAACAATGGAGTCAGGTTTGTGTACAAGAATGTTGGATGACGGGACTAGAGTGTCGTGAATTTATGTCAGAGGCTGCAGTGGCGTCATTGGTGGTCTGCGCCGCCGCTGTCGGGTATGGAGACAAATAATAGTTCATGGTTATCATGACGAAGAGAAGCTTCCGTGACTATAGATCAGCGACATGTTTCAGGCGGCGAGGTATGTTTGAACAACACTCGGGGACAATTTCACAAATATCATCATCATCATCATCATGTGCCATACCGGTTGGCGTAGGTGATCATGTCCCTCCACAATCTTCTATCTACAGTGCATTGTATCAGTTCTGTTGTTGACTGCTTTCCATGCCATGACACCAAGCTATCCAGTATTTTCTCACTTTGTCGTCCGCGAAATTTGTTATTCAAAAACAGAAAATTAAAAAAAAACAAAAAACAAAAAACAAAGAACGATAGACAACCCGAAGCAGGATCGAACCCGTACTCCTCAACACAGCGCCTTGTCTCGAGAAACCCGCGCTAGAGCACACATCCAACTAAGCAAAGTAAACGAGTAGCTATTATTGGGAATGTCGTTCACTCATGTGTACTCATGACTGTAGCATATGGTTACGTACACAGCTCAGGAATATATTGTCCATCTGTATTTTCCTATTCAGACAAGTATCTCTCTCAATAGAATACACAGATAAACCATTTATTCCAAGTTGTGTACGTTACCCTACTTTATAGTCATGAGTACACATGAGTGAGAGACATAATCAATGATAGTATTTATATAGGGTTGCTTAGTTGGCCGTGTGCTCAAGCGATTGTTTCTCGTGGCAAGGCGCTGTGTCGAGGTGGACAAGTTCGCTCTTGCTTGGGGATGTCTATTGTTCTATGTAATGTTGTTGTTGTTGTTGATTATTTGTGAAATTGTTTTCCTCCTATTGTAAACATAGCTCTTCGCCCTGAAATGGTTAACTGTCCAGTTTAAGGGAACATGATGGTAAAGGGTGCCCTGTAGCATGCAGACGTCATGGGAGGAGGGGGAAAGGGGAGGTGTAGTGAAGTGAGGCTGGAAACTAGTTAGATCTTTCTTTCTTTCTTTCTTATTTCTTTCCTTCCTCATTTGCATTTCAGCGTCGAGGGGAGGGAGACACAATTTGCGGCCTTTTGCTTTTCTGTTCACCTCTACTGCTGTTATTTTTCCTAGTGCTTGTAATATTCCGTCGATCCATCTTTTTCGTGTTTGGCCTTGGAGTCAGGTGTTCTCGTAACGGTTATTGAAGGCTCGTATTGTTGTGTTTTGATTTGTCTGTCTTCACGTGGCCAAACCATTTTACTTGCTTCTTTATGTTTTTTTGTAGCGGGAATCATTTCCAGCTTTCTTCTCATTTCTTCATTTCTGATCTTATCTCTCAGATCGTTTCCTGTCATGCGTCTGACACATTTATCTTGGTAGTAGTTATTCCATAGTGAGTGTAGATTCGCAGATCTGACATTAGTTGCACACCACTATGATGATGATTATGTTGCAAGATGCTCCTTTTGCTTCCTTGTTACTTCCTTGTTACTTCATTGTTACTTCCTTGTTACTTCCTTGTTACTTCCTTGTTACTTCCTTGTTGAACAGCAGCCGTGACAGTTGCCCGATTTTTTGACGAGCCTTGCTTCATCTTGAACTTCTGTGATACAGGCAAGCCTTACTTTATCTTGAACTTTTGTGATACAGGCAAGCCTTACTTTATCTTGAACATGTGTGATACAGGCAAGCCTTACTTCATCTTGAACATGTGTGATACAGGCAAGCCTTACTTTATCATGAACATGTGTGATACAAACAAGCCTTACTTTATCTTGAACATATGTGATACAGGCAAGCCTTACTTTATCTTGAACATGTGTGATACAGGCAAGCCTTACTTCATCTTGAACATATGTGATACAGACACTATTATAGGGCTAACTTGACAGGAGATAATCTCACAATGTTGCTCGCTAGAAAGTAAGGGCGACGTTTATAAAATGTTAGTAACATCGGAACAGAAGAAACAAGCAATCACATTGCATGAAAATAATATCGTTATCTAGATTAAGTTAGTCTTTTGTTTGTTTCTCTTTAATTTGATTTTCATTTTTGATCATCGCGGGATTGTGATCTGAGTTAAGATCTGCTCCTGGATATGTTTTGGCTTTCTTGACGCTGTTACGGAACCTATCTTTCATCATTATGTAATCTATTTGATTCCTCTTCTTATCTCCAGGGCTTTTCCATGTGTATAGTTTCCTTATCTCTTTCTCAAAGTAGGTGTTACATATTTTCAGCTTGTTTTCTTTGCAGAATTGTATTAATCTTTCTCCTCTGTCATTTCTTTTTCCTAAAACATGATTTCCTATATATGGCCTTTGGCGTCTTGACAGACGGTTGGTAGCAAGCAATCATGATAAGTCAGTAGTTTGGTAAAGCATTAGTGTCTCATACTGAGTGCTGCTTTACTGAACATCTTCTCTCGTGACAAGAAACCAGTTATAAAATGTACATCAGGCTATAAAATCTTAAAATCTGAGGTGGAAAAAGCTATACAAACAATGAAAAAGGAAAAGCAGCAGGTCCTGACAACATACAGATAGAGATGATACAGGCACTAGTAGATTTTTGGCATTGAAGTGATTACAGACATATGCAACGACATATACAGGATACATACCAAATGGACAAAAAAACATCAACTTTCATTGCATTGCCTATAAGGAATAGTGCAGTTGGATGCAGTGACAAAAATCTTGTTAAATGTAATACAAGAAAGGATTCAGAATAAATTGAATACTGAATCAGATGAGCAGCAATTTGGATTTATGAAAAATAGTGGGACACAAAAAGCCATATTCTGCATGAGAACATAATTCGAAAAGTACACAGAAATAAACAAACCAATATATGCCTGCTTCATAGACTACACCAAAGCTTTTGATAGAGTACACCACAAACAACTTATAGAATGCCTAAATACATCTAGATGACATGGACATACGACTAATATGTAATCTATACTGGGAGCAAACAGCAATAATAAAATATAACAAAGAGAACTCTACACCCATTGATATAAAAAGAGGAGTAAGACAGGGATGCATCCTATCACCAAGCTTGTACAATCTATACACTGAGAAAATTTTAAAACATCATAGAGATGCCCGCCTAACATTAATGGAAAGATAATCAATAACCTAAGATATGCTGATGATACTGTTCCACTAGCAGAAAATCTAAAGATCTACAACAATTAATTAATGAAATAAACATGACAAGCAAAAGATATGGACTAGATATGAATATCAAAAAAGACTAAAACTATGATCATAAACAAAGAAAATACTCAAAACCCACAAGTGGATATCAAAATTGAAAGAATACGCCTGGAGACAGTTCAGAGCTACAACTACCTTGGACATACTATAACCAGTGATGGAAAATGTATAACTGAAATAAACAAAAGAATAGGAATGGCAAAAAGTAATTTTAATGCTTTCAAAATTATATTAACATCAAAACAAATAACACCAGGGCTAAAACTAAGAATAGCAAAATGTTATATCTTCTCAACATTCTTATATGATGCAGAAACATGGACACTAGACAAGAAAACAGAACAGTGAATTGGAACCTTTGAAATGTGGATATTTAGAAAAATAGGTAGAATTGGGTGAAAACAAAATTTAAAAAAGCGATGTAGTCTTAAAACAACAAAAAATGAAAAGAGAACTACTAAACACAATTCAAACAAGACAAATGAAATTTTGGGGGCATGTTAAAAGACACAACAGCCTACTAAAAGGAATCTTAGAGGGGAAGTAAAAAAAAAAAGTAAAGTACCCCAGTCACGCCAAGTGGTGTATAGGTAATATGGTGTTAGTGACCACAAATTGTACAGACCTTCGGCACATCATTTTTGGGGTAGTGAGGTCAGTATTACGCCCGTGCCGCTTTACTTTCCCAGAAAAAATCCGGTACCCATTAAAGGCTGGGTGAACCCGAAGCCATCGATTGGGATCGAACCCTACCTCTTGTCCTTTGTAGACCAGTTCACTAACCACTGAGTTATCGCGGCTCCTGGAGAGAGAAATACAAGGTAAAAAAGGCAGAGACAGACCAATTTAACATGGACTAGTAACATCAAAAGATGAACAAATCAGCCTATGACAACCTGCACCATCAAAGCAAGAGACAGAGCAGAACGGCGCTCCATGGTAGCCAACCTTCGTTGCGGCAATGGCACTTAATAGATCGTTCGTTCGTTCGCTTTCGTCAGCTTTGACCTCTGACGAAGTCCCACCCACTGAATTTTCCGTGTAAAGTCTGTTTTATCCCATCACAGGATGCCCCTCGCCATGCAGGCAGATTTACTCCGACTTCAGAGGTACTAATTTTTAGGGAATTAGTAAAACCCAGGTGTCCTCGCCAGGGTACGAACCCCGGCTGTTGCCGTGGTAAGCCAACCGCCTATCGATTGCTCTAAGCGGACACCCTATCTTAATAGATGAGATTAAGTTCGAATATTGGGGAAAAAATATCATCAAGAAGATTACTATCACAAAGGAGCACAACAGGTTTTCCTATTTTCACTTTGAATATACAATAGACACAATAGTCATAATTGACACAATAAACACCATAGACACAATAGATGTAGTGGGAACAATAGCCGTATTACACACACTAGACACAAAATACACACACTAGACACAATAGTCACAACTGACAAACTAGACACAATAGACACAAAATACACACACTAGACACAATAGACACAAAATACACATGCTAGACACAATAGACACAAAATACACACACTAGACACAATAGTCGCAATAGACAAACTAGACACAATAGACACAAAATACACACACTAGACACAATAGTCGCAATAGACAAACTAGACACAATAGACACAAAATACACACACTAGACACAATAGTCACAACTGACAAACTAGACACAATAGACACAAAATACACACACTAGACACAATAGACACAAAATACACATGCTAGACACAATAGACACAAAATACACACACTAGACACAATAGACACAAAATACACACACTAGACACAATAGACACAAAATACACACACTAGACACAATAGACACAAAATACACACACTAGACACAATAGACACAAAATACACACACTAGACACAATAGTCACAAAATACACACACTAGACACAATAGACATAAAATACACACACTAGACACAATAGACACAAAATACACACACTAGACACAATAGACACAAAATACACACACTAGACACAATAGACACAAAATACACACACTAGACACAATAAACACAAAATACACACACTAGACACAACAGCCATAATAGACACAATAAACACAATAGCTTCAATAGACACAATTGACACAATAGTCACAATAGACAAACTAGACACAATAGTCACAAAAGACACAAACCAAAAAATAGCCATAAAAGACACACAAAAACACTATAGACACATAAGCTACAATAAACACAAAAGTCAAAATACACACACTAGACACAATAGACACATTAGTCATAAAAGACACACGAAACAATGCCCACAAAAAACACAGTAGACATTGTAGCCACAAAGGACACACTATATACTGTAGCCGCAAACGATACAATAGTCACAAAAGATACAATAAACACTGTGGTAACAAAAGACACTATAAACACTGTAGCCACAAACGACACAATAGGCACGGTAGCCACAAAGTACACGATAGACACTGTAGCCACAAAGACAAAATAGACACTTTAGCCACAAAAGACACTGTGCACACTAAATCTCAAAAGACACAATAGTCATTGTAGCCACAAAAGACACAATAGACACTGTAGCCACAGAAGACACATACCCACTGCCTTCTGCCAGGATCTGTGGACCATAATTATTCAGATCCAACTCCACCTCTTCGTGGTACCCCTATTAGTAGACTAACTAGTGTAGTGTGGCCGAATGAGTGGGGATCAAAAACTGTGCTAAAAAACGTCCATGCCTGAAACGTTGTTTGTTAGCCATGTTGGGTCGACAGGTGGAATTGTCATTTCTGCTGGAAACGGCAAAACAAGACATTTAGGGCCATGAAACACCTTTTTAATGGCGCATAACAAACAGGGACAACGATTCTTTTTATAGTGCTATATAGAGCCAATTTCAGGCAAAAGCAGCTTTAAAAAAATGAGGAAGATACTATGCAATCCATTTTTGACAATAGAAACAAGAAAAAGAGTTCTTAAATGTTATGTAGAGCCAGTCTTAACATATGGATGCGAATCATGGACAATAGGACAACAGACAAGGAAATCACTGGAGTCTGTAGAAATGTGGTTTTACAGGAGAATGTTGAGAATACCATGGACAGCTAAGAAGAGTAATGAAAATGTTCTGAGAGAGGTCAAAGCAAAAAGAGAGCTAATTTCCAATATTAGGAAGAAATAATCATCATTTTTGGCCATGTAATGAGAAGAGAACAACTGGAATATATTGTAACAACTGGAAAAATTGAGGGACGAAGAGATAGAGGGAAGCAAAGAGAAAAAATAACAGACAGCTTAAGAGAATGGCTTGGCAGAAGGTCAACAACAGAAATGATAAATAACTGTCGAGATCGAAAGTTGTGGAGAGACATGATCACCTACGCCAGTTGGCCTGGTACTTGATGATGATGACGGTGATGATGATGATGATAGAGCTAATTCTGACATAAAGAAGTGAATCATGGACAGTAAACAAGCAAGCGAAAAACAAAAAATTAGAAGCCACAGAGATGAGATATTTCAGGAGAATGGTAAGAGTTCTCTGGACCGCTAAAAAAAAAAAAAAAACAAATAAAAATTCTCAAAAACGCCGTCACAAAATGGGAGCTCCTAAGAAATATTGGAAAGAAACAAGCGACATTTTTCGTGCACATCATGAGAAGAAGAAATGTGAAATAATTTGTTATAACTGACAAAATAGATGAAAAGAGAGGTCGCGGACGACAAAGAGAAAAGATACTGGATAACAGGTTGTCATTGCATGGGAAACAGTCAACAACAGAATTGATACGATGTACCGTGGATAGAGAATTGTGGAAGGTCATGATCGCCAACACCAACCGATATGGCACATGATGATGATGGTGATTCATTTAGTTATTGGGTGAAAGCGAAGAAATAGAAGAGAAAGAAGAAGAGGAAGAAGAAGAAGAAGAAGAAGATATTGCAGGATTGCCACTTACTATTACGTAATATCGGGTTTAACTTTAACCAGAAGAGAATCACGTCAACAGAAAACTGTGTGGAGTCCCAGAAACACTCTCAAACGCAACAAAATGCATATTAAGATAATTAAATATCGTGTATAGATGTTACAAAACGGAGCGAAATGAGGACTGACGTCAGGCATTTGCCTGACTGATGATCTGTCAGTTTTTCACTTGTAAACGCATTTAATTAGTTCAATCTGCGAAAAGCTGCATGACTCTTTACCTATCCGGATCTGATGACCGGCAAAAAGGTATCGCTGCCTGCCGCTTCCATGCGCGCTGTCACATCCGATCAGAGCTCACGTGACGTGAGGAAAGTCCAGGCACCTGGGGAATTTAGGGCATGGAAAATGTAGTATCGTCATCATTTGATTTGTATCATATGCGGCCAGTCTGTTTTATTGTTATTATTATAAACAGTGGTGAAATAGAGACGGTTAGGAAGATATATTATAATTGTACCTGTTTCTCTGATATTCTCTGAAAATTAATCAATAAAGAGGAAAAAACAATCTTATTTGGCTTGAGTCTGTTTATGTATCAGCTATTTTCAGAATTATTAATCTTATAGCATCGCTGTCAACAACTTATAGCATCGCTGTCAACAACTTATAGCATCGCTGTCAACAACTTATAGCATCGCTGTCAACAACATATAGCATCTCTGTCAACAACATATAGCATCGCTGTCAACAACTTATAGCATCGCTGTCAACAACTTATAGCATAGCTGTCAACAACTTACAGCATCGCTGTCAACAACTTATAGCATCTCCGTCAACAACTTATAGCATCTCCGTCAACAACTTATAGCATCTCAGTCAACAATTTATAGCATCTCCGTCAACAACTTATAGCATCTCCGTCAACAACTTATAGCATCTCCGTCAACAACTCATAGCATCTCCGTCAACAACTCATAGAATCTCCGTCAACAACTTATAGCATCTCCGTCAACTACTTATAGCATCTCCGTCAACAACTTATATCATCTCCGTCAACAACTCATAGCATCTCCGTCAACAACTCATAGAATCTCCGTCAACAACTTATAGCATCTCCGTCAACAACTTATAGCATCTCCGTCAACAACTTATAGCATCTCCGTCAACAACTTATAGCATCTCCGTTAGCAACTTATGGCATCTCAGTCAACAACTTATAGCATCTCCGTCAGCAACTTATAGCATCGTTGTCAACAACTTATAGCACTTCTGTCAACAACATATATAGTATCTCCGTCAAAAACTTATAGCACCTCTGTCAACAACATATATAGCATCTCCGTCAACAACTTAAAGCACCTCTGTCAACAACATATATAGTGCCTCTGTCAACAACCTGTAGTATCTATGTCAACAAATTATAGCATCTCCGTCAGCAACTTATAGCATCTCCGTCATCAACTTATAGCATCTCCGTCAACAACTTATATCATCTCCGTCAACAACTCATAGCATCTCCGTCAACAACTTATAGCATCTCCGTTAGCAACTTATGGCATTGCAGTCAACAACTTATAGCATCTCCGTCAGCAACTTATAGCATCGCTGTCAACAACTTATAGCACTTCTGTCAACAACAGATATAGTATCTCCGTCAACAACTTATAGCACCTCTGTCAACAACATATATAGCATCTCCGTCAACAACTTAAAGCACCTCTGTCAACAACATATATAGCGCCTCTGTCAACAACCTATAGTATCTCTGTCAACAACTTATAGCATCTCCGTCAGCAACTTATAGCATCTCCGTCATCAACTTAAAGCATCTCCGTCAACAACTTATATCATCTCCGTCAACAACTCATAGCATCTCCGTCAACAACTCATAGAATCTCCGTCAACAACTTATAGCATCTCCGTCAACAACTTATAGCATATCCGTCAACAACTTATAGCATCTCCGTTAGCAACTTATGGCATCTCAGTCAATAACTTATAGCATCTCCGTCAGCAACTTATAGCATCGTTGCCAACAACTTATAGCACTTCTGTCAACAACATATATAGCATCTCCGTCAACAACTTAAAGCACCTCTGTCAACAACATATATAGCGCCTCTGTCAACAACCTATAGTATCTCTGTCAACAACTTATAGCATCTCCGTCAGCAACTTATATCATCTCCGTCATCAACTTATAACATCTCCGTCAACAACTTATAGCACCTCTGTCAACAACTTATAGCATCTCCGTCAACAACTTATAGCATCTCCGTCAACAACTTATAGCATCTCCGTTAGCAACTTATGGCATCTCAGTCAACAACTTATAGCATCTCCGTCAGCAACTTATAGCATCGTTGCCAACAACTTATAGCACTTCTGTCAACAACATATATAGTATCTCCGTCAACAACTTATAGCACCTCTGTCAACAACATATATAGCATCTCCGTCAACAACTTAAAGCACCTCTGTCAACAACATATATAGCGCCTCTGTCAACAACCTATAGTATCTCTGTCAACAACTTATAGCATCTCCGTCAGCAACTTATATCATCTCCGTCATCAACTTATAACATCTCCGTCAACAACTTATGGCACCTCTGTCAACAACTTATAGCATCTCCGTCAACAACTTATAGCATCTCCGTCAGCAACTTATAGCATCTCCGTCAGCAACTTATAGCATCTCCGTCAGCAACTTACAACATCTCAATCGGCAACTTATAGCATCTCCGTCAACAACTTATAGCATCTCCGTCAACAACTTATAGCACCTCCGTCAACAACTTATAGCATCTCCATCAACAACTTATAGCATCTCCGTCAACAACTTATAGCATCTCCGTCAGCAACATATAGCATCGCTGTCAACAACATATAGCATCGTTGTCAACAACTTACAGCATTGCTGTCAACAACTTACAGCATCGCTGTCAACAACTTACAGCATCGCTGTCAACAACTCATAGAATCTCCGTCAACAACTTATAGCATCTCCGTCAGCAACTTATAGCATCTCCGTCAGCAACTTATAGCATCTCCGTCAACAACTAATAGCATCTCCGTCAACAACTTATAGCATCTCCGTCAGCAACTTATAGCATCTCCGTCAACAACCTATAGCATCTCCGTAAGCAACTTATAGCATCTCCGTCAGTAACTTATAGCATCTCCGTCAGCAACTTATAGCATCTCCGTCAACAACATATAGCATCTCCGTCAGCAACTTATAGCATCTCCGTCAACAACTTATAGCATCTCCGTCAGCAACTTATAGCAAAGCCGTCAACAACTTATAGCATCTCCGTCAGCAACTTATAGCATCTCCGTCAACAACTTATAGCATCTCCGTCAGCAACTTATAGCATCTCCGTCAGCAACTTATAGCATCTCCGTCAACAACTTATGGCATCTCCGTCAGCAACTTATAATATCTCCGTCAACAACTTATAGCATCTCTGTCGACAACTTATAGCATCTTTACTTGTAATTCGAGTGGCATAGTTATCACTATCATGTAGTTAGTAATTCACCAGTTATCACTATCATGTAGTTAGTAATTCACCATTTATCACTATCATGTAGTTAGTAATTCACCATTTATCACTATCATATAGTTTGCAATTCACCAATTATCACTGTCATGTAGTTTGGAATTCACCAGTTATCACTATCATGTAGTTAGTATTTCACCAGTTATCACTATCATGTAGTTAGTAATTCACCAGTTATCACTATCATATAGTTAGTAATTCACCAGTTATCACTATCATGTAGTTAGTAATTCACCAGTTATCACTATCATGTAGTTAGCAATTCACCATTTATCACTATCATGTAGTTAGTAATTCACCATTTATCACTATCATATAGTTTGCAATTCACCAATTATCACTGTCATGTAGTTTGGAATTCACCAGTTATCACTATCATGTAGTTAGTATTTCACCAGTTATCACTATCATGTAGTTAGTAATTCACCAGTTATCACTATCATATAGTTAGTAATTCACCAGTTATCACTATCATGTAGTTAGTAATTCACCAGTTATCACTATCATGTAGTTAGTAATTCACCAGTTATCATCATCTACTATACCGGTTGATGTAGACGATCATCTACAATCCTCTGCTGTCAGTACATCGTATCAATTCTGGCTTTGAGTTTATCATGCCATCACACCAAGCTATGCAGTATCTTCTCTCTTTGTTGTCCACGATATATTTTTCCCTGTATTTTGACAGTTGTAGTCAAATTTTCAAACTTTCCTCTTCTCAAGGTGTGTCCGAAATATGTTGATTGTTTCTGCTAATTTTTTTAGGAGCTCCCTGTTTGTGTTGGCCTCTCTGAGAATGTCTCGTTGGTCTTTCGATGAAACTTTCAACATTCCTCTGAGAAAACCCATCCATGTGACCTCTAGTCGTATTTTAACTTGTTTGACTGCTGTCCATAATTCGCTTCCATAGGTCAGAATGGCCTCTCTATGGCACTGATGAACCCTATCTAACTCTATAAATCACACAGCATATCTTTCTCTCTGATTCACATAATATTTCTCTCTCCGTAACAGATCTTTCTCGTAGATTCTTCGTGAGTCTCTGGATTGTTATAACTCACTTGACATAAATTTCTGAAAGAACTCACATTCTACTTCATTCTCTCCAACTCACCCAACATATCCTTCTCTTCTCTGTGTCACATATGTGACAAATCTCTCTCTCTCTCTCTCTCTCTCTCTCTCTCTCTCTCCCTATCTCTCTCTGTCCTACCTACCAGATACACCTATATGTCATCCACCAAACTCCCTCACATTACACTTCATTCATTCCTTTCTATAGATCACAAGGGCACTGAAGCGCTGCTCTCTTTCTAGTGTCAAGGTACTGTATCAATAGACGTGGGTTCAAATCCTGACTCTCGCCGTTTGCTACTCTCTGATTTCAGTTTGTGAGTATTTTCGAGCGCTGCAACAAACCCAGGACGTTTCCTTCTATGTTACAATTGTTTACTATTTATTTTGATTATCTTTATTCCTCTACTTCCTCTAATTTCCTATCTGTTTCACCCTACTCCCATGCATCCCTATTCCTCTACTTCCTCTAATTTCCTATCTGTTTCCCCCTTCTTCCATGCCTCCCCATTCCTCCAGTTCCTCTAATTCCCCATCTGCTCCCTATTCACTCATGCCCTCCCCCAGACTCCATTTTCTTTAATTCCCCATCGTTCTCCCATTCTCCCATGCCTCTCCATTCCCTCTAATTCCCCATCTGTTTCCCCATTCTCCCATACCTCTCCATTCTTCCATTCCCTCTAATTCCCCATATGTTTCCTCATTCTCCCATCCTACCCCATTCTTTAATTTTCTTTAATTTCCCATATCCCACCCTCCATCTCCCGCACGACTCCCATATTTATAATTATCATGCCACCCACATTTTCTCAAATAAATTACCGAACTCCCCAATCACACCCCACACTTTCTTCTCCTCACACTTTCTTCTCCCCACACCTATCACCCATTCCTCATCAATTACTCTAATTTTCTCTCATTTACTCTTTTTCCCCCCGCTGAACGAAACTGCGAACCAATTTTGAAACGCCACACCGACACACCATGTGGTCCCATACCGACCCCATTTGAGAACCATTGCGCCACAATCTCTTGTAATTACTCGCTTTTACTATTCATTAGAATAATATTATCGTTTCTTGCACATCGTATTGTTCCATCTTCTTCTATCTCCTCATTTTTCCTCCCTTCTCCTCCTTTTTTTGCATTTCCCTAATGACTAGAGCGATCAATATTTCCCAGTAATTACAAGTAATGCCCCATTACGGAAACCACGTTTTGTGCTAGGTCATGTCAACCTGCCAACCCCTAAATCTGCTGTCCAATCTTCAAGTTTGTATCTTCTACACTGATAATCTGCATTGCCACTCGTATTCTCTCATTGTCATTTTCTTTCATACTTCGCTGGAGTCTTCCTGACTGGTAGTAGTAAATATTATTCTTTATTTGTTTGTATTGTTTTCTTCTCTGTTCTGATGTGTTTATGATCACTATTACGTTTTTAAACATTCATTACTATCATACTTCGTTTTGTTTTCATTGCATTTTTTTGTGCATGTGCTTTTTTAAATATAACTTTTCAGCTGTTACTTTGTTTAACAATGTTTTCTCTCTTCCTTTCTTTCTTTTCTTCTTTCACTCATTCTTTCATTCTTTCTTTCTGTTTTTCTGTCTTTCACCCGTTGACTACTATAGGAATTGATTGACCCCTTCGTAATCCCCTCTTAAATGGACGTTAAGAGAGCTTGGGTGCTTTGTTTTGAGGTTTGCAAAAGTATTTGAATACATGAGGCTTTCGGCCAAATAATCCGACATCAGCACAACATTTTTGGGTACCGAAATGCCTTCCCTCTTCGATCCCTTAGGATTCTGGTTCACCGAACATGGCGCAAACCATCAGCTATGAGCCGCTGACAACTTCCAGCCGACGCCACCGATGTCTCTGAGCCTGCCCGCTGAGGGGGAACCAACCAATATATGTGACGTTTTCAAAATTGTGAGCATGGGCGATTGTGGGTAAAATGACGTCAGCAACCTATAGCTCGCATAACTCGAAACGTCACCAGTATTGGCCTGCTTTTGGGAAAACCACCTCAGCGGGCAGGCTCAGATATATCAGTGGCCACGTTCGGGCTCTGTTGTTGTCATGCGGCCTACATTCTTATATTGCTTTAATCTTATTAATAATTTTCATTTGCTTATAGTAATAATCATGTCGATGCTCAGAAGTCGAAGACTAAGATGGCTGGGGCACGTCCAGCGAATGGAAGAAAAACGCATCCCTAAGCAAATATGGTGAACTAATACACGGAAAAGACAAATCTGCAAACCTAAACTACGATATAGAGATATCTGTAAATCATCTCTGGATGACTACTCTATCTATGAAAATCACTGCGAACATCTGGCAAGTGATCGAACATCATGGAGAGCATGTATAAGGAATGATATAACATCATTTGAGGCTGTACTAAGGCAAAACTTAGAAGAGAAAAGACTCATGAAAGAGGATGGAAAACCCTGTGGATCAGTGGGCCTAACCTGTTCATTCTGTGACCGCGTGTGTTTGTCAAACATTGGTAGAATTAGCCACGAGAGAAGCTGTTCGACAAAAACAAAACCTCAAAAATACACAATAGCCTCCACTAGACCGCCTGACAAGATGAAAAGGGCCATATAATAATAATAATTATTATTATTATTTTCTCATTTTTATTATTATTTATAAAAGGATTGAAGATTATCATTGTGTCTATTGCGACTATTTCAGAACCTCTATCTAAACTAAGATAAAGTCCATCGACAAAACAAAAAGCCAACTCAAAATCACCACCAACAGTCTCCATCACGGCCAGCTCCTTGTCGTGGGGATGGGGCTTAACAGTCACCAGGGACTGAAAACCAAGACTGGCCAGGCCTTCCTACACCGAGCAAGACCACAGTCTGCTCTAGCAAGTTTACGTGCTGAAGTCGGAGGCACCTAGCCAAAAGGCGCACCACAGCAATCAGGATGCCACACACTCACGCCAATGGGAAGTATGTCTATAGCTGTGAATTGATATGGCACTCGCCCTGTGATGAGACGAACGAAAGACAGATAGGTCATGAACAGCGTAGAACTTAAAATTGTAACAAACTATGAATATCCGGGATCTGTAGTAACTAACAATGGAGACTGTCAGAAAGAGATCAAAAGAAGATTTATAATAGGAACACAAATATTAAGCATCATGAAGAACGCGTGGCACGATACCAATAAAGCAGAAAAAATAAAGTTACTGAGGACATGTATCTTCATGTAGATACATATGGTTGTGAATCATGGACAATCTCGCAAACATCAGGGAGCAAAATCGATTCATTCGAAACAAAATGTTACAGACACATCCTTAAGATACGTTGCATAATTAAAAGACGAATTGAAGACATTAGAGGACTTGAGCATTGAACAGAACGGGCTCATAAACTATTCTACAGAGGAAATACAACTACTATAGCCACGACAAAAGACACAGCGGTCTGGAAAGAACAATAATGGAAGAAATGGTTTCTGGGCGACGCATCAGAGGAAGACCAAGAAGAAGGTGGTTTCAAAACATCAAGGAGACCTTGAATATAACAACAGAAAAAGTTGGAGATCTGGCTAGAGACAGAGATTCTTTTAGACGGACTGTGATGGATGGAACGTTCTGTGAAAGATCTGGCTAGAGACAGATTCTTTTAGACGGACTGTGATGGATGGAACGTTCTGTGAAAGATCTGGCTAGAGACAGATTCTTTTAGACGGGTTGTGATGGATGGAACGTTCTGTGAAAGATCTGGCTAGAGACAGATTCTTTTAGACGGGTTGTGATGGATGGAACGTTCTGTGAAAGATCTGGCTAGAGACAGAGATTCTTTAAGACGGGTTGTGATGGATGGAACGTTCTGTGAAAGATCTGGCTAGAGACAGATTCTTTTAGACGGGTTGTGATGGATGGAACGTTCTGTGAAAGATCTGGCTAGAGACAGATCCTTTTAGACGGGTTGTGATGGATGGAACGTTCTGTGAAAGATCTGGCTAGAGACAGAGATTCTTTAAGACGGGTTGTGATGGATGGAACGTTCTGTGAAAGATCTGGCTAGAGACAGAGATTCTTTTAGACGGGTTGTGATGGATGGAACGTTCTATGAAAGATCTGGCTAGATACAGAGATACTTTAAGACTGGCTGTGATGGATGGAACGTTCTATGAAAGATCTGGCTAGAGCCTGATATTCTTTCACACGCGCTGTGGTGAATCCACCGTTGTGTGAGATCGGTTCTACCGACGGTCGTTATTTACCGCTGTTCCTGTTATCACTCACGTTTTAAAGCCTACAACTAAACATTTTGGTGAGAGTTTCCTCCCTTCCCGGATACACATCAGTCGATAAGTTGTAAAAAATGGACACCTGCCTAGCTGTGTTAAGTGAGGTAATCGTTAGAACTAAAGCTAGCCTTTCACTTCAAAGTACTGCTACTTTGATTTCTTCATCTTTTACCTTTTCTTCTTCATCCACCCCTTCTTTTTATTTCTTATTGCTTTTCATCAAGGGAGAGTGAGGGGGGAAGGCGCCTGGGTGGTCTGGAGGTAAGACGTCGACCTATGTGCAAGAAGGCCCTAGGTTCGATTCCTACCATATGCAGTAGCAATAAAAAAGTTCTCGAACCCGTGCTTTCTTTATTGGTTTTATCCCTCTCCTGGTCTCTGGGTGGTAATATCTGATATCTAGCCACCTTGGGTAACTGCGAAATAGTGGAGTACCGTGTGTAGAATGCACACGTTAAAGAACTCTTAGCAGTTGGAGATCGAAAAGAGTAGGACATAAATGGCCGCGCCATAGCAAAATTTGAATGAAAAACAAATAGGAAAAATCTTTCAAAAACATAAAGAAAAACTCGACGTTAAGAATTTAGACTACATTTGAAGTAGAAGAATATCTGCCTGTATGGCGGGGGACACCTGAGCACATGGTTACCGGTGTGGAAAATAGGAGAAAGTGATATTTACGCAACATTCAGTCCCTTGTGACATTACTAGGCAGGTGATGTAAGCAAACAACAAACAGACAACGAACAAATGAACAACAAAAAATAAACAACAACAAAATAAACAACAAACAATAAACACCGGACAAAGAAGTAAGCAATGCACAAACAACAAACAAATCAAACATAAATAAACAACAAACTAATTCAAAAACGGACAAACAAGCAACAAGCAAGTAAACAACGCACAAACAACAGACAAATAAACAACAAACGAATAAACAACACACACATAACAAAGAAACTACAAAACAAATAAACAACAGACATACAAGCAGCAAACAAATAAACAATGCACAAATAACAAACAAACAAATAAACATTGGACGAACACGCAGCAAACAAATAACCAATGCACAAACAACAAACCAATTAAAAAAAACATGCAAACTTCAAACAAACAAACAACGGGCAAACAAACAACAAATCATCCGTTTTGATCCTGCTTCGATATCCCGCTTGTTTACGATGAATGATGATATCGTATGACGGGGAACAGTTGGCTGTGTTCACTTTCTGCGCGGTTTCGCCTTATGTCTTTTCGCGTATGCTGAGACTGTTACGATGGGGACTACAGTTACCTTTCTTTGTTTGGGAGATGAGTTAGTAATTCGGATGATTCCACTGGCACGGGCGGTTGAGCAATTATGGATTTTAATTCGTTTGCTGTGAGACCGAGGCCTTCCATAACCAATAATAATAATAATAACAATAAACAACAAACTTATGTTGTCTGTCAATATACAAGCAACGTCCATGTCATGGTTGGTTGTATTGGGCCAAGAGGCGTAACTGTCTCAGTTCCACTGCAGTCACAGCGCATCTACGCCCACTTAACGTTCTTTTGAGGACGGATATTGAGGAGGTCAGTTTCTTTAGTAGTCATCTGATGAGGTGACAAGAAACAAGAAGAGAGAAGAGAATCGACATCGTTATGTAGACAACGACTACAACAACTACTACTACTAAAATAACTACTCTCACTACAACAACTACTACTACAACTACTACTACTACAACTACTACTGCAACTACTACAACTACTACTGCAACTACTACTACTATTACTACAACAACAACTACTACTACTACAACTACTACTACTACTACCACTACAACAACTACTACTACTACTAATACTACAACTACTACTACTACAACTACTACTGCAACTACTACTACTACAACTACTACTGCAACTACTACTACTACAACTACTACTGCAACTACTACTACTATTACTACAACAACAACTACTACAACAACAACTACTACTACTACTACCACTACAACAACAACTACTACTACTAATACTACAACTACTACTACTATTGCTTCTACAGCAACAACAACTACTACTACTACAACTACTACTGCTATTTCTACTACAACAACAATTATCACTACTACAACCACTACTACTACAACCACTACTACTAGCCCCACAACAACTACTGTTATAACAACTTTTCTACTTCTACAACAACAACTACTACTACTACTACAACTGCTACTACTACTACAAGTACAACTAATACTACTACTATAACTACTTCTACTACTACAACAACTACTACTACTAATACAGCAACAACTACTACTACTACTACAACTGCTACTACTACTACAACAACAACTACTACTAGTACTACTACAACTACAACTATAACTAATTCTACTACTTCTACAACTACTACTATAACTACTTTTACTACTACTACAACTACTATACTACTACTGCTACAACTACTACAACTTCTAATACTACTACTACTACTACTACTACTACTACTACAACTACTAATACTACAAGTATTACAACTACTACAACTTCTAATACTACTACTACTACTACTACAACTACTAATACTACAAGTACTACAACTACAACTACTACTATAACTACTTCTACTACTACAACTACTAATACTACAAGTACTACAACAACTACTACTACTACTACTACAACTACAACTACTACTATAACTACTTCTACTACTACTACTACAACTACTAATACCACTACTCCTACACTTGAGTAGTGATAACCATAACATAACAAATAAAAAAAAATTGACTCTCCACGGAAATGAGAAAAATGGACTACAAGACCGGTATTAAAAGATATAGCCACAGTGAATGCGTCAAGCCCCAATGAAAAGTATAGTAACTCGCTGAGAATTAAAACACCCACAAAAAAAATCTTCAAAACAAAATATAAAGAAGTGGAGGGACATATTCGGTAATTCTATGATTAAAAAAAAAAAAAAAAAAAAAAAACTTTCTTTACGACACATAGTACCATTGCTGGTGTATGTCGGGGGGGGGGGGGGGGGGGGGGGCAACGATAGAACCAGAGGGATAAAGGCCGCTTGATCAAGCAGTCGCCACGACGTGTTCGACTCAGGATTTTTATTTCCCTCTATGATGCTACTACTACTACTACTTCAACTACTACTACTTCAACTACGACTTCAACTACTACTACTACTACTACTACTACTACTACTACTACTACTACTACTACAACTACACTTACAAATTCTATGATGATATCACATTATGTTAAAAAAAAAAGTAAAGGTTACCACCACTGTCTTGATAATCGTATGCGGAATATGGTGTTGGTGTCCATATTCTTTTAAGACCACTGTCCATTTGTGTGTGTTTTGTGGTCGGCATCACTCCAGGCCGCCCCATTTTTATAGGTTGGACTGGATTACCCCATGAGCTGTGCTGATCCGAGAAAAACAATCTTCGGATCGAACGCGAACCTTTCCAATCGGGAAGCGAGCACACTAACCACTCAGCTACCAAGGCTTGACAATGTTCTGTGTCGTACGCATAATTAATAAGCCCGACGACGTTACCGACGTTCGGACAAACCGTTTTCGAATTCCGCTGGGAGCAGTGTACTCCTGCGGTCGACCCAGCCATTAGCAGAACGTACCAGGATAGTGCTCTGAGAAGGTAAGGAGTGCCACCTCGCATCGTGAGTTTCGATGTTTGAAGCGACACTATCCAGAAGTCTCCGAACACTTTTGGATAGGCGGCCGAGCACATATGGGTGAAAAAAAACTCGTGTGCTAAGTCAAGTCTAAGTCTAAGTTGATTCAAGTCTCGTACTTTACCTTTACCTTTACGCTTAATTATAGATTTACGCCGATGCCTTATTTTGAGTACGTCACACAGTGGTAGGAATAGATTAGGCTCATCAATTTGCATGTACAAGGATTATACCTGGTTCTCCCGTGCTCAGAAGGCCATGATTTCCTTTCCGGGAGGACAGCGCGTGGAGTAAACATGCAAAACGCACGCGTGAACGCGCTTCTGCGTGGAGCACTCGACATCTCCTTGTTCAATGGCGACACACGAGTCGCGAGTTGTTGAATAGCCTTAGAACTAACAGAAAAAGTGAATCGGCAGCGCCTGCAAAAATAATCCTTACAGCACATACAGGGGTAAGATGTTCATTAGTTTCTGGGATTTTTTTTTCCAAGTGGCTTTAGCCAGTGGCGGATCCATAGTGCAGTTGCACTTCTCCACTCCCTCAGTCCAACATAAAAGGGCAAAATAAAAAGTTGTGAGTTTTTTTTTTTTTTTTTTTTTTAAATTTACACATTCCTTTGTCGTCTGCGTTTTTGATGATAATTCTTCTTCGTCGTTAAAGAAGCGTTAAGTGGTCGTTATTTGCTTTGTGTCGGGGTTTCCGAAAACTTGTGATTTGCCTGTCAGTCCGGCACATTTGAAGTCAGCTCGATATTGTTTTTGGTCATCAGATTTGTTTTCGTTCATCAGATTTGTTTTTGTTCATCAGATTTGTTTTTGTTAATCAGATTTGTTTTTGGTCTTCAGATTTGTTTTCCTTCATCAGATTTGTTTTCCTTCATCAGATTTGTTTTTGTTCATCAGATTTGTTTTTGGTCATCAGATTTGTTTTTGGTCTTCAGATGTGTTTTTGTTCATCATATGTGTTTTTGGTCTTCAGATTTGTTTTTGGTCATCAGATGTGTTTTTGGTCATCAGATTTGTTTTTGGTCATCAGATGTGTTTTTGTTCATCATATGTGTTTTGGTCATCAGATGTGTTTTTGTTCATCATATGTGTTTTTGGTCATCAGATTTGTTTTTGGTCATCAGATGTGTTTTTGGTCATCAGATTTGTTTTTGGTCATCAGATGTGTTTTTGTTCATCATATGTGTTTTTGGTCATCAGATGTGTTTTTGTTCATCATATGTGTTTTTGGTCATCAGATTTGTTTTTGGTCATCAGATGTGTTTTTGTTCATCATATGTGTTTTTGGTCATCAGATTTGTTTTTGATCATCAGATGTGTTTTTGTTCATCATATGTGTTTTTGGTCTTCAGATGTGTTTTTGGTCATCAGATGTGTTTTTGGTCTTCAGATTTGTTTTTGGTCATCAGATTTGTTTTTGTTCTTCAGATGTGTTTTTGGTCATCAGATTTGTTTTTGGTCATCAGATGTGTTTTTGTTCATCATATGTGTTTTTGTTCTTCAGATGTGTTTTTGGTCATCAGATGTGTTTTTGGTCATCAGATTTGTTTTTGGTCATCAGATGTGTTTTTGTTCTTCAGATGTGTTTTGGTCATCAGATTTGTTTTTGGTCATCAGATTTGTTTTTGTTCTTCAGATGTGTTTTTGGTCATCAGATGTGTTTTTGGTCATCAGATGTGTTTTTGTTCATCATATGTGTTTTTGTTCTTCAGATGTGTTTTTGTTCTTCAGATGTGTTTTTGGTCATCAGATTTGTTTTTGATCATCAGATGTGTTTTTGTTCATCATATGTGTTTTTGTTCTTCAGATGTGTTTTTGTTCATCATATGTGTTTTTGTTCTTCAGATGTGTTTTTGGTCTTCAGATTTGTTTTTGGTCATCAGATGTGTTTTTGTTCATCATATATGTTTTTGTTCTTCAGATGTGTTTTTGGTCATCAGATTTGTTTTTGTTCTTCAGATGTGTTTTTGGTCATCAGATTTGTTTTTGTTCTTCAGATGTGTTTTTGGTCTTCAGATTTGTTTTTGGTCATCAGATGTGTTTTTGTTCATCATATGTGTTTTTGTTCTTCAGATGTGTTTTTGTTCTTCAGATGTGTTTTTGTTCTTCAGATTTGTTTTTGTTCTTCAGATGTGTTTTTGTTCTTCAGATGTGTTTTTGTTCTTCAGATGTGTTTTTGTTCTTCAGATGTGTTTTTGTTCTTCAGATGTGTTTTTAGTCTTCAGATTTTTTTCTAGTATTTTCTCTCTTTGTCGTTCGTGATCTCTCTTTCCTTTTACTTTGCCTGTTGTAACCAAGTATTCCAACTTTCCTCTTCTCATGATGTGCCCGAAAAACGTTGATTGCTTCTTTCTGATGGTTATTAGGAGCTCCCTTTTTGTGTTGGCCTCTTTGAGAACGTCCTCATTGGTCTTTTTATCTGTCCAGGGAACTTTCAACATTCTTCTGAGAAATCCCGTCTCTGTGGCCTCTAGTCGTCTTTTCATTTGTTTGTCTACTGTCCATGATTCGCTTCCATAGGTCAGGATTGGTTCTATATAGCACCGATTAACTCTCTTTCTCATTTCTACTGACATAGATTTGTTGCATAAGATATTTTTCATTTTCTGAAATGCTATTTTGGCCTGAGCTATTCTGCTTTTTATTTCCGTGGTGCATCTCCCATCTGATGTTATTATTGTGCCCAAGTATTTGAAACGTTGCACTTGTTTCAGATTTGTCTCGTTTATTTTAATGCTGCATGCTGGTGATGATTGTTTCTTCGATATAACCATTACTTCTGTTTTCTTACTATTCAGACTGAGACCTTTCTTGTTGCTTTCTTTTACTATTATGTTTTCTTGTAGCTCATTCTCTGTCTCTGCTATTAAGACTGTGTCATCCGCATATTGCAAATTATTTATGTTGTGACCGTCGATATATGGTGTTAGTGGCCATATTTTTCCACGAGCATGGCACATATTTAGATGGTGTGGTCAGTAGCACGTCAGGCTACCTTAACTTCCCAGGAAAAATCTCCGGTACTCATTTTGTGGAGGCTACGTGAACCCCAGGGACTTGTCGGTCCGAACAGCGCCACCTATGGGGACCGAACCCGGGCTCTGCTGAACAGGAAGCGGACACATTAACCACTCAGCCACCGAGTTATAGTAGTAGCAGTGGTACACACAATGACAGCATAGTTTATAACTAAATAGACCTTCTGTTTTATTCGCCCACTGCTACTCTGCTACTTCATCCACCAATAAGAAGGCGAAGGCGCACCTCACAGCAGCAGAGCTGGAATTTGTCAGCGACCCACAGCTGATGGCTTTCGACAGGATCGGTGAACCAGAACCATCCAGACCCTGCTCCACCTCTCCGTGGTGCCTCTAATAATAGATTAACCTGTCTAGTCTGGCCAAGCGAGTAGGGATAGAAGTGGGAAGACAACCCGGTACTCAAAAACGTCATGCTGAAGTCGGATATGTTGGGCCGAAAGGCGCAAATGTCACAGTTTTACTGCAAACCCCACTACAATGCAGACACGTCCACTTAACGTCCTTTTAAGGGCGGATGATAAAGAGGTACACTCATTTAGTCATCGGGCGAACGCAAGCAAGCAAGCATCCACCAATAAAAGGTCGCTAAACGAAAGGAGACGCGCACTGCTGTTTCTTTACGCCTTGCGCTGCGACTTCAGAACGGGAATTTTGTAGCGTATTTCTTATCCTTGCCTCAACTATGCTACACGCTTGATAGAGTAGTTAGTCTGTTTCAAAACGATCACGTGATTGTTGAAATGGATCTTGATCAGTTGTGGTTTTCAGATTTTGATACCAGAAGTCCGGTGTGAGAAACTGACAAGTTTGAGTCGAGAAAGACACAATTGATTCCTGGCAGTTCGTGTTTAATTTCTGCCCTCGCAGTAGGACTCTCACACCGCCTCGTGGTCTGGACGTATGTGTGCCTGCATACATTAACATACTAATAAGGTGTTAGTGTGTGCGCTACACGGGACTTGTGAGCACAGCTGTAGACAGAGATCGGCGAGGAGGACACGAGAGGCGGACAAAGATGGAAAGTGAGTGATGGAGACTAACAGGCAGATAGATAGTGGAGTGTAGCAAATGAAAATAAATTTTAAAAAAACACATAGAGATCGTATATGGACGACAATACTAGGCATACGAATGAAAGTGAAAGAAAAGAACAGCCGGAAAATGGAACATCTTCCATCTCTTTCATTCACCCGGAGAACTACTCTTCTTCATTCATTCATTCATCATCATCATCGAGTGCCATCTCCGCAACGAAGGTTGGCTACTATGGAGCGCCATTCTGCTCTGTCTCTTGCTTTGATGGTGCAGGTTGTTATAGGCTGGTTTGTCCATCTTTTGATGTCACTCGTCCATGTTCGTCTTGGTCTCTTCATTATCCAACCTTACAAGGACGTTAAATCATTGTAGATGCTTTGTGTCGCCAGTTTACGGCGAACAAAGATAATTGCGCTTCTCTGTTGGACATATCAATTCTCAGCGTGGCATTATGGGATACCGTACCTTTCTCTTTGACCCTACTCGCTTGGCTTGAAAGGAGAAGGTATTGATGTAGGGCCCAGCACTATCCGTCGATTCCGGCACATGTAGAGGCGACGGCGCTGGGCAGGAGACACGCAGCGGAAGCCAAATGAGAGTATTACACCACAAGCCCTTTTTTGGAATCAACAGGGAAGAGGACAAAAGGAAAAGCCAAAATATACTTGGATATGTCGAGTAAAATAAGATCTCTGTTGGTGGTTGTTATCTTTAATGTTGTTAGTTGCGTTGTATATTGAACTATTTGAAAACAACCCTGGACCAACTATGCAATAACTTCCAGAGAGTAGTCATTCAGTGGATACCATCACACTGTAATATACACTGGAACGAACGCGCAGACAAATTAGCTAAAGAGGGAGGGAGATTACCACAAGAGAACTATCTGGTCAGCTACGACGAAGCCAGATCCATCATCAAAGGCCAGTATCATGAAAAATGGAACAAGAACACACAAAATATGACGAGAGGGATGGATACCACCAACTATCAAGGAGGGATCAAGTCATCATACTTCGCCTACGCACTGGCCACAATAGAATGAGAAATCACATGTTCACCAAATTCAAAATAGGTACAACCAGCCTATGCCACTGTACACTGGACAATATGACTACAAAACATGTTCTACAGGATTGCCCCCAGCACACAGACCTGAGAAGAGCAATGTGGTCCACACCCACCTCCCTGGAAGAGAAACTATATGGGGCAATCGAATCACTTAAACAGACAGCTGACTTCATGAGAGAGTCTTGAATCCTACTCTGATGGAGTCTTGATCGCAGAGAGAGAGAGAGAGAGAGAGAGAGAGAGAGAGAGACAGAGAGAGAGGACTATGTAAGTAATGAGTAGCATGAGGGACAGTACATATCATTGTCCTATTCTATGACCTGTGTCTTAATCTATGAGTTGATTGAACTAATGGACAGAAGTGGATTCTAGAAGACGGAAGTCATTCCGAAGCTGAGGGATCTGAACAGGAGAAAGATTTGATATGTGTTGTGTTGTCTGACGACTGGTAGGAAATCTGTTCCACGGAAGATATAAAGGTATCTTTCTTTCTTTCTTTTTGTCCTTTTCTTCCTTTCTTGTTGTCTTTTTCTTCCTTTCTTTCTGACGTTGACCCGATGGCTGCTAAAGAAATGTATAGACCTCTTCGTCATCCGTACTTAAAAGGGCGTTAAGTGGGCGCAGACTCGTTCTGTTGTGGTTTGTTTGCGCCCAACACATCTGACATCAACATTTTTATCGAGTTGCCTTTCTCCTTCGATCTCTAATCACTTGACCAGACCGGATAGTCAGTTCCCAGGAGCACCGCTGGGGGGGGGGGGGGTGAATCAAGGTCTTGACCAGTTAAATTGTTCACCAACCCTGATACACAGTCAGCTATAGGTCGCTGGCCGCTCTTAGCTCAATTGTTGGATGCTTATCATGGCCACAGGAACGTTGCTTCGTCAGTTATTTCACAGAAGTCAGTCATAGATCAACTCAGCTGTCAAGGGAAGCGCGTACCCTTCTCAAAGTTAAGGGGTTTGTAACAACCGGCCACTTCTACCTGTAATTTCTGTAAATATCACGATGTTTAGGCACTTTACATTATAACAGGAGGCAGTTTATTATGTAGGATTTACATACAACCTCTATTCTCCCTTCAGCACTATTTAGCTCCGCGGTGCCTCACATGAGAGGATGTTCATTGTAGAGAAACGTTTGACGATGTTCGTGTGCGTAACCTATTCAGTACCCCGAGACGTGGCGGCAAACTGAAACTTTTGACCAATTATAGAACAAGGCGTTACGTTGTAAGGCGGGGCTAAGCTTGAAAGGGCCAATCAGTACACGGCTTTAACTTTAGGCGTCGTTGGTAACAAGATGGCGGGAGGGATGAAATTATTCGTGCAGTGAGCGGGCGAGGAGTTGAACGGAAGGGAGCAGCGACCAGCAACGGTATTGATAAACTCGGTTTGAATGTATACAGGTTTAGCGTTTGACTGTGGATATTTGTAGATGGCTGTTGGAGAAACTTGTTTGTAAGCTGTAGCCGAGTCAACACAACGTAAAGTGATATTTGTAATCTTTTCTTGCAGGTGGCAGAGCCAAAAGGTAAAGTTTTTTACCTTTACAAGTCAATGACTACCATGTGGATTTATCACATTTGGATGTTTGTGCTTCAAGTCTTTCCCATGCTTAACAAGAAACACAGTTGGCTTTCCGAAAGTGAAAAAGGATTCTAATATTTCTGAGTTATTCAGCTTTAGCGGAACGCTAAGAATCGTAACTTTCTGAGACGGTAAGCCTATATAAACATCTTAGTCGCTATAGGCGCTAAAGTATTCTTTTATTTATGAATGTAGGTTTGCTAGTATTTCCAAGCTATAAATGATAAAGATAACCGTTTATTATTTGATTTGTTGTATAACCATCTATGACTGTGTCTAACTAAAGTGAGACACAACTTATTACATTAAATATTGGTAGAGTTTAGATTAATACCAGAGACGATATTTTGTGGATAAGTTTTAAGTACCCGCGTCACGCCAAGTGGCGTATAGGAAAATATGGTGTTAGTGACCCTATATTTTACATACCTTCAGCACATGATTTTTGGGGTAATGTGGTCAGTATTACGCCCGTGCTGCTTTACTTTCCCAGAAAAAAATCCGGTACCCATTTAAGGCTGGGTGAACCCGGAAGCCGTCGGTTGGGATCGAACCCTACCCCTTGTCTTTTGTAGTCCAGTTCACTAACCACTGAGCTATCGCGGCTCCCATATTTTGTGGATAGTTAACGTTAACGGTTAACGGCTGTACAAGTTAATTAATTTGCAAACAATTTGTATTCACGTAGTTAACTGGCTGAATTAATTAATCGTTAAAATAAATTTACTAAAATGGACTAGATAATAAACTGTTACCTATTTACAGGTTTTAACTTTACTTCAATGTTCTTGGATTTTAACGTTAACAAATTTTAACCAAATCAATCACTATTAAGGAGGTGGCGCGACTTTAAACAGGGAAATATCAACAAGACTGAAATAATAAAAAGGTGACAAATTCAAACAAAACATCGTGTGACCAAAGAATTATTTGCTTTATAAATAACATGTGATGTTTGTCAAATAATTCAGCGAAAGCTCGTCATTTGGAGTGATATTCTTAAATGACGTACGAGTGTGTTTCCTCGTACACGCCTCGGATTACATACCCATGACTTTGTGAAGTGAGTTCATTATCCATCAAGATGAGGACATTTTGGAATACATACACGGCTGTGGTTTTGACGGCTGCACTTGTACTTACCTGTGTCGGTGACAGCAGAGGTAAGGTCACTCTTGTGTCTATTTTTACTTCCAATGTTTCTATGAATCTATCTATCTATCTATAGTTCGCCTGAAGTATTGTCTGCAATATTATTATATATTATATACTGCAGTATTATCTGCAATGTCGTTTCCTGTATAAATTTTACTGTCTTTTATTCTTGCAGTGGCCCATATAGTTGTGTCTGTAGTGTAGGCGTGAGTGCGTGGCATCCTGATTGTTATAGTGCGCCTTTTGGCTGGTTGCCTCCGACATTAGCACTTAAACTTGCTAGAGCAGACTCAGACTGTGGTATTGCTCGGGTGTAGGAAGGCCTGACCAGTCTTGGTTTTCAGTCCCTGGTGACTGTTAAGCCGCATCCCCATGACAAGGAGCTGGCCTTGATGGGGTTTCTATAAATGTTTTCATATTTACATGTTGTTATCATACATGTCTGAATACGCAAAATCTAAATTATGAATCTGATATATCTATATATAATATCATGTATGTGCGTTTGTATTATACGTGCAGATATATGTATAAATGTGATATATATAATGCATACACGTATATAATATATATATATATATACACATTTAATCATTGTATCATTGTAAGTTTGTACACACACTACACACAGTGTTACAGCGGTGTCTCGTATTTCGAAATAATTCATTTCAAAAGAACTGTTGAAACTTTGGGTAAAGGTCTAGTTTAGTGTCCCAAATTAATGTTAAACGAGTGTTCTCCCGTCACTGACCGGACATAGTTGAGTTATCAACGGTTGATAGTTTTTGTACATTTAATTAAATTTATTTTCAACAAGATTTAGGATTAATCCCGGTTAGTCTCACGATATTTCACAACCTAACCCAGGGGAAAATACACATTTCTCCACCAGAAGTCATCGGAAGTGGATTAATTCATTCTCAGACCCTAAACAATAGCCATTTAAAATATACTTGAACAGGTAATACATATAATGTAGGATAACAATAACACAGTCTTCTGCATCTTTCTTTCTTTTCATAATTTAAGGTAACAAAACGCAGTGAAATGCTGCATATATTTCTTTCTTTCTTTCTTTCTTTCTTTCTTTCTTCACTTCGTCTTCTACTAGTTCAGGTGTCGAGGAAGATACAAAGTTCTAGTTCTCGCCCTTTTAACATCATCATCATCATCATCATCATCATCATCATCATCGAGTTCCATCTCCCCAACGACGGTTGGCTACCATGGATCGCCATTCCACTCTGTTTCTTTCTTTGATGGTGCAGGTTGTCATAGATTGACTTTTCCATCTTTTGATGTTGCTCGAAACAAGCAACAAAGCAGGGAAACACCGTGTGATAACAAAACAGGGAAACACCGTGTGATAACAAAACAGGGAAACACCGTGTGATAACAAAACAGGGAAACACCGTGTGATAACAAAACAGGGAAACACCGTGTGATAACAAAACAGGGAAATACCGTGTGATAACAAAACAGGGAAACACCGTGTGATAACAAAACAGGGAAACACCGTGTGATAACAAAGCAGGGAAACACCGTGTGATAACCAATAAAAGCTTGTATAGTAACTTAATGAAGATTTGCGATGACTAATGTGGCTGGTGGATAGGATCATAAATAGTCATTCTCCATAAACATACAAAGTAACTGTATTGTTCTTCTGGTGCTCTCTCTCTCTCTCTCTCTCTCTCTCTCTTGTTCCTTAACATTATCGTTGATACTTTACTAGTTTAGTTACCTAAATTATTTCTGCTAAGTGAATGATCTCCAATGATTGACCTCACGTATTTGAATGTATCGACTGCTTCTATCAACTGCCGTGTTTTTGGATCAACAACAAAACAGAAGTCATGAATCATCGCAAGCGAGAAACAGAACATTAACATAACTATAGAAGGCAGGCAACTGAAACAAGTAGAGACATTTAAATACCTATGAAGTCTAGTGATAAACGACAATTCACAAATAGCAGAAATATACTCAAGATGCAACAATGCTTGTTAAATCATTGGACCTCTATCACCATTATTGTCCAACAAGGAAATAACTAGAGGCAAAACGAGCACTGTACAATACAATCTTCATCCCATCGTTGTGCTACCCATGTCAGTCCTATATGCAAGAACAATAAGAAAAATAACCTCTTATTGAGTTATTTGCGGGTCATCATCATTGCACTCCGAACATGTCCATAGGTACTCAGATCCCCTCCTCAGCAATTCCCTCAGTGTCCAGCGACTGACGACTCCAGTTCTATGTTGATTGATAAGTCTTCTTACACGGCCACCAAGTTTCTCATTTCTGGCTGTGCCCATCTTAACTCCCATTTCCATCATCCGAAGAAGTGATGTTGATCTGTGCTTGTCGAAGTCCTGTGCTCTTCCCACATCTCGAAGGGCATTGATGATGTCCGCCCGATCCATCGGTTGCCCGTCCTCAACGACAGCGCAGCTAGCCAACCTGTCCGCTCTTTCATTTCCCCGTACTCCCGCATGTCCAGGGACATAGACAAAGGTGACCTTACGTATTTTGGATTTCTGCAACGACTCTACCCATTGCATGCGTACAAAGCCCGCCTCCACTTTTTTTTATCATGCTCATCGAATCACTCAGTATACATGCGTGGGTGTAGTCTTGTGACTCTAACCATTTGAATGCCTTGGTCACTGCCACCACCTCCATTGTCATGCTACTCGTAGTCATGACGTAGGCACCACTGTCTTCCTTGGCTATTCTGCCTGCTGAGCGTGCTGTAAATGCCCATGCACTTCTTTGGTGTCGTCTTACAGATCCGTCTGTATAGATGACTGTATCTTTCTCATCGGTATTATCGCAGATGAGACCGTTGACCTCAGCATTAACCACGACCGGGTTCTGTTCCCTACTTTTCCTGTCGAGTGTGACAATACATGAGAATGTCCCCTTGAATGACGTAGGCACCGGTATCCACTCCACCAACGCTGATATTGGTAAGCCCACAGACCTGTTTGATGACATCTTCTGCCCGGCCCACCCATGATTTGCCTCTTTTTTAGCCTGGTACCAGTGGGAGCCGCGATAGCTCAGTGGTTAGTGAACTGGACTACTACGGACAAGGGGTAGGGTTCGATCCCAACCGACGGCTCCGGGTTCACCCAGCCTTAAATGGGTACCGGATTATTTCTGGGAAAGTAAAGCAGCACGGGCGTAATACCGACCACATTACCCCAAAAATCATGTGCTGAAGGTCTGTAAAATATATGGTCACTAACACCATATTTCCCTATACGCCACTTGGCGTGACGGGGGGTACTTTTTTTACTTACCTTTCTCTGTGTTGAGCACGTGGTGCAATGGATGCTCTGTATCTGTACTAATCTTCAGGTATGCTCGTGCTCTCCAGATCTTGATTCTGTCATCCATGGTTGGAAAGTCAAGAAGATACCTCATTGCTACACAGGGAGTGTCCCTTGTACATCCCAAGATAATGCGCATGGCTTCATTTTGTATTTTTTCCAGCCTATCAAGTTGAGTCGTACTGACAGTAAGAATTGCCAGGGCATACTCGATTGGTGCGAGGACTAATCCCTGGAACAGAAGAGTAAGTAGCCTCTGCTCGATGTTGGCAGCTGCCATGACCTTCAAGGCGGCTAATCCTTTGCGGGATTTTGTTATCACATGGTCGACGTGGTCCCGAAAATACAGGCTGCGATCAAACTTAACTCCGAAGTATGTCATCAACTTGTCCCTGGTCACCTCATCAGCTCCCATTCGTACTACCGGTGTGGTCGTATTAACGATATGATTGTTAAGGGAGAACCATGAAACTGATGCTTTATTAGGATTAACCAAGGCACCTGAAACCCCACACCAGGAAGAAATGCGATCGAGTTCGTCTTGCATTGTGGAGGCGATTCCCCGTCTGTCTCTTCCCTGTCGATATACCAGAATATCATCAGCAAAAGTCATAGTTCTTCCCCTCCCATCCAGCTGTTGGGCCGTGATTGTTATTGTGTACACGTTAAATAGAACTGGTGACAATGGTACAATATAGGATGGTGACATCCAAATAACCTCTACAGAGATGAAATGTGTTACACGAATGGCAGGAAACAGTCTGAAAGATAAGATCAGAAATGAAGAACTGAGAAAAAAGCTAGGAATAACCACCATATAAAATATATAAAGAAACAACAGATAAAATGGTTTGGCCACGTGACAAGGCAGAAAGATCAAAGCACAACGAGCCTTCACTAAACTTTGCGAGAACGTCAGACCCAAGGGCCGATCAAGAAAAGGATGGATTGACGGAATATTAGAAACGCTAGGAAACAAACACCAGCAGGGGTTAACAGAAGAGCTAAAAACTGCAAATTATATTTCCCCTCGACGCTGAAAGGCAATCGAGCAAGGAAAGAAGAAGAACTGCTTGTGGTTATTGTGTATCTAATTTTATTATTTTAGAGTTACACTAACCCAGGGCTCCTCTAATGATTCATTGGACAACCGTCTAATGAAGTATAAGGGGACGTTAATCCGAGCAGAAATAATTTAGGTACCTAAACTCGTCAATTTATTGTTTGAATTTCTGGTTCAATTTCCCTCCTTTGTATTGATCTATCTTACATCGTCTTGTATCGTTTTAATTCTTCGCGATGAATTTCGATTTCACTTGATTTGTCGATACTGTTCAATTGTCTTTCATTTAGCGGAAAATAATTATCACTGTACATCGGACAGCTCCATCAGACTTATGTTTATGATAAGTACTTGTGTCCCCACCCCAGCATAACCATCATCATGTAGCAAATGATGACTCCAGACTTTTGTTGATTTACTCGTTTTCTTAGCTTCCTGCTTTCGAGTTCTTGATTCACATCACATCTTCTGATGTGAATTCTCTATCCCACTCCTGGTGTTAATTCTCTATCCCACTTCTGGTGTGAATTCTCTATCCCACTCCTGGTGTGGATTCTCTATCCCACTCCTGGTGTGATTCTCTATCCCACTCCTGGTGTGATTCTCTATCCCACTCCTGGTGTGATTCTCTATCCCACTCCTGGTGTGATTCTCTATCCCACTCCTGGTGTGATTCTCTATCAGTCTCTTCAATGCTATAGATTCACATTCATTGTCTCAATCATATACCGAAGTCACCTGACCCGTCAATACCACAGCCTTCCTCTTAGCATTCCTTATATACATAGTGTTCTTACGTGTTCTAGTTTCATACATAACTATATATATGTATAATGGGAGCCGCGATAGCTCAGTGGTTAGTGAACTGAACTACAAAGGACAAGAGTTAGGGTTCGATACCAACCGACGGCTACCGATTCACCCAGCCTTTAATGGGTACCGGATTTCTTTCTGGGAAAGTAAAGCGGCACGGGCGTAATACCGACCACATTACCCCAAAAATCATGTGCCGAAGGTCTGTAAAATTTATGGCCACTAACACCATATTCACTATACGCCACTTGGCTGACGAGGGTACTTTACTTTTATATATATATATACATATAGAGGGTCAAAAAGGGAGCTCTTAAAAAACATCAGAAAGAAGCAATCAACATTTTTCGGGCACATCATGAGAAGAGGAAAGTTGGAATACTTGGTTCTTCTCTTCTCTTTTACCTTTTAGCTCCTGGTGGAGCATAGGTCTTCAACAAACACTTTCCAAGTCGTTCTGTTTTTTGCCATTCTTTTAAGATCATTCCATGTCTTCCCCATCATCTTCATCTCTGCTTCTATCTGTCTTCTCCAAGAATTCCTTGGTCTTCCTCTTTGTCTTTTCCCCTGGGGATTCCAAAAAAGGGCCTGTTGTGTAATACTCTCAGTTGGCTTCCGTAGTGTGTGTCCTATCCATCGCCATCGTCTTCGCTGTATCTCTTTATCCACTGGTATTTGACCGGTACATTTCCATAATTCCACGTTAGTGACTTTGTCCTGCCATTTCCATCCCTTTATTCTGCGCAAGCATCCATTAATGAAAGTCTGTACTTTCGTGATTGTCAATTTTGTCATTCTCCATGTTTCACAGCCATATAATAGGACCGACTTAACATTTGAGTTGAAAATTTTTATTTTTGTATTTAGCCTAATTTCTTTGGATTTCCATATGTTTCCCAGTGCAATGAAAGCTCCTCTTGCTTTTGATATCCTTATTTTGGTATCATTTTCTGTTCCTCCCTCTTTATCTATATTACTGCCCAGATATATATAAGATTGTACGTCTAGTAGAGGTATTTCACCTAGTTTTATATGGTTATTGCCAACTGCATTAATTCTCATAATATTGGTCTTATCTCTATTAATCTTTAGTCCTAGCTGTTGTGATCTCTCATCTAATATACTCATTTTATCCTGCATCTGTTGATGGCTGTGTGATAGGAGAGCTATGTCATCAGCAAAGTCTAAATCATCAAGTTGTTTGGTCAGTGACCACTGGATCCCATTTCTGTTGTTTTGAGTTATTTTCATAATCCAATCTATTGCCAGTAGAAAGAGAAATGGAGACAGGAGGCATCCTTGCCTTACTCCTGTTCTTATTTCAAATGCTTCTGTAAGCTGTCCTTCATGCACCACACTACATTTTGTTCCTTCATACATTGTTTTTATCAGGTTAATAAACTTTATGGGATTCCGTAATGACTCAGCAACTTCCAAAGCATTCTTCTGTCTAAACAATCAAATGCCTTTTCGTAATCTATGAATCCAATATATAGTGGGGATTTTAGTTCTAAACTTTGTTCAACTATTATACGTAGGGTAGTTATTTGATCAGCACATGATCTGTTCTTCCTAAAACCTGCTTGTTCATCTCTCAAGTGTTTCTCTATAGCCTCTTTTAGTCTCTCCAGAATGATTCTGCCTAATATTTTTCCTGGCACTGATAGTAGCATAATTCCCCTATAATTTGTGCACTCCTGTAAACTTCCTTTCTTTGGTAGTTTGATCATATAACCTTCTCTCCAGTCTTTAGGTATTTCTTCCCTCTCCCAAATTTTATCCAATAGATCCTGTAACATCTTGGTAGAGGTGTTAATATCTGCTTTGATGGCTTCCGAAGGAATTTCATCTGGTCCTGTGGCTTTACCATCTTTTAATAATTTGATGGCTTTCATTATTTCTTCTTTGCTTGGTTTTCCGCAGTTAACATGTAACTCTTCTTCTGCTGGTAGTATATCTGGAGGATTATTTGAGCCGGGTCTGTTCAAAAGTTCTTCAAAGTGTTCTTTCCATCTCTCCATTTGTTCCCTTATATTACTAAGCAGATTTCCTTCCTTTCTTGTCTTTGATAAAGGCGTTGATCTGTTTGTATTTTCCACCTAATTTCTTTGTGCTGTTGTACAGTTCTTTCATATTCCCTTTATTTGCTGCTTCTTCTGCCTCTTTAGCTAGTTCATCTATATATTTCCTCTTATGCCTTTTAATGCATCTTCTCACTTCTTTGTTCACCTCTGTGTAAGCTTCCTGTGTCTTGGCTTTATTACTTCTTGTTTTGCTTTTATTTATGTCTGCTTTCTTGTTCTTTCTTTCTTTAATTTTATCCAGGGTCTCTGCTGTCATCCATGCCTTATTCTGGCGTTCTCTTTTCCCCAGTGTTTCTTCGCATGTCTCTTTCCATATATTTTTTACCTGTTTCCAATGATCTTCTATATTTATTGTATTTTCTAGTTGTTGGAGGACTTGGTATTTGTTTGATATTGTGACTGCGAATTTATCTTTAATTCTTTGTTCTTTAAGAAACCCTACATTGAAATACTTTCTACCCTTATTCGTTGTATTATACCTTTTTAATTTAATTTTAAGTTTGGCTAACAGAAGATGATGATCAGAAGCTATATCTGCCCCTCTATATACTTTTACATCCTGTAAGGATGACTTAAACTTATTATTAATACATATGTGATCAATTTGATTTTCCGTTCTATGATCTGGTGACACCCATGTAGCTTTGTGTATTCTTTTATGTTGGAATATTGTTCCTCCTAGGCTCATTTGATTAAGGGCGCAGAAATTCACAAATATCTCTCCATTCTCGTTTATATCTCCAAGTCCATGTTTTCCCATAATCTCTTCGAAGCCTCTGTTGTCTGATCCTACCTTAGCATTTAGGTCTCCCATCAAGATTATAATATCCTTGGCTCGTCTTGCATCCATCTGCCATTGTAGCTGTTTATAAAAATCATCTTTAACTGAGTCATCTCTATCCCACTTCTGGTGTGAATTCTCTATCCCACTCCTGGTGTGGATTCTCTATCCCACTTTTTGGTGTGATTCTCTATCCCACTCCTGGTGTGATTCTCTATCCCACTTTTGGTGTGATTCTCTATCCCACTCCTGGTGTGATTCTCTATCCCACTCCTGGTGTGATTCTCTATCCCACTCCTGGTGTGATTCTCTATCCCACTCCTGGTGTGATTCTCTATCCCACTTCTGGTGTGATTCTCTATCCCACTCCTGGTGTGATTCTCTATCCCACTCCTGGTGTGGTGATTCTCTATCAGTCTCTTCAATGCTATAGATTCACATTCATTGTCTCAATCATATACCGAAGTCACCTGACCCGTCAATACCACAGCCTTCCTCTTAGCATTCCTTATATACATAGTGTTCTTACGTGTTCTAGTTTCATACATAACTATATATATGTATAATGGGAGCCGCGATAGCTCAGTGGTTAGTGAACTGAACTACAAAGGACAAGAGTTAGGGTTCGATACCAACCGACGGCTACCGATTCACCCAGCCTTTAATGGGTACCGGATTTCTTTCTGGGAAAGTAAAGCGGCACGGGCGTAATACCGACCACATTACCCCAAAAATCATGTGCCGAAGGTCTGTAAAATTTATGGCCACTAACACCATATTCACTATACGCCACTTGGCTGACGAGGGTACTTTACTTTTATATATATATATATATATACATGTATATATATATATATATATATATATATATATATATATATATATATATATATATATATATATATATATATACATATAGAGGGTAAAAAGGGAGCTCTTTAAAAAAATCAGAAAGAAGCAATCATCATTTTTCGGGCACATCATGAGAAGAGGAAAGTTGGAATACTTGGTTAGATCTGGCAAAATAAAAGGAAAGTGAGATCGCGGACGACAAAGAGAGAAAATACTGGATAGCTTGATGTCATGGCATGGAAAACAGTCAACAACAGAACTGATACGATGCACTGTAGATAGAAGATTGTGGAGGGACATGAGCACCTACGCCAACCGGTATGGCACATGATGATGAAAGAGGGTCAGCAAAAAAAAAAAAAAAAAAAAAACACTGAAAACATGGGCGAGACATGACTTGACTCTGACGCACATCAGAATGTGTTTTCATACAAAATGTCTTTGTCACTGAGCTTCCGCACTGGCAGTTCTAACAAATAAGCATCGTTCGAACTCCGGCTCTGAAATTCTCTGCAATTTACAGTTAGAACACTGGGACGTTTAATGTGGTGTTGTGAAGTATTTGGCACAATTAATATTATCAGCCATCCAGACTCCGCTCCACGTCTTCGTGGTGCCTATAGACACATACACTGAGCAGTCTAATCTGGGCAAACAAGTAGGGATCAAAGAGGAAAGGAAACCCGGTACTCATGAATGCCGAGCTGATGTCGGATGTGTTTGGCCAAAAGGCGCAAGATTTGCTGCAGACCACAACATAATGCATCTACGCCCACTTAACGCCCTTCTAAGGATGGTTGATGAAGAGACCGACAAATTCCTGTAGTAGTCATCGGGTGAACGCCTGACCAATTATTTAAGTGTGATCTCACAATTTGGATTCACTTCTCTCAAATATCACTTTGACTAACGACCAACTTGTGATGGACTCTTCATCCAAGAAGCACTGCGAAGCTCAACGTGGTTAGAATTAAAATGCCATTTTTAATGTTAAAACAGCATGCGTGCGGATGGAATATTCACAGCCTTTTCCTACCTTAATATTGTAACTAAGCTCGCACAATAAATAAATAACATATATTATTTGTCTTGTGTATTTTACTCACAAACCTCATATCGTCAGAAATAGACTTAATGTGCAGCAGCGCTTGTCAAATCATCGGTCATCTGGTACCATTGCTGCTCAACAAGGAAATAACTCAAGAGGCAAAACAGGCACTCTACAATACAATCTTCATCCCAACGTTTTACTACCAATGTCAAACCAGGACTCCAAAATAAAAAAAAAATAATAGCCACTAACGAGATGGAATGTGTTAGACGAATGGCAGGAAACCTGAGAGAAATTTAAGGAGTAATAGGGAAGAAATTGAAACCTTTCAAATGTGAAATATATAGAATAGGTAGAATTGGATGGAAAGAAAAGAAAACAGACGATGGAGTCTTAAAAGAACTAAACATGAAAAGAGAACTACTGAACACAATTCATACAAGACAAATGCGATATTTGGGACATGTTAAAAGACACAACAGCCTACTAAAAGTAATCTTGGAGGGGAAATTCAAGGTGACAGAGGCAGACCAAGACTAACATGGACGAATTACATCAAAAGATGGACTAGTCAGTCTTTGACAACCTGCACCAACAAAGAAAGAGACAGAACGGAATGGCGCTCCATGTAGCCAACCTTCGATGCGGAGACGACACACGATGATGATATGGGAAGAAGTAAAACAAGCACAGTCACACACAAGTAGAGAAATAAATTGTCCCTACCAATAATTGTACCTGAGACTCTAGACTGTTACCGGGAAATCTGAAAAGACCACAACAGGCCGAGAAGCCACCCGCACAGACGGCGTTCTATAGGTGAGGCAGGCATGCGCTGTTGTGGGCAGTGCCAGAAACCGGTGAGCCCATCCAACAACAATGTGGTCCCAACAGGGAAGACACTGTGGGAACATGTGGCCCACCAAGGTGGCTTTAATTACGATGTCTTAGTCTTAAGGAAACGACGTTGTTACTGGAAATTATATGTGATGACGGTGAAAAACGACTTTTGAAGAACAAAGATGAAGAATCGATGAAAAGACCACGAGTAAAGTTTACATTAATAAAGATAAAGTGATAATAAAAATGATGTCATCAGTAACCATGCACACAAAGAGACATGATGTACGCCAAAAAACGCGATGTGAATAAAAAGGAATTAAATATGATACAAACATGCAAGATTAATTTTGTTTAAAATTAGGACAAAGAAAACTAACGCAAACAAAGAAACAGAATTAGACAAAGAGACACTGAAGAGACTATATCGGCATTTTAATATGAGTTTTATTGTTTTTGTGTAGCCATAATTGTACAAAGTGTTTTGTTAGCATGGAAGTGTAGCTACATCCTTTGTACACGCAGTGGTCTCGAACAAGTTTGTGTTTATAGAAAACAGACACAATTGTGTTTTTCTTTTTCAACTGCTTCTCGCAGGTTAATCCCATCTCTTGCTTCTCTTACATCATTCGTGCCTACACGCACACTCACCTTCTGTTTATAGTGTTTTTCTTCCGTCTCATTATCCTTCCAATTTAATGAAACTGTTTGCAATGTTTTAATTTGTATTGATCGATCTCTCTTATTATGCTGTCTCTTGTCCTCGCTTAACGCTTGCAAAACACGTGAGAAATAATTTCAGATGATCAGATTACGTTAATTTAACAATGCGCTGTATTGAGTTTACTTCTCTTATTTGTGTTCTTCTAATTATAGTAAATTGTCACTCCACTTTTATTGACCTCGCCTTGGCTTCGTTTCACGGATCATTGCCAACCATTTTTTTTTTAATACATGTAGTAGGGTCTCACATTTTCTTCTGTACTTTTAAGTACGCGATCATGAGCTGTGCTGTACCATCTGTTCATGATTCAACATTTTAGGCCCTGGCTTCGCCCTCGCTGGGGAAAAAAATCGTTGTTGAATTATTAAGCTCGGAGAAGATCGAATTAACAATTTCACGAGAGTCGATGGCTCAGGCTTACGGGGAAACGAGTTCGGAAAAGTGGATTATTTTTATGCCGTGATTTACCGAGGCCTATCCGAGGGCAGAACTTAGAGAGTTATCAAGAAATCATATTTTAATTCTTAGTGAGGGGCAGTGTTTGTTCATAACACTCTGCGTTTGACCCAAATTATACGTAGTCAAATAAATAAACGTTGGGGAATCTGATCGGCCAACGACAATCTTCATTGTTTTATGTTTTATCTTTCCTGCGTGCAAGTTTTTGTTATTATTTCTTGGTATCTTTTTAGCATGTGACTTGCCCAGCTCCATGTTTGTTTGTTATTATTGGATGTATCTCCTTTTGTTTATACTATTTTAGTATTGATAGTCATCAATGAGTGCCGCCTCCGCATCGAAGCTCGACAACCATGGAGTGCCTTTTCGCCCTGTCGTTTGCTTTGATAGTGTAGGTTGTCGTTAGTTAACTTGTCTATCTTTTGATGTTACTCGTCCATGTTAGTCTTGGTCTGCCTCTGCCTCTTTTACCATGTATTTTCCCTTCCAAGATTACTTTTAGTAGGCTGTTGTGCCTTTTAACATGTCCCCCCCAAAAATCACATTTGTCTTGTTTTAATTGTGTTGTAAGTTCTCTTTTCATATTTAGTTGTTTTAAAACAGCCTTGTTTGTTTCCTTTTCTTTCCACCCAATTTTCCCATTCTTCTATGAATCCCCATTTCAAAGGCTTCAATTTTTAATTGTTTTCTTGTCTTAGTTGACGATTTTGTCCAGTCAAACTATTTAGATGATTTTGTGTTGTATAGCTTGAATCTTTATAAATATGCTCGTTCTGAGCTCGGTCGTGATTATAGTTAGGCGGACAGTAAAACGAGACGTCAATAAGAGCGTCATCAAAGTAGATGATGAATTCACAACACGGGTATTATCATTTAATTAACTATTATTTATAATATATTTATAATATATTTATAATATATTTATATTATCCCGTCTCAGAGACTCCACAGTTACAGCACACTCACACATACTGAGACAGACAGACACATACCTATTCATTAATTAAACCTTGTCCTCTTATCTTATAGTCCTGCTATATATAATAATATATTGTTTTTGTTGGTAGTAATTAGATCACAGAAACACACACTCTCTCACACACAGAGACAGACAAACAGATAGACAGACACAGACACACACTCTCACAATAGATGCGCAAGTCTATCAAGCCGATGTCATTCTGGAAAGAACAATTACTAGCTACGTAGCTAAGCGTCTGGCACGGCTGTTGGCTTTCATCCAAAAGTGTCATTTTGGTTCTGATCTTGAAAAATGCAGCAATTATAGATGAAGATGTCGAGAGTTTAACACATAGCACTGAATCGTAGAATTAGTATTTTATAGGAGTGGTTTCAATGTGTGCCACCACACATACGACATATAACAGTTTTAGATGTTCAAGCTCGTAAAAAAAATATCAACAATTGTAAACAAAATCTGAGAGTTTCATGGATACAAATACTAAATATGAAACCACAAAAGTGTTTACATTTGAAGATCCAGCTTGTTCTAAACACTTTGAATTTGGATCCTGAACTGCGTTACGGAGTTTGTGCACTGGTCAGGATTTTCCTTGAGATTCTTGAAGGGATATCCGAGCACCTATGGGTTCAGCCTGTGTGCGGTGATGATGATTCTAACAACAAACTTTGTATATATAATAGAAGAAGCAAGTGTATTTATTGTGTGTATATATGTGAAGATAGTCTATCTATCTATTGTCCTTTCGAGCCGAAGACGGCACATAGGGCAGAACCACAATCTCAAAAACAGAAACCTTGCGGTCCAAAATGGCACATATTGCAGAGATCACTGCTTCTAAAATCTATGGCTCTGTTTCCATAACAATACTTTTTACAATGACAGCTTGTCAAGCCATCGGAAGATAGTGCTGATATCAAATTCAGAAAACAAAAGGCGCAAGAAAAAAGAGACAAGGCCAGGTACCGCAAATACACATTGCTCGTTCTGTGGATGGATCTGTCTGTCCAGAATTTGCAAATTCAGCCACGAGAGAAGATGTTCAGTAAAGCAGCACCAAGTATGAGACACCAATGCTTTACCAAACTACTGACTTATTATGATTGCTTGCTACCAACCGTCTGTCAAGACGACAAAGACCATACATGTGAAGCATTTATATTTTCTGGAGAGACACAAATGAGAAAATCAAAACTAAAGTATCAGTGACAAATAACCGTGCTTTATTTCAAGAGTACTCCGTCTCGGCCATACTTCTTCTTTCTTCTTTCCTTCCTCATTTGCCTTTAAGTGTCGAGGGGAGATATAATTTCGGGTCTTTTGCTCTTCTCTTCGCCTCTGCTGCTGTTATGTTTCCTTGTGTTTCTAATATTCTATCGATCCATCTTTTTCGTGGTCGACCCTTGGGTTTGGTATTCTCACAACGTTTATTGAAGGCTCGTTGTGTTGTGCTTTGATCTTTCTGCTTTGTCACGTGGCCAAACCATCTTATCTGTTGTTTCTTTATATAATCTATGGCGGGTGCTGTTCCTAGCTTTTTTTCTCAGTTCTTCATTTCTGATCTCGTCTCTCAGGCTGTTTTTTGACATTCGTCTGACACATTTAATCTCAGTAGAGCTTATTTTTCTTATTGTTCTTGCATCTAGGGTCCAGGTCTGACATTGATAGCACAACGTTGGGATGAAGACTGTATTGTACATTGCTCATTTTGCCTCTAGAGTTATTTCCTTGTTGGACAATAGTGGTTATAACTGTCCAATGATTTGACAATAGTGGTTATAACTGTCCAATGGTTTGACAATAGTGGTTATAACTATCCAATGATTTGACAATAGTGGTGATAACTGTCCGATGATTTGACAATAGTGGTGATAACTGTCCGATGATTTGACAATAGTGGTGATAACTGTCCGATGATTTGACAATAGTGGTGATAACTGCCCGATGATTTGACAATAGTGGTGATAACTGTCCGATGATTTGACAATAGTGGTGATAACTGTCCGATGATTTGACAATAGTGGTGATAACTGTCCGATGATTTGACAATAGTGGTGATAACTGTCCGATGATTTGACAAACTTTTAATATTCTCAGTCATTGCGACTTGTAAATATATGGAGGTCCTCAAACTATTTTATCTGCGGGTACAGCTATTCTGTGGATGCAGTCAAGCATCTATAACGGAAATGGACGATTTTCTTGTCTGCTGGGGGGGGGGGGGGGGTGTCTTCTTCTTGGCGAGGCATGCCCCGTTCAACCTCAACCCACGTCCTCTGAGTTTCCTTTCAGACCACAATGGTCATCTATGAGAATGAAAAATACTTTGCATCAGTTGATGGTCTGTCGTGCATTAACAGAAGCCACTAGTTGGGTGTAACGTACACTCCTACAAGGTATGGTGACAGCTTTACAAAAAAAAGGAACACAACAAAATACTGACGTTTCAGCCTATATCTATCCTTCTTCAGAAAACGAGAACGACAATAAACAATGAAGCACAGATCAATTCTGCAACATCTAGGATGATAGGGACAGGTAAGTCAATGAGAAGTAAACAGAGGGATAAGTGATGAAACGAGAGAGAGAGAGAGAGAGAGAGATGTGCTACATATCAGAGGAAGAAAATAGATAATATATGACAATATCTAAGTTATAATAAAAGCAAGTGGAAGGGAAAAGCACAAGTATTCTCACCGTCTGGTACGTAACTTCTGGAATATTCGACATAAACACGCCAGAAATAAATCTAGGCCCTGTAACGTCATTAAACGAATTAAATTCTACCTGCTTATTCCTATTTATTTTCTATTCTGACTCTACGTAAATACTGGCAATTTTTTTTTAAAGAGCTGTGTTGTGTTTGCTGGTTTGGATTTGTGTATTTATTTTGTTTGTTTTATTTAATGAAGGCGTTTGTTGAAACGTTGTGGTTTGTCTTATCTTTTTTATTAGTTTAGCTGCTCCAGTTCATTTTACGGTTTATATACTCAATGTTCACTTTGTCTTACTCAGAACTTCCTATGACGTCATATTTTTTAAACCTTCTACTGCTTTTCCTAATTCATTGGTTATGAACATTAATTACATACAAAGGGAACTGGTTGGTCTCGAGGCAAGACGTCGGCCTGAGACAGAGAGGTTGTCGGTTCAAATCCCGACTGCATCAGTTGGGATTTTTATTTATAATTTCTCTCTGCGGAGAGCCATCTCTCAACCGCCCTTGGTCTCAGCAGCGAGGCCCGGTTTGAAACGTCAATTACTCATCGACGGAAAAAAAATATATGAGTACCTCCGAAGACAGAGTTATCTGCATGTGCGGCGAGGGACCACTGTGCACACGGCTGCCAGGGAAAAACGGATTAACACGCAAAATTCTGTTCCTAGTCTCTAGAGACTTCGTCAGAGGTAAAAGCTGGCGAACGAAAAAGAAAATACCTACAAGCAGTTACAGTCGGTGTAACCTACAAGCAGTTACAGTCGGTGTAACCTACAGGCAGTTACAGTCGGTGTAACCTACAAGCAGTTACAGTCGGTGTAACCTACAGGCAGTTACAGTCGGTGTAACCTACAAGCAGTTACAGTCGGTGTAACCTACAGGCAGTTACAGTCGGTGTAACCTACAAGCAGTTACAGTCGGTGTAACCTACAGGCAGTTACAGTCGGTGTAACCTACAGGCAGTTACAGCCGGTGTAACCTACAGGCAGTTACAGTGGGTGTAAACTACAAGCAGTTACAGTGGGTGTAACCTACAGGCAGTTACAGTGGGTGTAACCTACAAGCAGTTACAGTCGGTGTAACCTACAAGCAGTTACAGTCGGTGTAACCTACAAGCAGTTACAGTCGGTGTAACTTACAAGCAGTTACAGTAGGTGTAACTTACAAGCAGTTACAGTAGGTGTAACTTACAAGCAGTTACAGTAGGTGTAACCTACAAACAGTTACAGTCGGTGTAACCTACAAGCAGTTACAGTCGGTGTAACTTACAGGCAGTTACAGTCGGTGTAACTTATAAGCAGTTACAGTGGGTGTAACCTACAAACAGTTACAGTCGGTGTCTGAGAATGGTAAGTTCCAGAATAACCTTAAGAATAACATTTCCATTCCTCACTACGTCATCAGACTTGCCCTTTAGCAGGTGTGTCTGACCCTCTGACACGGGCCCTCCCTCTAATCTAGCCAGTTAACAGTCACCGTTTCCCTGTTTGTTTGCCAGCAACATTCAGATTATTTTGACCATTTTTACAACTGTAACCTCGGTGGCTGAGTGGTTAGAGTGCTCGCCTCGGTGGCTGAGTGGTTAGAGTGCTCGCCTCGGTGGCTGAGTGGTTAGAGTGCTCGCCTCGGTGGCTGAGTGGTTAGGGTGCTCGCTTTCTGATCAGATTGGTCCTGGTTCGATCTGTAGAATTGACGGATTTTTTTTTCGGACCGACAAGGCTCCTGGGTTCACCCAGCCTCTTAAAATTTGTGCCAGTGATTTATTTTCTGAAAATTGAAGCCTTTGAAATGTGGATGAAAAGGTAGAATTGGATGAAAAGGTAGAATTGGATGAAAAGGTAGAATTGGATGGAAAGGTAGAATTGGATGGAAAGAAAATAAAACAAACGATGAAGTCTTTAAAGAACTAAAAATGAGAAAACTACTAAATACAATTCAAACAGGACAGATGCGATTTTTGGGCCATGTTAAAAGATACAACAGCCTACTAAAAGTAATCCTGGAGGGAAAAATACAAGGTAACAGAGGCAGACCGAGACTAACATGGACGAGTAACATCAAAAGATGGACAAGTCAGCCTATGACAACCGAAAGCAAGAGACAGAGCAGAATGGCACTCTATGGTAGCCAACCTTCGTTGCGAAGACGGCACTCGATGATGATGATTTTTTTCTGGGTAGTTAAGGATGCTTGACGTGATACTGTCCACATCACCAAAAAATATGCAGTGGTCCTAGAAAAATATGGTCACCAACACCATTTCTCGATACGCCTAGCAAGACAAGAGAAGTGATCTTTTCATTTAACCTTTCACTTTTTACAACAGCAGATCAACGTCACTTCTATTGTCACTTGTTTCTATTATCTATTTTTATATATAGATAATGTTACACTTTATGACATTAAAGGCCATGCCGCCCCCGTGAGCTGGTGAATCGATGATCAACAATTTATCTTTTGAAGTCCAACTTTTCAACAATTATCACGTGCCATTAATGTTTTTAAGGTCTAATTTTCCAACAACCTGAAATATCATTATTATATAAAGGAGAAATGTACTCTTTACCTAATTACCACTCGTGACGGCTTTTACTTGTTTGTAAATTAGTCTATCTTCTATTTCTTTCTGCATACTCCTCTAGAGGTCAATATAATTAATTGGAAGAAAACGTTCGTCAGCTCAAAGCTGGTGACATCCCACATACAGCTTGTCGGATGTGGTACTTGGGATGGCCTCAATAGCCTTCTCAGTTCATCATATGTTCGGCATGTAGCAGGTGTTCAACAGTAATTGTGTCTATTCATCAGAGGTTCCTGTCCTTGGGCTGTTGAGAAGACGATACTTTTATCTGCTGTGGCCTGATCGAAGTATTCAAATTGGTTTTTGTTCTTTTCTGTTGAGCTAGTAGCAAGCACCATTGTTTCCATGCTAACCCTTGTTTTATATATTTCATTTGTTGCCGACAAATCTTTTTGATTCCTCTTAGGTAGTACTTGTATACGACCATGGATACAATCAGTAGATAAAATAATGATTTATAATCATAATATAGGATAAGGGCGTACAACGGGAACAAAACAATTAAGTTATGCTATCGTCTTTGACCTTTCAGCTCCCTCAGGAGCATAGGTCTTCAACAAACACTTTATTTTCCGTTCTTTTTCTTGCCATTCTTTTAAGATCATTCATGTCTCCCTCATCATCTTCATCTCTACTTCCGGGTGTCCGTTTAGCGCAATCGATAGGCGGTTGGCTTACCACGGCAACAGCCGGGGTTCGTACCCTGGCGAGGACACCTGGGTTTTACTAATTCCCTAAAAATTAGTACCTCTGAAGTCGGAGTAAATCTGCCTGCATGGCGAGGGGCATCCTGTAATGGGATAAAACAGACTTTACACGCAAAATTCAGTCCCACAAAATTGAGTGGGTGGGACTTCGTCAGAGGTCAAAGCTGACGAAAGCGAACGAACAAACGATCTCTACTTCCATCTGTCTTCTCCAACTAGTGCAGCTGGGATTGAAACCCACAACCTGTCTCCAGGTCGGCGTCTTGCCTCGAGACCAACCACTCCCCCCCAATTTCCTGGAATTAAAAATTATGCAAAAAATAAGAACACGTTTGTCAACATTAGAAATGGTAAAGTTGAATTGTAGCAACTAAACGGCGACAAGACAAAAATGGTAAAGTTGAATTGTAGCGACAAAACAAAAATGGTAAAGTTGAATTGTAGCAACTAAACGGCGACAAAACAAAAATGGTAAAGTTGAATTGTAGCGACAAAACAAAAATGGTAAAGTTGAATTGTAGCAACTAAACGGCGACAAGACAAAAATGGTAAGTTGAATTGTAGCAACTAAACGGCGACAAGACAACAAATAATTATATAAATGACAAAATAAGAGAGAAAAAAATTAGCAAAGAACCAAACATGAATTACACACAGAGAAAGTAATTAACTTCGTTTCACCGCCTAGTGAGATTGCTTTGTGTTTATTTATTTATTAATAACATCATGATAGTCGGAGGAATGAATAAGTCATCAATTCCACAGCATATATGATACCATACAATAAGCCAAACGTTTGGTCGGTGGAACTGAACTGGGAAACAGGACAACGTGGGGAGAACTGCGCTTCTTTCAATGCTGACCAACGGTCCGAATCTACTTTTGTTCTCAAACAACTCTTTGTTAATTTACGCAGACATTAAAATGTCGTCCTTTTTAGCGCCACGAATTTCCCATTTACATTATGGCGTAAATCTACGGCTGTTATTGTGTAGTATAATTTTATCTTTCGGCCGATAATTTGATTGTTATCTTCACGGGAAGATTAGCTTTGTCAACATTAAATCAACGAGACAGATAACTGGTGTACGTTACAGCAGGGGACTCCGTGACCGAGGCGGAAGCGAGGGAAAGAATCCTTGTAATGTCAATGAGATCTCCAGACGGTGTGGTCGGAATGGGTAGAGTCCCCAGGTAGGAATTACGTTTGTGTTCCGTGCTATAACTGCGATCACAACGGGCTACGTTTGCATTCATGTCATTTGAGCTACACGCCGTCTTTGACATGTCACACATGTAACGGATGTAATGTTTGCAATTAACCATAAATTATGCAGGTAATAAATGAATACAGAAAGGAAGGATGTCAACCAGTGAAATCTTTATGGAATCAGATTTTTAAAGGAAGCAAAGTGACCTCACAGCAGCAGAGCTGGAAGCTGTCAGTAGCCCACAGTTGATCGGTGAATCAGAACCATCCAGACCCTACTCCATCTCTTCGCGGTGCCTCCAGAAAACAGAATAACATGTCTTGTTTAGTCAAGCGAGTAGGGATCGTGTGGGAAGACAAGCCAGTACTAAAAAATAGCATGCTGAAGTCGGATGTGTTGGGCCGAAAGGCGCAGATATCACGGTTCCATTGCAAACTACACCATACTCTATTTACGCCCACTTAACGTCCTTCTCAGTACGGATGGCGAAAAGGACAACGTCATTCTCAGTACGGATGGCGAAGAGGACAACGTCATTCTCAGTACGGATGGCGAAGAGGACAACGTCATTCTCAGTACGGATGGCGAAGAGGACAACGTCATTCTCAGTACGGATGGCGAAGAGGACAACGTCCTTCTCAGAACGGATGACGAAGAGGACAACGTCCTTCTCAGTACGGATGACGAAGAGGACAACGTCATTCTCAGTACGGATGGCGAAGAGGACAACGTCCTTCTCAGTACGGATGGCGAAGAGGACAACGTCCTTCTCAGTACGGATGGCGAAGAGGACAACGTCGTTCTCAGAACGGATGACGAAGAGGACAACGTCATTCTCAGTACGGATGGCGAAGAGGACAACGTCCTTCTCAGTACGGATGGCGAAGAGGACAACGTCCTTCTCAGAACGGATGGCAAAGAGGACAACGTCCTTCTCAGAACGGATGACGAAGAGGACAACGTCCTTCTCAGAACGGATGGCGAAGAGGACAACATCCTTCTCAGAACGGATGGCGAAGAGGACAACGTCCTTCTCAGTGCGGATGACGAAGAGGACAACGTCCTTCTCAGTACGGATGACGAAGAGGACAACGTCGTTCTCAGTAGGGATGACGAAGAAGACAATCCATTCCTTTAGTTGTCATCGGATGAACGACAGAAAGGCTAAAAGAAAGAAACAAACGGGACACAGAAAATAAATTACCAGAATAATTATGTATTCTTCATCTTCTTCTTCCTTTCAACTCCCCTTTGAGCAAAGGTCTTCGACAAGCACCATCCAAACAAAGATGAAGATGATGGGGAAGAAATGGAATGATCTTAAAAGAATGGCAAGAAACAGAACAACTTGGAAATAATCATCTACACATGCAGCAAAAACTGATGGGAAAAAAAAATCTGCCCAAAATTTTAACACTCTAGGATGAGAATGAGAGTACCTCTGAAATCAGAGAATATCTGCCTTTATGGCGAGGGACGAAGACGATGGCGATGGATAGGGCACACACTACGGAAGCCAAATGAGAGTATTACACAACATGCCCTTTTTGGAATCCCCAGGGGAAAAGACAAAGAGGAAGACCAAGGAATTCTTGGAGAAGACAGATAGAAGCAGAGATGAAGATGATGGGGAAGACATGGAATGATCTTAAAAGAATTGCAAAAAACAGAACGACTTGGAAAGTGTTTGTTGAAGACCTATGCTCCACTGGGAGCTAAAAGGTAGAAGAAGAAGAAGAAGAAGATGGCGAGGGACACCTGAGTACACGGCTACCGATGTGAAATTTAGGAAAATTATTTTCATGCAAAAAAATCAGTCACTTGAAACTTCGCTAAAGCTGACGAACATAAACAAACAAACAAACAGCAAGCATTGAAATATGTCTCCAACGTTCTGTACACAGCTCACATGTTTCTGCTGACACACTCTCATTTTATCAACATCCAGTTTCTGTGTATGCGGGAGAGTTGAAAAAAAAAAGAACAAAATGGTATGGTAGAAACTTTACGTAATTGATAGACGACACAAATTTGAACGACGTTTCTGCTCAATAGGCGTTCAGCAAGAACAAACAAACAACAAACACGTAGATATGTAAGTAAATAAAACTAATCCTACATTGCGAACTAGTAATGAAACAACCAAAGCAAAATAATCAAATAAAAACGTTCTATTCACGAGCATATCTGTGTGTGTGTGTGTGTTGTTTGTTTGTTCTCATATTGTGTAAAAAAAAAAATCAACAATATTGAAACGGACACACAGTAACAATAAGCAAGAATATAAGTTCCCCTATTAATTATTGTCTTCCACTCCAGTACTCAGAAAGATCTTCCACTCCAGCACTCAGAAAGACCTTTAACTCAACCACTCAGAAAGACCTTGCACTCAACCACTCAGAAAGACCTTGCACTCAACCACTCAGAAAGATCTTCAACTCCAGCACTCAGAAAGACCTTCCACTCCAGCACTCAGAAAGATCTACTCCAGCACTCAGAAAGACCTTCCACTCCAGCACTCAGAAAGACCTTTAACTCAACCACTCAGAAAGACCTTGCACTCAACCACTCAGAAAGACCTTGCACTCAACCACTCAGAAAGATCTTCTACTCCAGCACTCAGAAAGACCTTGCACTCAACCACTCAGAAAGATCTACTCCAGCACTCAGAAAGACCTTCCACTCCAGCACTCAGAAAGACCTTCCACTCCAGCACTCAGAAAGACCTTCCACTCCAGCACTCAGAAAGACCTTCCACTCCAGCACTCAGAAAGACCTTCCACTCCAGCACTCAGAAAGACCTTCCACTCCAGCACTCAGAAAGACCTTCCATCAGTTCAAGACCCTACTCACTGACAAATAAGTCACAACCAGGCACTTAATTCTGTTTACATTTTGATAACGGTTGTGAGGGACACCCCTGGATGATCCTACCTCGGGCTCTTTACTAAGTAGCCACTCGTGTCGTCGTTTATCTCGAAGAGCTCTCGAGTCCTAAGATCACTCGCTGCGACCAACAATGGCTGTTTACCCTAGGGGAGACAATAGACACCCCTTTCATGAATAAATTGGTTAAACCTGAGAATAGCTTCTAATCTTTAATGGACGCTTCCCTTCAGGTTCGCTATATGCAGGCCATGAGCATTCACTGGCGCTGGCTGCAAATAGCAGCTTTTAAATTTTGAGGTTTTTTTTTTTTTGGTTTAAACTGGTAAAGAAAATTGGTTTGGGGATTAAATTATATTGAGCTATTATAAGTGACGAGCCTTCTTGGCTAATTGGTTAGTGTGTTCGCTTCCAGATCAGAAGAGATCGGGTTCGAATCCTAGAAGTGGTGGATTCTTGTTGAGACTGACAAGGCTGCGGGATTCACCCAGTCTCTAAAAATGGGCGCTAGAGATTTTTATAGGGGGTAAAGGCGGTCTGGCGTGATGCCGACAATATAACCCAGCAATGTGCCGATGTCATAGAAACATACGTTACTGATACCATAATGCCCATATCAAGGCATGGAGGGAGCCTTCTATATAATAAAGTCAAATAATGAGCCTGGGAGGAAAATAAGCTAGGGGTCGCAACGGCCGAGACCCAAAAACTGGCCAAGACCCCTCTTAAACTTTCACTTGGCCTACGGAAAATATAACGGAGATGAGGATCGCTGAGGTCCCTGTTGTGGTAGGGGTCTGTTGATACCTTACCTCTGGGATGGTTACGATCAGGCTAAATCAGATAAATCGAGAAGGTCACTTTACATACAAGTCCGTCACATGAACACTACCCATAAACGGTTGGTTAGGGACTCGTGTATGTTCATGCATATATCAGGATGAGTGAATCAAATGTGATCAAGATCCTGCCACACTCCATGAGAGAGAGAATAAGAGCTAAAGAGGACAAAAGATACCTTCTTCCTTTCAACTCCCTGAAGAGTTCTTCTTCTTCCTTTTTAGCTCCCTGCGGAGCATAGGTCTTCAAAAATACTTTCCAAGTCATTCTGTTTTTCAATTCTTTTAAGATCATTCCATGTCTTCTCTCTCATCTTCATCTCTGCTTCTATCTGTCTTCTTCAAGAATTCCTTGGTCTTCCTCGTTGTCTTTTCCCCTTGCGATTCCAAAAAAGGGCCTATTCTGTAATACTCTCAGTTGGCTTCCGCAGTATGTGAGCTATCCAGCGCCATTGTCTTCGCTGTATCTCCTTATCCACTGGTATTTAACTGGTACACTTACTCCCTGTAAAGTTAGTCTTCACTTAACAATTTCCAAGCCGTTCTGTTTCTCGTCATTCTCAACAACTTAAGGTCGTTCCACGCTTTCCACATCTCCTTCATCTCTGCTTCCACCTGTCTCCTCTTCTGAGAATTCCCAAAAAGTGTTTGTTCGCTATTCTCAATCAACTCCCGCAGTGTGTCCCCTAACCTTCCCATAGTTCTATGTTAGTAATTTTTATGTCAAGAAAATGGTGGATTGGTTAAATAAATACCGACTTTCTATCATTGCTGGCTACCACTTTAACTTATGCAAACATCAAATGGATACATAGTAAAGCACTCAGCTTTTGTTTCCTGTTAGCACACGGTTCTCCGAGATTTATTTATTTTAGATCCATGCGCTGTAAATTGTTGTTGCATAGTATAGATATTAAACAATTTGTCAACGGACTATTTTATAGGAACTACATTTGTTTTCTTCAAAAGGAATACGTTCTGACATCACTAGCACTGAAATCATAGATCAGTAGAAATAGAAGGGAGATAAATAATCTTATAAATAGACAGGGAGACGGACATATAGAGGGAGATAGAGACAGAGAGACACACAGATAGAGGGAGATAGAGACAGAGAGACACACAGATAGAGGACGACAGAGACAGACAGACACACATATATATATGAAGATAGAGACACAGAGACACACAGATAGAGGGAGATAGTGACAGAGACACAGATACAGATAGAGAGAGAGAGATAGAGACAGACAGATCAAAGGAGTGGACAGAGGGAAACAAAAACTTATTAATGTGCGAAAAAATAAGACCTCGCTCGGTGATCGATAATAGTTGTTTTGCCCCAGTTTTCTCGAGAATTTGGCATTGACCGAGCGGGAGTAACTGAATTGCCACCACCCCCCCCCCTTTTTTTTTTCCCCTTTCCTCCTGGCCATCCGCCACTTTCGAGGGTCCACATCCTTACTTCTAGCCCACAACCTCTGTTCCATTGACCGAGCTAATTTTAATGGGGTTTTCCTCTATTGATAATATTTGCCGCTCTGGGATTGGCGGTTAATGATCATCATAACAGCCCGTCTTCCGGTCGAGGATTCCCCCACGGCAATGACTCCCATAAGGCCCAACACAAGATACCCGCTCTTCTGTATGCTAATACAGCCTTTGAGGATTCATTTTGATAGCAAAATATGGATATAATAACACGCGTAATCTATTAGTTCTCAGCTTCTAATATAATTTAAAGAAATTACTTGCGCTATAACAGTTATAATCAGTATAAATACATTAAGAAGTGTGTGAATGCGCAGAAAGGAGGGCATTATGGAAGAATGGCATATAAGACACATATGTAAAGAACGATATATATTTTTCTTTTTTCTTATTTTGTGATTTTCCAGGGACAAATACTCTTCATCGCTCGCTCTTAAAAGGACGTTAAAAGGGCGTCTATGCTTTGTGTAGTGGTTTACAAACTGTTTATGAACATGTTGGGGGCATGTTACAAGATATACAGGGACAAGTGGTGGGGTGTAACGTACACTCCTACACACAAAATGGGTAACAGCTTTACAGAACAAAAAAAATCATCATTACTTCCTATTTTGTAAAGCTTTTACTTTGAGGGGACATACAAGCTACGTATCTCGGAGTTACATTTGATAACAAACTATCTTGGAAACAGCAGATAAATAAGGCAACCCAAAAAGCAAGGAGGAAATTGGGTATTCTAAGAAAGATGTGTGGAACCACATGGGGTGCGAGTGGGAAAATACTCAGTAAAGTTTACCAACAGAGTATACGCCCACATTTAGAATATGGACAATCTGCATGGTGCTCAGCATCAAACACCACACTGCAAGAACTGGACAAAGTACAAAACCAGGCACTTAGGGTCATCACAGGAGCAATGAAATCAACACCAATATTGGAGATGGAGAAGTTATGGAGGATACCAGCACTCATAGAACGGAGGGACACAAAGGTGCTGATACAGGCAGAAAAAATGTGCATGCATGCCGAGACATCCAATGAAGGACCGATTCCAATATCTTGCATTGGGACGACATAAGAGAAGCAGTTATATCCACCATGCCAAGCGTATTAGTAGACAAACACCAGACATGCCAAGAGTTGTTAACCCCTACTGCCCATACCAGAACAGACTCCCTGGACAGAGGAATCAGGATTATCAGTTCAAATACGGACAGAAGTGAAAGGAATAGTTGACAAAGAGGAACAGATAAGTCTACAGCGAAAACAATAACTCTCAGTTTCCTGGATGAAGAATACCCACAAGACCTATGGATCCGTGTGTACACAGATGGAACAACACAGAATGCAGTAAAGAATGGGGGAGCAGGTGCATACATAGAGTACCCAAATAACACTAGGGATATGAATAAAATAGCAACAGGGAAATAATGTCACAATTATGATGCAGAAATACAAGCAATAAAGTTGGCAATAGAAAAACTGCTGAACAGTAATCTTTGCCCGCAGCCTGTAGTGTTTTTGACAGATGCAAGATCAGTACTCCAGGCACTTCAATCCAGAAAATTACATCTGCAGACCTTATTGACTGAACTCTGCAAGCACCACCGGGTTGCCCTGCAGTGGATCCCGTCTCACTGTGGAATACCAGGAAATGAGAAAGCAGATCAGTTGGCAAAGGAAGGTCCAACAGACACAGAACTAGATACACCGGTTACATACCATCATAAGAAACAGATAATCAAATCAATCAGAGGACCACAAGCCCCAAATCAGGATGCCTTTCATAATATGAATAGATATGAACAAGTTATCAATATACGCCTCAGAACAGGACACAATCGACTCCATAGTCACATGTATACAAAATTCAAGATCGGCACCTCAACTACTTGTACATGTTGACAGGCGCCCCAGACTGCTGAACACATACTTCAAGACTGCACTGAATATAGTAGACTGAGGAACATCCATTGGCCCATAGATACAACATTACAGACAAAACTATATGGGCCACTGCAAGAATTACAAAAGACTAACATTTATACAGGAAACGACATTGCAGATATAGACAATACTTCAGGCAGGATAGATAGATAGATAGATAGATAGATAGATAGATAGATAGATAGATAGATAGATAGATAGATAGATAGATAGATAGATAGATAGATAGATAGATAGATAGATAGATAGATAGATAGATAGATAGATAGATAGATAGATAGATAGATAGATAGATAGATAGATAGATAGATAGATAGATAGATAGATAGATAGATAGATAGATAGATAGATAGATAGATAGATAGATAGATAGATAGATAGATAGATAGATAGATAGATAGATAGATAGATAGATAGATAGATAGATAGATAGATAGATAGATAGATAGATAGATAGATAGATAGATAGATAGATAGATAGATAGATAGATAGATAGATGCAAGATTGTGGAAGGACAATATCGCTACGTCAACCAGTATGGCACATGATGATGATTCATGTAATCAGTTTCATTGCAGTCGGGGCATTCCCATACTCGCTCCACCACCCATCCAAGCATTTCTCGAAGCGTATACAGACTGATTGTTGCTGTAAGGTCTTGATTATAGATACATCTGCTTTCCCCAGAAAGCACTCTGGATGACTCAAACAAGAGCACTCTGGATGACTCAAACAAGAGCACTCTGGATGACTCAAACAAGAGCACTCTGGATGACTCAAACAAGAGAACTCTGGATGATTCAAACAAGAGCACTCTGGATAATTCAAACAAGAGCACTCCAGTCTGACCAAATAGAGTAGGCAGCGATGTGAGAAGACAATCTTGTACTTAAACATGCCGGGCTAAAGTCTGATGTTGGCCGGAAAGCGCAAAGTACAACACGTCGCATCAACGCCAACTGTACGTCCTTAAGTACAGATGAAGAAGAGGAGAACCAATTCATGTAGTAGTCATTGTGTGAACGACAGAAAGTGAGAAGCAAAAGAATTAAAATTGTTAGGACATTTGAAGGGACACAAATGTCCTACTAAAGGTCACCTTGGAGGGGAAAGTACAAGGTAGAGGAGGAAGAGGCAGGCCAAGACAAAAGTGGACCGATAACATCGAAAGATGGACAGGTAAACGTATGACGTAGTTGCAACATCAAGACAAGTAACATGGTAGAGTGGCGCTTCAATGTAGCGATCTTTCGCTGCGGAGACGGCACCCGATAAAGTGTAACTTCGTGGTAGGAAAGACATTCAATAAGTGATGTGATAGACAAAAATAGGGACAGCTGGATGTGCTGTTTCGTGGTCGACTAACGAGGGGCTATACAATCATTAAGCTTATCTTAATGGCGCGAGTGATGGTCTAGTTAGGAGCCAGTACTTTTTTTTCGGATCAATAGGATTAAGTAGGATTGTCATACACTTCTCCTGGATCCGTTGGAATTAATATAAAATAAAATATATACATAGAACCAATACGGATTAATTAACAATTAATTTAGGCTTAGCCTAACTGTACGTGCATGTGTGTACGCGCGGCTGTGTGTGTATAGAACGTGTCGACTGCTTCCTTATGTGTGTTGTGAAAGGTGATGATTAGATGTGTTGTGAGGAGACTGGTATTCTCATCAAGAAATCGGATATGTCGGGCTGAAAGATAGAGATGTCGTAATTTTGCTGCAAACATCAATGCTTTTGTGTACATGGATCAGTGTATAGCGAGCTGGAGGGAAGCGATTCAAACTTACCCAGTTCATTTATAATAAAACAGATAATTCTACAGAAGAAATGTTGTCTATAAGGAAACAGTAAGAATTCTATAGAAGAAGTGTTGTCTATAAGGAAACAGTAAGAATTCTACAGAAGAAGTGTTGTCTATAATGAAACAGTAAGAATTTTATAGAAGAAATGTTGTCTATAAGGAAACAGTAAGAATTCTATAGAAGAAATGTTGTCTATAAGGAAACAGTAAGAATTTTATAGAAGAAATGTTATCTATAAGGAAACTGTAAGAATTCTATAGAAGAAATGTTGTCTATAAGGAAACAGTAAGAATTTTATAGAAGAAATGTTGTCTATAAGGAAACAGTAAGAATTCTATAGAAGAAGTGTTGTCTATAGGGGAACAGTAAGAATTCTATAGAAGAAGTGTTGTCTATAATGAAACAGTAATAATTCTATAGAAGAAGTGTTGTCTATAAGGAAACAGTAAGAATTCTATAGAAGATTTGTTGTCTATAAGGAAACAGTAAGAATTTTATAGAAGAAGTGTTGTCTATAAGGAAACAGTAAGAATTCCATAGAAGAAATGTTGTCTATAAGGAAACAGTAAGAATTTTATAGAAGAAGTGTCTATAAGGAAACAGTAAGAATTCTATAGAAGAAATGTTGTCTATAAGGAAACAGTAAGAACTCAAAAGAGGAACTGTCTATAAGGAAACAGTAAGGATTCAATAGAAGAAATGTTGTCTATAAGGAAACAGTAAGAATTCAATAGAAAAATGTTTATAAGGAAACAGTAAGAATTCAATAGAAGAAATGTTGTCTATAAGGAAACAGTAAGAACTCAAAAGAGGAACTGTCTATAAGGAAACAGTAAGAATTCAAAAGAAGAAATGTTTATAAGGAAACAGTATGAATTCAATAGACGAGATTTTGACTAGTTTATATTCAGTGATAATTCAGTTTAAGATATGATGCCTAACTATAGTAGCTGGAGTCATCATGCCTTCAGTTTTGATTCATTTACTAATCGCCCGCCACACATATTCTATGTTGCTCTTCTTCTACCTCGTTCACTGTGAAAATCTCCTTATTAACGTTCTATCGCTGTTTACGACATAGATGCGATAGTTGCTTCTATTATTTCGACCGATGTATTGGTACTTGTGAATAATAGAACAAAGAAGCCTATTATCTACTATCGACTATTATCGCCTCGGAAGTTCCCCATATAATAATATTTATGTATTATTATTTGTACCCAGTATATAATATTGGTACTTGTGACGGGAGATTTCAGAATCGAGTTAGGAGGGTTGGTCTCGAGACAGAGAGGTTATGGGTTCAAATCCCGACTGAACCAGTTGCGATTTTTATTTGTGATTTCTCTCTGCGGTAACCACCTTTGGTGTCAGCAGCTAGTCACGGCTTTAAACGTCAATAACATATCGACGGGAAATACAATTTCGAGTACCTTCGAAGACGGAATTATCTGCCTGTGCGGCGAGGGGACCCCTGAGCACACGGCTGCTAGGGAAAAACTGATAAATACGCAAAATGGAGTTCCTAGTCTCTAGGGGACTTCGCCAAGGGCGAAAGCAGCAAAAAAAAACATAATAAAAAATAAAAAAATTCGAGTTATTTTTTAAGTTTCGATCTACTATGGCCTCCCAAGAACATATTTCACATTTCATGAAATTGCTCTGATGAAATTGCTCATTTCGTGCTTACAATTCGTACGTTATTTTGAATCCCTACTGGTAGCTATGAGTCACTGACTTCTCTGAGCTTCTACATCTCAATTGTGGTCAGATCCTCTGCGTTTTAACGACCATTTCTGCTCTTGATCATCGACCTTTGAAATGGCGTTAAATGGGCGTTGTTGCGTTATCTTTTACAGCAAGCTACGACATTCGCCTCTTTGAATTACAATTTTCAGTGACCATATCTCCTTATTCTCCACCTCTTTCTTTTTTTCTCCTCTGTTCCTCCTCCTTATACTCTTCTTTATATTCTTGTCATGCCTCCTTATATTCTTCTTTATATTCTCGTCATGCCTCCTTATATTTTTCTTTATATTCTCGTCATGCCTCCTTTTATTATTTTTCACCGCATCCCACTCCACCATTTCCTCCTTCATCCATTCTCCTCCTCATCATCCTTGTTTCTCCTCTCTTCAATTCTCATCCTTTTTCCCCCTCTGCTCCCCATCCTCCTCTTTCATCTCCTCCACCTCTTACCTCTTCTCCTCATCCTTATTTCTCCTTCACTCATTTCTCCTCCCCCCCCCCTTTGTCCGCACCCTCTTTTTCCACCCATTCTCTCACCTTCTTTCTCCTCTCCCCAAGCCTCCTCCTTCTATTACTTCTCCTATGTTCACCCCGTCACTACCAGTCTCCATCATAAATTACTGACGAGAACAGTCGGCATTGAGAATCTGAAAATACTTTCAGTCCAGTTACTTGAGGTGGCCTTCAACAAGACTATATAGTAGTTACTTGAGGTGGCCTTCAACAAGACTATATAGTACCGATTACTTAGAATTAGTGAGCAGTGAAGAAAGATCCCGTGCACAGCAGGAACATCAAGAATGCAATAAATACAAAAAAACTAGTGACTTAGCCGTAAAGAGTAAGAGAAATGAGGCTGAGCCATCTCTGAGGCTGAGCCATCTCTGAGGCTGGCAGGCTGTTTACAGCGTTTTTATAGTCACACATTAAGCTTCGGCGAGAGGCGAGGTCGATATTGTTGGACGAGTTATCGTATTGAGTGGTATTACTCACGTGTTGTTCTCTTTGAAGCTCGGAATTGATTTAATCATCAAGGGCAGTTAAATCTCGTGCCTGGTGAGTGAAACTGTGGGAATGTTTTTTTAGGGATATAACGAGGTATTGACGAGGGGAAGTCACTCACACTCTCGCGTTCTCTTGGGTTGTGGCCGACTCCGTAAACCAGGCTCTTTGATTTGATATTGTAAATGTAGGTTATTCCCAATGTTTCTTAGAACTTTGCTATCAAAATTTACTCTTAATTTACATGCTGCTAAACAGTCCACTTTCAGAAGTGCACATTCGGCAAGTTCACCACAGGCCGCCATATCTGCACTTTTTTTGGCCCGATACATCCGTCAACGGCATGGATATATTTTTTAAACACAATTTTGCCCCGAGCAACTACCATTTTCCCTACTCTTTTTCTACTTTCATTTTTCAATGGTTCTTTAACATGTGCAGAGCGTGCATGTGGCATTCTGTTTCTCACCGATATCCGAGAAGACATCAGATCCCACTACCGAGACACGCAGAGGGGGAAAGCCACGGAGGCACCATCGATTCGAAGTAAACAATTATCATCGCTTGGGGTGGGATTCAAACCCCGTATTTCTTGTCCAGTGACCAATGTCTAACCTCTAGACCACATCGCTCCATCCACATTCAAGATTGCTACAATCTTTCAGGGTCTTCTTCAATCTTGTAATTGAAACAGTCTGAATGTCCTCGAACAGCGTAGAGCATATCAGGCCTCCCTCAACGCTTTAAGACATATTGTATTAGTGCTCATATGTTTCAATGACACAAGACACATAATTCAGTAATATCGAACAGTGTCCATTAGACTAATTACACCGGACGTTCTCAGCACAGTACACGAACTCCGTAACAACGGCGAGGCTCTTTCATTATCATGACTAGCTGTTTAGGTTTTTACAAATTTGTCATTTATGTTGAGTTGTATAATATGTGATTTTAGGGTCCATCTTTTGATTGCAAAATCAAACAAATAAACCTGTTTTGGAATTAACCAATGGGTCTGCCACAAGAACAGCTATGTTGATTTTTCAACCAGTATTAAGAAAAGCAATACATTAAATGAAAACTTTGGTAACGATGAAAATGAGGGAAAATAGCACATTTAAAAAAAAAAAAATACACAGCTTATGAGGGCATCAAATTTTGTCTCCTGACTTTTGGTTGACAATTTCCTTGGAAATATTTGGTAGACAGTCTTCAATAAGGATTCTCTGTCTGTATCCTCAATCTATGTCAATAGAAGTGAGAAAGAGCGAGTTAATCGGTGCTATATAGAACCAGTTCTGACTTATGGAAACGAATCATAGACAGTAGACAAACAAATGAAAAGACGATTAGAAGCCACAGAGATGGGATTTCTCAGAAAAATGTTGAAAGTTCCCTGGACAGCTAAAAAGACCAATGAGGAAATTCTCAAAGAGGCCAACACAAAAATGGAACTCCTAAAAAAACATCTGAAAGAAACAAACAACATTTTTGGGCCCATCATGACAAGAGCAAAGTTGGAATACTTGGTTACAACAAAATAAAAGGAAAAAAAAGATCGCGGACGACAAAGAGAGAAAATACTGGATAGTTTGGTGTCATTGCATGGAAAACAGTCAACAGAACTGATACTATGCACTGTAGATAGAAGATTGTGGAAGGACTTGATCGCCTACGCCAATCGGTATGGCACATGATGATGATGACGATCTGCATCCTCAGTAACTGGTAACAATTACACATAAATGTATGTATTAGTTGACCTATACATTATAACAACTATATAACAAACAACAAATCCTTGCTATCGACCGCAGAGTCTTCTTTAGGAGAAACAATCTACAGGAGCGCGTAAAAATAAAGACGTATTGCTTAACGATATAATAGTGTATCGTACCGTGCAGAATGGCTAAGCTTAGGCTTGAGTTCTTAAATCAGAGCCGTCCTGATCGATGCTTGCTCGAGGGCACGAAACACCTGCGGTTTCTTAGTTCCTTATTATGGCCGTTGTTAAGAGAAGGGGGGAGAGAATCAATAAACCGTATGAGATTGAACATATTAGTCTGGGCTAGGTAGTTTTAGTGTTGTTTCTTCTAATTGTTTCCTTGCAGATCGGTAAAGGATGTCATATAAGAGTTCTTTATTTTTCTGGCTTCCGTACGATAATTACTGAAAGTCTCTTCGTCATTTGCCCTTCTTCCTTTACAGCTCCCCGCGAACCATAGGTCTTCAAAAAACACTTTCAGCTCCCTGTGGAGCATAGGTCTTCAACAAACACATTCAGCTCCCTGTGAAGCATAGGTCGTCAACAAACACATTCAGTTCCCTGTGGAGCATAGGTCGTCAACAAACACATTCAGCTCCCTGTGGAGCATAGGTCGTCAACAAACACATTCAGTTCCCTGTGGAGCATAGGTCGTCAACAAACACATTCAGCTCCCTGTGGAGCATAGGTCGTCAAAAAACACATTCAGCTTCCTGTGGAGCGTAGGTCGTCAACAAACACTTTCAGCTCCCCGTGGAGCATAGGTCTTCAACAAACACTTTCAACTTCATGTGGAGCATATGCTTCAACAAACACTTTCCAAGCCGTTTTGTTTCTTGCCATTCTTTTAAGATCATTCCATGTCTTCCCCATCATCTTCATCTCTCCTTTCATTTGTCTTCTCCAATAATATTTTGGTCTCCCTCGTTGTCTTTTCCCCAGGATGTTCTAACAAAACGGCCTGTCATGTAATACTCTCAGTTGGCTTCCGCAGTGTGTGTCCTATCCAGCAACATAGTCATTGTTGCATCTCTTTATCCATTGGTATTTGACTGGTAATCCACCCGTCCTTAAAAGAACGTGAAGTGGTCATAGATGCATTGTGATGTGGTTTTAATGCGCATTTCGGCCCAACACATCCGATTTGAGCACGGTATTTTTGAACACCCGATTGCCTTTCCTCTTTACTCCCTAGGTAACAGGCAAATAAATGCAATGCTGCGGTGAAGCTGGTATCGGTCTGACATAGTAACGGCCACACCAGCAATACAATACTCCGTTAATCAGTGGTAAATACAGTCTCAAATGGTATGACTCTCCCATATCCCTTTGAGAGACAGAGGCAATCCTTATGCATTGGTGTGCTTTTTCTCTTGTGTTGGCCATCTTTCTTGTCGTGCTGGACAATTTGTTCATTTTCTTTTAATGTCACTGCCTAGACCTGGTCTATTTTTGTTCAACAGATTTTCAGAATTACTTTTACAAATTATTGGCAAAACCGGTTTACAAAATAATATTTTACCTTTGTTTTACAGATTATCAGAACACTTTTTATAACATATAGCCTAGATCTGCTATAACATATTGCCTAGATCTGCTATAACATATTGCCTAGATCTGCTATAACATATTGCCTAGATCTGCTATAACATATTGCCTAGATCTGCTATAACATATTGCCTAGATCTGCTATAACATATTGCCTAGATCTGCTATAGCATATTGCCTAGATCTGCTATAACATATTGCCTAGATCTGCTATAACTTATTGCCTAGACCTACTATATGTTGTTGTCTAGACCTGCTATAACTTATTGCCTAGACCTATTATATGTTATTTCCTAGACCTGCTATAACATATTTCCTAGACCTGCTATAACTTATTTCCTAGATCTGCTATAACATATTTCCTAGACCTGCTATAACTTATTTCCTAGACCTGCGATAACTTCTTTCCGAGACCTGCATACAGTACATGTTGTTGACCTCTACAACACGATAAACCACGTGGTAACTTTGACCTTCATTAAAGCATGACTAATAAGGAGAAAGATGAAAGATAATTCAAGAGAGAGGTTATTGACTATCTCTTTCCTTGCATTTTCAATTGGACAATGACTAAGCACGGCCCGGTGGTGTCACGTGACATCGAACGTGATCGGTCAGGCCTCGGACAACTGAACGGCCCTCGTGGGACCACCCGTGTCTCTTGCCCTCGTATGTTACGTTCTGTAGCCTCGTTCCCTGTCGCCGTATCTAGATTCATGGGATCACTATTCTTACCCAACTGTCCCAAAGCTGAACTGTCCCAAAGCTGAACTGTCCTAAAGCTGATACGTCAACGATGTCCCAGCCTAGCAGTCAATCCCCGAGGCATAGGCTCAGACACTACACATCAATTCATCTGCTATTTCATTCAAGGATTTCCACGTTATGTCTTAATGTCAGGCATGAGCTAAATTAATCTGCCTCGTTGTGAGTAATTTCTAAGAACGTGGTTGAAATCCATTTCCAGCTAATACTTCGGGACAAATATCAAATAATATATTCAATACTATGTGGGGCCGCGAGTAGAGTCGTAGAAAAAAAATAACATACATTTTTATTAAACAGCTAAACATATTGAGAGACGAGACAAGCTACGACGTTTCGGCAAAAGCCTTCATCAGGGACACAACAAATATTAATAGAAGCACACTAAAGGTCGTTCAGACTGCACTAGTCTAACGCCATTTTGAGATAAGTATTTCCCTGTCGTCTTTGTGTTTGTATTAATGTATGTTGTTTTATACCCGATGAAGATTTTTTTTCGGAACGTCGTAGTTTTTGTCGTATCTCTTTAGCAGCGGTTCTAAAATTTTATTTTTACCGTGAACCCCCATTAAATACACTTTGTAGCCGCGGACCTCAAGGCCTTCATTCATTCTTCTCATGTAGCTATAAAATATCTTCAACTCTTCAAGACTCACTGTGGTGGCACCCGTCAGTAACACAAAAATATATCTAGGGATATACGCAGTTTGTTAGATTCTTGTCTATATCCACCATCATCATCATTGAGTGTTGTCTCCACATCGAAGGTTGGCTACCATGGAGCACCATTTCACTCTGTCTCTTGCTTTGATGGTGCAGATTGTCATAGGTTGACTTGTCCATCTTTTGATGTTACTCGCCCATGTTAGTCTTGGTTTGCCTCTGCCTCTTTTACCTTGTGTTTTATCCCTTCCAATAAACTTGTATTAGGCTGTTGTGTCTTTTAACATGCCTCCAAAATTTCATTTTGTCTTGTTGTATTTAGTAGTTCTCTTTTTATTTTTAGTTGTTTTAAAACTTCATCGTTTGTTTTCTTTTCTTTCCATCCAATTCTACCTATTCTTCTATAAATCCATATTTCAAAGAATTCAATTTTCTGTTGTTTTATATATATATATTGTTGTTGTTTGTTGTACCAGCTGAAGGCCTTTTTGACTGAAACGTCGTTCTATTTCTATTTCGTTTCTCACTTACGTAAAGATATAACCACTTTTTCCTTTTTAAAAAAAAATTGTTCATTATAATTGACAAACTGAGAAACACGGCGACAACAGAAAATATGAAGAACAAAAAAAAAGCACACATGACAAACAATATACCTGAAACGGATTCAATCATCTTCAGTAATAAACAATCCGGTTTTCGCACTATTGCTTGGCTTGCATTCGCACGGTGACTAAAGGAATACAACTCGTTGTCATCCGTCCTTAAGAGGACTTTAAGTGACGTGTGGGTTTGCAGTATAACTGTGATATTTGCGACCTTTCTGCCCAATACATCCGACCTCAGCATGTTATTTTTGAGTATCGGGTTGTCTTCCCTCTCTGAGCCTTACCCGCTTGGCCAGACTGGACAGGCTAGTCTGTTATTTCTAGAGGGACCGCGAAGAGGTGGAGTAGGGTCTGGATGGTTCTGGTTCCACAGATCCTGGCGCAAGGCATCATCTGTGGGTTGCTGACAGCGCCCTGCTCAGGTGCTGTGGTTCGCCTGCCGCTGTTTTCGAATTCAGTCCCCAGATGTCCTTGTCTTGATGTAACGAACGCCGTGTTAGTTCAATGCGGCTTCTGTGGTTGACTCAGCCTCTGATAACGGATCCCAGAGATTTTTTCTAGGACAGTTAGCGGTCTGGTGTGATGCCGCCCAGATCACCTATAAAACATGTCAGTGTGTAAAATATTTTGGCGAGATGAAACCTCTTACCCGAACACCTAGTGGGGACTTCACAAGAAGCATCAGCATCATGTGCCATACAGATTGGCGACATCATGTCCCTCCACAATCTTCTATCTACAGTGCATCGTTTCAGTTCTGTTGTTGACTGTTTTCCATGCCATGACACAAAGCTATCCAGTATTTTATCTCTTTGTCGTCCGCGATCTCTCTTTCCCTGTATTATGTCAGTTGTAACCAAGTATATATCCTTATTTAAGAAATGATTTTGTATCTTAGGTCAGGCAAATCCTTATTTCAGTTCTGATTTATGTTTTCTTGTTCCTTTTATTAAATCGTAACTTAGTTTACTTTTCTGTTTATCTTCGTCTGACGTAAATAAATGTATTTTTTTTAAAGATTCTGATTTACGTTTTCCTATTTATCTTCACGTGACTATGATACTGCTTCCGGTGTCCTCTTTTGTGCTTACGGAACCGGAAGCTGTTCATTTCACGCCCATGACAACCATGAGAGTCCGTCACGTGGAGACCTGTCAAGCTGAACCTGTTCTATTCTGTTAAGAAGTACACCCTTCTCGCTCGTGGTGGTACCCAGGGGATGCTTATAGCTCGCAAATGAAATCACCGAGGACACTAGCGAGTGAGTAATCGGAAACTGAGGGCACTGTTCATCTAATCTCGGAAAGCAGTGGTTCTCACTTGTCTGATTACAGCCACCTTGATTTCTTCTACAACCTCTCGTTATCACGTTATATCTATCCATTGTTCGTTTGAGTCGATGTCAGCAGACATTCTAGACTCTCCGTTTCTGACTATCTTAGCTTTTAAGCGTCAGACTTCTCACAAGACCTGCATTGTATCTCGCTAGACATCCCTGTCAGGGCGAGCTCTGAACCTGGCAAAAGAGCGTAAACGTGCTGATGTTGCTTCTCGCCTCAGTGTTCTCTTTCTTGTTTGTCTAGGTCAGCCTTTTTCTTTAACCCTCTGGTTCCCTGTTCAAGACCTGCCTTGATACTCTCTCGCTGTTTCTTCTCATCTCACGATTAGCATATATCCACCTTCTTTTCTTCATTATAAATATTTGTAGATCCTATGTCATTTCTCTTATTTCTGTACTAGTCTTACATTCTTGGATATATTGACACAAAGCAATACCTATTACCACCAAGAAACATCTTGTACAGAGTCTATTCATTTCCATATTGTGCTACCATGCCAAACATGGTCACTTACGTCTAAGCACAAATTAAAGTTTGTCACCACAGAGAAACGTCTGTGAGTAGTGCCTGGAGTAACCAGAAAAGACAGAAGCAGAAATATATTATAAGAGAGAGAGAGAGAGAGAGAGAGAGGTGGCATTGAATCAATCCTAAACTACATACAGAAACAACAAATAAAATTGTTCTACAATCTAGAAAGAATTATGTCTGATTTCTTAACATACAAAGCATATATTAAAAGAGGAGAAGGGAGAAGAACAAGAGACAGACTCAGAGTAAGATAGACAGACAACGTTAAAGAAGTGCTACAACAACATCAATGGGAGCCGCGATAGCTCAGTGGTTAGTGAACTGGACTACAAAGGACAAGAGGTAGGGTTCGATCCCAACCGACGGCTTCCGGGTTCATCCAGCCTTAGATGGGTACCAGTTATTTTTTGGGGGAAAGTAAAGCGGCACGCACGATAGCTCAGTGGTTAGTGAACTGGGCTACAAAGGACAAGAGGTAGGGTTCGATCCCAACCGACGGCTTCCGGGTTCACCCAGCCTTAGATGGGTACCAGTTATTTTTTGGGGGAAAGTAAAGCGGCACGCACGATAGCTCAGTGGTTAGTGAACTGGACTACAAAGAACAAGAGGTGGGGTTCGATCCCAACCGACGGCTTCCGGTTTACTCAGCCTTAAATGGGAACCGAATTTTTTTCAGGGAAAGTAAAGCGGCACGGGCGTAATACCGACCACATTACCCCAAAAAATCATATGCCGAAGGTCTGTAAAAATTATGGTCACTAACACCATATTCCTTATACTCCACTTGGCGTGACGGTGGCTCTTTACTTTTTTTTTTTCTTTACAACATCAAGTGACAATGAGTGAGCCCGCTAAAACAGCGAGAACTAGAACTTTGCATCTCTCTCGACTCCCGAACGGGTACAAGAGGGAGTGAAGAAAGAAAGGAAGAAAGAGTCTTAAATTCAGTCCATGTTATACGAAGTATTTCCTCTTATCCCATTGGTTTTATAATACTGACCACACAATAAGCTCGTCTTCTTTGTCCTGTTATCTAACTTGGATACCGCTGCTGACTTTCCATGTCCACAGATACACAAAGAAGCCAATTGTTTCACAATCACTTTTGGGTAACAAAAAATTTCAGCATTTTATTTTGTATTTTATACATCGCCTAGCTATGTTTCTCAACATACTAAAGTCTGTCCCATAACTTAAAAAAAAAAAAAAAAAAAAACTAAAGTACCCCCGTTACACCAAGTGGCGTATAGGGAAATATGGTGTTAGTGACCATACATTTTACAGACCGTCGGCACATGATTTTTGGGGTAATGTGGTCGGTATTACGCCCGTGTCGCTTTACTTTCTCAGAAAAAAAAATCCTGTACCCATTAAAGGTTGGGTGAACCGGTGGCCGTCGGTTGGGAGCGAACCCTACCTCTTCTCCTTTGTAGTTCAGTTCACTAACCACTGAGTTAAAGCCTGTCCCATACTTTAAATTTTTCTCTTCTCGGGTTTCCTTGGTTTTTTCTCTTCTCGGGTTTCCTTGGATTTTCTCTTCTCGGGTTTCCTTGGTTTTTCTCTTCTCGGGTTTCCTTGGATTTTCTCTTCTCGGGTTTCCTTGGATTTTCTCTTCTCGGGTTTCCTTGGTTTTTCTCTTCTCGGGTTTCCTTGGTTTTTTCTCTTCTCGGGTTTCCTTGGATTTTCTCTTCTCGGGTTTCCTTGGTTTTTCTCTTCTGTCATATTTCACAGTTGTTTATCATTGATACATTAGTTAGTTTGTTCATTTGTGTCTTTCCAGGAAAATAAAATGCACATACCTTCTTCTATTCCATTATAGTGATTAGACCAGGCTGCATCTTATAATAAACAAAAATAAATAAAAAAAAAACATTTCTCTTTAAAAATTGAATAATGCATGCCACGAATCACTCAGATTTGCCAATCATTGATCTCTTTGTTACGAGCATTAAATACTAAATATTCGCTTTAACTAAAAATGTGACGTTTCGTTTCTGGTGTCACAAATTGAAACCACTCCCATAAAATATCAGTTTTAAGAATGAGAGGAATGTACTAGGCTTAGAGCTTCTCCATCCATAAACGCTGCTAAATTTCCAAGATTTGAACTAAAATACCACTTTGAAATGCAAAAAAAAAAAAAAAAAAAAAGAAGCTGGGTTTTTCCATCGCTGTAATCTTTCCTCAGTAATCCATTGTACGCCCTGTCTTACAATTATTGTTGAATCTCGTCTGTGCTCACGACCAGTACCAGTATCTGCCTGATGTGTACATCTGTTTTGTTGTTGATTGTGCATTTTGAGCTGTTATTAGTCACCTATCTTCATCATTGAGTGCCGTCCCCGCATGGTAGGTTGGCCACCATTGAGTGCCGCCTACACATGGAAGGTTGGCCACTATGGAGTGCCGTCTCCACATGGAGGGTTGGCCACCACTGAGTGCCGTCTCCGCATTGAAGGTTGGCTACTATGGAGTGCCGTCTCCGCATGGTAGGTTGGCCACCATTGAGTGCCGCCTACACATGGAAGGTTGGCCACTATGGAGTGCCGTCTCCACATGGAGGGTTGGCCACCATTGAGTGCCGTCTCCGCATTGAAGGTTGGCCACTATGGAGTGCCGTCTCCGCATGGTAGGTTGGCCACCATTGAGTGCCGCCTACACATGGAAGGTTGGCCACTATGGAGTGCCATCTCCACATGGAGGGTTGGCCACCATTGAGTGCCGTCTCCACATGGAGGGTTGGCCACCATTGAGTGCCGTCTCCACATGGAAAGTTGGCTACCTTGGGGTGCCATTCCGTTCTGCCGTTATCATTACCCCAACAATGTGAACCTTTAGCAGGTTGTGTGACGTAGGAACGCCCTTCGAAAGTTTGACCTCTGGCCAGGCTCGTTCATCTCAACCTATTACATCTTTCTTATCTCCGATTGCTTTTGGTGCTTATCCTATTCCTCAAATAACCTCACTCTTGTATACAGTCCTCCCATTTACTCCTATGTACATCACCTCCCACATTCCTCGGATTTCTCCTATCCCACTTACGTTAATATTCACTCCCATTTAATTACCCAATTACTCACTCGTCTCTCATGAAATTGTTACACGCCCTCGCTTCTCTAGTTTTTTTTTCTCCTCGTCTCGTGGACAAGCGTTAACAAATTGTCACTCGTTATTTAAAAAGAAAAGTAGTCTCAATCTTATTTCAGACATTTCTTTTATTTATTTTTTTTGTTTTTTAATCTTCTTATACAAAATATGTTTACACTCTTCTGTTTGTTTAGTTTTTCTATATTACAAATTTTCATATAATTTTTCTCTCTCTCTTTTTTTTTCAAGTCCCTGTGGAGTAGAGGTCTTCAGCAAACACTTTTCAAGCCGTTCTGTTTCTTTCAATTTGCTTAGGATTGTTTCATTTCTTCCTTATTCCTTCCTCGCCATCTCTGTTTCCGCCTGTCTTCTCCAAGTATATTTTGCTCATCCCTTTTGGTCTTCTCCCATGGGGATTCCAAAATGGGCTTGTCGTGTAATATTTTTAGTTCGTTTCCGCAGTGTATGTCCTATTCAGCGTCATCGTATTTCTCTTTTTATTTATTTGTTACGTTATTTATTCCTTCTTCTTAATTTTTTTTTGCACATTCGTTGACTAAAGAATATAACCCACCCCGTCATCTGTCGTTAAACGGAAGTTACGTTTGACGTAAATTATTTTGTTGCCGTTTACAAAAAAACTGCTTTTTACACTTGCGGTCCAATACATCCGACTTCAGCATGACGTTTTAAGCACGGGATTGCCTACCAACTCGATCCCTACTCACGTGGCCCGACTAACTTGGTTAGTCAGAGGCGTTGCGAAGAGGTGAATTTGGGTCTGGATGGTTCTAGTTCACCGATTCTGGCGCAAGCCATCAGCTATGAGTATCTGGGAATGCTCAGCTCTGTTCCTCTCTGGCGGATAGGTATAACCTCAGATTAGTTACAAGTTAATACTTCACCATCATTTTCACCCATGTGCTTACCAGGTATGCATATTTTAGGAGCCTCTGAGTGGTTTGTGCCCCCGCTTCCTGATCACAAGGTTTCAACCTGCAGAAGTAGCGGATGCTTGTCTAACCAACAAGACTGCAGTGTTCACTCCAGAAGTAGCGGATGCTTGTCTAACCAACAAGACTGCAGTGTTCACTCCAGAAGTAGCGGATGCTTGTCTAACCATCAAGACTCCAGTGTTCACTCCAGAAGTAGCGGATGCTTGTCTAACTAACAAGACTCTAGTGTTCACTCCAGAAGTAGCGGATGCTTGTCTAACTAACAAGACTCTAGTGTTCACTCCAGAAGTAGCGGATGCTTGTCTAACCATCAAGACTCCAGTGTTCACTCCAGAAGTAGTAGCGGATGCCAGGTGAAAGTGAATGCCTTTGTGTCGCTGTTTACGACAGAGTCCGCGATATCTACACTTTTAGACCCGGCACATCCGTCTTCAGCATGGGAAGACTTGATTTTCTTTACAATGTTTGCCCGGGCAGCGACTATATATAGCCTACCCCTTTCGACGTTAACTGCAGTGGTTATTTAACGTGGGCAAGTGCACACGAGACCTTCTTTTTTTCGTCGTAGCACAGATCGAGAGGACTAGACATTGAGTCTCACTATCCTGAGACCAGGTACGGGTAAAGCCAAGAAGAAAACGGATCTAAAAAATTCCCACTGCTAGGGGTGAGATTTCAGTCATGAGGCCGATACCTTACCTCTAGATCACCCTATTCCCGTGTCCAACCTCTAAAAATGTTTACCAGGTATTTGGGAAGTAAAGGAGGCTTGGCGTGATGCCGACCACACGTCCAAAAAATGTGCCGTCATAATGGTACATGGTCACAAGCACTCTATTTCCCATACGTTTAGTAAGGCTGGTAAGGGAACATTTATTTGCTTAATGTTGGTCATTTAGCAGACTGTTTTATCTTAAAAGGGCAATAGTTTTCTCTCTCTTATTTTCTCATCACATTGAGGACTCATCATTGAGGAAAAATCATCATCAACATGTGCCTGGTTGGTACTGGAGATCATGTCCTTCATGAAACCAAGCTGCCTAGTATCTTCTCTCTTTGTCGTCCGCGGGTCTCTCTTTCCCTGTTTTTTTGCCAGTTGTAACCACGTGTTCCTGCTTTCCACTTCTCATTCTTCTTCTTCTATCTTTCAGCTCCCTGTGGAGCATAGGTCTTCAACAAACACTTTCCTCGTTCTGTTTCTTGCCATTCTTTTAAAATCATTCCATGTCTTCCCCATCATCTTCATCGCTGCTTCTATGTGTCTACTCCAAGAATTTCTTGGTATTCCTATTTGTCTTTTTTCCCTGGGGATTCCAAAAAAGGGCCTGTTGTGTGATACTCTCAGTTGGCTTCCGCAGTGTGTGTCCTATCCAGCGCCATCGTGAAGTTTTTTTTCGGCTTATTTTTTTTTTTACAGTATGGAATCGTCTCATGATGTTCCCGAAAAATGTTGATTGTTTCTTTATGATGTTTTTAAGGCACTCCCTTTTTGTGTTGGCCTCTGAGAATTTCCTCATTGGTCTTTTTAGCTGTCCAGGGAATTCTCAGCATTGTTCTGAGAAAAACCATCTCTGTGACCTTTGTCACTGCTAATCGCCTTTTCACTTATTTGTCTAATGTTCATGATTCACTTCCGTATATTAGAATTTGCCCTATTTAGCATCATCATCACCATCGTGTGCCTTCTCCGCAATGAAGGTTGGCTACCATGGATCGCCATTATACTCTGTTTCTTGCTTTGATGGTGCAGGCTGACATAGAATAACTTGTCCATCTTTTGATGTTACTCGTCCGTGTTAGTCTTGGTCTGCCTCTGCCTCTTATACCTTGTATTTTTCCTTAGCATCACTTAAGTAAAGTAAAAAAGTAATACCCCCGTCACGCCAAGTACCGTATAGGGAATATGGTGTTAGTGACCATATATTTTACAGATCTTCGGCACATGATTTTTGGGGTAATGTGGACGGTATTACGCCGTGTCGCTTCACTTTCCCTGAAAAAAATCAGGTACCCATTAAAGGCTGGGTGAACCCGGAAGCCGTCGGTTGGGATCGAACCCTACCTCATGTCCTTTGTAGTCCTGTTCACTAACCACTGAGCTATCGCAGCTCTTAGCATCACTTAACTCTCATTAAACTCTGTTGACATAGATTTGTTGCGCAAACCGTTATTTATTTTGTAAAATGTTATTTTGGCCTTAGTTGTTCTGCTAAATGTATGCTAACAAAGTAGGGGAAAAAAACACGGACATTGACGTGACATGTATGGTTTTCAGTTCACCTTTATCTGAGACCATCGAAGGAAGACAGCAGCACTTTGCTGATTGTGAGTGGGGATGCTCGTTATAATTTGAGCTGTTAAGTGCGCACTCTGCCCAGGCATTAGGAAGATTGACTTCAGAAATCAACAGGAGCATTGCTGCTTAATTCAGCCTAAATCTGGCGCTTTAATTTGGTTTTTAAAGTGATCACGTCATTTAGTGAAGATGTCTGGGTTCAGTTAATGTTATCCTATTCTTGATGAATAGAAAGTTGTTTCGATCTCCGTGCTTCGATCCCTGTTTTGTGCTCATTCTACTGACGTCATGTATCCGTGGAGTTCGATAAAGGGATATAACTAACTATTCTGCAGGAGACAAATAATAATAAATCTTCTTTCTTTCTTCATTTGGGGGCCAGTTGGAAAGAGTGACAAGAATTCGGAATGGAAACGACGTACCCAGTATCCCCAAGCCAACGCGTTACCACTACGATATTAGCAAATGGCTGTGATATTTGAACGAGATATTACATAGACATATGTCGTGGAAATAAATATTGGAAAGAGTAATACTGCGATTATCAACAGAGAAAGGAGTCAATGTATAGATGGTGATTCTGAAGCGGAGAGAGAGAGAGAGCTTCAGAATTCTCAAAGAGAGACAGATGAAGAATTTCACTTTCCTGGACATATTATAAGAAATGAAAGAAAATGTAAGACAGAAATGAACAAAACAATAGGAATGGCTTAACGCAATTTTAGGAACATGAAAAATGCATTCACATCAAAGCAAATAACATCAGAACTAAAACTACGAATTGTAAAATGCTATATTTATTCAAACATCCTGTGCCTTGTACAGAATCATGGACTGAGAAAACAGAACAGAAAACTGAAGCCTTTGAGATATGGATCTTTAGGAACATGGGGGAGAATTCGGTGGAAGTAAGAGAAAAAAAAAACAAGGAAATTCTTATTCAGTTGAAAATTACAAAAAAAAAAAAAAAAAAAAAAAAAAAAAAAAAAAAAAAAAAAAACTACTTAAAATTCGATAAAGACAACTAACAGTTTTTGTTCTTATGAAGAGACACAATACCTTTCTAAGTCATCTAGCAAGGGAAGGTACAAAGTAGACGAGGCAGAGGCAGTCCAAGATTATAGAAGACTGATAAGATCAAAAGGTGGTCAGGTGAACCTATGACAACGCGCACAATCAAGATAACAGGCGGAGTAAAATAGCGCTCAAGGGTAGCCAACCTTAGATGTGGAGACGGCACTCAATGGTAGCCAACCTTCGATGTGGAGACGGCACTCAAGGGTAGCCAACCTTAAATGTGGAGACGGCACTCAATGGTAGCCAACCTTCGATGTGGAGACGGCACTCAATGGTAGCCAACCTTAGATGTGGAGACGGCACTCAATGGTAGCCAACCTTCGATGTGGAGACGGCACTCAATGGTAGCCAACCTTCGATGTGGAGACGGCACTCAATGGTAGCCAACCTTCGATGTGGAGACGGCACTCAATGGTAGCCAACCTTCGATGTGGAGACGGCACTCAATGAATGAACGTTTGATTAAAAATAGCCTGGAGATATATATATATATATATATATATATATATATATATATATATATATATATATATATATATATATATATAAAGAGAATTTGGGGGAGGGGGGGGAGAGAATGTGGGATGACAGTGAGTTGCTGAGAATGTAGGGAAGGGAGAGGGAGCATGGGGTGAGGTAGAGGAGATACTGTGGGGTGAGTGAGCTTGAGAGAATGTGGGGTGAGTGAGCTTGAGAGAATGTGGGGTGAGTGCGCTTGAGAGAATGTGGGGTGAGTGAGCTTGGGAGAATGTGGGGTGAGTGCGCTTGAGAGAATGTGGGGTGAGTGAGCTTGAGAGAATGTGGGGTGAGAGTTCGAGAAAGAATGTGTAATTAGAGAGAGGGGAAGGAATGTAGGTGGAGGGGGGGGGAAGAGTACTAGAAATTGATAACTGAGCTGAAAGTACCAGCCAGTATGAGTGAGTCGCTGACTCTGTATTGTTATCGTCACAATCAACGCACTACCCTAACCTCCCTCTACTCTCCAAGGCACGTCTTCATCTGCTGGCTAAATTAAACGCCCAGAACCGACTGCCATGTGACTCTGTTCACAGGAACCAGATCCGACTGTCATTGATTGGAGATGACAGACAATGACCTTCGTGCGTCGACAGGTCGTTGGCGTAGATCAGTTAGGGGCCTCTGGGCTCATTGTCTGATGAATGTGGTGTTTATTTTTGTTGGCGGTGGCCAGGAAACGAGATCTGAGAGGCCGAATTACCGTTCTTAGAAACGTACTTCCTGGCATATTGCTACAATTGTCTATTTTGTTTTCTTAATTTTTTGCTTGTGATACTGTTGTTAATTGTTACTACAACTCTACTACTACTACTACTACCACCACCACCACAGCTTTTACTACTACTATTACTATTACAACAGCTACCACAACCACCACCACTACAACTACTACTACAATTACTACAGCTACTACTACCACTACTCCTTGTGTTCTCTTATAACATAACAACCACTTAGTTGCGTTCAGCCCACGTTTTTCTTTGCAGGGTTCTCTAATTCTGGCCCACTCTATGTATTTCTTCTTTAGCTGGTTAATAAGAATTTCCACGCAGTTCGCACTTTCTAATTAATCTTTTTATTGATGTCTTCATTGGAAAAAGTGTGGCCGAGTGGATAGAAACCATTGGCATCGACCAAGTATGGGGGCTAGGATGTTCGAGCCGCTTCAGGTCCCCCAAAATGGAAAATCGCGTGAAACTGACCTGTGCATGCGGCCTTTATTCACCAATACACATATATCTCCATTCACCAATACACATATATCTCCATTCACCAATACACATATATCTCCATTCACCAATACACATATATCTCCATTCACCAATACACATATATCTCCATTCACCAATACACATATATCTCCATTCACCAATACACATATATCTCCATTCACCAATGCATATATATCTCCATTCACCAATACACATATATCTCCATTCACCAATACACATATATCTCCATTCACCAATACACATATATCTCCTACTGCTCACCGCAGACATGACACAAGAATTAAATAAATTATATAATGATAGGTAAATGTCCGTGGGTGGGAGGGATGGAATGAGAGACCTACGTGGCTGATGCCCCAACAAATGATTTAAAGGCTCTGATTGATTGTATGATTGTTGCTAAGAGGAGAAGGATGGGAGGAACTAGGATGTGTACGTTGAGAGATTGAGAAGTCTAAAGGTGGTTGGGAAAGAGGTCTGGTCTATCCGGAGTGCTTAGTGGGAAAAGCCTGATGTAAATGTCAAGGTCAAGTGCGAGACTTTAATAGGCGTCTTAGCACGCACGTTTTCACCCACATGTGCTCGATCGCCTATCGAGAACTGTTCAGAGACTTCTGGATAATGTCGCTTCATGCATCAAAACTCACGATGCGAGGCGGCATTCCTTACCTTCCCAGAGTGCTCTATCCCTGTACCAATTTCTGCCAGCGGCTGGGTCGACCGCGTGGGTATTTTTTTTCCTGCTTCCAGTGGGAATCGAACACGGGTTGGTCCGAATGTCGGTAGCCCGGTCGGGTGGTTTTCCCAACTAGGCTACCGAGGCTCCCAAGGAGACATATCTACAATCCACACCATTACGGGAACAATCAGTCTGCAAACGCTTCGTGAAATGCTTGAGGGGCAGTGAAACGGATATGGGGACGCCTCGACTGCAAGAAACTGATTCTATGAATAGAATAGACTGTAGTTTATAGGTGATAAAAGAGTCAACATAACCTCGAAGACACAATCTAAGATTGAATGATACATGCCTCCGCATCTCATCAAAAGCTGTCAGAAACTGACCAAAATAGTTGATGTCCTCGACAGCTCCCCCGCCTAGTGTTTCGATACCTTTTATATGCCTGTCTTTGCTGTCACTAACTCTTTAATTTCTTCATTGATTTATTTTCGGGCAATTATCATCTTTGCACTCCGAACATGTCCATAGGTGCTCAGATCCCCTTCACAGCAAGTCCCGCAGTGTCCAGCGACTGACGGCTCCAGTTCTATGTTGGTTGATAATTCTTCTTACACGGCTACTAAGTTTCTCATTTCTGGCTGTGCCCATCTTATCTCCCATCTCTTTCAACTGAAGGAGTGTTGTGGACTCATAGTTGTCGAAGTCCTGTGCTCTTCCCACATCTCGGAGGGCATTGATGATGTCCGCCCGATCCATTGGTTGCCCGTCCTCAATGACAGCGCATCAAGCCAACATGTCCGCTCTTTCATTTCCCCGTACTCCCGCATGTCCATGAACGTAGACAAAGGTGACCGTACGTATTTTTAACTTCTGCAACGACTCTACCCACTGCATGCGTACAGAGCCCGCCTCCACTTTTTGTATCATGCTCATCGAATCACTCAGTATACATGCGTGGGTGTAGTCTTGTGACTCTAACCATTTGAATGCCTTGGTCACTGCCATCACCTCCATTGTCATGCTACTCATGGTCATGACGTATGCACCACTGTCTTCGTAAACTATTCTGCCTGCCGAGCGCGCTGTAAATGCCCATGCACTTCTTTAGTGTCGTCTTACAGATCCGTCTGTATAGATGACTGCATCTTTCTCATCGGTGTTATCGGAGATGAGACCGTTGACCTCCGCATTGACCACGACCGGGTTCTGTTCCCTACTTTTCCTGTCGAGTGTGACAATATACGAGGATGTCTCCTTGAATGACGTAGGCACCGGTATCGACTCCTCGCCAACGCTGATATTGGTGAGCCTACAGATTGTTTGATGACATCTTTGGCCCCACCCATGATTTGCCTCTTTTTAGCCTGGCACCTTTCCCTTGTCACAGGAACCAGATTCCTCAGGTAGCACAGTGTATGGCTTCTTAAATATAACACTGTGGCGTTTTATGAGTCGTGTCTCCTAAATCCAACTTGTGGGATGTTTATAGTGTACGAATATGTTATTGTTTTATTGATGGATAACCTCATGAATTGATAAATAATTAGATTAATTGATGAATGAATGTAGTAATTGATGGATTATCGTTTCACGAGCTAGATTGATGGATTGTTTTGCTGTTGTATGCATGGATGAATGAATATACACGTGGACGTGAAAATCATGGGAACATTTGCGATCTCGGTTTTACTGTAATCTAGTTATTTGAAAAGTTCAGGAATTTTTTGCATTCTTTTTTTCACAGGGTGCCGTCTCCGCTTCGAATATTCGCTTCCATGGATCGCAAGTTCACTCTGTCTCTTGTCTTAATAGCGTACGTTGTCATGGGTTCCCCTGTCAACTTTGTGATGTTATCAGCCCACATTAGTCTTGGTCTGTCTCCTCTTTGTCTACCTTGTACTCTTTCTACCAAGATGCCCTTCTGTTGGGTATTGTGTCTTATATCACGAAAATTTCAGTTGTCTTGCTTGAATTGTGTTAAGTAGTTCTTATTTCATTTTATGCTGATTCTGCACCTCACTGTTTGTCTTCTTCACCTTCGACTCAATATTCCACGTTTCCCTATAAATCAATATTTCAGACTTGGATCTTCTGTTTTCTCATTCAATGTTTCTGCACCATACAGGAATATTGAGTAGATAGGTGCTAACCTTAGATGGTAGATGTACAACAGAGGGAAGATGCAGAATGGCTCAGGCAAAAGCAGCTTTCGAAGATACTATGCAATCTATCTTTGGCAAAGCAAGAAAAAGAGTTCTTAAATGTTATGAAAAGGCATTCTTAACATATTGATGTGAATCATGTACAAATAGGACAACAGATACGAAAATCACTGGAGGCTGTAGAAATGTGGTTTTACAGAAGAATGTTGAGAATACTATGGCCAGCTAAGAAGAGTAATGAAAGCGTTCTGAAAGAGGCCAAAGCAAAAAGAGGGCTAATTTCCAATATTTGGAAGAAACGAGCATCATTTTTTGGCCATGTAATGAGAAGAGAACAACTGGAATATATTGTGACAGCTGGGAAAATTGAGGAACGAAAAGATATAGGGAAGCAAAGAGAAAAGATACCAGACAGCTTAAGTGAATGGCTTGGCAGAAGGTCAACAACAGAAATGATAAATAACTGTCCAGATCGAAAGTTGTGAAGAGACATGATCACCTACGCCAGTAGTCACGGAACCTAATGATGTAACATTCTACTGTTCGTAGTTTTCGTCTGTCGCCACTCTATTTTAGTTGTACGCGACAAGCAACTGTCGCTGAAGCTAATTTCTTTAATTTAGAAAAGACACTTGCCATCATGGAAGGTGTTCTCACCACCCAGGGAGTACTTACCTGTGACTTACCTGTGTCCTGGCACACCTGGTCATACTTGACAAGTTAGAGAGCATGAATTTGAGCGCTGAAATTGGCGTGAAATTGAGTCTTGCATTCCTCAGGGTGCCCACAAGTCTAGCAATACGCGGTAAATGTTTTAGTGCTTGCATTTCTTCAGATGATGTTGCCAGCGATGTTGAGCACATTTTTGATGGCTGTCGAAACAGAGAATTGGAAAGTTGTTGTCAAAAGTCAAGCATTTGAAAAATAGAGGAGAATGAGTCAGGAGATTGAAGAAACGATGAGTCAGAGTTTATTAGTATAATGATATAGGAGTCAGGAATTTAAAAAGAAAAGATGTGTCAGATTTGGTAGTATATGAGTATAGATGAATGAGTCAGGAGATTACAGAAAAGATGTGTCAAAATTTGGTTGTAAAACTGTATGAAACAGTAAAATTGTAAACTGAATACAATTTAATAAAACAGCAAAATTATAAAACTGTAAAATTATTTAAAACAGTAAATTGTAATTGTAAAAGTGTATAAACAGTAAAATTGTAAAAGTGTATAAACAGTAAAATTGTAAAATTATAAAATTATATAAAATAGTAAACTTGTAACTGTAAAAGTGTATAAACAGTAAAATTGTAAAGTTGTATAAAACAGTAACATTGTATATAAACAGTAACATTGTATATAAAACAGTAACATTGTAAAACTGTATATAAAACAGTAACATTGTATAAAACAGTAACATTGTATATAAACAGTAACATTGTATATAAAACAGTAACATTGTATATAAACAGTAACATTGTATATAAAACAGTAACATTGTAAAACTGTATATAAAACAGTAAAATTGTAAAACTGTTTAAAACAGTCGGAAACTAAGACGGTGGCCTTGTGAGCAAAATGGACAACAATCGCTTTCGAAAACAATTATTATATTGAGAACCAAGGGAAGGGATGAAACCGATGGCAGACCAGTGTTAAGATGTGATAATGCCTGCAGGGCTTCCCTGTGATAATTCTCTATCGTTGAGCGATGTTGGGAGAAACTGACGTGTATCGTGGCAAATGGGAGGGAAACATGACCAAATAACACTTGAGAAAGAGTTAATGTTAAAATCGAAAGAGAGAATACACAAGAGAAAGGAAATATGACGGGGCAATAGAAATGCACCCTTTTCTAAGGTCGGTTCTCGCAATCCAATATAGGAAGAAACAGTCGTGATCAAAGCTGTTCAGTAAAACAGTCGTGATATAAACTGCTCAGTAAACCAGCCGTGATATAAGCTGCTCAGCAAAACAGCCGTGATATAAGCTGCTCGGTAAAACAGCCGTGATATAAACTGCCCAGTAAAACAGCTGCGATTTAAGCTACTCAGTAAAACAGCTGCGATATAAACTGCTCAGCAAAACAGCCTTGATATAAGCTACTCAGTAAAACAGCCGTGATATAAGCTGCTCAGCAAAACAGCCGTGATATAAGCTGCTCAGCAAAACAGCCGTGATATAAGCTGCTCAGCAAAACAGCCGTGATATAAGCTGCTCAGCAAAACAGCCGTGATATAAGCTACTCAACAAAACAGCCGTGATATAAGCTGCTCAGCAAAACAGCATCACAAACCACTACACAGTAGTTTGTTACTGATACTTTAGTTCATGTCTTGATCTGTGACTGTCCAGGAAGATAAGACGAAGAAGCTTGGTCTTTTATGTGTTAAAGATGGTTGGAAGAATCTGTTACTAAAACATCGCTCACACACCAATGTTTTACTCTAGCTAAACTATTTCACATTTTGTGTGTGTGTGTGGTGTCACAAATTTGAACTACTTCCGTACAATATCAGTTTTAAGAGTGAGTAGAATGTACTAGTCTCATGACATCTCCATCTATAAATGCTGCAAACTTTCCAAGCTTATAACTAAAATGTCACTTTTAGATTAAAACAAACGGCTGGAACTAATATATTACCAATCTACTAACATTTCATGATTGGTTGTTACCTAGCAACCGTCTGTCAGGACGTCAGAGTCCATATGTTCTGTGTATAAAACAATTAATTTCTTTTAATTCATGCTTCGTTTTAAGTTTTCCTTAAACCCAGTTTTATTTGACCCATCCTCTTTCTTCAACTCGAACAACAAACCTTGCAGCTGCATGGCAAGCTCTTTACCAGAAGAGCTTTCGGACACAGGTGCTGACATCCAAAACTTCAAATTCTAACTCAAACGGTAACCCGGGGTCTGTGCGACAAAGCCTTTTAGTATATCGCCCCAGGAGTAGGTAAGCTAGACTGCGCAGGATGCAGTGTTTGCTTAAAATACAGCCAGGCTTTGCTGAAGATTGACACGCGTAGTTGGAATTGATAAATAGGGATTTAACTCTGCGAGAATGTTTGGCCAATTTTTTCCACTCTCGTTTTCCTATCTGTTTCTGTACTTTCCCCAGTCTTTGTGTGTTTGTGTTGATCTTATTTGGCCTGTCTGGGTGGAAGTTCTTTATCTCGGTACGGAGTTTCCTGTACAAAGGCAGGGTGAATGAAACTGTACCAAGGGAGGGTAGTGAAACTGAACCAAGGCAGGGTAGTGAAACCGCACCAAGGGAGGGTAGTGAAACTGTACCAAGGCAGGGTAGTGAAACTGTACCAAGGCAGGGTGGTGAAACTGTACCAAGGCGGGGTGAATGAAACTGTACCAAGGAAGGGTGAATGAAACCGTACCAAGGGAGGGTAGTGAAACTGTACCAAGGCAGGGTAGTGAATCTGTACCAAGGCAGGGTGAATGAAAATGTACCAAGGCAGGATAGTGAAACTGTACCAAGGCAGGGTAGTGACACTGTACCAAGGCAGGGTGAATGAAGCTGTACCAAGGCAGGGTAGTGACACTGTACCAAGGCAGGGTAGTGAAACTGTATATATACTGTCTGTATATATAAACTGTCGTCCATTTATCACGTAAAGCTTCTTACATACCATTTTTTTTATTTTTAAATTTTCCCTCACATTCAGCTTTACTGCAGCTTCGCATTTTTATGCCTTAACCCTTTACTAGTGAAACTGTACCAAGGCAGGGTAGTGAATCTGTACCACGGCAGGGTGAATGAAACTGTACCAAGGCAGGGTAGTGAAACTGTACCAATTCAGGGTAGTGAAACTGTACAAGGCATGGTAGTGAAACTGTACCAAGGCAGGGTAGTGAAACTACCAAGGTATGGTGAATAAAACTGTACCATGCCAGGGTGGATGAAACTGAACCAAGGCAGGGTAAATGAAACTGTACCAAGGCAGGGGATACCGGTATATGTGGTATTTTGTTCCCATGATGTCAGGTAGAAAAAAATCATGTACAAATAACAGCTGAATCAGAAAGCAAAACATGAAAAGATAAGAGAAAATAATATTCAATAGGACAAGGCCAAATAAGATAATATAAGATAAGTTGTCACTGTAGGTTTGTTATGAGGTTTAGCTACATTCGCATGACGTGTTCGGAACAATGTATTTCTTTTGTCTAATCATAGGAGGAAGAAGTAGGTTTTACAACACTCAGAAAAAATGACAAACAAACAACAAAGAACAATATATGGTCCGAAGCAGGATCGAACCCGTACTCTTTGGCACTGCGGTGCTGAATTACCGCTTCGGAAGTTTTACTCTATGATAATATTCACTTATTATTCTTTGTCTCCAGTATTTCATTTGTGTTTGACATCTGTGCCATTGATGCATGAATGAGTTGTTTAGTTTAGTAGACAGTCATCCTCACTGCACGCTAAACATGTCCATAAGTACTCACATCTCCAACCCAGTATGTCTCTCAATGTGTGTCCAGACTGATGACTGCAGTTCTGTGCTGGTTTCTCCATCTTCTGTGTTTCTTCGCCCTCTGCTCCTTTCTGACATCTCCAGGTTTGACCTGATGTTCGTGAAGTCTGATCAACCACGTAGCGGATGTCCTATGCTTCCAGTAATAATTCACATTTCACAATTTTTTTCTTTTGCTATTTCAGACCTCCCTGTTTCCCTCTGTTTTTTTCAGGTTTCACTATTTTTCAATATGTTATTTATGACAATTTTCCTTAAGTTATTTCAGACTAACACCCCCCCCCCCCCACACCTTTTCCCCCCGTAATTTAGGACTATATTTTCCCTGTTATTTCAGACTACTTTATCGCCGTTATTTCAGGCACCCCCCTCCCTTTATTTCTGAATTTTCCCCCTTTTCATTCAGACTATCCCCCCCCTCCCCCGTTATTTCATACTATCCCCCCTTTTATTTAAGACTATCTCCCTCCTACCCCAGTTATTTCATACTACCCCCCCCCCTTATTTTAGACTACCCCCCCTTATTTCAGACTCCCCCCACCCCCGTTATTTCAAACTATTTTTCCTTCTCTTACTTCAAATAGCATGACCGGTTTTCATCTACCAGCATCTCCTTTCATACAAAGCGATCTTTCTCTTTGCTGGACTGTGATGGTTGACTTTATAACACCTGTGGGGTGTCAGGACTAATCTCTTTCTTTCTTTTATGTTCTTGGCATCTTGCTGTCTGGATGTTTGAGTAATGCACGGTTTTATAATATATTTCTTTTAAACTGGGATTTACATACTCCTATTGTATATGAAGAAATGTGGTTTTACATAAGAATGTTGAGAATACCATGGACAGCTAAGAAGAGTAATTAAAACGTTATGAAAGAGGTCAAAGTAAAAAGAGAGCTAATCTCCAATATTAGGAACAAACAATCATCATTTTTTGGTTATGTGATGAGAAGAGAACAGATGGAATATATTGTAACAACTGGGAAACTTGAGGGACGAAGAGATAGAAGGAAGCAAAGAGAAAAGATACTAGACAGATTAAGAGAATGGCATGGCAGAAGGTGAACAACAGAAATGATAAATAACTGCCGAGATCGAAAGTTGTGGAGAGACATGATCACCTACGCCAGCAGGCCCGGTACTTGATGATGATGATAATTATACATGAGGCATTGAGAAAGAGATATCTACTAGCACAGGCATGTCGTCCAGTCATTCAATAAGGTAAAACATTGGGCGTTCAACTAGTCCCCACTTCAGCACGAAGCCTAGAATTTACAAGTCAAATGTGTGATGCCTGAACTTATACACAGCAGAAACATGGAGAATTGTTTATACAAGAGAATGTCGACACTGAGGATTTGAAGGTCGCTGTCTTAAGAAGACTCTAAACATCCGTTAGGATCAACACATTCCGAACAAAGAAGTCGCCAGAGGATCAGGCATTAACAATAACTATAAAGATGTAAGAAATAGCTAAACTTCGTTCTACGAATGGAACGAAGCAGGTATTCGCATCCGCATCTAGCATTAACATGGACACCATCTGGTAAACGAAGAAGAGGCCGACAATTAGAGGCAAGGCGACGAAACAGACATGATGTCAGAGGCTGGCAGTTGTTGGCGTGGGTTGTCCATGCGTGCTTCAGCAGACCCGATTGGATGAAGTCACTTGTGGGTCGCATACCCTCCGACTGGAGTACAGAGGATTACGAAGAAAAGGCAGAAGAAGAAAGAAGGAAAAAGAAGAAGAAAGAGAGGCAGAAGAAGAGAGGAAGAAGAAGAAAGAGAAGAAGAGGAAGAAAGAGAAGAAGAAGAAGAAAGAGAGGAAGAAGAAGAAAGAGAGGAAGAATAAGAAAGAGAAGAAGAAGAAGAAGAAGAAAGAGGAGAAGAAGAAGAAAGAGAGGAAGAATAAGAAAGAGAAGAAGAAGAAAGAGAGGAAGAAGAAGAAAGAGAAGAAGAAGAAGAAAGAGAAGAAGAAAAAAGAGAGGAAGAAGAAGAAAGAGAGGAAGAAGAAAAAAGAGAAGAAGAAAAAAGAGGAAGAAGAAGAAAGAGAAGAAGAAAAAAGAGGAAGAAGAAAAAAGAGAGGAAGAAGAAGAAAGAGAGGAAGAAGAAGAAAGAGAAGAAGAAGAAGAAGAAGAAGAAAGAGAGGAAGAAGAAGAAAGAGAGGAAGAAGAAGAAAGAGAAGAAGAAGAAGAAGAAGAAAGAGAGGAAGAAGAAGAAAGAGAGGAAGAAGAAGAAAGAGAAGAAGAAGAAGAAAGAGAGGAAGAAGAAGAAAGAGAGGAAGAAGAAAAAAGAGAGTAAAAAGAAAAGAAAAAGAGAAAGAAGAAGAAAGAGAGGAAGAAGAAGTAAAAGAAAGAGGCGTCGACGGTAACGTGCAAGCAATTCACAGGGGAAGTAATTAGTCAGCACTTCTAGGGTGCGTAGGTTCCGACTCCTCCAGCATAGCCAGGGAAGTCAAGAAAGGCATTGCAGCTACCAAATCACCAGGCTGGGTCGCAGAGCTACACACTCGACCACTGGGGGGCTAGGACAGCAGCAGCATCGCCAGTGTTTGGTTGTTGTTGTAGTTAGAGTCATCATCACGGCATATCGAACGAGTTCTGCGACACCCCCCTCGACAATCTCGAGAAAATCAAATGAGAACCCAGACCCACGTGCACGAACTCCGTAGCACGGCCTTGGATCCACGGTGTGAGTCGGTTTTTGTTGACATTTAGTTCCCAGCCAGCGGGAAAATGTATGACCTGCTCTTTTCGATTTTAACAGCAAAGGGTTCTTTAACGTGCGCAAGTGCACACGAGACATCCTGTTTATTGTCGTTATCTGAGAGGGCTAGACGTCGCATCTTACTACCCAAGAGAGGGCTAGACGTCGCATCTTACTACCCAAGAGAATGGGGGTGGGATAACGCAAGAAGAAATCACGGATTAATTTTTTTTTTCTATTTTTGAAAGCCACCACCACTTCTGGTGGGCTTTGAACCCAGGTCATTCCTGTGTAGATGTCGACGTCGTAGCTCTAGACTCCCCAGCCTACCTATAATCATGTTCGGTACCTAAACGCAGCTGGTATTAAGACCAGGAAATAGATGCTATCAACACAACGTGTCACTTTAAGAACCTAATCCAGGAAGAATAGAACCCCTTAGTTCCTACATAGATCTCTCAACATAGAACTTTCAACATAGAACTTCCAACATAGAACTTTCAACATAGAACTTTCAACATAGAACTTCCAACATAGAACTTTCAACATAGAACTTCCAACATAGAACTTTCTACATAGAACTTCCAACATAGAACTTTCAACATAGAACTTCCAACATAGAACTTTCTACATAGAGCTTCTAACATAGAACTTTCAATATAGAACTTCCAACATAGAACTTTCAACATAGAACTTTCAACATAGAACTTTCAACATATAACTTTCAACATAGAACTTTCAACATAAAACTTTCAACATAGAACTTCCAACATAGAACTTTCCACATAGAACTTCCAACATAGAACTTCCAACATAGAACTTCCAGAAATGCTCCATGTCAACATACACCATCTTTGACATGACTGATAGCTGAGTTATTCTGTTCGCTTTCCCGCTTCATAAAAATATAAATAAAATACAAAATAAATACTTAGCTCAAAAACCAATGTGGTGTCTAGATTTGTGACGTTATTCGAAAACGTAGTAGGCAATCCCTGACTTAAGACTTCCATTAAGCAGCGCTTGCATCCACTTGCGTTGGTCGTGTAGCCACGTTATTGCCAGTGGGTGTATTTCTACGTAATTGGGATGAAGTAAAGAAAACAAAAGGGATTGACAGTTCATTAACGTTCAGGTATTTTTGTTTGTTTGTTTCGTTTTTCAATCTGAAGTATAAAGGTGTGTGTGTCTGTGTGTGTGTGAGAGAGAGAGAGAGAGAGAGAGAGAGAGAGAGAGAGACAGAAGTAGCAGTCGCAGAGAGATATGAAGAGAAACAATCAGAGAGGGAAGTATAAAAAAACAGAAGTACAAAGATATATATATTATTTTTTTTTTCGTTTGCCAGCTTTGACATCTGAAGAAGTCCCTAGAGACTGGGAACTGAATTTTGCGTGTTAATCCGTTTATCCCTGGCAGCCGTGTGCACAGGGGTCCCTCGCCGCACAGGCAGATAATTCCGTCTTTGGAGGTACTCATATTTTTTTCGTCCATGAGTAATTGACATTTGAAGCCTGGCCTCGCTGCTGAGACCAAGGGTGGTTGTCACTGAGACCAGGGGTGGTTGTCACTGAGACCAGGGGTGGTTGTCACTGAGACCAGGGGTGGTTGTCACTGAGACCAGGGGTGGTTGTCACTGAGACCAGGGGTGGTTGTCACTGAGACCAGAGGTGGTTGTCACTGAGACCAGGGGTGGTTGTCACTGAGACCAGGGGTGGTTGTCACTGAGACCAGGGGTGGTTGTCACTGAGACCAGGGTGGTTGTCACTGAGACCAGAGGTGGTTGTCACTGAGACCAGGGGGTGGTTGCTGCAGAGATAAATTGTAAATAAAATTCCCAACCGTACAAAGCTATAGAAACATGTAGAGAGGGGCACATAATGTGTGTGGTGTGGAAGAGGAGAGAACAAAGAATAGCTGATGAATAAAGAAGTACAAAACTACGAATTGTAAAAAGCTATATTTACTCAACATTCCTGTATGGCGCAGAAACTTGGAGAAAACAAGAAATGAGAACACAAAATTAAAGCCCTTTAATTGTTGATTTGTTGAGAAGTGGGTAGAATTGGGTGGAAGGAAAAGTAGAAAAACAAGAACGTTGTGAATGAGCTGAAAATGAAATCAAAAGTACTTAACACAATTCGGAAAAAGGCAACACAATTTTAGGAGACATGTGAAGAGACAGAACACCTTTCTAAAAGTCATATTGGAAGGGAAGGTACAAGATAGACGAGACAGAGGCAGACCAAGACTAAAGTGGACTGATAACATCAAAATGTGGAAATGTGAACCTATAACAACATACGCTGTCAAGAAAAGAGACGGAGTAAAATGGCGCTTCATGGTAGCCAACCTTCGATGTGGAGACGGCACACAATGATGTTGTTTAATATACAAAGGGGAGACAAGAGAAGAAAGTCCGCAACGAAGACGTTTGTATGTCTATGTATGTCTATGTATGTCTGTGTATGTCTATGTATGTCTATGTATGTCTATGTATGTCTGTGTATGTCTATGTATGTCTATGTATGTCTATGTTTGTCTGTGTATGTCTGTGTATGTCTGTGTATGTCTATGTATGTCTATGTATGTCTATGTATGTCTGTGTATGTCTGTGTATGTCTGTGTATGTCTGTGTATGTCTATGTATGTCTATGTATGTCTGTGTATGTCTGTGTATGTCTGTGTATGTCTATGTATGTCTGTGTATGTCTGTGTATGTCTGTGTATGTCTGTGTATGTCTATGTATGTATATGTATGTCTGTGTATGTCTGTGTATGTCTATGTATGTCTGTGTATGTCTATGTATGTATATGTATGTATATGTATGTCTGTGTATGTCTATGTATGTCTATGTATGTCTATGTATGTATATGTATGTATATATATAATTCCATCCAATGAAACAAATATCCTATGTCAGAAGTCATAGTCCATAGTCAATTAATGTTAGAAAACATATTTTAAAAGTGCTGCATGGAATTAGGTTTTTCTATATGGAAGTTAGTCAAGGACGATAAGCTAAACAACGCAAAGAACATTAGAAGTAGTTGAGATATGGTTTATCAGAAGAATGTTACGAATTTCATGGATAGCAAAAATTACAAATGAAGAAAGTTTAAAACAAGTTGGAGAAATAAGGAATATAATAAAAATCATAAAGAAGAGACGATCTACATTTATTGGACATGGCATGCGTAAAGATGGCATGAGAATACTATAACAACAGCCAAAATGAATGGAAAGAAAAGCAGAGGAAAGCCGAGAGAAAAACAAAATAAACAGCTTAACTAAATTGCATAATAAAAGTTCACTGACTGAAATTATGAGATGATTAAAGGACCGAGTGATATAGAGATAGATGATCGCCTACGTGACCCGGTATGGCTCATGATATATAAATCTCTCTCTCTCTCTCTCTCCCTCTATCTATCTATCTATCTATCTATCTATCTATCTATCTATCTATCTATCTATCTATCTATCTATCTATCTATCTCTATCTATCTATCTATCTATCTATCTATCTATCTATCTATCTATCTATCTATCTATCTATCTATCTATCTATCTATCTATCTATCTATCTATCTATCTATCTATCTATCTATCTATCTATCTATCTATCTATCTATCTATCTATCTATCTATCTATCTATCTATCTATCTATCTATCTATCTATCTATCTATCTATCTATCTATCTATCTATCTATCTATCTATCTATCTATCTATCTATCTATCTATCTATCTATCTATCTATCTATCTATCTATCTATCTATCTATATATATATATATATATATGGGGGGGGGAAGGTTCAGGGGAGAGGGAGAAAGTTAGTTTGGACGGAACTAGACGCGTATTTGATAGAGTATAACTTAACTATGTTAAGTATAACTTAACTATCATATCCTCTGTTTTAGTTTACAACTAAAAAAAAAATGCACACAAAAACTCACAAACTGGCCAATAAATATAACTGAAATATAAAGACAATAAAACAGGTTAACAATTTTGATTTGATTACTATAATCTATGTAGCAATGAACAATACACCAAACAATTATACATCACAATTTGATACATCAAACACATACACTCGTCAACTAAACATTGGTCAATTATACACCAAGGAGCTAACAACTGTCCATCTATAGTTCTATACACATCAATCAACGATACATCAAATAAATATACACCAGCCAGCAATAAAGCGAAGCAGCTATATAGAAACCACCTATACTCCAGGCTGAAGGGACCACAACAAAGTGCACCCCTTAATACGTGAATTCCTCATCCATGCGCCGACACTTATTTTTTGTTCAGCAGTAATCGTTTGATGTGTACCCGACCTAGCTCCGATAGTTAATTGTGTCTGTTGATTACTCATGTTTGGTCCAGTGTAGGAATTTATTACCGAAGTATTTATTGACCACTTTATTGGATTTGTTGGTAATCTATTTGTTGATGCTGCATTTTATATTATTTTACTTGTCGTTATTCAATTTGTTATTATTTCATTTGTCGTCATTTCATTTGTTGTTATTTCATTTATTGTAAACAGGAGATTTTTTATTCTGTTTTAATTCAATTTATTTTACATTTCTGGTATTACTTGCTTTCCGCTTATTATTCAAATCTTTTTGTTACTCTTTTATTGATATCTCTCTCTCTTTCTCTCTCCTCCCTCCCAAACTCATACTTTATTACTGTCGAATCCTTTTGTTGTGTTTCTTGCTCTTGTTTATATTATTCTCGTCAGCATCATCACTACGAGCCGTTACCCATCGGAGTTTAGCTACCATGGAGCCCCAATTCCAAACTGTCTCTTACTTTGATAGTGCAGGTTGTCATAGACTAATATATCATATCTTTTGATGTTACTTTTGTCTTTTTGTCCATGTTAGTCTGTCTGCATCTGCCTCTTTTACATTTTATTCCCACGAAGCAATATTGTTATCCAATTTGCTTTCTGCTGTTTTGGTAGCGTTCCGGTACGGATGGAGTCGCTTACTGTCAACTAAAAGTCCATGGTGAACACATTTGTTATTAATTTAGTCTACGGGTAAGTCTTTGTCTCCCAGCGCCAGGTGAGGCGCTACCTGATGAATCACACTTGCAAACACGTGATCCAACCAGACCCCCCATTGTCCATTTAACATGCCTTTGTGCCTTGCACTGTCAATTAAAATTACATCCACGTCGTCACGAGTTTTAACGCTACGCCCTCGTCATACGCTCGGTCTGACGGGAGAGAGTTTCATCGGTCGATTACCCCATAGCAGATACGCCCTCTGAATTTATTTTAATTGGACATTTTTAATTTGAAAGAAAAAAAAAAGGAGGAAGATTATTTTCTCCACAATTATGGAAGATTTTATTGTGAGGCTGACACTCTTGTATAGAATAACATCCTTTTCATCAATCATCCTTATCCTTGTCATAATCATCATCCACATAATAGTAGTTATCGTGCTTATCATTATCCGTTATCTCATTTTGATCGTACTCCTCGTCGTCGTCATCGTTCTCATTGATTCTCTGCCTCTTTCTGTAAATCATCGTAAAAAAAAGTAAACTACCCCCGTCACGAAAAGTGACGTATAGGCAATATGGTGTTAGTGACCATAAGTTTTACAGACCTTCAGCACATGATTTTTGAGGTAATGTGGTCGGTATTACGCCCGTGCCGCTTTACTTTCCCAGAAAACATCCGGTACCCATTAAAGGCTGGGTGAACCGGAAGTCGTCGGTTGGGGATCGAACGGCTCAAAGGTCGCTGGATCCATAACAACAACCATATAAGTCAGTTACAAGTCAGTTATAAGTCAGTTATTACTTCGGGGCTGTATTATCCATCTTCTGGCATCTTCAACAAATCAATTTTGGTTCCGAACATAATGACCTAGTGCCTGCTTCAGAACACTTCAAGGAGGTGTCAAGAGGGAGCCAGTGCATTTGGAGTAGAACACTCTCCATATTATTTGCACAGGCATAGCAAGAAAACGGAAATGCCAGTTCCAGCCTGGCTAGGACACAGAACCAACATGGCTTCTTAGTCATAATTCTCTATCAGCGGAAGAAACTTGGGAAATTTGACGTCAGCTCGTAAAACAGGAAGACGGTGGTGGAAAGGGGGTTGGGGGGGGGGGCACATAAACACTTCAGGAAGAGATGCCGTTAAAATCAGAAAGACAAAAGGTGCAGGTGGAGGCAGACAAGGCCATGCACCATAAATAGATCTTGTTCACTGTGCAATCGGGTCTATCTAACATTCGTAGATTCGGTCGCGATGAACGCTACTCAGAAAAACAGCATTCAGCTTAGTACATAAAGTGAAGAGCCCCGTCACGCCAAGTGGCGCCTAGGGAATATGGTGTTAGTGACCATATTTTTTTTTGTAGACCGTCGGCACATGATTTTTGGGGTAATGTGGTCGGTATTACGCCCGTGCCACTTTACTTTACCAGAAAAATAATCCGGCGCCAATTTAAGGCTGGGTGAATCCGGAAGCCGTCAACGAGTATCGAACTCTACCTCTTGTCGTTTGTAGTCCAGTTCATTAACCAATGAGCTATCGTAGCCCCTAGCATCCAGCATAAGACACTAATATTTTACCAAAGTGACAAATCATAATTGTATGCTACCAACCGCTGTTAAGACGTCAAAGCCCATAAATGTCACAGTCCACGTGCAGACCAAATACTTTCATTCACCTTGACCCCGATCCGCAGGTTTTAACACCTGGATGAAGACCAATGATAGGCAGACTTTCGAATTATAAAAAAACACGAGTTTTCTGTCCATTTTTCACTTGTTCCGGATGTCATCCCAGATTTCACATTCCGAAACTCGTCAGTTCTGACGTCCCTTTATTTTTCTGAACCCAATTACTGTTTTTGCAGTCGCGAGAAAAATGTAGACAATGTCCTTGACGTGGTTAGTGTCTACCTTTTGTCTATTTGTGAACCAGTGTCATGCAGTTGTGTGCCGTGTTGATATGGTCAAGTATAATCACATGTGACGTCTGTGCATATTTTCAAGAACTGGTTTCTGAAAAGGGCGTGCATTTGGGATACGTGAAAGCGTTAGCAGGATCGACTTTTGATGCTCGTGCTAGGACTGGCCTCGTTTTGACGAGACCACTGGGGTAGCTGAAGTTGACATCTGGAGATAAGGAACAACGATAGAGTGACATGCATGAAGTCAGACGATGTCAGGGTTTATGAAGTCAGACGATGTCAGGGTTTATGAAGGACAGAGTCAAGATTTGTGACAATCAGATGATGTCAGGATTTGTGAAGTCAGACAGTCAGAATTTGTGAAGTTATTTAGAGTTAGGATTTGTGAAGTCAGCTAGAGTTAGAATTTGTGAAGTCAGACAGTCAGAATTTGTGAAGTCAGCTAGAGTTAGGATTTGTGAAGTCAGTTAGAGTTAGGATTTGTGAAGTCAGCTAGAGTTAGGATTTATGAAGTCAGCTAGAGTTAGGATTTGTGAAGTCAGCTAGAGTTAGGATTTGTGAAGTCAGCTAGAGTTAGGATTTGTGAAGTCAGCAAGAGTCAGGATTTGTGTAGTCAGACAGTCAGAATTTGTGAAGTCAGCTAGAGTTAGGATTTGTGAAAACAGTTTAAAGATTTGTGGAGTCAGCTAGTCAGGATTTGCGAAATCAGTTTAAAGATTTGTGGAGTCAGCTAGTCAGGATTTGCGAAATCAGTTTCAAGATTTGTGAAGTCAGCTAGTCAGGATTTGCGAAATCAGTTTCAGGATTTGTGAAGTCAGACAGTGAGATCAAAGAGGGAAAGCAACCTGATACCTTAAAATTACCGTGCTGAAGGTGAATGTCATGGGCTGCTTGCGTTCCTTCGATGAATAGTTAGATCTCCATGTTATCCGCTCTTGATGAATAGTTAGATCTACTTGTTATCCGATCTTGATGAATAGTTAGATATCCTTGTTATCCGCCCTCGATGAATAGTTAGATCTCCTTGTTATCCGCCTTTGATGAATAGTTAGATCTACTTGTTATCCGCCTTTGATGAATAGTTAGATCTCCTTGTTATCCGATCTTGATGAATAGTTAGATCTACTTGTTATCCGATCTTGATGAATAGTTAGATCTACTTGTTATCCGATCTTGATGAATAGATCTACTTGTTATCCTATCTTGATGAATAGTTAGATCTCCTTGTTATCCGCCCTCGAACGACGCTTAGTGGGCGTGGAAGCATTGTTTTGTGGTTTGCAGTAGAACTGTTACATTTGCGCCTTTCGGCCTACCACATCCGACATCCGCACGGCGTTTGTTGGTACCGGATTGCCTTTACTCTCAATCCCCACTCACTTGACGAGGCTAAACCGGGTAGCCTGTTTCTAAGGGCAATGCGAACATATGGAGGAAGATCTGGATAGTTCTGGATCATCGATCGTGGCCCAAGCCCTCAGTGATGAGTCGCTGGCAAGTTTCAACAATTTTGCTGAACGGCACCCATTTTTTTGGGCTGAACGGCGCAAGATATCGCTCCTGGTTGTAAATGACAACACAAATCATATACGTCTGTTTAACGACCTTATGGACGGACGATGAAGGGGATTTTGTCGTTACCGAATGCAAGTAGAAGAAAAATTGGCACTGAGCTGCTCAAGAGTAGATCTGTGACCTTCTTGAAATGCGCCAGCTCTGCCAAACCAATTACCAAACGTTCTCATGAGAACTTTGGTGTGATAACAGGTTTATATAAGAAATAAATTGAAAAAAAGCATCGCTGTAAATATGCACTTGACAGCTGGCACCAAAACTGACAGCCGACATGAAATGCATTATTCTCAGATCTAGGTGTCAGATAAGAGCGCCAGAATTCACACTTCAATTATTGCTATCCTTATTCATCTACGTCACTTGTCAGATTTAATCTGCTCCCTCAGTGGTCTTCATCTTGTTACCATCGTAGACACCATTCCAGACACTGCGTGTATCATCTCAGTGGTCTTCATCTTGTTACCATCGTAGACACCATTCCAGACACTGCGTGTATCATTATTGCTAGAAGATACATTTATCGTAGACATCATTCCAGACACTGCGTGTATCATTATTGCTAGAAGATACATTTATCGTAGACATCATTCCAGACACTGCGTGTATCATTATTGCTAGAAGATACATTTATCGTAGACATCATTCCAGACACTGCGTGTATCATTATTGCTAGAAGATACATTTATCGTAGACATCATTCCAGACACTGCGTGTATCATTATTGCTAAAAGATACATTTATCGTAGACATCATTCCAGACACTGCGTGTATCATTATTGCTAGAAGATACATTTATCGTAGACATCATTCCAGACACTGCGTGTATCATTATCGCTAGAAGATACATTTATCGTAGACATCATTCCAGACACTGCGTGTATCATTATCACTAGAAGATACATTTATCGTAGACATCATTCCAGACACTGCGTGTATCATTATCGCTAGAAGATACATTTATCGTAGACATCATTCCAGACACTGCGTGTATCATTATCACTAGAAGATACATTTATCGTAGACATCATTCCAGACACTGCGTGTATCATTATCACTAGAAGATACATTTATCGTAGACATCATTCCAGACACTGCGTGTATCATTATCGCTAGAAGATACATTTATCGTAGACATCATTCCAGACACTGCGTGTATCATTATCACTAGAAGATACATTTATCGTAGACATCATTCCAGACACTGCGTGTATCATTATCGCTAGAAGATACATTTATCGTAGACATCATTCCAGACACTGCGTGTATCATTATCGCTAGAAGATACATTTATCGTAGACACCATTCCAGACACTGCGTGTATCATTATCACTAGAAGATACATTTATCGTAGACATCATTCCAGACACTGCGTGTATCATTATCACTAGAAGATACATTTAAATTTGCACGAGATTAATAATTTACATCGCACGTACACATTTTACCGCCAACTCGTGCAGCTGTCAAAAGAGCAGAAACCAAAATTCTATTTCCTTCGGGAGACAGGATGGTCTCGAGGCAAGACGTCGGTCTGGAGACAGAGTGGTCGTGAGTTCAAATCCCGGCTGCAGTAGTTGGGATTCTTATTTATTTTTTCTCTCTGTTCTCAGCAGCGAGGCCCGGCTTGAAACGTCAATTATTCATCGACGGAAAAAAATATGAGTATCTCCGAAGTTGGAGTTATCTGCCTGTGCGGAGAGGGACACCTGTGCACACGGCTGCCAGGTAAAAACGGATCAACACGAAAAATTCAGTTCCTAGTCTGCAGGGACTTCGCCAGATGTGAACCTAAAGAGCTAAAGAGAACCCCTAGAATGAAACGTACAACAAATGCGGTTACGTTGAAAAAAGTCAATAACTCGGCTTTTTGAAGAAGATGCTAACTTCACAGTTTGCAAATAGCTACCAAGATGGCACTACCACGTCGCTAGATGATTGATATGTGATTTGATTCAAATGTTTGTGAGCAGTTCGATATCTATCGATAAATAATCAAATTAGAGAGACATAAAATTAGTGATTTTTAAATATTGCTTTTGTCCGATGTTGTATTTCTGTATTATTTACCCGTAAAAGGGCGTTAATTGGGCGTAATTTTCACTTGTCGTAGATTGCGAAAAGTGTGATATCTCCAACTTGTATCCGAAAACATCGGATGGGATGGGCAGGTTGTATTATCCAACAAAATTATTTTTTTTTTAAAGTGGAGATTCCGTGAGCATGGGCAACCTCTAACCTTTGCACCCTCAATCCATTCTCTGAACGGTTTGACGCAACAAGCGTCAGAGCAGAAGTACAGAATATGAACGATGATGCACACGCTAAGAGTCAGTTGGCATTGATGCTTCTCGGTGTTGGGGCGGCTGACAGGTAGGCAAATATTTAGACATGTGACACTTGCGCTGAAGGTGTGTTATGAGGGTTTGTTTGAGCTTAGGGGTGTGATTGAAGGCAAAGTAGAACATGCAGATAGCAATTTGATAAGTGCATCAGAAACGGGAGAATATTAATTGGCAGGAAAATAACATTGGAGCTAGGTTTGTTTCCGCGAAGCTCGGATGAGGCTTTCAAATCGTGGTGTCGTAAACAGCTTTTGTGTGAAATGTGTGGACGACAATAGAAAAGTTGAGCGTGAGGTGTTGATACGTAGATACGTTGTAATGTAGTTTGTAGTTGAACCGTGGTATTTGCGTCTTTAGGCCCAACACATCCGAATTCAGCATGTTATTTTTTGAGTACCGGGTTGTCTTCCCTCTTCGATCGCTACAAAATTGACAAGACTGGATAGATTAGTCTGTTACTGGAGTCACCGCGATGAGGTGGAGTTGGGTCTGGATGGTTCTGGTTCACGGACCCTGGCTCAAACAATCAGTTGTGGATCGATAACAGGTTCCACCTCTGTTTCTCTGATGCACCTTTCTTCTTCTTCTTTTTCGTCTTCACCTTCTTCTTCTTCTACCTTTCAGCTCCCTGTGGAGCATAGGTCCTCAACAAACGCTTTCCAAGTTTTTTGCCATTCTTTTAAGATCATTCCATGTCTTCCCCATCATCTTCATCTCTGCTTCTATCTGTCTTCTCCAAGAATTCGTTGGTCTTCCTCTTTGTCTTTTCCCCTGGGGATTCCAAAAAAGAGCCTTTTGTGTAATACTCTCAGTTGGCTTCCGCAGTGTGTGTGCTATCCAGCGTCATCGTCTTCGCTGTATCTCTTTATCCACTGGTATTTGATTTTTACATTTCCATAATTCTATGTGAGTTCTTTTGTCCTGCCATTTCCATCCTTTTATTCTGCGTATGCATCCATTAATGAATGTCTGTATCTTCATGATTGTCAATTTTGTTGTTCTCCATGTTTCACAGCCATATAATAGGACCGCCTTAACATTTGAGTTGAAAATTTTTATTTTTGTATTTAACCTAATTTCTTTGGATTTCCATGTGTTTCCCAGTGCAATGAAAGCTCCTCTTGCTTTTGATATCCTTATTTTGATATCATTTTCTGATCCTCCCTCTTTATCTATATTACTACCCAAATATATGTAAGATGATGCACCTTTGCTCCCTTTCATTTTCTTTACTCTCCAATCTCGAAGTTTAAAGTTGTTTTTGTTTTTCTGTCTCCTTCTATCATAGTTTATTATTAATTCTGTTCTAGTCTCGTCTAGTCTTTTGCCTCCTTCCGTAGGAAGACGTCTTTTGCAGCAGCTGCCAAACGCCCACCCTTAAACTGGATTCAACTTTTTAATGAAAGAGCATAACTGGTGTGAACGCTTTGATTTATTGACAAACATGACTGGAATTAGCTGCTAAGATACCTGATTATAATCAGGCGAATACGGGGCTCACAGTCAACCGTGGGTTTTGTTTATTTACGATTTTTAACGGTTTACATCAGGTAAGGCGTGATATCTCTCTCTCTCTCTGCGATCAGGACTCAATCAGAGTAGGATTCCAGACTCCCACATGAAGTCTGCTGTCAGGCTAAGTGTGTTGATCGCCCCCACAGACAGAACATCTCAAGTAGAGTTCGCCAGATTCACTCTGATTGAACACCCGTTAATACGTTGCACTGTGTTCTGCGAGGCGTGATATGAACCAAACATTCTTAACTTCTACTAGCTAAACCACTAAGAGTAGCTCTTATTTTTATATCGTGTGGATACCAGGGTCCTCACTACGGTGAGGGAAGTAGAGAATAGTGCATTGTCACCTGCCACGTCCGTGTGGCTACCAGGGCCCTGACCACAGAAGGGAGAGAAGAATAGAGCCGCTGTCACCTGCCACGTCCGTGTGGCTACCAGGGCCCTGACCACAGAAGGGAGAGAAGAATAGAGCCACTGTTACCTGCCACGGCCGTGTGGCTACCAGGGCCCTGACCACAGAAGGGAGAGAAGAATAGAGCCGCTGTCACCTGCCACGTCCGTGTGGCTACGAGGGCCCTGACCACAGAAGGGAGAGAAGAATAGAGCCGCTGTCACCTGCCACGGCCGTGTGGCTACCAGGGCCCTGACCACAGAAGGGAGAGAAGAATAGAGCCGCTGTTACCTGCCACGTCAATGTGGCTACCAGGGCCCTGACCACAGAAGGGAGAGAAGAATAGAGCCGCTGTCACCTGCCACGTCCGTGTGGCTACTAGGGCCCTGACCACAGAAGGGAGAGAAGAATAGAGCCGCTGTCACCTGCCACGTCCGTGTGGCTACCAGGGCCCTGACCACAGAAGGGAGAGAAGAATAGAGCCGCTGTCACCTGCCACGTCCGTGTGGCTACCAGGGCCCTGACCACAGAAGGGAGAGAAGAATAGAGCCGCTGTCACCTGCCACGTCCGTGTGGCTACCAGGGCCCTGACCACAGAAGGGAGAGAAGAATAGAGCCGCTGTCACCTGCCACGGCCGTGTGGCTACCAGGGCCCTGACCACAGAAGGGAGAGAAGAATAGAGCCGCTGTCACCTGCCACGGCCGTGTGGCTACCAGGGCCCTGACCACAGAAGGGAGAGAAGAATAGAGCCGCTGTCACCTGCCACGGCCGTGTGGCTACCAGGGCCCTGACCACAGAAGGGAGAGAAGAATAGAGCCGCTGTCACCTGCCACGTCCGTGTGGCTACCAGGGCCCTGACCACAGAAGGGAGAGAAGAATAGAGCCGCTGTCACCTGCCACGTCCGTGTGGCTACCAGGGCCCTGACCACAGAAGGGAGAGAAGAATAGAGCCGCTGTCACCTGCCACGTCCGTGTGGCTACCAGGGCCCTGACCACAGAAGGGAGAGAAGAATAGAGCCGCTGTCACCTGCCACGGCCGTGTGGCTACCAGGGCCCTGACCACAGAAGGGAGAGAAGAATAGAGCCGCTGTCACCTGCCACGGCCGTGTGGCTACCAGGGCCCTGACCACAGAAGGGAGAGAAGAATAGAGCCGCTGTCACCTGCCACGGCCGTGTGGCTACCAGGGCCCTGACCACAGAAGGGAGAGAAGAATAGAGCCGCTGTCACCTGCCACGTCCGTGTGGCTACCAGGGCCCTGACCACAGAAGGGAGAGAAGAATAGAGCCGCTGTCACCTGCCACGTCCGTGTGGCTACCAGGGCCCTGACCACAGAAGGGAGAGAAGAATAGAGCCGCTGTCACCTGGCACGGCCGTGTGGCTACTAGGGCCCTGACCACAGAAGGGAGAGAAGAATAGAGCCGCTGTCACCTGCCACGTCCGTGTGGCTACCAGGGCCCTGACCACAGAAGGGAGAGAAGAATAGAGCCGCTGTTACCTGCCACGTCCGTGTGGCTACCAGGGCCCTGACCACAGAAGGGAGAGAAGAATAGAGCCGCTGTCACCTGCCACGTCCGTGTGGCTACCAGGGCCCTGACCACAGAAGGGAGAGAAGAATAGAGCCGCTGTCACCTGCCACGTCCGTGTGGCTACCAGGGCCCTGACCACAGAAGGGAGAGAAGAATAGAGCCGCTGTTACCTGCCACGTCCGTGTGGCTACCAGGGCCCTGACCACAGAAGGGAGAGAAGAATAGAGCCGCTGTCACCTGCCACGTCCGTGTGGCTACCAGGGCCCTAACCACAGAAGGGAGAGAAGAATAGAGCCACTGTCACCTGCCACGTCCGTGTGGCTACCAGGGCCCTGACCACAGAAGGGAGAGAAGAATAGAGCCGCTGTCACCTGCCACGTCCGTGTGGCTACCAGGGCCCTGACCACAGAAGGGAGAGAAGAATAGAGCCGCTGTTACCTGCCACGTCCGTGTGGCTACCAGGGCCCTGACCACAGAAGGGAGAGAAGAATAGAGCCGCTGTCACCTGCCACGTCCGTGTGGCTACCAGGGCCCTGACCACAGAAGGGAGAGAAGAATAGAGCCGCTGTCACCTGCCACGTCCGCGTGGCTACCAGGGCCCTGACCACAGAAGGGAGAGAAGAATAGAGCCGCTGTTACCTGCCACGTCCGTGTGGCTACCAGGGCCCTGACCACAGAAGGGAGAGAAGAATAGAGCCGCTGTTACCTGCCACGGCCGTGTGGCTACCAGGGCCCTGACCACAGAAGGGAGAGAAGAATAGAGCCGCTGTCACCTGCCACGTCCGTGTGGCTACCAGGGCCCTGACCACAGAAGGGAGAGAAGAATAGAGCCACTGTCACCTGCCACGGCCGTGTGGCTACCAGGGCCCTGACCACAGATGGGAGAGAAGAATAGAGCCGCTGTTACCTGCCACGTCCGTGTGGCTACCAGGGCCCTGACCACAGATGGGAGAGAAGAATAGAGCCGCTGTCACCTGCCACGGCCGTGTGGCTACCAGGGCCCTGACCACAGATGGGAGAGAAGAATAGAGCCACTGTCACCTGTCACGTCCGTGTGGCTACCAGGGCCCTGACCACAGAAGGGAGAGAAGAATAGAGCCACTGTCACCTGCCACGTCCGTGTGGCTACCAGGGCCCTGACCACAGAAGGGAGAGAAGAATAGAGCCACTGTCACCTGCCACGTCCGTGTGGCTACCAGGGCCCTGACCACAGATGGGAGAGAAGAATAGAGCCGCTGTTACCTGCCACGTCCGTGTGGCTACCAGGGCCCTGACCACAGAAGGGAGAGAAGAATAGAGCCGCTGTCACCTGCCACGTCCGTGTGGCTACCAGGGCCCTGACCACAGAAGGGAGAGAAGAATAGAGCCGCTGTCACCTGCCACGTCCGTGTGGCTACCAGGGCCCTGACCACAGAAGGGAGAGAAGAATAGAGCCGCTGTCACCTGCCACGTCCGTGTGGCTACCAGGGCCCTGACCACAGAAGGGAGAGAAGAATAGAGCCGCTGTCACCTGCCACGTCCGTGTGGCTACCAGGGCCCTGACCACAGATGGGAGAGAAGAATAGAGCCGCTGTTACCTGCCACGTCCGTGTGGCTACCAGGGCCCTGACCACAGAAGGGAGAGAAGAATAGAGCCACTGTCACCTGCCACGTCCGTGTGGCTACCAGGGCCCTGACCACAGAAGGGAGAGAAGAATAGAGCCACTGTCACCTGCCACGTCCGTGTGGCTACCAGGGCCCTGACCACAGAAGGGAGAGAAGAATAGAGCCGCTGTCACCTGCCACGTCCGTGTGGCTACCAGGGCCCTGACCACAGATGGGAGAGAAGAATAGAGCCGCTGTCACCTGCCACGTCCGTGTGGCTACCAGGGCCCTGACCACAGATGGGAGAGAAGAATAGAGCCGCTGTCACCTGCCGTTCATGTCGTTAGAGGCGACGAAGGAGATTGGTTATCAAGATCTTCGACCGTGCTACGCAGTTCATGCTTCTGAGCTGAAACCATCATCAGTGCTTTCGCTAGTGTTTTTTCAGCATGCTTCATACTGGAGAAGGGGGGAGTAGTTGGTCTCGAAATGAAGAAGAAAAAGAAAAGAGGTAGAGGATGAAGAAGAAGAGAAAGAAAAGAAGAAGAGGATGAAGAAGAAGAGAAAGAAAAGAGGAAGAGGATGAAGAAGAATAAAAAAGAAAAGAAGAAGATGAAGAAGAAGGAAAAAGAAAAGAAGAAGAGATGAAGAAGAAGAAAAAAGAAAAGAAGTGGATGAAAAAGATGAAGAGGTTGAAGAAGAAGAAAAAGAAAAGAAGAAGAAGAGATGAAGAAGAAGAAAAAGAAAAGAAGAAGAGGATGAAGAAGAAGAAAAAAGAAAAGAAGAGGATGAAAAAGATGAAGAGGTTGAAGATGAAGTAAAAGAAGAGGAATGAAAGGAAGAATAAGAAAAAGAAGAAGGAAAAGAATGAAGAAAAAAAAAAGAAGAAGAATGCTATAGTGCATTATCATCCAACATGGTAAATAAAGAAGTGAGAATACGTTTCATATTTTGCTTTTTTACCCATTCAATTATTATCTTCCTTTCGCCAGCTTCCCTACACATCTGCCTAGCCTTAATCAATATTAGAATATTATGTCGACTAGCAAGAGAACCACTGTGCCTAAAAGTGTAGAACTTCCCTGACTTAAACTGTGTTGTGTCGCCTTGTGTTGGAGATACAGAGTACTACAAGCATTTCAATAAAATTACAATTATATGTATAGTGTTACAAGTATTTCAATACAATTACAATTATATGTATAGTGTTACAAGTATTTCAATACAATTACAATTATATGTATAGTGTTACAAGTATTTCAATACAATTACAATTATATGTATAGTGTTACAAGTATTTCAATAAAATTACAATTATATGTATAGTATTACAAGTATTTCAATAAAATTACAATTATATGTATAGTATTACAAGTAAAAGTAAAAAGTAAGTAAAGTACCCCCCGTCACGCCAAGTGGCGTATAGGGAAATATGGTGTTAGTGACCCTATATTTTACAGACCTTCAGCACATGATTTTTGGGGTAATGTGGTCGGTATTACGCCCGTGCTGCTTTTACTTTCCCAGAAAAAATCCGGTACCCATTTAAGGCTGGGTGAACCCGGAGCCGTCGGTTGGGATCGAACCCTACCCCTTGTCCGTAGTAGTCCAGTTCACTAACCACTGAGCTATCGCGGCTCCTACTAATTTTTAGGGAATTAGTATTACAAGTATTTCAATAAAATTAAATTATATGTATAGTATTACAAGTATTTCAATAAAATTACAATTATATGTATAGTGTTACAAGCATTTCAATAAAATTATATATATATATATATATATATATATATATATATATATATATATATATATATATAGTATTACAATTATTGCAACGGTTGGCTTACCACGGCAACAGCCGGGGTTCGTACCCTGGCGAGGACACCTGGGTTTTACTAATTCCCTAAAAATTAGTAGGAGCCGCGATAGCTCAGTGGTTAGTGAACTGGACTACTACGGACAAGGGGTAGGGTTCGATCCCAACCGACGGCTCCGGGTTCACCCAGCCTTAAATGGGTACCGGATTTTTTCTGGGAAAGTAAAAGCAGCACGGGCGTAATACCGACCACATTACCACAAAAATCATGTGCTGAAGGTCTGTAAAATATAGGGTCACTAACACCATATTTCCCTATACGCCACTTGGCGTGACGGGGGGTACTTTACTTACTTTTTACAATTATTGCAATAAAATTACAATTATATATTTAGTATTACAAGTATTGGGAGCCGCAATAGCTCAGTGGTTAGTGAACTGGACTACAAAGGACAAGGGGTAGGGTTCAATCCCAACCGAAGGCTTCCGGGTTCACCCAGCCTTAAATGGGTACCGGATTTTTTCTGGGAAAGTTAAGCTACACGGGCGTAATACCGACCATATTACCCCAAAAATCATGTGCTGAAGGTCTGTAAAATTTATGGTCGCTAACACCATATTCCCTATAGGCTAACCTAAACCTGACCTAAACGCCACTTGGCGTGACGGGGTCTCTTTACTATTTTTTTACTATTACAAGTATTCACTTTTTTCTTGTTACAAGAATGATAATATAAGAATGAAAGCCTGCGTGACTTAAAGAACAACGAGCTCAAAGAAGCATCTCAAATGTCCATGCGACGATACCCAGAGGGCTTCCGGAGGTAGCAGTTCTTAACGGAAATGCCTGGAATTAAGTTTGGGGAAAGCTGGGGGAAGGGGGGGGGTGGAATGCCGACCTGCACTCTCAAAGTTTGTATCATGCTCTTCTTTGTTCAGTGTCTTTCTCATGTCAGGTCGCTGCTTAAGATCATTTAGCGTGATGGACTTAACGAGTGTGTTTAGATGCGGCGCTAATGACTGCAGAGTCTTCTGAGAAGCCCTTGGTCTCCATTCTCTTCCCTTTCTCCCTCACTCCATCTCTCACTTCAGGGGCAGGCACTCTCTGAATTTATTCAAATTTCTGACTCTCACTACAGACTGGGGGTCACGTCAATCAGTGGTTTTAAAAAATTAAATAATGCTCCCTGGTGAATGATAATTATGGAGGACTTGCTGGTTGAGTCCCGTTGACCTAGAAACCAGAAGGCGTAAATTAATGAAGTCTTAATTGGGCGCAAACTCTTTCTCTTTGCATCCGGGTTTGAAGCTTAATTTGTCCAGAATGCATAAGCATGTCCTTGACCTTAGTGCGAAGCTAACTTTATGTAATTATGGTCCTGGAAAAGTTATAGAAGCGATTATGAGACGATTTGGGGGAGGGGGGGGAAAGGGGTGGGTGTTGCAATAAAACCACAAGAAAGTCACTGACAACAGGAAAAAATAAGTCATAACTGGTATATTTTTCATGTTTTTCTTCCGGTCTAAATATAGAACAATCACGATTGTACTTGGGAGCCGCGATAGCTCAGTGGTTAATGAACTGGACTACAAAGGACAAGAGGTAGGGTTCGATTCTAACCGACGGCTTCAGGTTCACCTAACCTTTAATGGGTACCGGATTTTTTTTCTGGGAAAGTAAAGCGGCACGGGCGTAATACTGACCACATTACCTCAAAAATCATGTGCTGAAGGTCTGTAAAATTTATGGTCACTAACACGATATTCCCTATACACCACTTGGCGTGACGGGGGCTCTTTACTTACTTTACTTTACTTACTTTACTTTACTGTACTTATCTTACCTTACTTTACTTTACTTTACTTTACTTTACTTTACTTTACTTTACTTTACTTTGCTTACTTTACTTTACTTTACTTTACTTTACTTACTTTACTTTACTTTACTTTACTTTACTTTACTTTACTTTACTTTACTTTACTTACTTTACTTTGCTTACTTTACTTACTTTACTTTACTTACTGTACTTACTTTACTTACTTAACGTATTTTACTTTACTTACTTTACTTTACTTACTTTACTTTGCTTACTTTACTTACTTTACTTTACTTACTGTACTTACTTTACTTACTTAACGTACTTTACTTTACTTACTTTACTTTACTTACTTTACTTTGCTTACTTTACTTACTTTACTTTACTTACTGTACTTACTTTACTTACTTAACGTACTTTACTTTACTTACTTTACTTTACTTACTTTACTTTGCTTACTTTACTTACTTTACTTTACTTACTTTACTTTACTTACTTTACTTTACTTACTTTACTTTACTTACTTTACTTACTTTACTTACTTTACTTTACTTACTTTACTTTACTTACTTTACTTTACTTTACAATACTTTACTTACTTTACTTACTTTACTTTACTTACTTTACTTTACTTACTTTACTTTACTTACTTTACTTTGCTTACTTTACTTACTTTACTTTACTTACTTTACTTTACTTACTTTACTTTACTTACTTTACTTTGCTTACTTTACTTACTTTACTTTACTTACTTTACTTTACTTACTTTACTTTGCTTACTTTACTTACTTTACTTTGCTTACTTTACTTACTTTACTTTACTTACTTTACTTTGCTTACTTCACTTTACTTTACTTACTTTACTTACTTTACTTTGCTTACTTCACTTTACTTTACTTACTTTACTTACTTTACTTACTTTACTTTGCTTACTTCACTTTACTTTGCTTACTTTACTTACTTTACTTTACTTATTTTACTTTACTTTACTTTACTTACTTTACTTACTTTACTTTGCTTACTTCACTTTACTTTACTTATTTTACTTTACTTTACTTTACTTATTTTACTTTACTTTACTTTACTTATTTTACTTTACTTTACTTTACTTACTTTACTTACTTTACTTACTTTACTTACTTTACTTTACTTATTTTACTTTACTTTACTTTACTTTACTTTACTTATTTTACTTTACTTTACTTTACTTACTTTACTTTACTATTATTGTACTTGGAGATTGATCATTAGCATACGTAGTTCTCGGTTAATTACACAGAACAATCCAAGCATATAAAGTCAACATGTGTAAAGTATTCGGTATTGATTACTGTTCTTTTATATTTAAAATTAAAGTAATCAACAACATGGTACTCATGACAGACTCGTAGGGGATCAGTTCTTCCTAGAAATGTAAATGATGTACGTTGGTCGTTTCTGTAGCTCGCTGGTAACCGTCTTTATCTTTAGTGGTGGCTACGTTGTTCTTCATTGCCAGTCCCTAAAAGGACGTTAAAAAGGAGCAGGTTTGTTGTGAGGTGGTTTAAAGTTTCTTTATCTGTGTCTTTAGGCCCATCACATCCGACTTCAGCGCGGCATCATTGAGTACGGTTTTGTCACTCCGTTCGACATTTACTCGCTTGGCTTAACTAAATAGTTTTCTTCCAGATCCATGGAAGATCTTCATCAGCTCGGGTTCATCAAAGTAAACGGTCAACTGTGAGTCGTGAACGGATTTCAGGGAAGAACTTTACTTTACTTGGTCTGCCTAAATGACCTCTCCAAACATGGTCTTTGCCTAAATGACCTTTCCAAACATGGTCTTTGCCTAAATGACCTCTCCAAACATGGTCTTTGCCTAAATGACCTCTCCAAACATGGTCTTTACCAACATGACCTCCCAAGACTAGGTATTTACCAACATGACCTCCCAAAACCTGGGCTTTACCAAAATGACCTCCCAAGACCTGCGCTTTACCTGCATGACCTTCCAAGACCTGGGCTTTACCTACATGACCTCCCAAAAACCCAGTCTTTACATACATGACCTCCTAAAACTCAGTCTTTACACACATGACCTCCCAAAAAGCCAGTCTTTACATACATGACCTCCTAAAACTCAGTTTTTACACACATGACCTCCCAAAAACCCCGTCTTTACATACATGACCTCCTAAAACTCAGTCTTTACACACATGACCTCCCAAAAACCCAGTCTTTACATACATGACCTCCTAAAATTCAGTCTTTACTTACATGACCTCCTAAAACTCAGTCTTTACATACATGACCTCCCAAAAACCCAGTCTTTACATACATGACCTCCTTAAACTCAGTCTTTACATACATGACCTCCCAAAAACCCAGTCTTTACATACATGACCTCCTAAAACTCAGTCTTTACATACGTGACCTCCCGAAACTTAGTCTTTACATACATGACCTCATAAAACTCAGTCTTTACATACATGACCTCCCAAAAACCCAGTCTTTACACACATGACCTTCCAAAACTCAGTCTTTACATACATGACCTCCCAAAACTCTGTCTTTACATACATGACCTACCAAAACTCAGTCTTTACATACATGACCTCCCAAAATTTAGTCTTTGCATACATGACCTCCCAAAAACCCAGTCTTTACATACATGACCTCCTAAAACCCAGTCATTACACACATGACCTTCCAAAACTCAGTCTTTACATACATGACCTCCCAAAAACCCAGTCTTTACATACATGACCTCCTAAAACCCAGTCTTTACACACATGACCTTCCAAAACTCAGTCTTTACATACATGACCTCCCAAAAACCCAGTCTTTACATACATGACCTCCTAAAACCCAGTCTTTACACACATGACCTCCCAAAACTTAGTCTTTGCATATATGACCTCCCAAAAACCCAGTCTTTACATACATGACCTCCTAAAACCCAGTCTTTACACACATGACCTCCCAAAACTTAGTCTTTGCATATATGACCTCCCAAAAACCCAGTCTTTACATACATGACCTCCCAAAACTTAGTCTTTGCATATATGACCTCCCATAAACCCAGTCTTTACATACATGACCTCCTAAAACCCAGTCTTTACACACATGACCTCCCAAAACTTAGTCTTTGCATATATGACCTCCCAAAAACCCAGTCTTTACACACATGACCTTCCAAAACTCAGTCTTTACATACATGACCTCCCAAAACTCAGTCTTTACATACATGACCTTCCAAAACTCTGTCTTTACATACATGACCTACCAAAACTCAGTCTTTACATACATGACCTACCAAAACTCAGTCTTTACATACATGACCTCCCAAAACTTAGTCTTTACATACATGACCTCCCAAAACTTAGTCTTTACATACATGACCTCCTAAAACCCAGTCTTTACACACATGACCTTCCAAAACTTAGTCTTTACATACATGACCTCCCAAAACTTAGTCTTTACATACATGACCTCCCAAAACTTAGTCTTTATACATACATGACCTCCTAAAACTCCACAAACCTGAACTTCATCTACTTGACTCCCTAGACCTGGTCTTTACCTACCGACCTCCCCAGACCTTGTCTTTACCTACCGACCTCCCCAGACCTTGTCTTTACCTACCGACCTCCCCAGACCTTGTCTTTACCTACCGACCTCCCCAGACCTGGTCTTTGTTTTGTGGTTTATTTTCGCATTTTGAACCAACACATCCGCATTCAGCACAGCATCTGGCACATCACAGCAGCAGAGCTGGAAATTGTCAGCGACCCAGAGCTGATGGCTTGCGCCAGGATCGGTGAATCAGAACCATCCAGACCCTGCTCCACCTCTCCCTGGTGCCTCTAGTAACAGACTAACCTATCTAGTCTGGCCAAGCGAGTAGGGATCGAAGAGGGAAGTCAACCCGGTACTCAAAAATGTCATGCTGAAGTCGGACGTGTTGGGCCGAAAGGCGCAAATATCACAGTTATACTGTAAACCACAACACAACGCAGACACGCCCACTTAATGTCCCTTGAAAGGCGGATGATGAAGTGATACACTCCTTTAGTCATCGGGCGAACGCAAGCAAGCAAGCAAGCAAGCAGGCAAGCAAGCAAGCAGGCAAGCAAGCAAGCAAGCAAGCAGGCAAGCAAGCAAGCAAGCAAGCAAGCAAGCAAGCAGGCAAGCAAGCAGGCAAGCAGGCAAGCAAGCAAGCAAGCAGGCAAGCAAGCAAGCAGGCAAGCAAGCAGGCAAGCAAGCAGGCAAGCAGGCAAGCAAGCAAGCAAGCAAGCAAGCAGGCAAGCAAGCAGGCAAGCAAGCAAGCAAGCAAGCAGGCAAGCAAGCAAGCAAGCAAGCAAGCAAGCAGGCAAGCAAGCAAAACATATTTTAGTAACGGGCTACTTTCCATCTTTGATTGCTACTCAATTGCCCAGACAAGACTGTTTAATCCCTTACTAGAAGCACCGCGAAGAGGTGGAGTAGGGTCTCGATGGTTCTGGTTCACCGATCCATCAGCTATGAGTTGCTAGCATATTACAGCTCTGTGGCTCTCAGGCGCCTTGCCCTCATAAACAAGTGTGACGTAGGCTGTTTCCATGGAGACCGATCTGGAGGTCTTGATCAGCTGATGAGCCGCCGGCGCTGCTATAGTGACCGTAGGTCGCAGACGCCTGCGCTGCCAGTCCAGGAAGATAAGATAACTGCACGGCCGTCGATCACCGTGTCACTCAACTATCTTAAACTAGCTTTACTATATCCTTCTTGTCCAGATATAAAGCTGACACAGCGAGCGCCCTCACACGACAACCCACAGAACTCTCATGCCACGTGCTTCCGTATATTATGCGCTATAAAAAAAAAAAAAAAAAGTAAAGTAAACCACCCCCCCTCCCCCCGTCACGCCAAGTGGCGTATAGGGAATACGGTGTTAGTGACCATAATTTTTATAGACCTTCGGCACATGATTTTTGGGGTAATGTGGTTGGTATTACTCCCGTGCCGCTTTACCTTCGCAGAAAAAAATCGGGTGCCCATTTAAGGCTGGGTGATCATGAAAAGGGAGCTCTTAAAAAACATCAGAAAGAAGCAATCAACGTTTTTCGGGCACATCATGAGAAGAGGAAAGTTGGAATACTTGGTTACAACTGGCAAAATAAAAGGAAAGAGAGATCGCGGACGACAAAGGGAGAAAATACTGGATAGCTTGGTGTCATGGCATGGAAAACAGTCAACAACAGAACTGATACAATGCACTGTGGATAGAAGATTGTGGAGGGACATGATCGCCTACGCCAACCGGCAGGGTACATGATGATGATGAAAGCCGTCGATCAGGATGGAACCCGACCTCTTGTCCCTGTAGTCCAGTGCACTAACCACTGAGCTATCCCGGCTTCCATCCTAAATGGGTACTTCATTTTTCTTGAATTTTTCTGGAAAAGAAAGAGATACTGTACTGGAGTAATGCTGGCCAACTATCTAACACTATTACGATGGGTCAGAAATATGGACACTAAGACCGTAATTCTTATGGCGTAGCGTTATGTTTTTAAATGTTTTTTTTTCCAATATATAACAAAGTACATGTACATTGCCCAAAGACACGTGATTGTGAGTTATATCACTGATTGCTTGATTGTCTACCACAACTGTACCCAGAGCAAAGGCTCACTGCTGATTGTATGTACCAGGGTCGGTGAACAACAGAGCTGATCACGACAATACTCCACCTCCCAGTGGTACTCCTGGAAATAGACTGTAGACTCTGGCCAAGCAAGTAGGATTCGAAGAGGCAAGGCAATCCATTACTACAAAAAAACTCGGTGCCGAAATTGGATATACTGGGCCGAAAGACTTAAATATCACAGCCTCAAGGGTGCTGATTGTGTGTGTGGAGGAGGGGGGGGGAGTGGTGAGTGTTTAGAGGTAAGACGTGGACTTCTGGACAAGAAAGTCCAGGTTCGCTTCCCACCACAGACGGTGTGAACTTATCTAAAATCAAACCCGTTTTTTCTTCGTGGCTTTCCCTTCCCTGTTCTCTGGAGAAATCCGACTTCTAACCCTCTTACAAATAACTTCTCCAAACCGGAAGTCATGCGTGTGTTCTGTGCCTGTTCAAGAACACTTTATTTGCTGGAAATTGCAAAAAGAATAATGGCCACTGTCCGGGTAAAATTAATAGATAAAATAACAAATCAACGCAAAAGGTGGATAGGACTCTTGACGATAAACATGATAGTACCCTCGAAGTGGGAAGCTGTATGGCGAAGGACATCTGAGCACACGGTTCCTGGTGAGAAAAATAGGAGAAAATGATATTTATGCAAAACTTCTGTCCCTTGAAACTTCGCTAGAGACATAAGGCTGTCATGGGAAAAAAAAAAAAATGACCCCCCTGTAATCCAGAACGTAACGCATCTGCGGTGACTTTACGCCCTTTTTAAGGGCGGTCGATGAAGAAGAGCGCTGTATTAATCGGGTTATGGCGTGAAGGATTTTCTTTTTTCTTTATTTTCTTTTCAATCAGAATTAATCTTTTTGCACCTGGTGGCTTAGAAACATTACCTTCAAGAAATGATTTATATTAACAGTATGTGCCGATAGTTGCAGTAGCTCGATGATTAGTCACACATCTAAATAGTCACATCATCATCAAGTACCGGGCCTGCAGGCGTAGGCGATCATGTCTCTCAACAAATTTCGATCTCGACAGTTATTTATCATTTCTGTTGTTGACCCTCTGCCAAGCAGTTCTCTTAAGCTGACTGGTATCTTTTCTCTTTGCTTCCCTCTATCTCTTCGTCCCTCAATTTTCCCAGTTGTTACAATATATTCCAGCTGTTCTCCTCTCATCACATGGCCAAAAAAATGATGATTGTTTCTTCCTTATATTGGAAATTAGCTCTCTTTTTGCTTTGGCCTCTTTCGGAACATTTTCATTACTCTTCTTAGCTGCCTATGGTATTCTCAACATTCTTCTATAAAACCACATTTCTTCAGACTCCAGTGAATAGTCACATATATCACTATAACTCTTTTTGTTTGTTCGTATTCTGAGAAAAAGTCAGATAGCTGTAGCTGGAGCTGTGGCTGGAGCTGCAATAACAGCTGACGATTCCCAGCTTCTAAAAACTGCACCTCAACGCTCCCTCATCAGACCTCTTACCGCGAGCTTCGTTAATAGAAACTAAACATATGATTAAAGACGTGTTCTAAAATCCCAATGCTGATAATTATATATAATTAACACACTTGATATTAAATTGGGTTCCCTGAGTATAACACTATTTGTCATGAACGTACACATGGCACAGATGTTTATCACTGATACTTTTGCTGATTCCCTAATATGTATTTTTCTAGGAAGATAAACACACACACACTGATGTATTATATATTCATTGTGATTATACGAACCTGTATTATGCAGTTTAACAAAAACTTTTGCTGTTGAAAATTGAATGTTGCGCCCTCTTTACTGGAGACTCTCAGTTTTGTTAATTTTTGATATTTGTTTCTGTTGAGCGTTAGCTACTAAACGTCATTCATAAATCAAATAATTATTTTAGTAACAAATTTTACGTCTTACAATTTGAGCGAGGCTCTGATATTCTCGCTTTTCCGCCCGAAGCATCCGCTTTCCCCTGGGCTTACTTTCGAGGAGTTTACTGTTCCCCCTGGCCAGGTTGTGTGTCAGGTTTCCAGGACGGCCACGTGGATCCTTAACCCAGGGTCGCATCATCGTCATGGCATGCATAACGTTGTACACAAATATATACATTTAGTAACTGGACACCCAGTCTAGGCACATGACTGGACACTCAGCCTGGACACCCAGCCTGGACACATGACTGGACACCCAATCTGGACACATGACTGGACACCCAGCCTGGACACATGACTGGACACCCAGCCTGGACACATGACTTGACACCCAGCCTGGACGCATGACTGGAACCCAACCTGGACACATGACTGGATACCCAGCCTGGACACATGACTTAACACCCAGCCTTCGCACATGACTGGACACCCAACCTGGACACCCAGCCTGGACACATGACTGGACACTCAGCCTGGACACCCAGCCTGGACACCCAGCCTGGACACATGACTGGACACCCAGCCTGGACACATGACTAGACACATGACTGGACAACAAGCATGTGCACATGACTGGACACATGACTGCACACCCAGCCTGGACACATGACTGGACACCCAGCATGGGCACATGACTGGACACCAAGCATGGGCACATGACTGGACACCCAGCATGGGCACGTGACTGGACACCCAGCCTGGGCACATGACTGGGCATGTTCGTGCAGTTGGTCCTTGGATTTTGATGGCGCCAATGTTCGTGCAGTTGGTCCTTGGATCTTGATGGTGCCAATGTTCGTGCAGTAGGTCCTTGGATCTTGATGGCGCCAATGTTCGTGCAGTTGGTCCTTGGATCTTGATGGTGCCAATGTTCGTGCAGTAGGTCCTTGGATCTTGATGGCGCCAATGTTCGTGCAGTTGGTCCTTGGATATTGATGACGCCAATGTTCGTGCAGCTGGTCCTGGGATCTTGATGGCGCCAATGTTCGTGCAGCTGGTCCTGGGATCTTGATGGCGCCAATTTTCTTGCAGCTGGTCCTGGGATCTTGATGGCGCCAATTTTCTTGCAGCTGGTCCTGGGATCTTGATGGCGCCAATTTTCTTGCAGCTGGTCCTGGGATCTTGTTCTTTTTCCTCGTCAGCTTTGTTTCTATAGCAAGATTCCGAGGCACTGGATTTATCCATGAATATTAATTTTTCCTATTTTGTCAAGACATAGAAAAAGAAAATGGTATCAAGCAGCTAAACCTATGGAGAGACTATAAAAACATCGACGTTTCGGCCAACGCATTCGTCAGATGCAGGACAACGAATAACAAATACTCAAACTCCTTCAGTCCCTTCAGACTATAGCGATGCATGAAGAAGGAGATCTTTCTAGGGGAATGAACTGACATGTCAACCCTCACTCTGGCAGCCATGTGCTCGACATGTCAACCCTCACTCTGGCAGCCATGTGCTCGACATGTCAACCCTCACTCTGGCAGCCATGTGCTCGACATGTCAACCCTCACTCTGGCAGCCATGTGCTCGACATGTCAACCCTCACTCTGGCAGCCATGTGCTCGACATGTCAACCCTCACTCTGGCAGCCATGTGCTCGACATGTCAACCCTCACTCTGGCAGCCATGTGCTCAGGTATCCTTCGCATTACAGGCATATATACTCCGATTACGGATTCTTTTTTTTCTCTTACCAGTTTCACTCTGACAGCTGCCATTTTTGACCTACTCTTTGTTTATTTCTAACTGCCAATGTTTTTTTAACGTGCGCAAAATGCATACGGGACCTTTTTTTTTTTCTTCACAATTTTCTGAGAGTGGTAGTCGTTGGATGACACTACACAGCGACCAGGGGTGAGTAAAGCCAACAGGAAACCACAGCTTCAATGTGAACATTTTCAGCCGCCAGTCGTGGGACTTGAACCTGAAATTTGCTTGTCCAGAGATCGACGGCCTAACTCTAGATCATCTCACCCATTGGTCAGGATCTTGAGAAGGCCTATTTCCGCTTTGCTTGTCCAGAGATTGATGGCCTAACTCCAGACCACCTCACCAATTGGTCAGAATCTTGATGAGGCCCATTTCCGATCTGCTTGTCCCACAATCTTGATGACGTCCATGCTAGCCACAATTGGAAGTTGAACATTTGGTCTTTTGGTCAGTAGCAAACGCTATGAAGCTAAAATAGAGAGGGCGGGGGACTGGTTGGTCACGAGGCTAGACGCCGGTCTCGAGACTCAGAGGATGTGAGTTCAAATTCCAGCTGCATCAGTTGGGATTTTTATTTGAGATTTCTCTCTGTGGCAACCACCCCTGGTCTCACAGCGAGGCCTGGCTTGAATCAACAATTACTCATCGACGTAAAAATATATCCCTCCGAAGTCTGAGTTATCTGCAGCGAGGTTACCCCTGTGCACATGGCTGCCAGGGAAAAATGGATTTACACGAAAAATTATTCAGTTTCTGGTCTCTATTGACTTCGCCAGTCGTGAAAGATGGCGGGACACACAAAAGGGTAAGACGGAAAAAATATCTTGGTACCAGCAGACAGAGACAGTATAGACAGTGACAGTAATGATGAACACATGTTTGTTGCAAGTGATGTGTATGTTACGGTAATGGTGTACACATGTTTGTTGCTAGTGATGTGTTTGTTACGGTATTAATATACACATGTTTGTTGCTAGTGATGTGTTTGTTGTTGCAGAATCGAGCCCAACGGGTACAAATTGTCTTCATTCACTTCAGCTGTGATCGTGCAAATAACAAGCAAGCAAACAAATATCATGAGGATTCTTACATTTTACTGCCTTCTGAATGAGACATTTGAGGCTCTCCCACATGCAATGATATTTCGTCTCCTAAATAGTATTAATAACCAAACGAGTATATAACCTTATAATTTGAGCCAATCGACATTTTGTTTCCGTTTATAACTATAACCCAATCTTGCCATTTGTACGTTTGTAGCCAAATTAATTTTTATTTTTGGCTTGCTCGCAGCTAAAACACAACTCAAGCATACGCCAAGAAACGAAACTTTGGTAACCATCTGGCTAGAACATCTAACCCTGAGGGTGCGGTAAACACCGGCAGAGACATGTTATGTTTAGCGAAGATGACCCCCGCTGGAGTGCAAGAGATCAAGAGACGAGGATATGTTAGCCCTCGTTTGAGAACTAGACAGATTCCAAGGGAGACTCGTCAGAAATGTCAGGAGTCAGGAGTAAACAGGCTCTGTGTGATTGGAATCTTTTTGACTTGAGGAAAGGTCTCGAATGTTCCAGAAACGTTTTCGGTACCTCTGCCCCTAATTCTTTTCTTCTTGGCATAATAGGATGCTTGTAAGTGAAAGAGAGTGAGAGAGAAACATTTGAGAGAATCGACAGATGCTGTCAAGATGATACCTCTCTCTCTCTCTCTCTCTCTCTCTCTCTCTCTCTCTCTCTGCTATTTTTTTTCTTTTTGGGTTAAAATACAATCTGAGACCTGAACACCTCGTGGCGACTATTCAAGACAAGCGGCCTTTACTCTCCGGTCCTATAATATAAATTACCATTACGGCCATTTTCCAAGTTTGTGTGGGGTGTATCCGAGGTTTCCTATGGGAGTGGAGAATAATGGCCACATGCAAATTGAAGTCGGAACGTGGAATTCGAGCTTTCATTTCAAACCCAAAAGAAAGGGACAAAATATTCCCATCTACTGGAGCTTGGGTCGGCTTGAATCTTATTTATTGAAAGATCCTCGACCATCGGCTCTTGGGAATCAACTGACAAAAAAAGAGTTATAGAAAGGATGTTGCATTGCATAAAGCATTGTTTAAATGAACATAGGAGTCAATTAATTCCATAAGCTGATCTTTCTATCTATTGACCTTTCGAGCCGTAACCGGCCCATAGGGCGTAGACCAAGATACACCTTCTCCTATATGAATTTTTGTTCTAGCAGTTTTCTTTTAAAGATATTTTATCAAATCTCGCCATCTGTCTCTGTTCTGTGCAAGCAGTTCTATCTCATTGAGGGAGCCGATTCCTGCTGCTCTTGCCTCTCTCATCAATGTTCTTCTCAGTGTCTCCCTGGGTCTTCCTCTTTTTCTTTTACCTGTTGTTTCCCATATGAGGGCTTGCTTTGCTATTCGATTATTATCTCTTCTCATCACATGTCCAACGTATGACCATCGTCTTTTCTTTATTACTGAAGATATTAGTGGTTGATTGGCGATTTCTCTAATTTCCTCGTTGTTTTGAATTCGTTCCATTCTATACCAAGTATTTTCCTTAGACATAGCTGATCTTTACCGCCCAATTAATTCTAGAAAGTCATCTTCACCGCCCAATTAATTCCATCAACTCATCATCACAAACTTGTGGATCCAACAAACATGTATTCTCCACCATATTAATTCAATAAACTCGCTGCACGTTATTGACTCTGCTGTTGCTTTAATTAATCTCTATTGCTCTGTTGACTCCATATGTCTGCACTATCGATCGCATAAGCTCACTCACCCTCTATTTATCCCATAAGCTCACTCACCCTCTATTTATCCCATAAGCTCACTCACCCTCTATTTATCCCATAAGCTCACTCACCCACTATTAATCCCATAAGCCCACTCTCCATTCTATTGATCCCATTAGATCACTCACCATCTATTGATTCCATCAGCTCAGTCACATTCTATTGATCCAATCAGCTCACTCACCTTCTTTTGATCCCATCAGCTCACTCACCTTCTATTGATCACATCAGCTCACTCACCTTCTATTGATCCCATTAGATCACTCACCTTCTATTGATCCCATTAGATCACTCACCTTCTATTGATTCCATCAGCTCACTCACCTTCTATTGATCACATTAGATCACTCACCTTCTATTGATCCCATGTGATCACTCACATTCTTTGATCCCATCAGCTCACTCACCTTCTATTGATCCCATCAGCTCATTCACCTTCTATTGATCCAAAAGCTCACTTACTCTCTATTGATTTCATAAGCTCACTCACTCTATATTTATCCCTTAAGCTTACTCACCCTCTATTTATTTCATAAGCTCACTCACTCTCTATTTATCCCTTAAGCTTACTCACCCTCTATTGATTTCATAAGCTCACTCACCCTCTATTTATCCATAAGCTTACTCACCCTCTATTTATCCCATAAGCTCACTCACCCTCTATTTATCCCATAAGCTCACTCACCCACTATTAATCCCATAAGCCCACTCTCCGTTCTATTGATCCCATAAGCTCACTCATCCTCTAATGATTCCATAAGCTCCGCTCCATTGATTTCGTAATGTCACCCTCTGCACTATTGATTCCAAGTACTTCTCAGTTTGCCTTGCTCGCGAGGAGACTTGGCCGATGGGTATAATTGATTTTAAAATAATTTCTTATCGAGGAGTCTCATTCTTCGCATGAACTGAGAGTAGTTCACAGTCTGACTACGGGCATCTGATCCAATGAACCAAAGCTGACAAAGAACCTTCACCATTTGGTGATGGTCCTGGACCCAGGGTACTCGAACTCACGACAACAGGAAGGACCTATGGGTCAAGGACAGAAATCGACCTCTCTCCTGGACGCAGTCACATTAGCCAGGAATGAAAGAAGAGAGATTTTAAGATTACGAGCTCGTTCCCTAACTGTCTATCATGGATATCTCAGTTCTTTTGACTGTTTCTTTATTTGAATCCGTGGTTTTTTTTTTCGTAGATGTACTATTCTCTACTTCTTCTTCTTCTACCTTTTTAGCTCCCAGTGGAACATAGGTCTTCAACAAACACTTTCCAAGTCGTTCTGTTTCTTGCCATTCTTTTAAGATCATTCCATGTCTTCCCCATCATTTTCATCTCTGCTTCTATCTGTCTTCTCCAAGAATTCCTTGGTCTTCCTCTTTGTCTTTTCCCCTGGGGATTCCAAAAAAAGGGCCTGTTGTGTAATACTCTCAGTTGTACTATTACCTGGGTCTTATTCAAATTAGGAAAAGTTGTGTGCTTAGTACACTTCTATACGGATAAGAAAAATGAACTGCCTATGCATGGCAGGGGAAAAGGTTAAACAGCTTTCATGTGCGTTGCCATCGAAAGATTATGAACATTAAATGGCAGGACAAAGTAAGCAACTCTAATGTCTTACAACGAGGCAAACTCTCGTCCATCATGGCAGGACAAAGTAAGCAACTCTAATGTCTTACAACGAGGCAAACTCTCGTCCATCATGGCAACACTTTGGAGTCGTAGACTAAGGTGGCTGGGTCATGTAAGAAGAATGGCAAACAATCGTATTCTCAAACAAATCTTGTATGTCGAACGTTAAGGATGGAAAGAGACCAAATAGTAGACCAGTGCCGAGATATAAGGATGTTTGCAGGGCTTCCTTGAAGTAATTCTCTATCAGTGAAAGAAACTGGGAAAATGTGGCTGTGGATCATAGCACACGGAGAACAAAAAGAAAAAAATGGCACAGCATCTTTCTATGCAGCGCTGATATCGAATTCAGGAGCAAGAGAAGGGAGACGAGGCCAGGCATCAAAAATATATCTTATTCGTTCTGTGTATGGATCTGTCTTTCCAATATTGGCATATTCAGACACGAGAGAAGCTGTTCAGCAAAACAGCATCCAGGATAAGACACTAATATTTTTACCAAACTACTGACTTATCATGAATGCTTGCTACCAACCGTCTGTCAAGGTCACGCCAAAGGTCATATATAATCTACGTTGAGTTCATTCAGGCTCCCCAAGGGGTCTTCATCTTATCGGTGTGTGGAGGGGGTGTGTTTGATTGTTCCAATAATCCCAAGAACTACGCCGGCGGTAGCCTAACCCACCACTAGTCTTCCAAGACGGGCAGGTCAAGGGGCAGGACTGGTTCTCCAAATTGGGGGTTTGGGCGTTGGACTAGCGACCCAACCAAGGAAAAATGAATAAAAATGCTTCAGAAACACAAACAAGAGAACCTACCAGTCAAGTCTTGGAGGAACGAACGCGGAACCAGGTTGAGATGCCTTATGTCTTTTGGCGTGTGCTGAGACTGCTATGATGGGGAGGGACTTCAGCTACCTTTCTTTGTTTGGGAGATGAAATAGTAATTCGGATGATTCCACTGGCACGTGCGGTTGGGCAATTATGGATTTTAATTCGTTTGCAGTGATACCGGGGCCTTCGATTAACTATAACCATAACCATGCCGTCTATGACGGGTAAAGATGAAAGCCCAGGCTAGCAGGTCCTGGTCAGAGTTGTCCTTGCTTGCTTCAGTCCGCACTGGGTGAACTCTTGTGAGTACCCTATTCTCCGACCAGAGTTCAGAGGATTATGAAGTATATTTAGATTGATTCGAAAGCGTTATATTTAAATGTCAATTTTGGGGGAATGTGTGGTCTATAGGTAAGACGTCGGCCTCTGAACAAGAAGATGTCGGGTTCGATTCCCACCACGGGCGCTTGAAATTCAAAAAAATTGAATCCGTGGTTTTTTTTTAGTAGATTTACCATTACCTGGTCTCTGGGTAGTGAGATCCTATATCTAGCTATCCCTGGATATTGAGATCATATATCTAGCTATCCCTGGATATTGAGATCATATATCTAGCTATCCCTGGATATTGAGATCATATATCTAGCTATCCTGGATATTGAGATCATATATCTAGCTATCCCTGGATATTGAGATCATATATCTAGCTATCCCTGGATATTGAGATCATATATCTAGCTATCTCTGGATATTGAGATCATATATCTAGCTATCCCTGGATAATGAGATCCTATAACTAGCTATCCCTGGATATTGAAATCCTATATCTAGCTATTCCTGGATATTGAGATCATATATCTAGCTATCTCTGGATATTGAGATCATATATCTAGCTATCCCTGGATATTGAGATCCTATAACTAGCTATCCCTGGATATTGAGATCCTATATCTAGCTATCCCTGGATATTGAGATCATATATCTAGCTATCTCTGGATATTGAGATCATATATCTAGCTATCCCTGGATATTGAGATTATATATCTAGCTATCCCTGGATATTGAGATCATATATCTAGCTATCCCTAGATATTGAGATGTTATATCTAGCTATCCCTGGATATCGAGATCATATATCTAGCTATCCCTGGATATTGAGATCCTATATCTAGCTATCATTGGATATTGAGATCATATATCTAGCTATCCGTGGATATTGAGATCATATATCTAGCTATCCCTGGATATAGAGATCATATATCTAGCTATCCCTGGATATTGAGATCATATATCTAGCTATCCCTGGATATTGAGATCATATATCTAGCTATCCCTGGATATTGAGATCATATATCTAGCTATCCCTGGATATTGAGATCCTATATCTAGCTATCCATGGATATAGAGATCCTATATCTAGCTATCCCTGGATATAGAGGTCCTATGTCTAGCTATCCCTGGATATAGAGGTCCTATGTCTAGCTATCCCTGGATATTGAGATCCTATATCTAGCTATCCCTGGATATTGAGGTCATATGTCTAGCTATCCCTGGATATTGAGGTCATATGTCTAGCTATCCCTGGATATTGAGGTCATATGTCTAGCTATCCCTGGATATTGAGGTCATATGTCTAGCTATCCCTGGATATTGAGGTCATATATCTAGCTATCCCTGGATATTGAGATCATATATCTAGCTATCCCTGGATATTGAGATCCTATATCTAGCTATCCATGGATATAGAGATCCTATATCTAGCTATCCCTGGATATAGAGGTCCGATGTCTAGCTATCCCTGGATATAGAGGTCCTATGTCTAGCTATCCCTGGATATTGAGATCCTATATCTAGCTATCCCTGGATATTGAGGTCATATGTCTAGCTATCCCTGGATATTGAGGTCATATGTCTAGCTATCCCTGGATATTGAGGTCATATGTCTAGCTATCCCTGGATATTGAGGTCATATGTCTAGCTATCCCTGGATATTGAGGTCATATGTCTAGCTATCCCTGGATATTGAGGTCATATGTCTAGCTATCCCTGGATATTGAGGTCATATGTCTAGCTATCCCTGGATATTGAGATCCTATATCTAGCCCACTCGGAGAGCGGGGACCACCCCCCCCCCCCCCCCCGAAAATCTTGTTAGCTCTCTGCGCACTATAATAAACCCATGACAGTTAGAAGTTTAAAAGTGTAGGCTAGGAATGGCCGTAGCCCGGGCAGTCTCCAGCTTTGTATTTTATTTGTTGCTGCCACAAAATGAAACCACACAGGTCAAATATAAATATGACGAGTGTTCGGAATGTCGCAAATCAGAATCGTTTCCATAGAACGTAGACTGTCGTAGTCAATGTCTGAGACACGGTTTTTTGTCATTGATACTTTAGTTACATTGCTCACTTGTGTAATTCTAGTAAGCGAAAATACTTATGTTTTTTTCTATGAAAGTAATTAGAGGATTAAATTACGTTTAATTACGTTTTGTTTTTTATTACGATGAATGTTGAAAGTTACCTGGACAGCTAAAAGGACCAATGAGAAAATTCTCAAAGAGGCCAACACAAAAAGGGAACTCCTAAAAAACATCAGAAAGAAACAATCAACATTTTTCGGGCAGATCACGAGAAGAGGAAAGTTGGAATACTTGGTTACAACTGGCAAAAAAAAAAAAAAATACAAGGAAAGAGAGATCGCGGACGACAAAGAGAGAAAATACTAGATAGCTTGGTGTCATAGCATGTAAAACCGTCAACAACAGAACTGATACGATGTAATGTGGATAGAAAATTGTGCAAGGACATGATCGCCTACGCCAACCTGTATGGCACATGATGATGATGAGGATGATTACGATAAAATACGTGTGTTGTTACAGAATGAATATTGCGTCCCTCGGGGCCGCAGATTTGTCAATTGTTGATCTTTTTTTGTTCCGTGCATTAACTACTAAAATAGGATTCATACATAAATATAGACTGATTGTAATGAGACACAACGTGGAACCACTTCCATAAAATATCACTTTTAAGAATAAGGGGACTGTTCTATGCTCACGACTTCTTCGTTTATAAACGGTGCTAAATTTTTAAGATTAGAACTAAAAAGCCGTTTTCAGATGAAAATAAACAACTGATAATTATATCACTTTCTGGGGACTGGTTGGTCTCGAGGCTTTACGTCGGCCTCGAGACAGAGAGGTTGTGGGTTCAAATCCCGGCTGCACCGGTTGGGATTTTTATTTCTGATTTCTCTCTGCGGCAACCACCACTGATCGCAGTAGCGAGGCTCGGCTTGAAACGTCAATTACTCATCGACCGAAAAAAATATTAGCACCTCCGAAGTCGGAGTTATCTGCCTGCGCGGCGAGGGACCCCTGTTCACACGGCTGCCAGGAAAAAATGGATTAACGCGCAAAATTAAGTTTCTAGTCTCTAGGGATTTCGTCAAAGGTAAAAGCTGGCGAAGAAAGAAAGAAAACCCACTTTAATGATATGACAAGGAGCTGTTATTGTCTGTTCCGTTCCAGTCCTGAATATTTTCGTTCATGATAATTGACTTCCGTTTCCAAGATGGCGGATCTAGTCCACGTCCTCTCGATCGCTGCAGAAAATGCACCCAAGGTCTGATTAATTTCGGATCTTCATTGCACTTTTCTGCGTAAAAGTCAAAATGATGATATGCTTGATACATCTGTGTCGCTAAGGCGAGGTCGTAGGTCGACAACAGTCCGTTTTTTGACGAATCAAGTGTTGTGAGTGAGACATTCCTCCGTCTAGACTAGATCTGTGCTTTACGTCACATTAGTGCTGTTCAAGATCGTTATTGGGATTCTTTGACGCAAGTTATTTCCACGTTACACATTAATGTAAACTACTTCGTCAGTCGCAGTTTTGTCTCTTTGGGGAAGTTGCTTCGTGTTTTGTTCGTCGTAGACTGTTTACACTTGAGTAATCAGACATAAGTCTAAAGGTATCGAGATTATGAGTTTGGCGACATTGTGTCCTACGTCATCGTATTGGTTCCCTAAACCGGCCGTGCGCAAATCTTACGGGCTGCTGTTTGATGTGCAACAAGAATAATTTGACGACTGACTGTGTGTCTATATGTTCGGAATTGGAGTCATCAACGATGGCCTAACATCATCAAGTGCTACGATGATCATCATTTTCAAGAGGACGTGACTTACCGGTATATGGGGATAGGCGGCGGGAACAAATGAAGGCTATGCATGAAATGTGTTCCTTGTTGCAGTTTCCTCATATTACAAGTCGCATGTCTGTGTTAGTCACCTCTAGTGACTCGGGCAGATGGTGCTCGTAAACCTGGGAAGGCCGACCATCTAAGGGCAGAATCCCCCGACAGAAAAGATCAACTGCTGCCTTGCAGGAAGATTGGGGACAATCAAAGGCTAAGGAAAGCAAACCTGAAAAAATGCTGGCTGAAATCGGATGCACTGGGCCACTGGCGCAGAACACAGTGCAACGTATTAACGGGTGTTCAGTCAGAGTGGATCTGACAGACTCTAATTGTGATGTTCTGTCTGTGGGGGCGATCAACACACTTAGCCTGACAGCTGACTTCATATGAGAGTCTGGAATCCTTACTCTGATTGAGTCCTGAACGCAGAGAGAGAGAGAGAGTTCATGATAATTGAAGGTATTGAAGCCTGGACACTGAACTAGTTCCACGATCACTCATTAATTATTCATGTCGACAGGGCATAAGCTTTGTAGGCCTAGGCTAAATCAAATACAATTTACGGGCCTCACAACCCGAGAGGGGGGTTGGGGAGGGTGGGGGTGGCGGGTGTGGGTGGATATGATTTTTTTTTATTTCTTTCATATTGTTTGCTATGATAGCGACATTCTAGGGTTAATATTGTAACACTGGGCCTCAAAGTTTCATTTAGCTCAGCTGTTGGAGAGAGTCGGACATGTTACAGTGGACTCAAAGGGGACCCAAAGTGGACTCATTGTGGACTCAAAGTGGACTCAAAGTGGACTCAATGTGGACTCCATGTGGACTCAAAGTGGACTCAATGTAGAATCCATGTGGACTCAAAGTGGACTCAAAGTGGACTCAATGTAGAACCCATGTAGACTCAAAGTGGACTCAATGTGGACTCAATGTGGACTCAAAAGTGGACTCAACTGTTGACGGACGCAACCTGTCATGAGTTGGGGAAGGCAATAAGGTCGAGGAGAGCAACGACAGTCGCCCGTTATTGCCTTACTCATCGCCATCTAAAGAAGTAAGTCTGAGGGCTGAAAGGAAAACACGGGATAAACCAAACTAGCGTGACGTTTTCAGTTTTCCCAGCAGTAACGTTGTGAGTAGTATAAAGGCGCCGATATAACCGTTAGTTTTATAAAGAAACCGATATTTAACTGAAAGCGTCACGCTGGTAACGGTGTTTTGGGATTTCCCTTTCATCTCCCAGGCTTACTTCTATAGATGGCAATGACTTCGTAATCTAAAATGTTAAAATGTCACAGTTTCACGACACGGTAAAAAGCGGATCATTAACTTTAATTTTGGATGTTAACTCAGCGCCTCGTCTCATTCTCGGTGATTCACCTTTTTCCGTTAACAGCATCCATTTTGGGAATTACTTATGCCGAGCTCATTTTTTTTTCCGAATGACGTAACGATTACCTTCATTTACTAGCCCATGTTTATCGGAATATTACTTCTGATCACGTTTCACGTGGTGTTATTCCGTCAAGGGCGTTGCTTTCAATTTAGTATGGCCCCAGGGAATTTCAGGAAAAGAGTGGAGGAGTAGGGAGAGGATGAGTCGATGGAGGGCAAAGCAAAGACATTTTAATTAATTTTGATTTGTATCGAAATGTAGTCACTCCCTTATAAGGAGAGATAGACAGAGAAAGAGGTAGGAAAATATAGGCCTCGGGATTGTAAAAAGTAAAAGTAAAGAGCCTGTCACGCCAAGTGGCGTGTAGGGAATATGGTGTTGGTGACCATAATTTTTACAGACCTTCGGCACTTGATTTTTGGGGTAATGTGGTCGGTATTACGCACGTGCCGCTTTACTTTCCCAGAAAAAATTCCGGTACCAATTTAAGGCTGGGTGAACTAGGAAGCCGTCGATCAGGATAGAACCCTACCTCTTGTCTTTTGTAGTCCAGTTCACTAACAACTGAGCTATCGCGGCTCCCGCCTTTGACATTGTAGAGTCCTTAAAATGACTGGGGATAGAGAGAAATGGAGAAGGTTGACGAAGTTTGTCAGTGGTGCCCTGAAGATACCTACAGCTAACGAATATAAATGAGGAAACATTACTTACATGAGAAAGTACCAGGCAAATACCAGGAGACCAAGAAACACTACAAAGACGATGGCGTTGGGTAGGACACATACTGCGGAAGTTAACTGAGAGTGTTACATGACAGGCTCATTTTTTGGAATACACAGGGGAGAAGACGAAGTGAAAGGTCAAAACATACGCGGAGAAGACAGGTGGTAGCAGAGATGAAGGGGTTGGGGGAGGCATGGAGTGAGATTACAAGAATGGAACGGAACAGCTTGGAAAGTCTTTGTTAAAGACATCTACTCCACAAGGAGCCGTAAGGAAGAAGACAAAGAAGAAATGTGATTTATATTGCTTTTCTGTGTAGACGGTTGTAAGTATGCTCTTGTTGCTTTAGTAAGTGATAACTTTTCTGAGGAGTGTTTTCTCTCGAAGCTGATTCTAGCAAATATTGGACGAGTTGTCTGGCAGCTACAAACACAAGGTTGATCTGTGTCGTGAGGTTCAAATCTTATACATCCTGTATCTTTTATTCATTTAACTTTTATCTAATTTCAGTTTCTAAATTGAGGCTGAGACGTCTAACAGAATCATGGATTAGATTTGTCAACGACCTATAGCGACTGATTGCGTCATGATCACCGGGAACAACTAATCAGCGTCGTATTCCACGACCCGACAGCGCCTCTGTTATCAAATTATCCAATCTGGCCTCGCGATTAGGCATCGAGTCAAAAAGCAAAGGATGTGCTTGTTCGAAAGGCGCAGGTATTGCAGATTGTTGTAATGAGCGACGCAACACATTTAAGCCAATTTAGCGTCCTTTAAAAAAACACAACATGAAACGGATTAATCGTTGTTGTAGAACCGAAAGTAGAGAGGCTGCGCACCTCAATGTTGGCTATTGTAGCTGCACCAGTGCCAACCAAAGAGCACCGGCTCTTGACCTCGGTCTTCGTTTCTTTAATTTTGATGAAAGTGGTCTTGTCGATCCGGAGTGCTTAGTGGCAAAAGGAAATATATATCTACAATCATAACTTTGCATGAACAATCAGTGTGCATATACTTCAAGAAATACATGGAGGGGCGATGGAGCGGATATGGGGATGTATCGACTGTTATGAAACTGATTCCATGAACAGAATAGAATAGTCGTTGGGCGGATGCGGCGGCACAAGAAGCATTTATAGTGATGCATGGTTGTCTATTAATCTTTGATCAAGACTCCTGACCTGACTTTTATCCTGGCCACCGTCTTATCCGCCATTCTTTCCGCCATTTCTTTGGACCTGTGTTGTGTTTTCTCAATAGGATTTTTGTGTTTAATTTGTATAATTTATATAATTAAACACGATGAAAGCTTTTGCCGAAACGTTATAGTTTGTCTTGTCTTTTTGTTAGTCTGTCTACTACCATTTCATGTTTATTTTATTTTTCGTTTCTAAAAAAAAAAAAAAGGGTGTTTTCGCATTTCTTAAGTCAGTCTGTTCTCGATGTGATGTAATGATCTACTTCCAGACTTTACATTTACTACCTATTTACTAACAGAGAAGTCTGTCAAGAAATTACAGCCAATAGTCTGCTATTTTATTTAAAGAATGGGCGGGACTTCGTCAGCTCACAGCGGAACCAGCTTGAACCATTAATGTTAATCTAACGACGGGATGTGAAGGAAAGATGAAAAGAAGATATTAATTATATCGTTTTTATGTTTGAGTCAAAGGACAAGAGCCCAGAGTCTGCTGTAGATATTATATTGAAGAAGATAGTTACTTCTCTCCCAAAGAAAGATTATTATTCATGAAGTGGAAACAAGTAACTAATTATTCATGTTGAAGCTCTTTAATCTTTCTGTTTGTTTCTTTCTCTCTCTCTCTCTCTCTCTCTCTCCTCTCTCTCCTCTCTCTCTCTCTCTCCTCTCTCTCTCACACATATTTTCTTCTCGTTTTGTCTCTGTTTCATTTTTCCTGTCTATTCTTCTCTTTCATTCCTTCAAATCCAAATATCTCTACTTTCTTACATCAAGACACTCTTTCCCCATCTCCTCATCATCCTCTTTTTTTTTCTCTCCATTTTCTTTCTCATTGTTCTCCACTTCTTCTTTTAGTTATAATTCGTTTTCTCTCGTTCCCTCTCCCTCTCTCTCACTCTCTCTCCCTGTCTCTTTTATCTCTCTCCATCTTTCTCTTCTCCCCTCTCTCTCTTCTCTCTCCTTATCACTCTTCTCTTCTCTCTCTCTCTTTCTCTCTCTTCTCTCTCTTCTCTCTTTTCTCTCTCTTCTTTCTCACTCCCTCCCTCTCTCTCATTTCTTTATGTACCTCTCTAACTCCTTTACTCAAACTCCCACTCTTTTTTTTCACTCTCTTTCTCCCTAAGCACATTCCTATGCCTACATTCTCCATTTTCCTCTTTCTTTGCTCATTCTATTTACCCAGTACATTTCATCCCTTTCGTCTCTTTCCTCCCTTGTCCCTTCTTTTCTACCTTCCTTTTAATTCCTCCTTCTTCGAGCGTTTATGTGGCGCAGCGCGCTATTGGAAGTCAATAAAATAAACAAGATAATTTGAAGTAAACGAGAACTCCCCGAGTCTTGGCTTTGAACTTTGACCCTTACATGCAAGAGAAAATAGACAAGGTCGTTGTCAGGACGAGGTGATAGCTCTGGTATCTTGAAATCTCAAATTTAGATTCGGACGAGGTTTGTCGAGGGAGGCCAGTTAACGGCTGAGATTTATGCTAACAGCTGTCTCAAGAGCTACTCTTTATATCTCATCGTAGGAAGATAGACCAAGAGGATTTCTTGTTTAGTCACACGATCTGAGACTGCCCTCGTTCATGCTCGGAATTTGGAGCAGTTTTAGGTTTTGTTGGGCGCCGTGCTGGCACGACTGACGAGGTGTATACACGGCGGGCAGACAGACAAAGTGTACGTGGCGGGGAAACAGACAGACAGACAGACATTGTCTAACAGTAAACTGTTTGGCAGTCACACAGACAAATACTACATACAAGGAACAGTATTTGCAATGGAAGAGAGTATAGCTAAAGAAACAGCAACATACACATATAGCAGCGGTAATGGCTAGTTTTCTCCTTCACTGACAAGGTAGAAGTAGCCATAATAGTGGTTTGTGTGTTCATTTGCTGATCAGGTGGAAGTAGCCATATTAGTGGTTTGTGTGCTTCTTTGCTAACTAGGTGGAAGTAGCCATAAAAGTAGATTTGACTTCACCCAATATGAGAAAATAACTTCCAGCGGCCTGGAGTGGTACTGACCATAATACCGGTATATGTTAGGTGATCATATAAAACTATAGCCACCACCATTAATTATTCTCTTTTGCATTGTATTCTGCCTTTCCTCTTCTTTTTAGTAATCATGTTATGTGAGCGTGGATGAGTTGTGTCGCTAGTTTAATTCGCGATGTTTACCGCATTTAGGCCCGATACACCCGTCCCGACACACCCGTCCCGATACACCCGTCCCGATACACCCGTCCAGATACACCCGTCCCGATACGCCCGTCCCGATACACCCGTCCCGATACGCACGTCCCGATACGCACGTCCCGATATACCCGTCCCGATACATACGCCTTCCTCTTGGGTCATCATCATCATCAAGTGCCGGGCCTACTGGCGTAGGTGATTATGTCTCTCCACAACTTTCGATCTCGGCAGCTATTTATCATTTCAGTTGTTGACCTTCTGCCAAGCCATTCTCTTAAGCTGTCTGTTATTTTTTCTCTTTGCTTTCCTCTATTACTTCGTCCCTCAATTTCCCACTTGTTACAATATATTCCAGCTGTTCTCTTCTCATTACATGGCCAAAAAATGATGATTGTTTCTTCCTAATATTGTAAATTAGCTCTCTTTTTGCTTTGATCTCTTTCAGAACATCTTCATTACTCTTCTTAGCTGTCCATGGTACTTTCAACATTCTTCTGTAAAACTATATTTCTACAGATTCTAGTGATTTTCTTGTCTGTTATCTTATTGTCCATGATAAGCATTCTTATGTTAAGACTGGCTCTACATAACATTTAAGAACTCTTTTTCTTGTTTCTATTGTCAAAAATGGATTGCATAGTATCTTCCTCATTTTTTGGAAAGCTGCTTTTGCCTGAGCCATTCTGCATCTCACCTCTTTTGTACATCTTCTGTCTGAGGTTAACAAAATTCCCAAATATTTAAATTCATTTACCTGTTTTAATATTGTTCCACTTGTCTTTATTTTGCACTGAGGTGATGTCTTTTTCTTTGTTGTTACCATTACCTCTGTCTTTTTGCTACTAAGTCTGAGTCCTTTATTTTTGCTTTCTTTCACTATAATATCCAACATTTCTTGTAACTCATTTTCACTCTTAGCGATTAAGACTGTATCATCAGCATACCTTAGATTATTTATATTATGACCTCCGATTGTTATTTCAGGCATGTCCCTTATGGATCTTAAAATAATCTCACTATAAACATTAAACAAATCTGGTGTCAGCACACAACCTTGTCTAACACCCTGTTTTGTTTGTTGAAACATTCCCAATTTGTTTCCAAGTTCTTATGGCCGCTGTTTGTTGCCAGTACATGTTCTTTATTATTCTTAATCTTTGCTGTCTACGTTTATGCTTTCTAAAATTGTGATTATTTCTTACTGCTTTACTTTGTCAAATGCCTTGGTGTAATCTATGAAACATAGGTATAGATCTGTTTTCACCTCTATGGCTCTTTCTACAAAAGATATTATGATATAAATGGCATTGCTTGTTCCTTTATCTCTAACAAAACCACACTGTTCATCGCTAATTTCTGAACTGATTTTGTTTCGCACTCTTCGCATGATGATTCTTAGTAATATCTTAGTCATATGACTCATAAGGCTTATTCTGCGATGATCATCGCATTCAATCGCACCCGATTTAGGTGATTCTCCTCATGGGTAGATTACTCAATACTTTTTGCAGAGACAGCGGACATTTCTAGTCTACTTTTTACGACTTTTAACGTGCGCAAGTGAACGTGGGGCCTCTTGCTTTTCACTGTTTTCAGAGAGAGCACTTTATATCGGGTCTCACAACCCAGAGTCCAGAGAAACCGCAGATTCGATTTTTTGACAAATTCCCACCTCATATTGTGAGATTTGAACCCTGGACATCCCCTCCTTGTCCAGAGACCGACGTCTTCCCTTTGGACCACGCAACCACTATGGTGTGGCTCTTGTCCCTACTACTGAGGCCCACTCACGCAACCACCATGGTGTGGCTCTTATCTCTGCTACTGAGACCCACTCTGAAGTTGTGAAGTTGTTACGCCTAAATAAAGGAATGTCTGGGCTTTTTCAGGTGTGACTTTTTGGAATGCAATTAGTTGTTAATCTAGGTGACTTATACCGTTTTGAAAGAAATCACGACCCGTGGGAATTTGTCAAAATTCCACAGGACCGCGCCTACCGTCAGAAAGCAATGGGAGACCACTGACGTTATGCACCTTACATAAAAAAAAGCAAATATATTTTAATATCAATTTAACGTCATATTTAACATGTTCTATTAATTGTGGAGGTAGCTAAACTAACGTTTTATGTATTAATTAAATAGATCAGTGTTATTTTTGTAATTGAAATTAAAAAAAAAATAACGGAATGAACATACATTGTGATATTTGTATGCTGTAACAAAGTCAGTGGGAAGAGTGAGCTTGTTTCATCCTCATTAGGTCGTCAAATCTGGACCCAAGTTTGGACATTGCTATTCTAATCTCTCTCTCAGCGTCCACATGTGATCTGTATTTGGTTTTGATGGCTGCCATTGCTGACAACCCGGTCTCACAAAAGTTGGTAGTCGCAGAAGGAATTAAAACTCGTAGGAGCTTCTTGTCTACTTCTGGGTATTCTTGTTTGACAAAGCTCCAATGACGAGAAGGAAAGAGATCTCGGACGACATAGAGAAATAATATTAGAGAGCTGAACATTGTGGTACAGCAGCGGCGAAATTGATGACTTGGGACTGTGGGTAGAGGTTTGTGGAGAAACATCGCCTACGCCTGGCATGGTACTTTATGATAAACTAAACTATCTTTACGACACATAGTACCATTGCTGGTGTATGTGTGTGTGTGGGGGGGGGGGAGGGCAGCGATAGAACCCGAGGGATAAAGGCCGCTTGGTCAAGCAGTCGCCGCGACATGTGAGACTCAGGATTTTTATTTCACCCCCGATAGAAAAAAATCCTTTCTATCTACCGCGGGCTTTGAACACCATACGCCGGCTTTTCAGTCAGCGGGACAGTGGTTTTAGCCGCACGATCACGGACACTTCTCATGATGATAATAATGTCAGAGGAGAACCTAGCAGACCCTTGCCGGACACAGTTTGATGACCACTGGCCTAGACAGTTACATCACACAACCAACAACAAAAAAATTGCTGAGATAATAGCAACGTCTTTTGAAGGATATGCTACTTACTGATAATGATATATATTTTTAGCTTACCCTTTTTTCGAGCCTTCATAGTTATAGTTTTGAATATCCATGCAGTTTCTGGGTTGTGTTTTCATGGATCGTTGTCTCGTTCATTTAGCAATCAACTCGTGATCTGTTTGTTATTAACTGCTGATTTGAAAGTTGCTCATGTGTATTCGCCCTCGCCTGTTCTTAAGCAGGCGCTAAATGAGCGTAGTTTCGTTGTTTATTGTTTGCTGCAAGATACGATTCCTGCAACCTTCGACCTCAAGCTTCCGTTCTTTAATGATTGTCTTCACTGCTGGATACGTCTTCGTTTTTGATTGGTTGTGTCTGGATCCAAGGTCATGGCCGCCTGATACAGCTAAACCCTGATCAGTATCGGTTCTTCTTTTTCACTTTCTTCACTTCCTCCTATACCCAGGCTGGGTGTCAAGGGAGATCAACGGTTTTGGTTTCCCGCCCTTCTGACAGCTTCACCAACTGATGTTGTTGTAACGTTGCTATGGCTGTACCGTACTTCTCTCTCCTCATCTTTTAATAAATGCTCTGTATGATGTGAAGTACAGAAATCGCCAATCAACCACTAATATCTTCAGTAATAAAGAAAAAACGATGGTCATATGTTGGATATGTGATGAGGAGAGATAATAACCGAATAGCAAAGCAAGCCCTCATATGGGAAACAACAGGTAATAGAAGAAGAGGAAGACCCAGGGAGACACTGAGAAGAACATTGATGAGAGAGGCAAGATCAGCAGGATTCGGCTCCCTCGATGAGATAGAGCTGCTTGCACAGAACAGAGACAAATGGCGAGATTTGATAAAATATCTTTAAAAGAAAACTGCTAGAACAAAAATTCAGATAAGAGAAGGAGTATTTTGGTCTACGCCCTATGGGCCGGCTACGGCTCGAAAGGTCAATAGATAGATGATAAGTAATCATTTTTTGGCCATGTAATGAGAAGAGAACAGCTGGAATATATTGTAACAACTGGAAAAATTGAGGGACGAAGAGATAGAGGGAAGCAAAGAGAAAAGATACCAGACAACTTAAGAGAATGGCTTGGCAGAAGGTCAACAACAGAAATGATAAATAACTGTCGTGATCGAAAGTTGTGAGGAGACATGATCACCTACGCCAGCAGGCCCGGTACTTGATGATGATGATGAGTAATCGCACGATATTCTTTCTACATGAAGTAAAGTAGAAGGTAATAGTTACCTCCCCTGTCCTGAAGGATTTTTTTTCCTGGGAAAGTAAAGCGGCACGGGCGTAATGCTGACCACATTACCCCAAAAATCATGTGCTGAAGGTCTGTAAAATTAATGGTGACTAACACCATATTCCCTATACGCCACTTGGCGTGACGGGGGCTTTTTACTTTTTTTTTAACCGCCCTGCTAAGCGAGTGGGGAATATGGCGTTAGTGGCCATATTTTACAATTATCACAGCGCATTGTTGGGTGATGTGGTCGGTAAAACGCCAGGTCGCCTTTACTTCGATACAAAAAATCGCTGGTACCCATTTTTAGAGGCTGCGTGTTTCCATGAGCCTTGTAGGTTCGAAACAAATATTCGCAACTTCTGGGGATTAAACCCGAACCGTTCTGACCAGGAAGCGAGCACACTAACCACTCTTTCACCACGGCTCCCTTTCTAGATGAGCAAACCATTTTACTGATTGCTTCTGTCTGAAGTTTGAGATAGGTTCAAGGTCCACCCTCTCTCCTATATCATCATTTCTTATTCTGTCTCTTCTGGTCAGTCCCCGCGCTTTTTCTTTGTGCTGGTCCAATTGTTAGTTTGTTGTTGTTTAGGATCATCATCAAAGCACACCGGAGGAACCCATAGGTGCTCAGATATCCCATCACGGAATCTCGAGAAAATCCAAGAAGAATCATAGCCTATGTGCACGAACTCCGTAGCACGGCCAAGGATCCACGTGTGGGTAGGTTCTTGCTGACAAGCTTGCCCGGGCAGCGGCCATATTATGGCTTATTCTTTTCGATTTGAACTGCCAATAGATCTTTAACATGCGCGAGGGCACATGGGACCTCCTGTTTATTGCAGATGGCTAGACACCGTATCTCACTACCTAAGATATTACGGAAGGGTAACGTCACAAAGAGACAAAACTTTTTTTCTTATAGAAAGACTAATTTTTCTTATTTTGGAAAAATCCCCACCGCTGATTGGCTTTGAATCCGGGTCTTTTCTGTCATGAGACCGACGTATTACGTCTAGACCACCCAGCCCTAATTATCCTATTTCTGTATGTTGTTTCGGTGTTTGTATTACTTACCCGTTATGATAGAGTCAGAGAAGGGTGTACATGTCAGTATTTTTATTACTTACCCATTATGATAGAGTCAGAGAAGGCTGTACATGTCAGTGTTTTTATTACTTACTCGTTATGAAAGAGTCAGAGAAGGCTGTACATATCAGTGTTTTTATTACTTACCCGTTATGATAGATTCAGAGAAGGCTGTACATGCTAGTGTTTTTATTACTTACTCGTTATGAAAGAGTCAGAGAAGGCTGTACATGTCAGTGTTTTTATTACTTACCCGTTATGATAGAGTCAGAGAAGGCTGTACATGTCAGTGTTTTTATTACTTACTCGTTATGATAGATTCAGAGAAGGCTGTACATGCCAGTGTTTTTATTACTTACTCGTTATGATAGAGTCAGAGAAGGCTGTACATGTCAGTGTTTGCATTACTTACCCGTTATGATAGAGTCAGAGAAGGCTGTACATGTCAGTGTTTTTATTACTTACTCGTTATGATAGAGTCAGAGAAGGCTGTACATGTCAGTGTTTTTATTACTTACTCGTTATGATAGAGTCAGAGAAGGCTGTACATGTCAGTGTTTTTATTACTTACCCGTTATGATAGATTCAGAGAAGGCTGTACATGCCAGTGTTTTTATTACTTACTCGTTATGAAAGAGTCAGAGTAGGCTGTACATGTCAGTGTTTTTATTACTTACCCGTTATGATAGAGTCAGAGAAGGCTGTACATGTCAGTGTTTTTATTACTTACTCGTTATGATAGAGTCAGAGAAGGCTGTACATGTCAGTGTTTTTATTACTTACTCGTTATGATAGAGTCAGAGAAGGGTGTACATGTCAGTGTTTTTATTACTTACCCGTTATGATAGAGTCAGAGAAGGCTGTACATGTCAGTGTTTTTATTACTTACCCGTTATGCTAGAGTCAGAGAAGGCTGTACATGTCAGTATTTTTATTACTTACCCGTTATGATAGAATCAGAGAAGGCTGTACATCACTCTAGTGGCACTCGTCTCTCGGTTCGTGTCCTCGAGTGAACAAACTTGTTGACAATTTCATCATCATCATCATCATCATCATTATCATCATCATCGAGTGCTGTCTCCGTAACGAAGGTTGATTACCATGGAGCGCCATTTTGCTCTGTCTCTTGCTTTGATGGTTCAGGTTGTCATAGGCTGATTTGTCCATCTTTTGATGTTACTCGTCCATGTTAGTCTAAGTCTGCCTCTGTCTGCCTCTGTCTCTTTTACTTGTATTTTCCCCTCCAGGATTACTTTTAGTAGGCTGTTGTGTCTTTTAACATGGCCCAAAAATCGCATTTGTCTTGTTTGAATTGTGCTTAGTAGTTCTCTTTTCATTTTTAGTTGTTTTAAGACTTCATCGTTTTTCTTTTCCTTCCATCCAATTCTACCTATTCTTCTATATATCCACATTTCAAAGGCTTCAATTATCTGTTCTGTTTTCTCGTCTAATGTCCATGTTTCTGCACCATATAGGAATATTGAGAAGATGTAACATTTTGCTATTTTTAGTTGACAATTTACTAGGCCTAATCTACCCACAATCCCCGCTCCCATAACTCCAACAGTCCGCCATTTTAACTGGTAATCCCACCATATTGCTTGTCTTCCTTGACTCGGATGTAGGAACTGGCAATCCCACCATATTGCTTGTCATCCTTGACTCGGATGTAGGAACTGGTAATCCTACCATATTGCTTGTCTTCCTTGACTCGGATGTAGGAACTGGTAATCCCACCATATTGCTTGTCATCCTTGACTCGGATGTAGGAACTGGTAATCCCACCATATTGCTTGTCTTCCTTGACTCGGATGTAGGAACTGGTAATCCCACCATATTGCTTGTCTTCCTTGACTCGGATGTAGGAACTGGTAATCCCACCATATTGCTTGTCTTCCTTGACTCGGATGTAGGAACTGGTAATCCCACCATATTGCTTGTCTTCCTTGACTCGGATGTAGGAACTGGTAATCCCACCATATTGCTTGTCTTCCTTGACTCGGATGTAGGAACTGGTAATCCCACCATATTGCTTGTCTTCCTTGACTCGGATGTAGAAACTGGTAATCCCACCATATTGCTTGTCTTCCTTGACTCGGATGTAGGAACTGGTAATCCCACCATATTGCTTGTCTTCCTTGACTCGGATGTAGGCACGAGCCTGCCAACCCCTTATTCTGTCTCTATCGACCTGTAAACTGTCTCTATTGGTTGATGCTTTATTCTGGACCAATGCAAGTGCCTCGTTGATACATTGTGCTGCAGAGCAGGTTATCCGGTCGTGATTGTACGAGCCCTGACACTCGCACTCGCCAACCTTTCGCTGTTTCCGTGGTCTCCACTTCGTTAACACATCAGCACGTGCTCTTGGTAAGTGTTGCCGTTATTATAACGCTCCCCGGTGCAGGGGGCGCGAATGTATTTCCATTTCAATCGATCTTCTCGCTTTTAGAATATAAATGCACATACATATGTTGAATACACACATTACATTACACTACACTGCACTATTCATTGCTAGACTATGTTCTGCCTTGCTGTTTCGTGTTGAATAATTTGTGGGTTACCATTATTGCACTCGGGAACATGTCAGGTGCTCAGATTCCCTCAACAAATCTATATCAATATAATGAGAAAGAGAGTTCATCGGTGCTATATAGAACCAATTCTGACCTATGGAAGCGAATCATGGACAGTAGACAAACAAATGAAAAGACGATTAGAGGCCACAGAGATGGTATTTCTCAGAAGAATGTTGAAAGTTCCCTAGACAGCTAAAAAGACCAACGAGGAAGTTCTCAAAGAGGCCAACACAAAAAGGGAGCTCTTTAAAAAACATAAGAAAGAAGCAATCAACATTTTTCGGGCACAACATGAGAAGAGGAAAGTTGGAATACTTGGTTACAACTGGCAAAATAAAAGGAAAGAGAGCTCGCGGACGACAAAGAGAGAAAATACTGGATAGCTTGGTGTCATGGCATGGAAAACAGCGAACAACAGAACTGATACGATGCACTGTAGATAGAAGATTGTGGAGGGACATGATCACCTAAACCGGTAAGGCACATGATGATGATGAATGTTCCGCAGATTAGAGACTGGCGACTCCAGTTTTGTGCTGGTTGTTAAGTCCCTTTACACGCCCAGTAAACCTCTCGTTTTCTGGACAGATCCATCTTCAATCTTATCTCTTTTATCCGTAGTATTTATGCGCCGCTGGACTATCATCATTATCATGTGCCGTATTGATTGGCATAGGCGATCATGACTTTCCACAATTTTGTGTCAACTGCGTCGAATCAATTCTTTTGTTGACTGTTTCCCATGCCATGACATCAAGCTATCTAGTATATTCTATCATCGTCGTCCGCGATCTCTCTTTCCCTGTATTTTGGCAGTTGTAACCAAGTATTCTAATTTTCCTCTTCTCATGATGTGCTCGAAATATGTCATTTGTTTCATTCTGATGTTTTTGTTAGGAGCTCTGTTTCTGTGTTAGCCTCTTTGAGAACTTCCTCATTTGCCTTTTTAGCTGTCCAGGGAACTCTCAACATTGTTCTGAGAAATCCCATCTCTGTGGCCTATAATCACCTTTGATTAGCTGCACTATATACTGGTTAGTGTACACATATAAATATTACTATGATGCCTGTTAATGTAGGTCTCTGTCTGTCTGTCTGTCTGACTCTGTCTGTCTGACTCTGTTTGTCTGTCTGCCTCTGTTTGTCTTTCAGACTGTCTGTTTTTCAGACTGTCTGTCTTTCAGACTGTCTGTCTGTCTGTCTCTGTCTGTCTGTCTCTGTCTGTCTGTCTCTGTCTGTCTGTCTCTGTCTGTCTGTCTCTGTCTGCCTCTGTCTGTCTTTCAGACTGTCTGTCTGTCTCTGTCTGTCTGTCTGCCTCTGTCTGTCTTTCAGACTGTATGTCTGTCTTTGTCTGTCTGTCTGCCTCTGTCTTTCAGACTGTCTGTCTGTCTCTGTCTGCCTGTCTGCCTCTGTCTGTCTTTCAGACTGTCTGTCTGTCTCTGTCTGTCTCTGTCTGTCTCTGTCTGTCTCTGTCTGTCTCTGTCTGTCTCTGTCTGTCTCTGTCTGTCTGCCTCTGTCTGTCTTTCAGACTGTCTGTCTGTTGTTCACCCGATGGCTACTTTGAAAAAAGATAAATCCACTCCGCCATCCAACCTTACAAGTAGGTTAAGTGGATGAAGTTGTGTTATGTTGTGATTTATGTTGTGATTTATGTTGTGATTTATGTTGTGATTTATCTAAGTATTTCTGCCCAACACACCGACTTCAGCCATTGTAGATGATCACATGTCTATGTATTCTAATTGACTGTGCTCAGAGATGTCTTGACACTGCTCCCCCCACCCCCCACTCTCATGAATCCCTCCCATCAAAGAAAGTTATCTAAAGTCACCACAGCATGTTTGACCTCCTATAACTAGACCATAAAGCCAACCCTATCATGTAACAATTTAACATAAACATAATCACATAATTTGGAAATCCCCAGATCACGGGTAGCTTGACACCACATAATCGAACACCACCGTATTTGGTTGGCATTATCCCGGCAGTTGTTATTGTCGATATTTGTGCAGTCTCTTTTGTGTTGATTGTTCAGTTTGGGTGGCGTAATCGATACGAAATATCGTCATGACTTCTCAAGTAGAACAGCTGTATGGAGATGAAGTGCTGTCGATGTTTGAACAGCCGGTGTGCAGGTACACAGCTGTTGTGCCCTCACCAACCCGTTTTAGGCCATGATACTGCCATGAATTGAAGCAGGAGTTTAATGAAGTTACAGACATACATTAACTCTTTCTTAATGAGCTTACTTCAGACTAGACTGCCAGGTCCCATCGTGAATGATGAACTGTAGCAACGATAAACAAATTAATTAATTCATTCATTAATTCACTCATTTTCCTCTCGGGCCGAAGACGGTACACTATGGCGGAAGTCATAGGGCTCCATGACTGATATTCTGCTGCTAGTTCTTGGTTATTTCGTAGTCCCATAGTTGAGCCTTCCCATCGTATTTTTTCTGCCTAGCGATTCCCTTGTTCTAAGTTGTTTTCTTTTACCAGATAGTTCTCCCATGAATACCTGACAGGGAAGTCTTTCTTCATTCATTCTCAGCACATGACCGATGTATTTCCAACACCCTTTTCTTATAAAGTAACCCCCGTCACGCCAAGTGGCGTATAGGGAATATGGTGTTAGTGACCATAAATTTTACACACATGATTTTTGGGGTAATGTGGTCGGTATTATGCCCATACCGCGTTGCTTTCCCAGAAAAAAAAACCCGGTACCCATTTAAGGCTAGGTGAACCCGGAAGCCGTCGGTTGGGATCAAACCCTACATTTTGTCCTTTGTAGTCCAGTTTACTAACCACATATACTGTACGATAAATATTTTTTTATGCTCATATACTGTACGTTAAATATTTTTTTATGCTCATATACTGTACGATAAATAATTTTTTTGCATGCTCATATACTGTACGTTAAATATTTTTTTTTGCATGCTCACATACTGTACGATAAATATTTTTTTGGTATGCTCATATACTGTACGTTAAATATTTTTTTTGTATGCTCATATAAAAAAAGTAAAGTACCCCCCGTCACGCCAAGTGGCGTATAGGGAAATATGGTGTTAGTGACCCTATATTTTACAGACCTTCAGCACATGATTTTTGGGTAATGTGGTCGGTATTACGCCCGTGCTGCTTTACTTTCCCAGAAATAATCCGGTACCCATTTAAGGCTGGGTGAACCCGGAGCCGTCGGTTGGGATCGAACCCTACCCCTTGTCCGTAGTAGTCCAGTTCACTAACCACTGAGCTATCGCGGCTCCCACTAATTTTTAGGGAATTAGTAAAACCCAGGTGTCCTCGCCAGGGAACGAACCCCGGCTGTTGCCGTGGTAAGCCAACCGCCTATCGATTGCGCTAACCGGACACCCTGTATGCTCATATACTGTACGTTAAATATTTTTCCTCACTTTAGTGTCCGTGCTATTCGAATACATTTGATAGATTGCCTTAGTACTAAATCAATGAAGCTTCTCTTATCCCTCTGTTGTTTGATATCATAACATGCCCATTTATCATTCTATTACAATCCAGAGTTCAGAATTATTCATATTTCATTTCCGATAAGTCGACCCAAGGGATCCTGCTAAAACACATTACGGGTACACCACCCACATGGATTCCGAGATCAGGACCTTTATTTCTATAGCTACGGTACACACGAACCATTTGCCGAGTCAGTCTTTGTCTAATATTAGTCTCCATTATTCCAGTGTTGTCTAATATCATCATCATGATGTGCCATGCTGGTTGGAGTAGGCGATCATGTCCTCCCAGAGTTCTCTGTCAGCAGTAAATCGTATCAATTCTATTGTTGATTGTTTACTATGTTACGCTACTAAACTATCTAGTATCCTCTCTCTTTGTCGTCCGGAATATCTCTTTCCCTGTATTATGCCAGTTGTAACCAAGTACTCTGACTTTCCTCTTCTCATGATTTGCATGTAAAATGTTCATTGTATTTTTTTTTGTTTTTTAGAAGCACACATTTTGTGGAGTTCTCTTTGAGAATTCGCTCAGTGTTCTTCTTTTCAGTATAATGTGTACCTAAAATAGGCATGTGTTATTGTACCTATTTTCTGTTCAACATATACTTATTTTTTATTCACCTTTATCCAATATCTCTGCGTACCTCCGTTATCCACTATTATCATATACCATTATTTATCTGCTTTTAAACCTTATACAGTAGCAAGAAACTACCAATATTTGTTTCTTCTATTCCACCTTTTAAGAGTAATGAAAACGTTCTGAAAGAGGCCAAAGTAAAAAGAGAGCTAATTTCCCATTTTAGGAATAAACAATCATTATTTTTTGGCCATTTAATGAGAAGAGAACAACTGGAATATATTGTAACAACTGGGACAATTGAGGGACAAAGAGATAGAGGAAAGCAGAGAGAAAAATTACCAGACAGCTTAAGAGAATGGCTTGGCAGAAGGTCAACAACAGAAATAATAAATAACTGCCGAGATCGAAAATTGTGGAGAGACATGATCACCTACGCCAGTAGGCCCGGTACTTGATGATGATGATTCCACCTTTCACCAATATCAGGGAATACATTCTATGTTAACCCACCTTCATCTACTATCAATATTTTGTTTTTGTTGTCCCACCTTTTCTACTATCAATATTTTGCTTTTGTTATCCAACCTTTATCTACTATCAATATTTTGCTTTTGTTATCCAGCCTTTATCTACTATCAATATTTTGCTTTTGTTATCCAGCCTTTATCTACTATCAATATTTTGCTTTTGTTATCCAACCTTTATCTACTATCAATATTTTGCTTTTGTTATCCAGCCTTTATCTACTATCAATATTTTGCTTTTGTTATCCAACCTTTATCTACTATCAATATTTTGCTTTTGTTATCCAACCTTTATCTACTATCAATATTTTGCTTTTGTTATCCAACCTTTATCTACTATCAATATTTTGCTTTTGTTATCCAACCTTTATCTACTATCAATATTTTGCTTTTGTTATCCAACCTTTATCTACTATCAATATTTTGCTTTTGTTATCCAACCTTTATCTACTATCAATATTTTGCTTTTGTTATCCAACCTTCATCTACTATCAATATTTTGCTTTTGTTATCCAACCTTTATCTACTATCAATATTTTGCTTTTGTTATCCAACCTTTATCTACTATCAATATTTTGCTTTTGTTATCCAACCTTTATCTACTATCAATATTTTGCTTTTGTTATCCAACCTTTATCTACTATCAATATTTTGCTTTTGTTATCCAACCTTTATCTACTATCAATATTTTGCTTTTGTTATCCAACCTTCATCTACTATGAATATTTTGCTTTTGTTATCCAACCTTTATCTACTATCAATATTTTGCTTTTGTTATCCAACCTTCATCTACTATCAATATTTTGCTTTTGTTATCCAACCTTTATCTACTATCAATATTTTGCTTTTGTTATCCAACCTTTATCTACTATCAATATTTTGCTTTTGTTATCCAACCTTTATCTACTATCAATATTTTGCTTTTGTTATCCAACCTTTATCTACTATCAATATTTTGCTTTTGTTATCCCACTTTTATCTACTATCAATATTTTGTTTTTGTTATCCTACTGTTATCTACTATCAATATTTTGTTTCTGTTATCCCACTTTTATCTACTATCAATATTTTGTTTCTGTTATCCCACTTTTATCTACTATCAATATTTTGTTTCTGTTATCCCACTTTTATCTACTATCAATATTTTGTTTTTGTTATCCTACCGTTATCTACTATCAATATTTTGTTTTTGTTATCCTACCGTTAAGCAATAGCAAAGGATACATTCATGATTCTCTGTTATTTCACCTCCATACAACAGCAATATCGATCTCTCTATTTACACCATTGTCCCAAATCAGTAACTGCCTCCCCTATTGACTTTTACTCAGTATCAATATATGCACAAACTATCCATTCTATCCAAATCTAATATCAATATCCGCATGAATTATCTCATCTTAATCCATTATCCACATATCATCAGCAATTATTTGTTCGTCTCGTCAAATATCTACATCTGTGTGGGCCCTCGTACCCTCCTCGCGGCGAGTACTCCAATCCGTGCTAGCGAGAGAACAGATGTTATATAAGCGAACAAAGAAAGGTTTAATGGAGGTAGCTTTGACACTTATTCTATTAATCAATATAGCCGATATATTTTTTCTTGGCATTTGGAGGAAGGAGTGTGTTGTTCATAGTTATAGTCATCATCATCATCATCAAGTACCGTGCCTGCTGGCGCAGGTGATCATGTCTCTCCACAACTTTCGATCTCGGCAGTTATTTATCATTTTTGTTGTTGACCTTCTGCCGAGCCAGACCCCATCATTGCAAACACAGCACACATCAAATGACATAAGGCGTATCAGCACCGAAAGTGAACGCAGCTGAACTGTCCTCCGTCGGACGATATCATTATTCACCGTAAGCAATCTAAATATAGAAACACCATCCGGATGAAAAGCTGACGATGTGCACAGAACACTAAACTCAGTAGCTCGGGCAACACGCCGGACTTTGAATAGGGGGAAACTGCAACAAGGAACACTTTTCAGACAGTGCCTCAACGGTTCCTGTTGTAAATCCGCTATATTGACCGGAAGTGAGTGTTGTTCATCATCTTTGCTTATGGTCATTTTACATATGTACCTCATCATTGCCATCTACCATCGTCACTGTTGAATTAATGCCCATGCGTTGACTATTACAATTATGTTATCTATATAATGTTACTATTATACTATCTATCTGTCTGTCTGTCTCTCTCTCTCTCTCTGTCCGTCCGTCCGTCTGTCTGCCATCCTATCTATTTATTGACCTTTCGAGCCGTAGCCGGCCCATAGGGCATAAACCCAGATACTTTTATCTAATTTTTATTCTAGCAGTTTTCAATCCTTGTAAAGATTTTTTTTTTATCAAATCTCGCCAGTTGTCTCTGTTCTTTGCATAAACCCAGATACTTTTATCTAATTTTTATTCTAGCAGTTTTCAATCCTTGTAAAGATTTTTTTTTTATCAAATCTCGCCAGTTGTCTCTGTTCTTTGCAAACAACTCTCTATCTCATTGAGGGAGCTGATTCCTGCTACATTTATATACACTTTTATATTTACTTTATATCACATTTCATTTTATATAAACTCTTACATTTTCCCCAAGTTACATTTATATATACTTTTATATTTACTTCTGACCACAGTTCAATGTGTGCAGGTTTTCACGTTGTATTTCACTATCCCTTCCTCTGATTATCCGCATGCTGGCACCCTCCTTTGATTATCAATTTTCATGTCACACCTCCATTGGTTATCAACGTTCACCCCCCCCCCCCTCACACCTCCATTGATTATCAACTTTCATCTCACACCTCCATTGGTTATCAACGTTCACCCCCCCCCCCCCCCTCACACCTCCATTGATTATCAACTTTCATCTCACACCTCCATTGGTTATCTACGTTCACCCCCCCACACCTCCATTGGTTATCAACTTTCATCGCACACCTCCTTTGATTATCAACTTTCATCTCACACCTCCATTGGTTATCAACGTTCACCCCCCCCCCCCCCCCCCACACCTCGATTGGTAATCAACGTTCACCCCCCACACCTCCTTTGATTATCAACTGTCATCTCACACCTCCTTTGATTATCAACTGTCATCTCACACCTCCTTTGATTGTCAACTTTCATCTCACACCTCCATTGGTTATCAACGTTCACCCCCCCCCCCACCTCCTTTGATTATCAACTTTCACCCCACACTGAGTTCGATAACTGATTCCACCGCTCCAAATTACGTTTGTTTTACTTTTAATTGTGATTTCTGCCACTCTCACCCGATGCTCGTGTAGTACAGCGTTTTGACCTGGAGACGTGCACTAACTCGCGAGAAGTGGACCGTGACGACATCCCCGGATCACTCTACTACTGCACTCCGGTCAAGGTCATGCCTGAACGAGCCTCAGCATCGATTAAGGCGTCAAATCGCGATGACTAACTTGTGACCGCCGAGCTGGGCTTGTCGCTTCACGTCGCGAGACTTTTGTCGAGTGACAAAGGTTGCGAGTGTGCCGCGGACACACCAAACTGTGTTACTATGCTGTTTTCTTGCAATGTTTTCAATGCAAAGTTTATTTGTTTTCATTTCTTCCTGTTCTCTTGCTGTTTTCTTGTATTATTTTCAAAGTTTCCTTGCCTTGTTTTCTTGCTGTTTTTTCCCTATCTTTTATTCCAATCTTTTCCTATGCTTTCTTCTTGTCTTTTCTTCCGATGTTTTCTCCCTTAGATTATTTTTGCACAGTTTTTAGCAATTAAAAAAAAGTAAAGAAAAAAAAACGGACGTAGGGATTAATAGATATGCGGAGAGACAGACGGTCAGGATAAATGGATGAGTGAGACGGGTAGAAAGACGAGTTGGTGAATGGTCAGAGAAAGCAAGTGGTTGTATCAGGTTGAACGAATTCAGAAAACGGACAGGAGTTTGAAAGTTTCTTTACTGCTAAGACATGATAGTGGTAACCAGTAAAAACTGTCTTAGGACACATGTTACAACTTCTGGTCTATATCGAGGGGGCTCACGACAGGACTAGGGAAATAAAGGTCGTATAGTGGTAGAAGCCGCCACGACAGTGGTAGAAGTCGCCACTACAGTGGTAGAAGTCGCCACGACAGTGGTAGAAATCGCCACGACAGTGGTAGAAGCCGTCACGACAGTGGTAGAAGTCGCCACGACAGTGGTAGAAGTCGCCACGACAGTGGTAGAAGTCGCCACGACAGTGGTAGAAGCCGCCACGACAGTGGTAGAAGCCGCCGCGACAGTGGTAGAAGTCGCCACGACAGTGGTAGAAGCCGCCACGACAGTGGTAGAAGTCGCCACAACAGTGGTAGAAGTCGCCACGACAGTGGTAGAAGTCACCACAACAGTGGTAGAAGCCGCCACGACAGTGGTAGAAGTCGCCACAACAGTGGTAGAAGTCGCCACGACGGTGGTAGAAGTCGCTACGACAGTGGTAGAAGCCGCCACGACGGTGGTAGAAGTCGCCACGACAGTGGTAGAAGTCGCCACGACAGTGGTAGAAGCCGCCACGACAGTGGTAGAAGTCGCCACGACAGTGGTAGAAGCCGTCACGACAGTGGTAGAAGTCGCTACGACAGTGGTAGAAGCCGCCACGACGGTGGTAGAAGTCGCCACGACAGTGGTAGAAGTCGCCACGACAGTGGTAGAAGTCGCAACGACAGTGGTAGAAGCCGCCACGACAGTGGTAGAAGCCGCCACGACAGTGGTAAAAGCCGCCGCAACAGTGGTAGATGTCGCCACGACAGTGGTAGAAGCCGCCACGACAGTGGTAAGAAGCCACCACGACGGTGGTAGAAGTCGCTACGACAGTGGTAGAAGCCGCCACGACGGTGGTAGAGGTCGCCACGACGGTGGTAGAAGCCGCCACGACAGTGGTAAAATCCGCCACGACAGTGGTAGAAATCGCTACGACAGTGGTAGAAGCCGCAACGACAGTGGTAGAAGTCGCCACGACAGTGGTAGAAGCCGCCACGACAGTGATAAAAGCCGCCACGACAGTGGTAGAAGCCGCCACGACAGTGGTAGAAGCCGCCACGATAGTGGTAGAAGTCGCCACGACAGTGGTAGAAGTCGCCACGATAGTGGTAGAAGTCGCCACGATAGTGGTAGAAGTCGCCACGACAGTGGTAGAAGCCGCAACGACAGTGGTAGAAGTCGCCACTACATTGGTAGAAGCCGCCACGACAGTGGTAGAAGTCGCCACTACATTGGTAGAAGCCGCCACGACAGTGGTAGAAGCCGCCACGACAGTGGTAGAAGCCGCCACGACAGTGGTAGAAGCCGCCACGACATTGGTAGAAGTCGCCGCGACAGTGGTAGAAGCCGCCACGAAAGTGGTAGAAACCGCCACGACGGTGGTAGAAGCCGCCACGACGATGGTAGAAGCCGCCGCGACAGTGGTAGAAGTCGCCGCGACAGTGGTAGAAGCCGCCGCGACAGTGGTAGAAGCCGCCACGACGGTGGTAGAAGCCGCCGCGACAGTGGTAGAAGCCGCCGCGACAGTGGTAGAAGCCGCCACGACGGTGGTAGAAGCCGCCACGACGGTGGTAGAAGCCGCCACGACGGTGGTAGAAGCCGCCGCGACAGTGGTAGAAGCCGCCGCGACAGTGGTAGAAGCCGCCGCGACAGTGGTAGAAGCCGCCACGACGGTGGTAGAAGCCGCCGCGACAGTGGTAGAAGCCGCCGCGACAGTGGTAGAAGCCGCCGCGACAGTGGTAGAAGCCGCCACGACATTGGTAGAAGTCGCCGCGACAGTGGTAGAAGCCGCCGCGACAGTGGTAGAAGCCGCCACGACAGTGGTAGAAGCCGCCACGACGGTGGTAAAAGCCGCCACGACAGTGGTAGAAGCCGCCACGACGGTGGTAGAAGCCGCCACGACGGTGGTAGAAGCCGCCGCGACAGTGGTAGAAGCCGCCACGACAGTGGTAGAAGCCGCCTCGACAGTGGTAGAAGCCGCCACGACAGTGGTAAAAGCCGCCACGACAGTGGTAGAAGCCGCCACGACAGTGGTAAAAGCCGCCACGACAGTGGTAGAAGCCGCCACGACAGTGGTAGAAGCCGCCACGACAGTGGTAGAAGCCGCCACGACAGTGGTAGAAGCCGCCGCGACAGTGGTAGAAGTCGCCACGACAGTGGTAGAAGCCGCCACGACAGTGGTAGAAGTCGCCACAACAGTGGTAGAAGTCGCCACGACAGTGGTAGAAGTCGCCACAACAGTGGTAGAAGCCGCCACGACAGTGGTAGAAGTCGCCACAACAGTGGTAGAAGTCGCCACGACGGTGGTAGAAGTCGCTACGACAGTGGTAGAAGCCGCCACGACGGTGGTAGAAGTCGCCACGACAGTGGTAGAAGTCGCCACGACAGTGGTAGAAGCCGCCACGACAGTGGTAGAAGTCGCCACGACGGTGGTAGAAGTCGCTACGACAGTGGTAGAAGCCGCCACGACGGTGGTAGAAGTCGCCACGACAGTGGTAGAAGTCGCCACGACAGTGGTAGAAGTCGCAACGACAGTGGTAGAAGCCGCCACGACAGTGGTAGAAGCCGCCACGACAGTGGTAAAAGCCGCCGCAACAGTGGTAGATGTCGCCACGACAGTGGTAGAAGCCGCCACGACAGTGGTAAGAAGCCACCACGACGGTGGTAGAAGTCGCTACGACAGTGGTAGAAGCCGCCACGACGGTGGTAGAGGTCGCCACGACGGTGGTAGAAGCCGCCACGACAGTGGTAAAATCCGCCACGACAGTGGTAGAAATCGCTACGACAGTGGTAGAAGCCGCCACGACGGTGGTAGAAGTCGCTACGACAGTGGTAGAAGCCGCAACGACAGTGGTAGAAGTCGCCACGACAGTGGTAGAAGCCGCCACGACAGTGATAAAAGCCGCCACGACAGTGGTAGAAGCCGCCACGACAGTGGTAGAAGCCGCCACGACAGTGGTAGAAGTCGCCACGACAGTGGTAGAAGTCGCCACGATAGTGGTAGAAGTCGCCACGATAGTGGTAGAAGTCGCCACGACAGTGGTAGAAGCCGCAACGACAGTGGTAGAAGTCGCCACTACATTGGTAGAAGCCGCCACGACAGTGGTAGAAGTCGCCACTACATTGATAGAAGCCGCCACGACAGTGGTAGAAGCCGCCACGACAGTGGTAGAAGCCGCCACGACAGTGGTAGAAGCCGCCACGACATTGGTAGAAGTCGCCGCGACAGTGGTAGAAGCCGCCACGAAAGTGGTAGAAACCGCCACGACGGTGGTAGAAGCCGCCACGACGGTGGTAGAAGCCGCCGCGACAGTGGTAGAAGCCGCCACGACGGTGGTAGAAGCCGCCACGACGGTGGTAGAAGCCGCCGCGACAGTGGTAGAAGTCGCCGCGACAGTGGTAGAAGCCGCCGCGACAGTGGTAGAAGCCGCCACGACGGTGGTAGAAGCCGCCGCGACAGTGGTAGAAGCCGCCGCGACAGTGGTAGAAGCCGCCACGACGGTGGTAGAAGCCGCCACGACGGTGGTAGAAGCCGCCACGACGGTGGTAGAAGCCGCCGCGACAGTGGTAGAAGCCGCCGCGACAGTGGTAGAAGCCGCCGCGACAGTGGTAGAAGCCGCCGCGACAGTGGTAGAAGCCGCCACGACGGTGGTAGAAGCCGCCGCGACAGTGGTAGAAGCCGCCGCGACAGTGGTAGAAGCCGCCGCGACAGTGGTAGAAGCCGCCACGACATTGGTAGAAGTCGCCGCGACAGTGGTAGAAGCCGCCGCGACAGTGGTAGAAGCCGCCACGACAGTGGTAAGAAGCCACCACGACGGTGGTAGAAGTCGCTACGACAGTGGTAGAAGCCGCCACGACGGTGGTAGAGGTCGCCACGACGGTGGTAGAAGCCGCCACGACAGTGGTAAAATCCGCCACGACAGTGGTAGAAATCGCTACGACAGTGGTAGAAGCCGCAACGACAGTGGTAGAAGTCGCCACGACAGTGGTAGAAGCCGCCACGACAGTGATAAAAGCCGCCACGACAGTGGTAGAAGCCGCCACGACAGTGGTAGAAGCCGCCACGATAGTGGTAGAAGTCGCCACGACAGTGGTAGAAGTCGCCACGATAGTGGTAGAAGTCGCCACGATAGTGGTAGAAGTCGCCACGACAGTGGTAGAAGCCGCAACGACAGTGGTAGAAGTCGCCACTACATTGGTAGAAGCCGCCACGACAGTGGTAGAAGTCGCCACTACATTGGTAGAAGCCGCCACGACAGTGGTAGAAGCCGCCACGACAGTGGTAGAAGCCGCCACGACAGTGGTAGAAGCCGCCACGACATTGGTAGAAGTCGCCGCGACAGTGGTAGAAGCCGCCACGAAAGTGGTAGAAACCGCCACGACGGTGGTAGAAGCCGCCACGACGATGGTAGAAGCCGCCGCGACAGTGGTAGAAGTCGCCGCGACAGTGGTAGAAGCCGCCGCGACAGTGGTAGAAGCCGCCACGACGGTGGTAGAAGCCGCCGCGACAGTGGTAGAAGCCGCCGCGACAGTGGTAGAAGCCGCCACGACGGTGGTAGAAGCCGCCACGACGGTGGTAGAAGCCGCCACGACGGTGGTAGAAGCCGCCGCGACAGTGGTAGAAGCCGCCGCGACAGTGGTAGAAGCCGCCGCGACAGTGGTAGAAGCCGCCACGACGGTGGTAGAAGCCGCCGCGACAGTGGTAGAAGCCGCCGCGACAGTGGTAGAAGCCGCCGCGACAGTGGTAGAAGCCGCCACGACATTGGTAGAAGTCGCCGCGACAGTGGTAGAAGCCGCCGCGACAGTGGTAGAAGCCGCCACGACAGTGGTAGAAGCCGCCACGACGGTGGTAAAAGCCGCCACGACAGTGGTAGAAGCCGCCACGACGGTGGTAGAAGCCGCCACGACGGTGGTAGAAGCCGCCGCGACAGTGGTAGAAGCCGCCACGACAGTGGTAGAAGCCGCCTCGACAGTGGTAGAAGCCGCCACGACAGTGGTAAAAGCCGCCACGACAGTGGTAGAAGCCGCCACGACAGTGGTAAAAGCCGCCACGACAGTGGTAGAAGCCGCCACGACAGTGGTAGAAGCCGCCACGACAGTGGTAGAAGCCGCCACGACAGTGGTAGAAGCCGCCGCGACAGTGGTAGAAGTCGCCACGACAGTGGTAGAAGCCGCCACGACAGTGGTAGAAGTCGCCACAACAGTGGTAGAAGTCGCCACGACAGTGGTAGAAGTCGCCACAACAGTGGTAGAAGCCGCCACGACAGTGGTAGAAGTCGCCACAACAGTGGTAGAAGTCGCCACGACGGTGGTAGAAGTCGCTACGACAGTGGTAGAAGCCGCCACGACGGTGGTAGAAGTCGCCACGACAGTGGTAGAAGTCGCCACGACAGTGGTAGAAGCCGCCACGACAGTGGTAGAAGTCGCCACGACGGTGGTAGAAGTCGCTACGACAGTGGTAGAAGCCGCCACGACGGTGGTAGAAGTCGCCACGACAGTGGTAGAAGTCGCCACGACAGTGGTAGAAGTCGCAACGACAGTGGTAGAAGCCGCCACGACAGTGGTAGAAGCCGCCACGACAGTGGTAAAAGCCGCCGCAACAGTGGTAGATGTCGCCACGACAGTGGTAGAAGCCGCCACGACAGTGGTAAGAAGCCACCACGACGGTGGTAGAAGTCGCTACGACAGTGGTAGAAGCCGCCACGACGGTGGTAGAGGTCGCCACGACGGTGGTAGAAGCCGCCACGACAGTGGTAAAATCCGCCACGACAGTGGTAGAAATCGCTACGACAGTGGTAGAAGCCGCCACGACGGTGGTAGAAGTCGCTACGACAGTGGTAGAAGCCGCAACGACAGTGGTAGAAGTCGCCACGACAGTGGTAGAAGCCGCCACGACAGTGATAAAAGCCGCCACGACAGTGGTAGAAGCCGCCACGACAGTGGTAGAAGCCGCCACGACAGTGGTAGAAGTCGCCACGACAGTGGTAGAAGTCGCCACGATAGTGGTAGAAGTCGCCACGATAGTGGTAGAAGTCGCCACGACAGTGGTAGAAGCCGCAACGACAGTGGTAGAAGTCGCCACTACATTGGTAGAAGCCGCCACGACAGTGGTAGAAGTCGCCACTACATTGATAGAAGCCGCCACGACAGTGGTAGAAGCCGCCACGACAGTGGTAGAAGCCGCCACGACAGTGGTAGAAGCCGCCACGACATTGGTAGAAGTCGCCGCGACAGTGGTAGAAGCCGCCACGAAAGTGGTAGAAACCGCCACGACGGTGGTAGAAGCCGCCACGACGGTGGTAGAAGCCGCCGCGACAGTGGTAGAAGCCGCCACGACGGTGGTAGAAGCCGCCACGACGGTGGTAGAAGCCGCCGCGACAGTGGTAGAAGTCGCCGCGACAGTGGTAGAAGCCGCCGCGACAGTGGTAGAAGCCGCCACGACGGTGGTAGAAGCCGCCGCGACAGTGGTAGAAGCCGCCGCGACAGTGGTAGAAGCCGCCACGACGGTGGTAGAAGCCGCCACGACGGTGGTAGAAGCCGCCACGACGGTGGTAGAAGCCGCCGCGACAGTGGTAGAAGCCGCCGCGACAGTGGTAGAAGCCGCCGCGACAGTGGTAGAAGCCGCCGCGACAGTGGTAGAAGCCGCCACGACGGTGGTAGAAGCCGCCGCGACAGTGGTAGAAGCCGCCGCGACAGTGGTAGAAGCCGCCGCGACAGTGGTAGAAGCCGCCACGACATTGGTAGAAGTCGCCGCGACAGTGGTAGAAGCCGCCGCGACAGTGGTAGAAGCCGCCACGACAGTGGTAGAAGCCGCCACGACGGTGGTAAAAGCCGCCACGACAGTGGTAGAAGCCGCCACGACGGTGGTAGAAGCCGCCACGACGGTGGTAGAAGCCGCCGCGACAGTGGTAGAAGCCGCCACGACAGTGGTAGAAGCCGCCTCGACAGTGGTAGAAGCCGCCACGACAGTGGTAAAAGCCGCCACGACAGTGGTAGAAGCCGCCACGACAGTGGTAAAAGCCGCCACGACAGTGGTAGAAGCCGCCACGACAGTGGTAGAAGCCGCCACGACAGTGGTAGAAGCCGCCACGACAGTGGTAGAAGCCGCCACGACAGTGGTAGAAGCCGCCACGACAGTGGTAGAAGCCGCCACGACAGTGGTAAAAGCCGCCGCAACAGTGGTAGAAGCCGCCACGAAAGTGGTAGCAGCTTTTTCTGGCACTGGTCACCTGTTAAAAAATAGAGAAATGAAAACAAAAAAAATGTATATAGATTTTTAAAGAAAAAGATAAAATAAAACGGTATGGTCAGTTTCCAGAGTTTAACAAGGGGACATGCATGGAAAAAGACCAAGAGGAAGACCTAAAAAAACATTGATAAGATGCAGTGATAGAGAGACATGTAACAACAAAGGAAAATCACTAATTCAAACAGTTCGAGCAGCTCAAGAACGACAAATGATATAAATCACGACACCTTTTAGGTATCAGTGAAAAGAGAAAAGAAGAAAAGAGAAGAACAAGTGGACAACAGAAACCAGAACGACGTTTCGGCGCAATAGGCCTTCAACAGGAACAGACATGCAAAATACGTAGGACGATATACAAATATAGAGTAGCAGCGGTAATGTACTAGTATGGTCAAGTGTTTGTATGGGTTAGTGTGCATTTCTTTGCCTTGATCCTATTGTTAAAAAATGCTCAGATATAATCCTAAGATGGTACTTTAATCTTCAGTTGTGTTATTCAGTAATTATATGGTGGAGTTTAATCTTGTCATTTAAGGCTGTTGTATCTTGCAATCTTGCAACCCCAATCAAATCTTTAAAAACATCATAGAGATGCCAGGCCTACAAATTAATGGAAAGATAATCAATAACCTAAGATATGCTGACGATACTGTACTACTAGCAGAAAATCCTAAAGATCTACAACAATTACTTAATGAAATAAACATGATAAGCAAAAAATATGGACTAGATATGAATATCAAAAAGACTAAAACTATGATCATAAACAAAGGAAATACTCAAAACCCACAAATGGATATCAAAATTGAAGGAATAGACCTTGAGACAGTTCAGAACTATATCTACCTTGGACATACTATAACCGGTGATGGAAAATGTACAACTGAAATAAACAAAAGATTAGGAATGGAAAAAAGTAATTTTAATGTCATGAAGAACATACTAACATCAAAACAAATAACACCAGGGCTAAAACTAAGAATACCAAAATGTTACATCTTCTCAATATTTCTATATGGCACAGAAACATGGACATTAGACAAGAAAACAGAACAGAGAATTGAAGCCTTTGAAATGTGGATATATAGAAGAATAGGTAGAATTGGATGGAAGGAAAAGAAAACAAACGACGAAGTCTTAAAGCAACTAAAAATGAAAAGAGAACTTCTGAACACAATTCAAACAAGATAAATGCGATTTTTGGGCCATGTTAAAAGGCACAACAGCCTACTAAAAGTAATCCTGGAGGGGAAAATACAAGGTAAAAGAGGCAGAGGCAGACCAAGACTAACATGGACGAGTAACATCAAAAGATGGATAAATCAGCATATGACAACCTGCACCATCAAAGCAAGAGACAGGGCAGAATGGCGCTCCATGGTAGCCAACCTTCATTGCGGAGACGGCACTCGATGATGATGATGAATCTTGTCTTAATAATTTTCACTGATTTTGTTTATTTATGATTTCTCTCTGCGACAACCACCCCTGGTCTCAGCAGCGAGACCCGAGTTCAAAAGTCAATTATTCATCGACAGAAAAAAAAATGAATACCTCTGAGGACGGGTTTATCTGCCTGTGTGGCGAGGGACCCATGTGCACGCTGCTGTCATGGACAACGGATTAACAAACTAAATTCTGTTTCTCGACTCTCGGGACTTCGGAAGAGGTGAAAGTTGGCAGACTTTTTTTTGCGGAAGAATGATTGCAATATGGCTTTTATTGTGGATCAAAGAAAGCTGAGAGGTAAGACCAGTAATAAAGAAGTGACCAAAAAATACCTCGGAATAATTGTCACCATACAGTACATAAATAAACAGCAGATAAAATGGTTTGGTCACGTGATAGGATAGAAGGATCGTAACACATCTCAACGGGCCTTTAATAAACGTTGCGAGAACACCAGACCCAAGGGCCGACCACGAACAAGATATATTCATGGAGTATTAGAAACACCAGGAAACAACAACAGAAGAAGCTAACAGAAGAGCAAAAAAACGTTAACTATATCTCCTCTCGACGCAGAAAGGCAAATGAGGAAGGAAAGAACAAGTAATGTTATTTAATAATTCCATGATGGAGTTGGGCTCAGTACCGTCCACTAATTTCATTGTTTTGTTTAACAACTTCGTTTTGCAGTTTATAACGTTCATACTCTATTGCATGATGTCATAATTAATTCTACATTTGCTATATGGAGTTTAAGACTTTCATTGTGCTGTTAATTTACATGCAATAAAGCTTTCATGGCACTGTTTATTCACATATTTAATTTGGCAAGTTAGTTTTGTATTTAAAGCACTGAGAGTAGAGTTTAATCATTTCTGGTTAAATTTGAAGCTTTCGTAGATGACTAGGCATCGGACCAATCCTATCTTAGCTACGTACAGAAACAACAAATAAACTGGTTTGTCCAATCCTATCTTAGCTACCTACAGAAACAACAAATAAACTGGTTTGTCCAATCCTATCTTAGCTACGTACAGAAACAACAAATAAACTGGTTTGTCCAATCCTATCTTAGCTACGTACAGAAACAACAAATAAACTGGTTTGTCCAATCCTATCTTAGCTACGTACAGAAACAACAAATAAACTGGTTTGTCCAATCCTATCTTAGCTACGTACAGAAACATCAAATAAACTGGTTTGGCCAATCCTATCTTAGCTACCTACAGAAACAACAAACAAACTGGTTTGTCCAATCCTATCTTAGCTACCTACAGAAACAACAAACTGGTTTGTCCAATCCTATCTTAGCTACATACAGAAACAACAAACAAACTGGTTTGTCCAATCCTATCTTAGCTACATACAGAAACAACAAATAAACTGGTTTGTCCAATCCTATCTCAGCTACGTACAGAAACAACAAATAAACTGGTTTGGCCAATCCTATCTTAGCTACCTACAGAAACAACAAATAAACTGGTTTGTCCAATCCTATCTTAGCTACCTACAGAAACAACAAATAAACTGGTTTGTCCAATCCTATCTTAGCTACATACAGAAACAACAAATAAACTGGTTTGTCCAATCCTATCTTAGCTACCTACAGAAACAACAAGTAAACTGGTTTGTCACACCCGTGCATTATTTTAGTAAATAGTTAAATGCATCACTAAAATATGTCGTTAACGTAGGTTGCTAAAGTGCACCATTAAAATGCACCGTTAAAGCACGTTATTAATGTGCACCTACGACATTAAAAATGCACCAAAGTAGTTTTTTTGCACCATTATAGTAAGTTGTAAAAGTATTGCACTAAGTGCACCATTATAGTAACCTGTAAAAGTATTGCACTAAGTGCACCATTATAGTAAGCTGTAAAAGTATTGCAATAAGTGCACAATTATAGTAAGCTGTAAAAGTATTGCACTAAGTGCACCATTATAGTAAGCTGTAAAAGTATTGCACTAAGTGCACCATTATAGTAAGCTGTAAAAGTATTGCACTAAGTGCACCATTATAGTAAGCTGTAAAATTATTGCACTAAGTGCACCATTTTATTAAACTGTAAAAGTATTGCACTAAGTGCACCATTATAGTCAGCTGTAAAAGTATACTTATAGTACACCATTATATTTAGCTGTAAAGGTATACCACTAAGTGCACCATTATAGTTATATGTAAAATTATACTTTTAAGTGCACCATTATAGTCAGCTGTAAAAGTATACTTCTAAGTGCACCATTATAGTCAGCTGTAAAAGTATACCGTTATAGTAAGCTGCAAAAGTATACTTCCAAGTGCACCGTTATAGACAGGTGTAAAAGTATATCATTAAGTGCACCATTAAAGTACATTAACGATGTATACCGTTCATTTGCGGCACTACAACGATGTAAATATGCAAGTACACCTCAAGTACACCACAAACGTGTACGCCATTCAAGAGCACACGTAAGTCTCCACGTTAAACAGCGCCGTCGGTGTCGTTTCCCCGCGAAAGCACACAACGCCGAAAACACTACCATCAACGTTAAACAACCGTCTTTCAGTTGCGCCCAACCTACTGGGTGGAGTCGACAGCAACAATCATGAAGATGGCGTCTAGTTCTGTCGTTCTTATCCAGGTCTTGTCTTTGTCTGCTCGCTGGATGGTTTCACCTGCCTCGGATTCCCAAACAATAGATATCTTTGTTCATCATACGGACTCCCAGGCTAGATTTGAAGAGCTTATTTACCCCCTCTCCCTTTCTACTTCTTCTGTGTTTTCTTTCTATTCTCCCATCCTCTCGTCTTATTCTTCAATAATTTAAATATTTTTAACCGCTTCCTTTTGCTGTATCATCGCCAGTATCATCATCTTTTTTTTTATAGTTTCGTCCTTTTTTTCTTATTAAGTTCTTATCAATATTTTTCTATATATTCCTATTATTTCTATTATTTGTATGTTTCATTCTGTTGTTCAACTTAAAGAAGAACAATGATGGCGAGTCCTTCTTTGTTTTAATATACTTACTAGTATTTGACATTTGTTTTATTGTTTATGTTTATTGATGTAAGTATTAGTTATAGTAGCAAGCTTATGTCACGTTATTCAACTTCATTTTACGTTTCTGTCATTTCTACTTCTTCCTTCTGCACTTTTGTCATTTCCACTTTTTCCTCCTGCACTTTTGTCACTTCCACTTTTTCCTCCTGCACTTTTGTCACTTCAACTTCTAACTCTTACACTTTTGTCACTTCAACTTCTAACTCTTACACTTTTGTCACTTCAACTTCTAACTCTTACACTTTTGTCACTTCAACTTCTAACTCCTGTAATTCTATCACTTCAACTACATCCTCCTGTACTTCTATCAATTCAACTTCTTCTTCCTGTACTTCTATCACTTCAACTACTTCCTTCTGTACTTCTATCACTTCAGCTTCTAACTCATGTACTTCTATCACTTCATCTTCTTTCTCCGGTACTTCTATCACTTCAACTTCTTCCTCCTGTACTTCTATCACTTCAACTTCTTCCTCCGGTACTTCTATCACTTCAACTTCTAACTCCTGTACTTCTATCACTTCAACTTCTAACTCATGTACTTCTATCACTTCAACTTCTAACTCCTGTACTTATATCACTTCAACTTGTAACTCATGTACTTATATCACTTCAACTTCTAACTCCTGTACTTATATCACTTCAACTTCTAACTTATGTACTTATATCACTTCAACTTCTATCTCATGTACTTCTATCACTTCAACTTCTAACTCACGTACTTCTATTACTTCAACTTCTAACTCATGTAGTTCTATCACTTCAACTTCTAACTCATGTAGTTCTATCACTTCAACTTCTAACTCATGTAGTTCTATCACTTCAACTTCTAACTCATGTAGTTCTATCACTTCAACTTCTAACTCATGTACTTATATCACTTCAACTTCTAACTTATGTACTTATATCACTTCAACTTCTATCTCATGTACTTCTATCACTTCAACTTCTAACTCATGTACTTCTATTACTTCAACTTCTAACTCATGTAGTTCTATCACTTCAACTTCTAACTCATGTAGTTCTATCACTTCAACTTCTAACTCATGTAGTTCTATCACTTCAACTTCTAACTCATGTAGTTCTATCACTTCAACTTCTAACTCATGTAGTTCTATTACTTCAACTTCTAACTCATGTGGTTCTATTACTTCAACTTCTAACTCATGTACTTCTATTACTTCAACTTCTTCCACATTTTTGTCTCTTCAGCTTCTTCCTGCTCATCTCTGTCTTCTACTTCTTCCTCTTTTACTTTTCTCTCAACTATGACTTTGCCAGAACGCGGGCCAAACCAAAATGTGGTTCCTCCACTACCAGGAAAGTGTTTCGACTCATAACCTGCTATTTTTAATGTAATATTACTCGTTCATTTATTACTTTTGAAATTTTTTGTCTCTAATAATTTTGTGCTCGGTGCAACCGCACATCCGGCCCTCCTCGCGCAACGAAACTGCATCCAAATTGCTCTTAATCTGATTCCTCTCGCCTTCATTCAGGACTTTAGTTACACCAATGTAACCTTTCACTCACTACTCGTGTCTGGAAACGGTTTGGCCAGTTCTGCTTTCGTTGAAGCCCGAGAGTTGTACGAGGGTTTGAAGTGATGCCGAGTTGTGATTAGATGAAGCGGTTGTAGAGCAATGCAGACCAAAGTTATTCTGGAAAATAGGCACTAGTCTAAATATTGGGATGAATTGTTTATAAACTAAGAATTAAACTATAGATTAGGATAGATTCGCTTCTACTCTTGTCTGGCCAGTGAGAGCAGTGCACCGGATATCGGTGTATGCCATTGCCCCTACCTCTCTTCTACTTAATGTCGATTCTACGTTTATATATTTCTTATTTTCTTTTCAAACTGACATCTACTCTCTTTTGATTCTTTTGGGAAGCTTATACTCTTAAATGTTATCAGATTCAGTCATAGCAGGTTATAATTCTGAGTAGGACAACTAAAATACCATTAACAAACATCTGTGCACATGTGGCATTTGTGAGCGAATCAATTCAGGGGAAGAGATATGTTTACAAATAAACAACAGAAAAAAAATATCAGCCCAAAACTCATATTCTTCGACACCGCACTTTGTCACGAGAGATCTGCGCTAGAGCACACGGCCAAGTAAGCAACGGGTTTGATCCTGCTTCGGGTTATCTATTCTTCGTTGTATGTTTCTGTTGTTGATTATTTGTGATTTTTTTCCCCGAGTGCTGTAAACATACCTCTTCCCCTGAAATGATTCTCCTCTGATCAATCGCCTCGGAAGTTTCCCTCCTCAATACTATTTATTTATTATTATTTGTTGTAATGGTAACAACAAAGAAAAATAACATCACCGCAGTGAACAATAAAGACAAGTGGAACAATATTAAAACAGGTAAATGAATTTAAATATCTAAGAACATTGTAAACCTCAGATGGTAGATGTACAATAGAGGTGAGATGCAGAATGGCTCAGGCAAAAGCAGATTTACAAAAAAATGAGGATACTGTGCAATCCATTTTTAACAATAGTAGCGAGAAAAAAGAGTTCTGAAATGTTATGTATAGCCAATCTTAACATATGGATGTGAATCATGGACAATAGGACAACAGACAAGAAAATCACTGGAGTCTGTAGAAATGTGGTTGTACAGAAGAATGTTGAGAATATCATGGGCAGCTAAGAAGAGTAATGAAAAAGTTCTGATGGAGGGCAAGGTAAAAAGAGAGCTAATATCCAACATTAGGAAGAGACAATCATAATTTTTTGGCCATATAATGAGAAGAGAACAACTGGAATATATTGTAACAACTGGGAAAATTGATGGACGAAGAGATGAAGGGAAGCAAAGAGAAAAGATGCTTGACAGCTTAAGAGAATGGCCTAGCAGAAGGTCAATAATAGAAATGATAAATAACTGTCGAAATCGAAAGTTGTGGAGAGACATGAACACCTACGTCAGCAGGCATGGTACTTGATGGTGATTATTTGTCTCCTGATACTTATGAGTGGTATTTATAGCATCAACTGTAAACAGCCAGTAACAGAATATTTTTTTTCAAAAATCATCATCATCATTATTATCATCGCGTGCCTTCTCCGCAACGAAGGTAGGCTACCATGGATCGCCATTCTACTCTGTTTTTGCTTTGATGGTGCAGGCTGACATAGATTGACTTGTCCATTTTTTGATGTTACTCGTCCATGTTAGTCTTGGTCTGCATCTGCCTCTTTTACCTTGTATTTTTCCTTCCAATATTACTTTTAGTAGGCTTTTGTGTCTTTTGACATGCCCCAAAAATTTCATTTGTCTTGTCTTAATTGTATTTAGTAGCTGTCTTTTTATTTTCAGTTGTTTTAAAACTTAATTGTTTGTTATCTTTTGTTTCCATCCAATTCTACCTATTCTTCTATAAATCCACATTTCAAAGGCTTCAATTTTCTGTTCTGTTTTCTTGTCTAATGTCCATGTTTCTGCACCATACAGGAATATTGAGAAGACGTAACTATTCTTAGTTTCAGACCTGCTGATATTTGTTTTGTTGTTAGTATATTTTTCATGGCATTAAAATTACTTTTTGCCATACCTATTCATTTGTTTATTTCAGTTTTGCATTTTCCATCATTGGTTATAGTATGTCCCAGGTAGTTGTAACTCTGGACTGTCTCCAGATGTATTCCCTCAACTGTGATATTTAATTGTAGGTCTTGAGAATTTTCTTTGTTTATGATCATAGTTTTAGTCTTTTTGATATTCATATCTAGTCCATATTTTTTGCTTGTTAGTAAAAAATCACCTCGTCGAATTATTTTGTGCGACTTGACTTCCGCCTTGTTTAATCTGTGCATTCTTTGAACAAAAAAAAAAAAAAAAAAAAATCACAGAAATGTCTAAATTAATCAATTCCGATCTATAAAACTTTCCATTTTCTGGTTACTATGTGCTCAGGTGTTGATGGTGATCGTCTATGACTGCCTGCACTTACATTGTTTGGTTCAGACACTTTACAGCCCAAACACTCCAGGACATCGGACTAACTTTCTAGACAAACATATCCTGTAGGGGGAATTACTTTAAAGTCCCAGGATTGTTCAAAGCTATCGGGGAAATACCGTTGGCGTGGAGTTTAAGAATGTAGTGGTTCTATCTCTGTTAGTAGTTGACGTGGAACAGATGTGGTCACAGGCTTACTTTACAATGTCAAGATTGTGCGTTCTTCTGTCGCCTTATTCACGAAGTCGTTGATCTAGCCATGCTCATCAACAGACTTCCCGCGGGCTGAAAATAAAATCGGAAACCATCCAACTGGCGTGACGTCATCAGCTGTAGGAGGTATGGACGGCGTACTGTTTCTCTTCCCACAATCGCCCCTGCTCATAAAGCTGGATACGTCACTCTAGTTTGAGGTTTTCCGGGAATTTCCTGTCGGCCCGTCGGCCTTTGTAAATCTATAGATAGTTATATCCTTACAAAGGGTATTCCTACCTGCTCACTAAGTTGGGGATGCTACCCACACAGGGAAAACAATAAACAAGCTCGCTTTATCTGCTAGACTTCCAAATGAGTACTGTTATTATGTCTTGCTATCTTTTTATCTAATGCCTTACAGCGTCGAGAGAAAAATGACTTTTTATGAGTTTACGTTCTCGAGACCTATCTTTCAACACTTCAGGCAAATCTTTCGTCTCCCAGTCGTGACTTGCAATCGTTAATTTTTACCCCATGTCTCCTTCTTTAGCGTTGAGTTTTATGCTGAACTCTTTGTCCTGTTTCGTGATGAAGGGATAAGGACACCATCACAAGACCCTATACCTCCGAATCGTGACTTACAAATCAGAATCGTGACTTACAAATCAGAATTGGGCCATGACTTACAAATCAGAATTGGGCCGTGACTTACAAATCAGAATTGGACCGTGACTTACAAATCAGAATTGGACCGTGACTTACAAATCAGAATTGGACCGTGACTTACAAATCAGAATTGGACCGTGACTTACAAATCAGAATCGTGACTTACAAATCAGAATTGGGCCGTGACTTACAAATCAGAATTGGACAGTGACTTACAAATCAGAATTGGACCGTGACTTACAAATCAGAATTGGACCGTGACTTACAAATCAGAATTGGACCGTTACTTACAAATCAGAATTGGACCGTGACTTAGAAATCAGAATTGGACCGTGACTTACAAATCAGAATCGTGACTTACAAATCCGAATCGTGACTTACAAATCAGAATTGGACCGTGACTTACAAATCAGAATTGGAGCGTACAATTTGTGTCTGGCTACATTGTGAAACTCAAGTTTTCTCTTCCCTCAAGTTTGCAGTTCTCTCAACATTTCATTCCATTCTTTTCAACATTGTTTTCAACTTCAACATTTCATTCCATTCTTTTCAACATTGTTTTCAACTTCAACATTTCATTCCATTCTTTTCAACATTGTTTTCAACTTCAACATTTCAAGCTAGATCAAAATATGTAAAAGAGCACAGGCCGAAGTAGCATTTCAGAAAATGGAAAATATCTTGTGCAACAAGTCAATGTCAATAGAAGTGAGAAATCGGCGAGGTAAGGAGCAAATTCTGACCCGTGGATGCGAATCACGGATGGAAGACAAACAAATGGAAAGACAGTTAGAGGCCTCAGGAGTGGGATTTCTCAGAAGAATGTTGAGAGTTCCACTGGACAGCTGAAAAGATCAACGAGGACATTCCAAAAGAGGCCAACACAAAAAGGGAGATCCTAAAAAACGTCAGAAAGAAAAAAATCAACATTTTTCGGGCACATCATAAGAAGAGGAAAGTTTTAGTACTTGGTTATAACTGGAAACAAACAAAGAACAACAGATCGCGGACGATAAAGAGAGCAGGAACTAAGTAACCTAGTGTCGAGGCACGGTAAACAACATAAATGATACGATACAGTGTGGATACAGAATTGTGAAGGACACGATCGTTCACGCCAACACGTATGGCACATGATGATGTTAATGAGATCAAAGATGCATCCGAATATCCAGATATTTTTGCAGGTTAGCCACCACCTGAAAGACGAGGCTTGGACGAGTGAACAACTTGAAACGAGTGAAGATACACGAGATTAGATCTGACGCCTGTGATAGACTTCGGAAAAAAAATGGAGGTATCTTTCTGAAGACACGTGTTTTCTTCGTTAAAACTCCTCTGTGGAAGGTTTTGGAAATATGCTACAGGGGCAGACGTCAGCGGAAACGGAAGTGTTTATGGTGCTGAGAGAGTGCGATGTTTGTGGCGCGAAAAGATGTGTTATTGTCATCGTCATCACATCATCACCATCTTATATCGACACTTATTGTGATAGTAATACATTACGGACACAGTCAATATCTTCACTGAATGTTTCATAATATCATTTTTTATTTGCATCATTCATTCTTTGTATCATTCATGCATTGTATTATTCTTTCATTGTATCATTTATGCATTGTATAATTCTAATAGTATAAATATTTTAACGATTTTCATCGTTGTCGAGATTCGACGATTTCTGCTTGTTTTGACTGACGCTTTATGACCCATTGTAAATGATGTCTTCATAATAATACCGTTACAGAACATTCTTCTTTACATACAAGACAAGAAATAACGATCACATACAAGGCAACAAATAACGATTACATACAAGGCAACAAATAACGATCACATACAAGACAAGAAATAACGATCACATACAAGGCAACAAATAACGATCACACACAAGACAAGAAATAACGATCACATACAAGACAAATAACGATCACATACAAGACAACAAATAACGATCACATACAAGACAAATAACGATCACATACAAGACAACAAATAACGATCACATACAAGACAACAAATAACGATCACATACAAGACAACAAATAACGATCACACACAAGACAACAAATAACGATCACATACAAGACAACAAATAACGATCACATACAAGACAAATAACGATCACATACAAGACAACAAATAACGATCACATACAAGACAACAAATAACTATCGCATACAAGGCAACAAATAACGATCACATACAAGGCAACAAATAACGATCACATACAAGGCAACAAATAACGATCACATACAAGGCAACAAATAACGATCACACACAAGACAACAAATAACGATCTATCAATAAGGATTCGGAGTCAAAAACATCATCAATCGCTATACATAAAAAAAAAATATGACGATCATCAATTTTCTGGAGGACGTGAACTTCCGGTCAGTATGGTGGATAGGCGGCAGGAACGATTAAAGGCTATGTCTGAAAAGTGTTCCTCGTTGCAGTTTCCTCATATTCCAAGTCCGGCTTGTTGCAGGAGCTACTGAGTTAAGTGCTCTGTGCACACCGTGAGCTGTGCGTTTCATCCGTTTTAATCGTGTTTCAATATTCCGATTGTTTACGGTGAATGATGACATCGTATGACAGGGAACTGACGGCTGTGTTCACTTTCTGTGCGGTTTCGCCTTATGTCTTTTGGCGTGTGCTGAGACTGTTATGATGGGGACTGCAGCTACCATTATTTGCTTGGGAGATGAGATAGTAATTCGGATGATTCCACTGACACGGGCGGTTCAGCAATTATGGATTTTAATTCGTTTACAGTTATACAGGAGCCTTCCATAACTATAACTATAACCATAACTGATCTACTCTGTTCATGGAACAGTTTCATTGCAGTCGGGGCATCCCCATATCTGCTCCATGGCTCGTCCCAGCAGTTCTCGAAGAATATACACACTGATTGTTTCTTCAAGGTGTTGACCGTAGATTCATCTTAGTACCACTAAGTACTCCGGATTGACCAGACCCCTTTAGACTCCCCAGCCTCTCAGTATATTCATCCTTGTCCCACTCACTCATCCTTTTCCTCTTGCTTGCCATCCCAAGCAAACCGTATCCATTTCTCTATATCATCAGTCATTCTTTGAGACATTATAAAGTAGGAGGTCCATTCCTTGATGTTATCTTCCCATTTCTTTCGCTGCCCACCTTTTCTTCTCGCCTCATTCACAGTTCCATACAAAATCGTCCTTGCAAAAATGAGAACGTAAAAAGTCGTTTTTTTACTTTAATATCTATTACAGATATTATTTATTACAGATCCCGTGTGTTACCGGGGCCTCATTATGAGAGAGAGGTAAAGAATAGTGACACTGTGACCTTCCAGGCATGTCGTAAGAGGCGACTAAGGAGGTTGATCGATGGCTTGGCAAGCTGTCATTGTAAAAAGTATTGTTATGGAAACAGCGCCATAGATTTTAGAAGCTGTGATCTCTGCAAAATGTGCCATTTTGGCACGCAAGGTTTCTGTTTTTGAGATTGTGGTTCTGCCCTATGTGCCGTCTTCGGCTCGAAAGGAGAATAGATAGATAGATAGATCTATTACAGCATTAACATTAATATTTACAAAAACGCTTCTACACAAATAACAAAAATGACCACATGCCACAATAATGCTCGCGCGCTGTGGCACCGAATTCACATTTGCAAGCCACCAATTAAAAACCATGGTCACTTTTGCTACCACTAGCTATGAAGATACAGAATGGCTCAGGCAAAAGCAGCTTTCCAACAAAAAAAAATGAGAAAGATACTGTGCAATCCATTTTTGACAATAGAAACAAGAAAAAGAGTTCTTAAATATTACGTAGAGCCAGTATTAACATATGGATATGAATCATGGACAATAGAACATCAGACACAATAATCACTGGAGGTTGTAAAAATGTGGTTTTACAGAAGAATGTTGAGAATACCATGGACAGCTAAGAAGAGTAATGAAAATGTTCTGAAAGAGGCAAAAGCAAAAAGAGAGCTAATTTCCAATATTAGGAAGAAACAATCATCATTGTTTGGCCATGTAATGAGAAGAGAACAGCTGGAATATATTGTAACAACTGGGAAAATTGAAGGACGACGAGATATAGAGAAGCAAAAAGAAAAATTATCAGACAGCTTAAGAGAATGGCTTGGCAGAAGGTCAACAACAGAAATGATAAATAACTGTCGAGATCGAGAGTTGTGGAGAAACATGATCGCCTACGACAACAGACATGGCACTTGATGATGATGAGGTATGCAAATCTTTACAAGAAACTATTCCCTTCAAGCCTTGCTAGGTTTATGGACAATATAAATGCTAGTGACCATATTTTTCTATAAAAATCCGTTGCTCATTTTTGTGTGATGTGGTCGGTATCACGCCAAGCCGCTTTTACTGCCATGTATAAAGTTTTATAGCCTGGGTGAACCTCGGAGCCTTGTCGATCCGACAAAAAAAATCACCCACATCTGGTGATCGAACCTGGACCTAGCTGATTAGGAAGCGAGCACACTAACCACTGAGCCACCTCCCAAAAACATTGGAATAAATATCAAATATTAAAGGGAAAACTCCGAAAGTTGAGTCGAACATAAATGACATGGAAGTGCATGTGTTTATATGGCCAAACAAAGAAATGCACAATAAATGCGGAGCTGCTGTAAAGCTCATTGTAAGGAGAAATGAAAAACAATACAGACAGAAAAAAATAGATGAAAACGGTTTTGTTTCTGCGTAATAAGTGCACGAGACAAATTAGAATAGTTCGAAATTATTATTTTATGTATTATTTATTATTTTTTCTTTTAAATTTATATCTATGTGTGTGTGTGTGTGTGTGTGTGTGTGTTGTATGTTTGTTCCTGCTGAAGGCCTATTGAACCGAAACGTTGTAATTTGTGTTGTTTACTTATTACGGGAAGCTTTAACCGTACCGTTTTTTTTTTTCTATTTTTCTTTTTGTATATAATTTTTGTTTCCCATTTCTGCTGTGTAATGTAATATGTAATGTTTTGTTGATGTGCTTAGTCCATGTACTGTTCATTTACATGTACTCCTGTATCGTTTATAGTCGCTAGGTAGTCACTCTCATCAAATATAAACGATCGCGTCTCCACAGCTATAAACGGTCACGCATGCGCAGGTAAGAACACAAAGAAATTAAATAGCTTTCACCGGAAGTGAAACACCGTGTTTACATCAATGGCGCTTGTTCTTTCCAACCGTTACATTACGCTTAGATTGTGTTATACGCAAATATTTAGGCTCCCCCTCTGCCTTCACAATCTCTATCCAGGCCCTCAATTCGTCCTCGTCCGCAGCACTTATCTACTACACAATCCTTCTAAATCAGGGGTCTTCAAACTACTGCAAACTCCCTTCTTGGTTTAATGTTCTGATATCTACACTATCAGAAACCAAAGAAAGAGACCAAAGGGCAGAGCAGTGCTGAGATATAAGGGTGTTTGCAGGGCTTTCTTGAAGGAATTTTCTATAAGTGAAAGAAACTTATAAAATGTGGCTGCGGATCGTAGCACATGGAGAGCAAAAAAAAAAAAAAAAAAAAAAAAAAAAAAAAAAAGCACAGCAACTTTCGAGACAGTGCGGATATCAAATTCAGAAGACAAAAGGCGCAAGAGAAAAGAGACAAGGCCGGGTACCGCAAATACACATTGCTCGTTCTGTGGATGGATCTGTCTGTCCAGGATTGGCAAATTCAGCCACGAGAGAAGATGTTCAGTAAAGCAGCACCAAGTATGAGACACTAATGCTTTATCAAACTACTGACTTATGATTGCTTGCTACCAACCGTCTGTCAAGACGACAAAGGCCATATATATTAACAAATACATTGCAGTGTCAAGATATAATGTTTTATTAGAAATATTTTATGGACGTGCATATTTGGCAATTATTGGCAAGAGAAATACAGTATAATATATAATAGTTATATGAATATAAATTAATTGTTAAAAGTAATTAGCTGTCTTCGCACCTATGGTTTAGTTTCCATACTTTACAATAAGCGAATTTCTGGTCAATATGGCGGATAGGCAGAAGGAACTGTTAAACGCTGTCCAAAAAGTGTTCCTTGTTGCAGTTATCTCATATTCCAAGTCCAGCTTGCTGCCTGAGCTACTGAGTTAAGTGTTCTGTGCACACCGTGAGCGCCGTGTGGCGTTATCGAATGCTCTCTACCAGGGTTACCTTTTCATTCTCTAACCAAGGTCAGGTACCTATCTTATTCATTTATTTTTCACCTGAGTCAACACTATGAAGGTCATGGTCGCTATGAGAAGCGAACGAGCCCGCGCACCCGACCCGTTATGACCCCGTCAAACTGTCCTTACGTAAAGATATAGAAGCTTCACAATTGAGAATATACTTCATAATGGAATAATGGAAGCAATGACAGAACAGGTAAAAGATGCTACTGGCCCTGACCAACGGTCAGGCCAGTAAAGAATGGAACCACTGTCACGTGCCACGCATGTTTTGAGAGGCAACTCAGGAGGTTGTGAATATTGTCTTCACTGTTGCTGTGGAGTTTGTTCATTTTAAGATGAAACTATTTTCTGTTCTTTCGTAAGTGAATATCTGGCGTGTTTCATACTGGAGAACTTGCCAAAGAGGGGATCTAGAATTGTCTCTTGTGCAATGAACATGATCTTCGACTAAACTAAACTAAACTAAACTAAACTAAACTAAACTAAACTAAACTAAACTAAACTAAACTAAACTACTAAACTAAACTAAACTAAACTAAAAACTAAACTAAACTAAACTAAACTAAACTAAACTAAACTAAACTAAACTAAACTAAACTAAACTAAACTAAACTAAACTAAACTAAAACTAAAACTAAAACTAAACTGGACTGGACTGGACTGGACTGGACTGGACTAGACTAGACTAGACTAGACTAGACTAGACTAGACTAGACTAGACTAGACTAGACTAAACTTAAACCAAACCAAACCAAACTAAACTACTAAACTAAACTAAACTTAAACTAAACTAAACTATAATTGTGTTGTAAACACACACTTTACCCTCAATTGATTCGTTTATACATTCGACATGGTAGATACTTTTTTTTTCTTTCGTCAGATTTCACCTGTGGTGAAGTCCCTATCGCCTAGGAGCTGAATTGTGGGTGTTAATCCGTGTTTTCACTGACAGCCGTGTGCACAGGGGTTCCTCGCCGCACATGCAGATAACTCCGTCTTCGGAGGTACTCATATTTTTTCCCCGTTGATAAGTAATTGACGTATCAAACCGGGCCTCGCTGCTGAGACCAGCGGTGGTTGGTGCAGAGAGAAATCATAAATACAAATCGCAGCTGGCGAGACCGGGATTTGAACTCACAACCTCTCTGTCTCCAGACCAGCGTCTTGCCTCGAGACCAACCAGTACATAAAAAAAAAATTGCTTACAATTTTTGCCCGGGGCAGCGGGTAATTTTTGTGCCAAACCTTTTCTACCGTAATGTGCTGTTGTTCTTTAACGCGAACATGAGATCCCGTGTGTCCAAGAACCGGAGAAGGACAAAGTCGCGAAGAAACCACGTATTTTTTTTTTAACCTGGCCAAATGATATGCTTGCTTTTGTTGGCCTCTTTTGTTGATTATTTGTCATTTTTTTCCGAGTGCTGTAAACATACCTCTTCCTCTGAATTGATTCGCTGATTGTCGCCTCGGAAGTTTCCCTCTATAATAATATTCATTTATTTTTATTTGTCTCTGATATGCTTGCCTGAGTTTGCCCAATAATTACAGGAATATACTCCTCATCATCCGCCCTTAAGAGGACGTTAAGTGGGCGTGTCTGCGTTGTGGTTGTGCTTTGCAGTAAAACTGTAGTGTTTGCGCCCTTCAGCCCAACTGCACCAGGTTGTCTTCACTCCTCAGTCCCTACTCGCTTCGCCAGACTAGACAGGTTAGTCTGTTACTGGAGGTACCACGGAGAGGTGGCGCTCCTGGACAGTTCTTGTTTACTATGATGAAGAAAGCTATCACACTTTTTGTTAAGTGGGCGTTAATGCGTTGTGTTGCTTGCCGTAAAACTGTGAAATGTGCGCTTTTCGTCCCAAAACATCCGACTCCTGCATGGCGTTTATGAGTACAGGGTTGGCTTCCCACTCGATCCCTACTCACTTTGTCAGACTGGACTAGTTTGTCTGCGTGTAGGGGCACTGCGAAGAAGTGAAGTAGGGTCTGGGTGGTTCTGGTTCACCGATCTAATCGCAAACCATCATCTGTGGGTCGCTGACAACATCCAGCTCTACTGCTGGGAGGCGCGCCTTCGCCTCTGACCAGCTGATATAATCTTGGGCATTGTTTCCACCAGTTTGATAACCATCGAACGTAGTATATTCTCACCTACAGCCATACACCCTCCCCCCTTTCTCCCAAACATCCGATTGTTGGTGTAAACACTCAGTCCTCCCAGGAAGAAGAATTCACGTGGTTCCAGATTAAACTTGATGACTCCCCGCTGATCGCGAAGATTATCTCAGCACTCCCGTTGGATTTCGCCCACGAGCAGGAAGCCATATTTTTCCCTCGACAATCCCTCGGCAGATGGGGGTTAGCCAGGGACTTTCTGTCAGCGGTTATCACTGTGTGTCATCTGTGGCTTCAGTTTACTTTAAGAGAGGGATAATCTGAAACTTATTCTTTCAATATCTAAGGGAGACAAACTAGTCTGAGAGCTCAATAGAGCAAAGCAGGAACATTATAATAGACTTTGAAAGCCACTGCAAGCCAGCAATGCTGATTGAATGTAAATAGGATAATTTAGTCCTAGCTCTAAAAGCTTTGGAAGCTGGTGCCGAGTGGCTTGCCCAGTCTTGTCTATTTAGAACTACGTGGGTTCGATTCATGTCAGGGTAAAAGTTGTTCCACTCTAAAATTGAGGATAGTTAAAGAAGAAGAAAAGAAAAAGCTATCTTCGCGACACATAGTAGCATTATTGGTGTATGTCGGTGGGGGGGGGGGGGGGTGGCGGGCGGGCTCATGGTATGACAAGAGGAATGAAGGCCGCTTGGTCAAAGCAGCCGCTACGACATGTGAGACTCAGGATTTTTATTTCACGTCTGATAGAAAAAGATCCCGAGGATAGTCAGGTCGGTAAAAACGCCTTGATGGTTAAAAGTAGAAAAGAGAAGTACAAAAATGGCCACTGTCCGGGCTAAAAGTAAAACTACTGATCTATGGCGAAGGCGGATGTGTCGGGCTGAAAGTAAAACTACTGATCTATGCCGAAGGTGGAAGTGTCGGGCTAAAAGTAAAACTACTGATCTATGCCGAAGGCGGATATGTCGGGCAAAAAGTAAAACTACTGATCTATGCCGAAGGCGGATATGTCGGGCAAAAAGTAAAACTACTGATCTATGCCGAAGGCGGATATGTCGGGCAAAAAGTAAAACTACTGATCTATGCCGAAGGCGGATGTGTCGGGCTAAAAGTAAAACTACGGATCTATGCCGAAGGCGGATGTGTCGGGCTAAAAGTAAAACTACGGATCTATGCCGAAGGCGGATGTGTCGGGCTAAAAGTAAAACTACGGATCTATGCCGAAGGCGGATGTGTCGGGTTGAAAGTAAAACTACTGATCTATGCCGAAGGCGGATGTGTCGGGTTGAAAGTAAAACTACTGATCTATGCCGAAGGCGGATGTGTCGGGTTGAAAGTAAAACTACTGATCTATGCCGAAGGCGGATGTGTCGGGTTGAAAGTAAAACTACTGGTCTATGCCGAAGGCGGATGTGTCGGGTTGAAAGTAAAACTACTGATCTATGCCGAAGGCGGATATGTCGGGCAAAAAGTAAAACTACTGATCTATGCCGAAGGCGGATGTGTCGGGCGAAAGGGCGCAGATGTCGCAGCATTGTCGTAAACTGGCGACACAACGCATCCAACGACCACTTAACACGTGAACGTCAAGAATATACACTTCTAGGCCACAAGGGTCATCGATGTTTACATACAGCTTGCTCGCATTATTTGGCCTGTGTGTGTCTTCATCATGTGAGTCTTTCGTGCGGACATGTTGAGGGACAGTTTCGTTGTGTTTTATTTTGTATGACTCTTCAGTGATACATGATTCGGTTCTCGTCGTCTTTATTCTGTGATACATGATTCGGTTCTCGTCGTCTTTATTCGACTCTTCAAGAAAGCACTGTTTTTCATCTCCACCGAACTGACTTCTTCAAAACACCTTCTAGTGTGCGATAATTTCAGAGCACAACCGTGTGTGTGATAACTTCAGAACTCTGGCAAGTGTGTGGTAATTTAAAAGCACCTCGTATATAAATTATCCTGAAAGCGCCTCTCATTAAAAATAATTTCAGACCATCATTTGCTTACGTTTATTTTATGTTTATTGTAGGTCCGATGTGAGTGATTGTTCCAGACTGCTACTCATGAAGGATTGTTTCAAAACGCCCTTGCATGAATGATTATTTCAGTACTCCCTTGGCCCCAGTCCCAATTACAGCCTACAGGGAATACATGAAAGAAAACAGCAAGCATGTTTTGGGGGAGGGGGGGGGGACGGTACGCTACTACTGCATCGTTATATGGGTGGACAAATACGTATCGATTATGAGTCGCAAGCCTGTTGTGACAGTATCGACGATGCTCTTAATCCGGACTGCGAGAAAATCGATTATATAATCAAACAATGCTTGTTTTTATAGGAGCAAGTAGAAAGTGCTTCAACTGGACGCTGTATTTTATTTATTAATCTTTTGTTATTCTCTCGGCGGGGCACTGCCCTCGTTTTACCCTCGTGTATTGTCAAGAGTTAAGCTCAAGTTCAGATAATGATAGTATAGTGCGTGACATTAAACAGTAACACAAAAAAGGGGGGACATTAAATGCTTACTATAGCTCTAACATTACTTTATATGTTATTATACCAGTTGTTACTTTATATCAAATATTTTGACTTGAATTAATTATTTTGTTTTTATCGATTGGCTCATTTTATACTTGATGTATTCACGGCTGACTTTTGTTTGTGTTCAATTTGTGCTTAGTTACAATCCTTTATTTTCCTAGTATCCGAAACGCTGTGTTCAATGAAGGGGTTCTTTTTGAAATAATCTGATTACTTTCTGTTAGTGTGCAAAGTGATCGTATATTCTATATAGAGAGTTGTAATTCATATAAAATTCATTCTTCTTCTACCTTTCAGCTCCCTGTGGAGCATAGGTCCTCAACAAACACTTTCCAAGTCGTTCTGTTTCTTGCCATTCTTTTAAGATCATTCCATGTCTTCCCCATCTTCTTCATCTCTGCTTCTGTCTATCTTCTCCAAGAATACCTTTGATTTCCTCTTTGTCTTTTCACATGGGGATTCCAAAAAGGGCCTATTGTGTAATACTTTCAGTTGACTTCCTCAGTGTGTGTCCTATCCAGCGCCATTGTCTTCGCTGTATATATTTATCCACTGGTATTTGACTGGTACTTTCCCATAATTCTATGTTTGTGATTTTGTTAGATCAAATTCATTGGGAGACCCAAAACATCGTTCTCTTTTTTTTTTTTTTTTGCCTTTCTCTCATTGTCAAATTCCCTGCGATCTTTTTTTTGTGTCTTCTTTTACTTCGTCTCCTCGTCTTCGTCTTCTACTTCTCTTCTTCTCATCATCCTCATATTATCCCTTCTCCTTCTCTTCTTCTCATCATCCTCATATTATCCCTTCTCCTTCTCTTTTTCTTCGTCACCTCATTTTCTTTTTTCTTCTTTCAACCATTATCTCGTTATTCTTTCCTTGTTACCCTCCTGTTTATACTTCGTTCTTCTCTCTTCCTTTCTTTCTCTTTTATCTCATTAAGCTTCCCTTTTTACCCTCCCACTTATTATTATTTCTTCTCTCTTCCTTTCTTTCTCTTTTATCTCATCAAGCTTCCCTTTTTACCCTCCCACTTATTATTATTTCTTCTCTCTTCCTTTCTTTCTCTTTTATCTCATTAAGCTTCCCTTTTTACCCTCCCACTTATTATTATTTCTTCTCTCTTCCTTTCTTTCTCTTTTATCTCATTATGCTTCCCTTTTTACCCTCCCACTTATTATTATTTCTTCTCTCTTCCTTTCTTTCTCTTTTATATCATTAAGCTTCCCTTTTTACCCTCCCACTTATTATTATTTTTTCTCTCTTCCTTTCTTTCTCTTTTATCTCATTAAGCTTCCCTTTTTACCCTCCCACTTATTATTATTTCTTCTCTCTTCCTTACTTTCTCTTTTATCTCATTATGCTTCCCTTTTTACGCTCCCACTTATTATTATTTCTTCTCTCTTTCTTTCTTTCTCTTTTCTCTCATTATGCTTCCCTTTTTACCCTCCCACTTATTATTATTTTTTCTCTCTTCCTTTCTTTCTCTTTTATCTCATTATGCTTCCCTTTTTACCCTCCCACTTATTATTATTTCTTCTCTCTTCCTTTATCCGTTGTTCTTTTCTTTCTACCCCCTGTCTGTTGTAGTCCCCCAGTTATAATATTCTGGAGACGTCCTCTGAATAGTATCATTTACTATATCTTAGATATGAATAGTATCTCATATGAAAATATATCATCATCATCATCATCATCAAGTACCGGGCCTGCTGGCGTAGGTGATCATGTCTCTCCACAACTTTCGATCTCGGCAGCTATTTATCATTTCTGTTGTTGACTTTCTGCCAAGCCATTCTCTTAAGCTGTCTGTTATTTTTTCTCTTTGCTTCCCTCTATCTCTTCGTCCCTCAATTTTTCCAGTTGTTACAATATATTTCAGCTGCTCCCTTCTCATTACATGGCTAAAAAATGATGATTATATCTTCCTAATATTAGAAATTAGCTCTTTTTTGGTTTGGCCTCTTTCAGAACATTTTCATTACTCTTCTAAGCAGTCCATGGTATAATCTCAACATTCTTCTATAAAATCACATTTCTACAGACTCCAGTGATTTTCTTGTCTGTTGTCCTATTGTACATGATTCACATCCATATGTTAAGACTGGCCCAACATAACATTTAAGAACTGTTTTTTTTTTTTTCTATTGTCAAAAATGGATTGCATAGTATCTTTCTCATTTTTTGGAAAGCTGCTTTTGCCTGAGCCATTCTGCATCTCACCTCTTTTGTACATCTTCCGTCTGAGGTTAACAAAGTTCCCAAATATTTAAATTCATTTACCTGTTTTTATGTTGTTCCACTTGTCTTTATTTTGCACTGAGGTGATGTCTTTTTCTTTGTTGTTACCATTACCTCTGTCTTTTTGCTATAAAGGCTGAGTCCTTTATTTTTGCTTTCTTTCACTATAATGTCCAACATTTCTTGTAACTCATTTTCACTCTTAGCGATTAAGACTGTATCATCAGCATACCTTAGATTATATATTATGACTTCCAATTGTTATTCCAGGCATGCCCCTTTTAGATCTTAAAATAATCTCACTATAAATATTAAACAAATCTGGTGACAGCACACAACCTTGTCTAACACCCTGTTTTATTTGTTGAAACATTCCCAATTGGTTTCCAGTTCTTATGGCCGCTGTTTATGCCAGTACATGATCTTTATTATTCTTAGATCTTTGCTGTCTACGTTTATGCCTTCTAAAATTTTGATTATTTCTTGGTTATTTACTTTATCAAATGCCTTGGTGTAATCTATGAAACATAGGTATAGATCTGTTTTCACCTCTATGTCTCTTTCTACTAAAGATCTTATGATATAAATGGCATTGCTTGTTCCTTTATCTCTAACAAAACCACACTGTTCATCGCTAATTTCTGGACTGATTTTGTTTCGCACTCTTCGCATGATGATTCTTAGTAATATCTTAGTCATGTGACTCATAAGGCTTATTGTGCGATGATCATCGCATTCAATCGCACCCGATTTCTTTGGTAGGGCTATGAATATTGATTTGAGCATGTCGTCTGGTATATATCCGCTGTTGTAGATATCATTCAATATTTTTGTTATTATTTCTATTCCAAAATCACCCATGGCTTCAATCTCATTTTTAGTTATATTATCTGGTTCAGGAGATTTGCCTGCTTTCATATTGCGCAAGGCGTCTTCCACCTTTTCTCTGAGTATTTCTGGTCCTTCTCCATTATCCTTAATATTTACTTCCGTTCGTTCATCATTATAAAGACCTCTAATGTATTCTGTCCATCGTTCCCTTATGTTTTCTTGATCAATCAACAGTTCTCCTTCCTTTGATCTTAGACATCCAGTTTTTGATTGCGTTGTTCTTCCTGTTAATTCCTCAATTTGTTTGTATATAGCTTTATCATCTCCTTTTTGTTGCATTTCAATCTCTTTGCATATCTCTTTTAGCCATGCTTCTTTTGCTTAATTGCATATTACTACAATTTCTTTATTATTTAGATCAAATATAAGTATATATATATATATATATATATATATATATATATATATATATATATATATATATATATATATCATAATCCTACTCCTTTCTCTCCCTGAAGAGTTCCTTTACCACTGTACTCTATTGTCTCAGTTCCCTTACCACTGTACTCTAATATCTCAGTTCCCTTACCACTGTACTCTGATATCTCTTACCCAACCCATCTATACACCAAACCGTCTTAAACCGCCCTGGTTACATATCACACAAAACCTACTTCCCAAAGTTATTTCTCGACACCGATGCACATCGTCTCACCCCTTCTGTTACTCATCTTAATGGAACAGTTTAATTAACCCTCGCCAGCAGTCTCGCTAGATGAGAGAGAAAGAACTCGAGACACCACCATTGATAGGCGCTGGCATTCACTGGTTTTCATTACGTGGAAAGGTAGCTATACCAGCAACGTTTTCTTCGGGCACGTGTGGTCATGTTCCTGTCTGCATTAGGTAGATACCAGAACTTTGAAGTTGATACTAAAACGGTTGACTCAGCTCTTTTTTCTTCTTCTTCTTCATCACTTCTTTTTCCTCATCTTCTTCTTCTTCCACTTTCGGCTTCTACTTTTCTCTCTTTCTTTATTCCTCTTGTTCTACTTTAGTGTTCTACTTCGTCGTCTGCGTCTCTTATCCTTATCTTATATTTAATCATTATTGTCGTCATCTTCTTTTCTGTTATTATTCTGCTAATTATTTAACTATCGCCGCCTTCTTCATTTTGTTATTCTTCTTCTACTTTGTCTCCTCCTTCGCTTTCTTTTCCTTATTCTTTAATGCTTTATTAATTATCATCGTCATCATCATCTTCTTATGTATTATCTTTTTCTTGTAACTTTTTGTTTACTTTTCATAATTATTCTTCTGTTTCTTCATCATCATCATCAGCATCATCATCACCATCGTCGTCGTCGTCGTCGTCGTTGTCATCATCATCATCATCATCATCATCAATTGCCACCGTAATGATCACCATCTTCTTCTTCATATTGTTCGTCTTGTTCTTGTTACATCTCTTCTTTATTTACTTCTACTTTTAATTCATCCATTTAAACTTCCTCTAGTAGTTTCTCTGCCCTCCAATCCCCGTTCCATTACCAACTTCTTCGTTGTTCACCTCTGTACATTATCAGTAACGATTCTAAATAAAACTTCAGCATATTTCATTTTGTGAAATAATACTTAACACCAGCATTTACAATTCCCTAGCTCGCTCATGTACATTCCAGCACAGATGCCCCTGTCCGTACGGTGCCCCACACAATGAAGCGCAATCCACAGGCATCAAAAACATGAGATTGCTTAATTTCAACTTCATTTATTGTATTTGTCAACGTCTTCTTCTTCTGCCTTTTTAACCCCCAGTGGAACATAGCTCTTCAACAAACACTTTCCAAATCGTTCTGTTTTTTGCCATTCTTTTAAGATCATTCCATGTCTTCCCCATCATCTTCATCTCTGCTTCTTTCTATCTGTCTTCTCCAAGAATTCATTGGTCTTCCTCTACGTCTTTTCCCCTGGGGATTCCAAAAAAAGGCCTGTTGTGTAATACTCTCAGTTGGCTTCCGTAGTGTGTGTCCTATCCAGCGCCATCGTCTTCGCTGTATATCTTTATCCACTGGTGTTTGACTGGTACATTTCCATAATTCTATGTTAGTGATTTTGTCCTGCCATTTCCATCATTTTATCCTGGATTTTATTTGTCAACTGCCCAGACCCAAATGATATTATTATTTATGTAGGTCAAAATTCTTGTCACATTTTCTCATGTCTTCTACTTCTTCTACTTCTTATTCTTCCTCTTCTACTTCTTCTTCGTCTTCTACTTCTTATTCTTCCTCTTCTTCTTCGTCTTCTTCTACTTCTTCCTCTTCTTCTTCGTCTTCTTCTACTTCTCCTTCATCTTCTTCGTCTTCTTCTTCTTCCTCTTCGTCTTCTACTTCTTATTCTTCCTCTTCTACTTCTTCTTCTTCTACTACTTTTACTTCTTCTACTTCCTCTTCTACTTCTTCTTCTTCTACTACTTTTACTTCTTCTACTTCCTCTTCGTCTTCTTCTTCTTCTACTACTTTTACTTCTTCTACTTCCTCTTCTACTTCTTCTTCTTCTACTACTTTTACTTCTTCTACTTCCTCTTCGTCTTCTTCTTCTTCTACTACTTTTACTTCTTCTACTTCCTCTTCGTCTTCTTCTTCTTCTACTACTTCTTCTTCTTCTACTACTTTTACTTCTTCTACTTCCTCTTCTACTTCTTCTTCTTCTTCCTCTTTCCCTTCTACTTATTCTTCGTCTTCTACTTCTTCTTCTTCTACTTCTACTTCTTCTACTTCTTCTACTTCTGCTTCTTCTTCATCTTCTACTTCTTCTTCCTCTTCTCCTTCTACTTCTGCGATCATGATTCTTTCAAAGTAGGATTCCAAACTCTCTCATGAAGGCAGCTGTCTAAGTGATTCAGTTCCCCGTAGAGTTTCTCTTCCAGGGAGGTGGGTGTGAACCACATTGTCCTTCTCAGGACTGTGTACTGGGGGCAATCCTGTAGAACATGTTTTGTTGTCATGTTGTCCAGTGTACAGTGACATAGACTGGTAGTACCAATTTTGAGTTTGTTGAACATGTGGTTTCTCATTCTGTTGTGGCCAGAGCGGAGGCGAAGTATGATGACTTGATCCCTCCTTGATAGTTGGAGGTATCCATCCCTCTCGTCATACTTTGGGTGTTCTCGTTTCCATTTTTCATGAAACTGACATTTGGTGCTGGATTTGGCTTCATCGAAGCTGATCAGATGGTTCTCTTGTGGTAATCTCCCTCCCTCTTTAGCTAATTTGTCTGCGCGTTCGTTCCCGTGTATATTACAGTGTGATGGTATCCACTGGATGACCACTCTCTAGAAGTTATTGCACAGTTGGTCTAGGGTTGTTTCTAACGTCTAACTCTGGGCGTAGTAAAATTTATACAGGAAACGACATTGTAGATATAAATAATACTACAGGCAAACGAAAGATAGATAGACTGACTCTGAATGTCCGACTCACTGACTCTGAATGTCCGACTCACTGACTCTGAATGTCCGACTCACTGACTCTGAATGTCCGACTCACTGACTCTGAATGTCCGACTCACTGACTCTGAATGTCCGACTCACTGACTCTGCATGTCCGAGTCATCTTTCCTTATCTGACCCAAGTCACACAAAATAGCAACCAGCATCGGCTCAGAAATGTTTAACAAATAAATCCGCCCTTCTGGTTTCCATTCTGGTTTTAATTCACTTAAATTTGCTTCCGACTCCGAAATGTCTATTTTCGTAATATCTGTTTAAAAAAAAAAGAAAACCATGCCACATAGCAACTCAGTTAATTCATAGTTTGCTCCACCTCATTTTTCTTCGACTTGGCATTGCACTCCCAGCTTTTCTTTCTACTCCTTCTCCCCCTTCTTCTTCCTATTGTTATTCTCATCCTCCTCCCCCATTCTTCTTCCTCTTGTTATTCTCATCCTCCTCCCCCATTCTTCTTCCTCTTGTTATTCTCATCCTTCTCCTCCTCCCCCTTTTTCTTCCTCTTGTTATTCTCATCCTTTTCCTCCTCCGCCTTCTTTTTCCTCTTGTTATTCTCATCTTTCTCCTCCTCCCCCTTCTTCTTCCTCTTGTTATTTTAATTCTCCCCCTCCATCTTCTTCTTCCTCTTGTTATTTTCATCCTCCTCCTCCCCTTCTTCTTCCTCTTGTTATTCTCATCCCCCTCCTCCTCCTCCCCCTTCTTCTTCCTCTTGTTATTCTCATCCCCCTCCTCCTTCTCCCCCTTCTTTTTCGTCTTGTTATTCTCATCCTTCTCCTCCTCCCCCTTTTTCTTCCTCTTGTTATTCTCATCCTTCTCCTCCTCCTCCTTCTTCTTCCTCTTGTTATTCTCATCCCCCTCCTCCTCCCCCTTCTTCTTCCTCTTGTTATTCTCATCCCCCTCCTCCTTCTTCCCCTTCTTTTTCGTCTTGTTATTCTCATCCTTCTCCTCCTTCCCCTTCTTCTTCATCTTGTTATTCTCATCCTTCTCCTCCTTCCCCTTCTTCTTCCTCTTGTTATTCTCATCCTTCTCCTCCTCCCCCTTTTTCTTCCTCTTGTTATTCTCATCCTTCTCCTCCTTCCCCTTCTTCTTCCTATTGCTATTCTCATCTTTCTCCTCCTCCCCCTTCTTCTTCCTCTTGTTATTCTCATCTTTCTCCTCCTCCCCCTTCTTCTTCCTCTTGTTATTCTCATCTTTCTCCTCCTCCCCCTTCTTCTTCCTCTTGTTATTCTCATCCTCATCCTCCTCCTTTTCCTCATACTGTTCTTTTCTTATCCTTCATGTTCGCCATAATAATAATAATAATAATAATAATAATCATCATCATCATCTTCTCCTCCTCTTCTTTTTAAACTTCTTCTGATAATTATCCCTCCTATTTTAATTGTTCATCTTGTCCTTGTTATACTCCATCTTCATTTCTTAATCTTCTGCTCTTTCGTCTTCGTCCTTGATGACTCCAGGGACGGTAACAAACACGATAAAATACGAATGTTCACGGCTTCAATTCCGACAAACCACAAATCCACCCTAAAACATTTCCGATTTCATGAATATGACCCCACACGTCTAAACTCCACCCTTCTGACTCCACAAGTACCACATAACATCCACACTCCCATCTTAACACAAGACGAGACACAGGCGAGGTTTTTTATTTTGAAAGAAATCTTGGTGACAGAAAACCTAACTGCCTGTTTATTTTAAAGACTGGGCAACGAATATGATACGCTTTGTTTGTCAATGTGGAAAATTAATAATTTATCTGCGTCGTTTCCGATTATTTTTTGGGACAGAAATAGCGAGCCGTATGGCGAGGGCGTTGCTTTTTGCGTCAATCATTGGAAACTGCTGAACATTATACAACGATTAAAGACGGTATTCGTTTCTTGTTACTCCCAGAAATGAATTATGCAATTGTAGCTCTCACTTATTGAATATTTCATGGCGGTTTCATATTACGATAAGCTGAGAAAGAGAACAAAGAAATGAGGGCATGTTTTCGCGCATGCGTTCTGATAGTGAAATACAATGAGAACGGGTTTTTTTTTTTGCACTATGAAATAATCCTCATCAGGTTGCATATCATTTGCAGAACGTTGCATTCATCACAGCTCACCTAAAAGACTCTCTATCGCTAGCCAGATCTCCCACTTCTTCTGTTGTTATTTTCAAGGTTTTCTTGATGTCCTGAAAACACCTTCTAAGTCTGCTCCTGATGGGTCGCCCAGGAACCATGCCCTCCCTTATTGTTCGTTCCAGCCTTCTGTGTCTTTAGACTATGCCATAGTATTACCATTTCTTCTGTAGAATGGTATTTGTGAGCTTCTTCTCCTGGTTTTTGTTTCTATTTTTGACTAATCAACACAGCTTCTGGCGGGCTTTGAACTCGGGTCTTTCCTGTCATAAGGCAGACGTCGTACCTCTAGACCACACAGTCCATCCTAAACACCTATTCTGCTTGCTGAATGTAGAAGTCGTCAACAGGAATCAAATTCAACCTCTCCTTCTTAGCAGACACATTCACTAACCACTGAACTACAGGGGCTGTTAAATAGAAATGTAGGCGACAATGTATGAATGGCACATACATATGACGTTCATATGTCATAAGTGCGTATGGAAAGAATAAAGTCGAAAGTGCTAGCACTAAAATGTAACTATAATTAACTGAAAGAACATATCACAAAGTACTGAAAACAAAAATGAATCACTTGTAAGAAAGAAAACAGAAAAAAAAATGGAAACCTTTGAAATGTGGATTTATAGAAGAATGGGAAGAATTAGACGGAAAGAAAATAACACAAACGGTGACGTTTAAAACAATTATAAATGGAAAGAGAACTTGTAAACACAATTCAAACAGGACAAATGAGATTTTTGGGCCATTTTAAAAGACACAACAACATACTAAAAGTAATATTGGAAGTGAAAATAGGCAGAGGCAGGGCAAGACTAACATGGACGAGTAACATCAAAAGATGGAGAAGTCAGCTTATGACAACCTGCACTAGGAAAGGAAGAGTCAGAGCGGAATGGCGCTCCGTGGTAGCCAACCTTCGATGCGGAGACGGTACTCGGTGATAATGAACATTTTTAAGAACAGACCAAGACACGTGCGAGTTTCATGAAAATATTAGAAGTTACCTATGACATCATCGCGAGTTTCATGAAAATATTAGAAGTTACCTATGACATCATCGCGAGTTTCATGAAAATATTAGAAGTTACCTATAACATCATCTAAACAAAATGGCAAAGTTTAGTAGCAATAGGATCTAGTAAATAAAAACAATGAAACAAAAGACCGAAATGGAATTATAAATAATTATTGTGGCTGGGTGGTTTTGAGGTAAGATGTCGGCCTCTGGGCAGCAAGATCTCGGGATCAAATCCCGCCACAGACGGTGGGTTAAAATAATTAATCTGGGCTTTCTAGGTGGGCTTACCCTCCCTTACTCTCTCGGTAGTGAGACCTGATGTTAAGCCCTCTTGGAGGATAGCGAGAAACATGAGGTCTCATGTGCACGCGCGCACGTCAAATAACCTTTGACAGTTGAAATAAAAAAAATAACATGACAACAAAATACATTCTACAGGATTGCCCCCAGTACACAGACCTGAGGAGGACAATGTGGTCCACACCCACTTCCTTGGTAGAGAAACTCTACGCGACAACGGAATCACAGAAACAGACAGCTGCCTTCATAAGAGAGTCCAGAATACTAGTCTGGGTGAGCCATGATCGCAGAAAAAGAAAAGAGTAATCCACTTTAGTCTTTTCTCTGCCCCTGCCTCGTTTACCCTGTATTTTCCCTGCTAAAAGAACACTGACAAGATGCAGATTACATAAACTATCATATGCTGTAAATAGGAAATTAATATTTAGTAAAACTGACAAGATAAATAGTAGGAATGAAGTCTTACTTTTATGGAACACATCCCGTGGTTAAAGGAAAGTATTGTTCTCTTCGTCATCCCTTCTTAAAATGGCTTAAAGTAGGCGTAGATGTGGTTTTTATTGTTTGCAAGTAGAACTGTGATATTTGCGCCTTCCAACCCAACACATCCGACTTCAGTTCGGTTGGCTTACCACGGCAACAGCCGGGGTTCGTAATCCTGGCGAGGACACCTGGGTTTTACTAATTCCCTAAAAATTAGTAGGAGCCGCGATAGCTCAGTGGTTAGTGAACTGGACTACTACGGACAAGGGGTAGGGTTCGATCCCAACCGACGGCTCCGGGTTCACCCAGCCTTAAATGGGTACCGGATTTTTTTCTGGGAAAGTAAAAGCAGCACGGGCGTAATACCGACCACATTACCCCAAAAATCATGTGCTGAAGGTCTGTAAAATATAGGGTCACTAACACCATATTTCCCTATACGCCACTTGGCGTGACGGGGGGTACTTTACTTTTTTTACTTTACAGGTTGTCTTCCCTCTTGGATTCGGTCTCGTTAGGTCAAACTGGACTGGTTAGTCTGTTTCTAGAGGCGCCGCAAAGAGGTGGAATTGGATCTGGTTCACCTACCCTGGCTCAAGCCATCAGCTATGAGTCACTGACAGCTTCCAGCTCTGCTGCTGTGAGACACCATATCTCCATCAGCTATGAGTCACTGACAGCTTCCAGCTCTGCTGCTGTTAAGCGTTTTGCTCCCGAACAAATGTAATGATTTGTTAAAGATGAAATACAACACAGATGAAATAAAATAAAAATAATTTAATAACAACACTAGTACCGATACCACAGGTACAGCTTCTGTATCTTCTTCTTCTTCTTTTCTCTTTCACTGATACCTAAAAGGTGTCGTGATTTATATCATTTGTCGTTCTTGTGCTGCTCGAATTGTCTGAATTAGTGATTTTCCTTTGTTGTTACATGTCTCTGTCACTGCATCTATCCATCTTCTTCTGGGTCTTCCTCTTGGTCTTTTTCCATGCATTCTCGAGAAAAACGCCCTTGATGGTGATTGGTGAGGATTCATTCTGACCAGGTGGCCGAACCATTTAAGTTGTTGTTGTTCTATATATTCTTGGCAGGGTTTTGTTCCTACCATTTTTCTTATGGTTTCATTTGGTATTCTATCTCTTCTTGTGTTGTTTGTTACTTTTCTCAAGCATCGCATCTCACATGTATTGATCTTTCTTAAATGGGATTTAGAAAGGGTCCATGTTTGACTTTCATAGCACAAAGTTGGTATGAAGATGCTATTTATCATTTGTTGTTTAGCTGGCATAGAAATGTTTGGATGTCTTAATAATGGTGAAAGCTGGTATGTGACAGCATTTGCTTTTTGTATTCTCATGTCAATTTCTCTGTCTAGTTTTCCATCTTCTGTGAACATTGCGCCTAAATACTTGAATTCCTCTACTTGTTTTATTTCTTTGTCTTTGATCTTGATGTTTAATGGGTGTCTCAATTTGCTTATTCTTATAGCCTCTGTTTTTGCTGTGTTAATTTTCATACTGTAGTTTGTGCAGCTTTTATCTAGAGATGTTAAATGCTGTTGTAGCAGGTTTTCATCCTCATATATTAGGCATTGGTCATCTGCGAAGAGTAGTTCATTGATGTTGGAGTTTTCTACCTCTATGTTATTATTTGATTTGTCCTTGTTGTTGGTTGTTTCCTGATTTATTTTGTCCATATATATGATGAAGAGGAGTGGTGAGAGGACACATCCTTGTCTTACTCCTGTTGTAACCTGAAACCATTCTGACAGACCTTCCGATGTTCTAACGGCACTTTGACTGTTTTTATATAGTGCTATTATATTTTCTAGTAGTTGTCCTGCTACCCCGTATGTTTCTAAAGTTTGCCAAAGTTTGTTCCTGTCCACACGGTCAAACGCTTTTTCCTGATCTATAAACACTATATTTAGGTTTCTGTCATATTCTATTGTTTTTTCACATAGTTGTCTCAATGTAAATATAGCATCAGTGCAGCTTTTGCCTTTTCTGAATCCGAATTGATTATTACTTAATTGTGGTTCTATTATGTATCTTACTCTCCTCTCTAATATTTTAGCAAACATTTTACCAACTTGACTCAATAGGGATATTCCTCTGTACATTTCACACTCCCTTTTACTTCCCTTATTCTTCCAAAATGGGACAATGATAGCTTTTTGCCAATCGTCTGGGACTTTTCTGTATGATTATATATAATTGACTCCAATAACGAGGTAGACATAGCAATCATAACCCAGTATAACGTGATATAATTTATTCAAATATTTTTTGTTATTATACTTGCATTTCCTCACAAAAGCTGTCCCACCCCTCACTACAGGCCCCCTCATACCGCAAGGCCGTCGCAACACTGCGACTAGCCGGTAGAGACCCGCATGTGTAGTCAGTCGTGCCTAACCCCGTATAATTGAAAAAAATAAAAGGCCTTGAAATAAGAAGGAAATAGGCAACATTCCAACACGCAGTGAAATCGTAAACAATTATTTACTTTTTAGAACTTTTCACTTTTATCCCTCCTTCTATGTTTTCCCACATTCCTTTCCTTCTACTGCCACTCCTTCACTCATTTTTACTACTTCTCCTCCGTGATTTATTATTTTTTTTAAAAATATTTTTTTTGGCGCTCACTTCTTTTTGCCTATTCCTGGCCTACTTTAGAAAGTTTGAGTATATTTAATGACACCTCCAACCTATTTTGAAGTGACTTTATTCTCTTTCAAAGGCAACTGCCTATTTGAAGCATCCCGTGACTGCCTTCACCCTTAACCATTGTGAAGTCTCCTTCTTTTTCACAGTTCACCTGTGTCCGATTTATTTTCTTTTATCTCTGAAACTAGTCTTTTCCTGTTTCTCCTCTGTCTTATTCTTATTATTCCTCTCCTTCTTCTTCTAGTTCTTTTTCTGTGTTAGTCCAGCCTCACTACTGCTACTCTTAGTCCAGCCTCACCACTACTACTCTTAGTCTCAGCCTCACTACTACTACTCTTAGTCTCAGCCTCACCACTACTACTCTTAGTCTCAGCCTCACCACTACTACTCTTAGTCTCAGCCTCACCACTACTACTCTTAGTCTCAGCCTCACTACTACTACTCTTCGTCGTCGTCCTCAAAAGAACGTTCAATGGGCGTATTTTCGTTGTGTCGTGGTTTACACATAGTCAGCTATGAGTCATTGATCACTTCCAACATATGAGCTTTTGAGTGACTGGAGCCCTTTCTGCAAACAAAAGTCATGTTTCATCCTGCGTCACGTGACACTGACAAATCAAGTACCACGACAGTACGAAATTGTGGTAACTCAAGACGACATATTTGTTTCCACAGCGTCATGTTAGTCTTTTGTTCCAATTGGGGCTAGACGACATAGTTTTGTTAGAACTTTTGTGTTCAGCGTCACATTTAAGTTTCCCTGTCATTTCTTGGGCCAGATAGTAAGACAGACCACGAGATCCGCTGGGCAGACACGGCGCCCAGGATAAACATCGCACTCCTGGTACAGAGATACTGACATGTTAGTTATCTGTTCCGAGACATGATTGAGGGTTAAATGGCTCTGACGTGTTGAACATTATTTTTAAAATTAAAATAAATAGTTCGTTTTTGTAAACATGATTATCAACTTTACGATCACTGTCATCATTATAATGTACCTTCAAAAATTAGAGTGGTTCTCAAGCTTTCAAGCTTTTAGTTTCCGAAGACAAGGATGCATCCTATCACCAAGCTTGTACAATCTATACACTGAGCAAATCTTTAAAAACATCTCAGAGATGCAAGGCTTAGACATTAATGGAAAGATAATCAATAACATTAGATATACTGATGATTGTATTATTAGCAGAAGATCATAACAATCTACAATTACTTAATGAAATAAACATGACAAGCAACAAATATGGATTAAATATGGATATCAAAAAAGACTTCAACTATGACCATAAACAAAGACAATACTCAAAACCTACAAGTGGATATCACAATTAAAGGAATACACCTGGTATAGCAAGTGATGGAAAATGCAAAACTGAAATAAACATAAGAATAGGAATGGCAAAAAAGTAATTTTAATGCCTTGTAAAATATCCTAACATCAAAACAAATAACGCTATGGCTAAAATTAAGAATAGCAAAATGTTATATCTTCTCAACATTCATGTATGGTTCATAAACAAGGACATTATACAAGAAAACAGAACAGAAAATTGAAACCTTTAAAATGTGGATATATAGAAGAATATGTAGAATTGGATAGACAGATAACAAAACAAACGACGAAGTTTTAAAACAACTAAAAATGAAAAGAGATCTACTAAACACAATTCAAACAAGACAAATGCGATTTTTGAGCCATGTTAAAAGACACAACAGCCTACTGAAAGTAATCTCGGAAGGTAAAATACAAGGTGTAAGAGGCCTGGGCAGGCTCTGTGCACACCGTGAGCTGTGTTTTTCATTTGGCTCGTGTTTTGATAGTTCGATTATTTATGATGAATGATATCGTTTGACTAAGGACAGTTAAGCTGCACTCACTTTCGGTGGCGCTTGGCCTCATGTGTTTTGGCGTATGCTGTAGCTGCTACGATGGTGACTGCAGCTGCCTTTCTTTTGTTTGGATCCTTGAATGAGATGAGTTTTAATTCGAATGATTCCACTGGCACGGGCGGTTGAGCAATTATGGATTTTAATTCGTTTGCAGTGACACCGGGGCCTTCGACAAACCATAACCATATAATGTTATGTTTATTTTATATCCTTCAGATTAATACATTATCCCGTATCGCCATCCTTAGTTTTGATAACATGTTTAATCCTTCTTTCAAATTCGTCATGTTTGCTCCTAACATAGCCTGGGATACAAATAAGGAGATATGGTCATATAATGCATATCACACGCATAGAAAGGGAGCCGCAATAGCTCAGTGGTTAGCGAACTGAACTACAAATGACAAGAGGTAGGGTTTCATCCTATTCGACGGCTTCCGGGTTCACCCAGCCTTAAATGAGTACCGGATTTTTTTCTGGGAAAGTAAAGCGGCACGGGCGTAATACCGACCACATTACCCCAAAAATCATGTGCCGAAGGTCTGTAAAATTTATGGTCACTAACACCATATTCCCTATATGTCACTAGGCGTGACGGGGGCTGTTTACTTTCACTGACACGCATAGAAGCAGACATAAGGAATATATCATTATCTTCGCAGATACAAACAGACAGCACATTATATATAGGGAGAGAGATATAGAGAAGGAAAAGGAGAGAAAGAGGAGTATGGACAAAGCCTGCAATAGAGCCCACAAGAGAGATTGTAAAGCACAGGCAAGATCATAGGGCGCTTGTTAGTGCCTTATGATCCAAAGGGTAGTAGAAAAGACACGAATGTAGATTTTAATGGAATAACTAATAGACTGGGAAAATGTAGATAAAAAAAATGGATTGATAGATAAGACAGACAAGATAATTGGGGACAGAGTAGGTAGATGAAACAGCAACGAGAGAATCGGTAGAGAATTTTTCAGACATTGAGATTCCAGGCTGACTATTATGCAGAAGTATAGTGTATGCGGGCTAGCACGCAGGGACAGGATAGACAGACGTAGAGATAAAGTATGGGAATTGAAAAAAACAAAAAAACATACGGATAGATGGAAGGAATTACGAAATGAGGAGTTAATGTATTGCAATATATATGTTATATATAATTGTATCCAATTACAGTACAACCTGTTGCTGCCCCGCTGCCTTGCAAGTATGCTCGGGAGAGTAAAAGGCTAAGGGAGAGTACCCCGAAGTAAAACAACCCCACTGCCTTGTGGGTGAGACTTTTTAGTCAAAGGCTAGCGGAGCCAACCGTAAACAAACCGACGGAAGGCAACAGAAAACCACCGTCGTAACTTCTTTGTACAATCATGAATCACCTTAAGAGAATGGCTTGGCAGAAGGTCAACAATAGAAATGATAAATAACTGTCGAGATCGAAAGTTGTAGAGAGACATGTCCACCTACGCCAGCAGTCTCAGTACATGATGATGATGATCAAATTACATTAGAAATTAATGTTTCTACCAACTCTGTGCTACTAGTGCCAGAATTGGACTCTGCATTCTAGAAAAATAAGAAAGATAACGACCACCGAAATGAAATGTGTCAGAAGAATGACAGGAAAAAAAAAAAACTCAATGGACAGTAGTAAGAAACACCTACCTGAGGAAGAAACTCGAAATTGAACCAGCCATCGAATACATAAAGTACCAACAGATAAATTGGTTCGGCCACATAACAAGACAAAAAGAACTAACAATGACTCAAATAGCCATAAACAAACGCTACGAAAACGCCAGATCTCGGGAAGACCGAGAAAGAGATGGATAAAATGGGATACTAGAGTCACTAGGAGGGATAACACCAGAAGATGCCAACAGAAGAGCAAAGAATCGCACATTGCATCTTCCCTCGACGCCACGGCATAGGAGGAAAGATAGAAGATGAAGCAGAAGAAGAAGATGACGCTAGAAAGTGAGGCTGGAAATACATAGGCCACGTTCTCACAATGGACGTTAGGAAGCCTAGCTCACCAGGCCTTTATATGGAGACCACAAGGTAAAAGAAAACTAGGAAGACTGAAAGAAACTCTATGTAGAACCATCATCAAAGAAAACACAGCTGTGGGTCTCAGAAACAACCAAGAACTATAACAGGTAGTGGTTGACTGTCAGACATGGACAACTATGACTTTCGTCTTTATGCGCCGTATTTGGCCCAAAATGATAATCAAACAACCAAACAACAATATATGTATATATAGTTAATAGTTACGTAAAGGGTGGATGGATGGGTATGCAGAATTATCAAGACATTAGACATAACTCTTCTATAAAAGAAAACTATATTTACTGCATTATCATGTTACTAAGGTCGGGGGGGGGGGGGTACTTATAGGATCGGCGAGAAAGAGCCGTTTGTCCTGAACAGTCGCCGCGAAGTGTTCAGGTCTGAGTTTTTATTTCACCAAACCAACAAAAAAGAAAACGAAAATTCCACGTAAAAATGTCAACCTAACCCAATATTGTGGTTGTCACCACGGCCAACCAGCCCTCATCGCGTGGCCTCGCCTAGGATGGAAGTCTCACGTGCTTTATATTCATAAGAGCTCAGACGCATCCGAGCATGTGACGAGGGCTGGCGTTTGTTGGCGTGACTGTCGATGATCTCCAGCACGCGAGTTAAACATGGATCAAAGAAGAAATTGATCGTCAAAGCCACTAGGCCTAGCACATGATGATGAGTCACCATAATTGCTACAACTACCCTTTCTTCTCTTACAATTAAATGAGCGGAGGTCTCAAACCTTCCGGGACTCATTTAGGTCCATTGTTAGTTTGGGACTTCTCTTTGAACTTTTCACCACTTTCTTGGGTGTCACGTTTTAGTTGTGAGTTACTTGTTTTCCTATTTAAAAGTGTAAGAACATATATTTTTGCATATACATTAGGTTAGTTTGTCGTTTATACGCGTTGAGGGTATTCTCTGCTCCTTCCTTCCTTCCTTCCTTCCTTCCTTCCTTCCTTCCTTCCTTCCTTCCTTCCTTCCTTCCTTCCTTCCTTCCTTCCTTCCTTCCTTCCTTCCTTCCTTCCTTCCTTCCTTCCTTCCTTCCTTCCTTCTTCCTTCCTTCCTTCCTTCCTTCCTTCCTTCCTTCCTTCCTTCCTTCCTTCCTTCCTTCCTTCCTTCCTTCCTTCCTTCCTTCCTTCCTTCCTTCCTTCCTTCCTTCCTTCCTTCCTTCCTTCCTTCCTTCCTTCCTTCCTTCCTTCCTTCCTTCCTTCCTTCCTTCCTTCCTTCCTTCCTTCCTTCCTTCCTTCCTTCCTTCCTTCCTTCCTTCCTTCCTTCCTTCCTTCCTTCCTTCCTTCCTTCCTTCCTTCCTTCCTTCCTTCCTTCCTTCCTTCCTTCCTTCCTTCCTTCCTTCCTTCCTTCCTTCCTTCCTTCCTTCCTTCCTTCCTTCCTTCCTTCCTTCCTTCCTTCCTTCCTTCCTTCCTTCCTTCCTTCCTTCCTTCCTTCCTTCCTTCCTTCCTTCCTTCCTTCCTTCCTTCCTTCCTTCCTTCCTTCCTTCCTTCCTTCCTTCCTTCCTTCCTTCCTTCCTTCCTTCCTTCCTTCCTTCCTTCCTTCCTTCCTTCCTTCCTTCCTTCCTTCCTTCCTTCCTTCCTTCCTTCCTTCCTTCCTTCCTTCCTTCCTTCCTTCCTTCCTTCCTTCCTTCCTTCCTTCCTTCCTTCCTTCCTTCCTTCCTTCCTTCCTTCCTTCCTTCCTTCCTTCCTTCCTTCCTTCCTTCCTTCCTTCCTTCCTTCCTTCCTTCCTTCCTTCCTTCCTTCCTTCCTTCCTTCCTTCCTTCCTTCCTTCCTTCCTTCCTTCCTTCCTTCCTTTCCTTCCTTTCTTTCTTTCTTTCTTTCTTTCTTTCTTTCTTTCTTTCTTTCTTTCTTTCTTCTTTCTTCCTTCCTCCCTCCCTCCCTCCCTCCCTCCCTCCCTCCCTTCCTCCCTTCCTCCCTTCCTCCCTTCCTTCCTTCCTTCCTTTACCTTCCCTCCCTCCCTTCCTTTCTTTTCCCTCCCTCCCTTCCTCCCTCCCTCCCTCCAATCCATCCATCCATCCTTGCGTCCGTCCGTCCATCCTCCTTCCCTCTCTCCCTCCCTCCCTCCCTCCCTCCCTCCCTCCCTCCCTTCCTCCCTTCCTCCCTTCCTCCCTTCCTTTCTTCCTTCCTTCCTTCCTTTACCTTCCCTCCCTCCCTTCCTTTCTTTTCCCTCCCTCCCTTCCTCCCTCCCTCCCTCCAATCCATCCATCCATCCTTGCGTCCGTCCGTCCATCCTCCTTCCCTCTCTCCCTCCCTTCCTCCCTCCCTCCCTCCCTCCCTCATCGCGACTCTTCATCATTTGCTTTATCAAAAGACGCTAAGTGGGCGTATTTGTGTTGTGTCGTTAGCATACGGTAAACCGAGAGATCCGCGCCGTTCACCCCAGAACATCTACCTTCGTCGTGACATCCTACCCTCTTCTATCTCCGATTGTTTGCCAGACTGGTTAGTCTGTTTCCAGAAGCACCACTTGAAGGTGGAGTAGGATCTGGATCAGCTCTGTTGTTTTTCGCCCCTGACAAATTCAGCCAGCTTTGGGTCGCCGACAGCTCTAATTTCAACTGCTGAGTGTGCGTCTTAACTCTAAGGTGTTTTTTAACGACGACTAGGAATGTTCTCTCTTGGAAGATTCGGTTTTAGTCTTTGATAATGAAAAAAAAACCCACGTTATTCTTGTCACCATCATCATTATCAATATTATCTTCATCAACATCATCGTCAATATCACCACATTAATCATCATCATCATCATCATCATCTATCTATCTATTATGGTTAAGCCAAAGTTAATATTAAGAACGATTATGCACATGTTCTTTGCAGTCACAAGCACATCTGTCTGTTTTCATCTAACAGTGGACCCGGAAATGAAAAAGCAAACCAGCTGGCAAAGGAAGACGCAGCAGACAAACAACTAAATGCACCAGTGACATGCCATCAGGGAAAAAAAACAGATAATGAAATCAATTAGACGACCAACATAGTCACACGTATATCAAATTCAAGATCGGCACCTCAACTACATGTACATGTGGACGGACGCTCAAGACTGCTGAAGACATATTTCATGACTGTATTGAATATAGTAGACTAATAAAAATCCATTGGTCCATAGATACAACAATGCAGACAAAATATATGGGCCACTGCAAGAATTACAACAGGAGGGAGAAAAAAACCCAGCGAAATGTATACAAGAAACGGCATTGCAGATAAAGAAAATACTTAGAGGCGAATAGATACATCTAAAAGTGACATGTTTTAATCCTGAGTAGTTTTGTTGCAGCTCTTGTGGATGAAGATGTCTGGAGGCTAGTACATTTGTCTTATTATTACAATTGAAATTTTATGCAAGTGGTTTGAATTTGTGACAATAGACACATTAGATACATTAGTTACATTAGAAACATTAGTCACATTAGTCATATTAGCCACATTAGACACACTAGACACATTAGTCACATTAGACACACTAGACATATTTGTCACATTAGACACATTAGTCACATCAGACACATTAGTCACACTAGTCACATCAACACATTAGTCACACTAGTCACATCAGACACATTAGTCACACTAGACACATTAGACCATTAGACACTTCAGACATATTAGACATGTTAGTCACATTAGACACATTAGATCCCTTAGAACATTAGTACTGAGGCCGCGATAAATGAACCGCGAAGTAGCGAGGGATGTCTGTATCAATACAATAAGGCCCCCAACTAGAAGATCACAGATATTCCAATCAGAGCGTTTCTAGAATGCAGCACTCCATTTGTAAGCACAAAAAAGTGTTTAGATTTGAAGATACATCCTCTTCTAATTAATCTAAAATGTGTATCAGAAGAAGATTCTATTTTATCTTCCTGGAAAGTCATCATCATCATCATCATCATCATCATCATCGAGGGCCATCTCTGCAACGAAGATTGGCTACCATGGAGCGCCATTCTGCTCTGTCTCTTGCTTTGATGGTGCAGGTTGTCATAGGCTGATTTGTCCATCTTTTGATGTTACTCTTCCATGTTAGTCTTGGTCTGCCTCTGCCCCTTTTACCTTGTATTTTCCCCACCAGGATTACTTTTAGTAGGCTGTTGTGTCTTTTAACATGGCCCAAAAATCGCATTTGTCTTGTTTGAATTGTGTTTAGTAGTTCTATTTTCATTTTTAGTTGTTTTAAGACTTCATCGTTTGTTTTATTTTCCTTCAATCCAACTCTACATATTCTTCTATATATCCACATTTCAAAGGCTTCAATTCTCTGTTCTGTTTTCTTGTCTAATGTCCATGTTTCTGCGCCATGTAGGAATATTGAGAAGATGTAACATTTTGCTATTCTTTGTTTTATCCCTGGTGTTATTTGTTTTGATGTTAGTATGTCCTTTATGACATTAAAATTACTTTTTGCCATTCCTATTCTTTTATTTATTTCAGTTGTACATTTTCCATCACTGGTTATAGTATGCCCAAGGTAGTTGTAGCTCTGAACTGTGTCCAGATCTATTCCTTCTATTTTTATATCCACTTGTGGGTTCCTGGAAAGTAAACACGGGCAAATCAACTAAAATATCGCTGACAAACAGCCGGTAGACGGGCAAGACAAGAAACAAAACATAAATGATGAAGGAATGCTGGTAACAAAAAGGCATGTAATAAACAAGCAACAGAAAACAGAAAGGAACACAAACCACAGAGTGTTGCCATCAGAAGGGAGCGTGCTTAAAGTGCCAACTACATTATCCTCGCTCCATTTTCCCCACAAAAGACATTCAAATATGCAAAATAAGGCAGATACTAAAATCTTGATCTTAGCTTTGTCTTATCCTAAATCTTGATCTTTGCTTTGTCTTATCCTAAATCTTGATCTTAGCTTTGTCTTATCCTAAATCTTGATCTTAGCTTTGTCTTATCCTAAATCTTGATCTTTGCTTTGTCTTATTCTTAATCTTAGCTTAGTCTTATCCTAAATCTTGACCTTAGCTTTGTCTTATCCTAAATCTTGATCTTTGCTTTGTCTTATCCTAAATCTTGATCTTAGCTTTGTCTTATCCTAAATCTTGATCTTTGCTTTGTCTTATTCTTAATCTTAGCTTAGTCTTACCCTAAATCTTGACCTTAGCTTTGTCTTATCCCACATCTTGATCTTAGATTCATCTTATCCTAAATCTTGACCTTAGCTTTGTCTTATCCCACATCTTGATCTTAGCTTTGTCTTATCCTAAATCTTGATCTTAGCTTAGTCTTATCCTAAATAGTGACCTTAGCTTTGTCTTATCCTAAATCTTGACTTTAGCTTAGTCTTATCCTAAATCTTGACCTTAGCTTTATCTTATCCCACATCTTGATCTTAGCTTTGTCTTATCCTAAATCTTGATCTTAGCTTCGTCAGACCCTGAAGCATACCTCAACCTTAAACTGTCTGATGACCTGATTCCTATCAGATCCTGATTTGTTGTTGAATATTGATTCTATTCCTGTCAGAAATCCTGATCTGTTGTTGAATATTGATTCTATTCCTGTCAGAAACCCTGATCTGTTGTTGAATATTGATTCTATTCCTGTCAGAAACCCTGATCTGTTGTTGAATATTGATTCTATTCCTGTCAGAAACCCTGATCTGTTGTTGAATATTGATTCTATTCCTGTCAGAAACCCTGATCTGTTGTTGAATATTGATTCTATTCTTGTCAGAAACCCTGATCTGTTGTTGAATATTGATTGTATTCCTATCAGATACCGAAATAATGGTAACTATTGGTCATATTTTTACTTGTCTGATCCTAAATCCTGTTGAAATATTGAAACCCCAGCCTTGTCGGATCCCGAATCAACATAAAAATTCTACACCCCCTCCTTGAAAGATCTTGAGACAAACATGAACAATTACTCGCCACATCCAATAAATGTATTCCGATGTGTTCACTTCACTTTATTGATCGAGGCGGAATCGAGGTGAAAAAATATCGAATACTCTGTGTCGTCGATCTGAGTCTACTTGGTGATCTTGACATTCGGCGCAAGCTGTTGGTGTCATGCTGTGCTCCAGCTGCTGCTGCTGTCAGTTCGATTAATCGAACAAAAGCTCATAAAGACCTCCACGGTGAAACTTCACAGCACTTTTTTTTTTATTGAGGATGATGACAGACCTACAACACAAAAGTTATTGAAATGACGCCGGTCGCTGTTTACGACATGTTAATAATATATGTGCAACACAGAAATAAAAAGCAGAATAGCTCAGGCCAAAATAGCATTTAAGAAAATGAGAAATATCTTATGCAACAAATCTATGTCAATAGAAATGAGAAAGAGAGCTCATCGATGCTATATAGAACCAATTCTGACCTATGGAAGCGAATCATGGACAATAGACAAACAAATGAAAAGACGATTAGAGGCCACAGAGATTGAATTTCTCAGAAGAATGTTGAAAGTTCCCTGGACAGCTAAAAAGACCAACGAGGAAGTTCTCAAAGAGGCCAACACAAAAAGGGAGCTATTAAAAAACATCAGAAAGAAGCAATCAACATTTTTCGGGCACATCATGAGAAGAGGAAAGTTGGAATACTTGGTTTCAACTGGCAAAATAAAAGGAAAAAGATATCGCGTACGACAAATAGAGAAAATACTGGATAGCTTGGGGTCATGGCATGGAAAACAGTCAACAACAGAACTGATACGATGCACTGTAGATAGAAGATTGTGGAAGGACATGATCACCAACGCCAACCGGTACGGCACATAATGATGATGATGATGATGTATAATATATGTAACTTTAGTAGTTTGTGAGAAACATAACAGGGAGATAACTATAAAACATTTGCTAGTTTTTACATCACGTTTAGACTGAATGGATAAGTCGAAGCTCGATGATACGCTTCATTAACATAGTACTGATTTGGTTTGGTTTCATTTTTTGTGTTCTGCTTCGTTCACTTCTACTTAATTCGTCTTCTTCATTTTTATTCACTTCTTTTTCTTTGTCATTATCTCCTTCTTCATATTCTTCTTCTTCGTTCTCTTCTCCTTCTTTGTCTTTGTCTTCTTTTTTCTCTTCTCCTCTCTTTTCATCTTTCTTCTCTTCTACTCCCTTTTCTTCTTTCTTCTCTTCTCCTCCCGTTTCTCCTTATTTCTTCTCTTCTACCCTCTTCCTCTTCTTCTACTTCTTCATTCCCTTCTTCGTTTTCTTCTTCTTCCTCTTCATTCTCTTCTTTGTTTTTCTTCTTCTTCCTCTTCATTTACTTCTTCGTTCTCTTCTTCCTTCTCTTATTCGTCCTCTTCTTACTCGTTTTCTTCATCATCCAGGTCGCAAAGTGGACGTCGTTTGCGTAGTGTCGCTCATTTACGTCAAGCAATCCCTTTCACCCCGAATCATCTGTTTTCGGAATCACGTTCTGTGTACTGGTTTGCCTTCTCTCAACGATCACTATTCGCTTGATCATAGACCGGTTGGTCTCTTTACCTGAAGCACCACTGGAAGGTGGAGTAGGGTCAATATCAGCTTTGTTATTCGTCGATCCTAACTTCTGTTGTGAGTCACTGACCACTTTTAGGCCAGTCAGACATCTTGGACACCTGGTAACCACGCTGAGTATAGGAATCTAGCTCCTTAGAGAGAGGACTGGTCATATGATCTAACTCCTCAGAGAGAGGGTTGGCCATCGGATCTCACTCCTGAGAGAGAGGGCTGGACATCGGGTCTCACTCCTGAGAGAGAGGGCTGGACATCGGATCTCACTCCTCAGAAAGAAGGCTGGACATCGGATCTCACTCCTGAGAGAGAGGGCTGGACATCGGATCTCACTTCTCAGAGAGAGGGCTGGACATCGGATCTCACTCCTGAGAGAGAGGGCTGGACATCGGATCTCACTCCTCAGAAAGAAGGCTGGACATCGGATCTCACTCCTGAGAGAGAGGGCTGGACATCGGATCTCACTTCTCAGAGAGAGGGCTGGACATCGGATCTCACTCCTGAGAGAGAGGGCTGGACATCGGATCTCACTCCTCAGAAAGAAGGCTGGACATCGGATCTCACTCCTGAGAGAGAGGGCTGGACATCGGATCTCACTTCTCAGAGAGAGGGCTGGACATCGGATCTCACTTCTCAGAGAGAGGGCTGGACATCGGATCTCACTCCTCAGAGAGAGGGTTGGACATCGGATCTCACTCCTGAGAGAGAGGGTTGAACATCGGATCTCACTCCTGAGAGAGAGGGTTGGACATCGGATCTCACTCCTGAGAGAGAGGGCTGGACATCGGTTCTCACTCCTGAGAGAGAGGGTTGGACATCGGATCTCACTCCTGAGAGAGAGGGCTGGACATCGGTTCTCACTCCTGAGAGAGAGGGTTGGACATCGGATCTCACTCCTCAGAGACCAGGGGAGGATAAAGCCATAAGGGAACCACGGGTGCGGCTTTTATTTATTTAAAAAAATACTCATAGGCTTTAAGTCTGCGACCTTTCTGTTCAGAGGCCGACGATCTAACTATAGACCACCCAACACCGTTAGGAAACTACAACAATAGAATCTGTGTCTGCTATAACTGCATCTCCTCAGAAGGTATCTTTTCATAATGTTTTTTCTCATATCAGACGAGATCTTCGATTTTTCTCATAATGTATTTTCTCAGGCTTTCTCACCTCCGATTGTATTTCGTTAAACAGTATCTCCTTAGACTTTCTCTTGAAATACTATATATCTCCTCAGAATCTCTCTTCACCGACCATATATCTCCTCAGAATCTCTCTTCACCGACCATATATCTCCTCAGACTCTCACTTCACAGACCATATATCTCCTCAGACTCTCTCGTCACAGATCATACATCTCCTCAGACTCGCTCTTCACAGACCATACATCTCCTCAGACTCTCTCTTGAAATACTATATATCTCCTCAGACTCTCTCTTCATAGACGATACACCTCCTCAGATTGCATCTTCTAAAACTGCATCCTCACAAACTGTCCCGTATCCCTGTAGCATCATTCATAAACCACATGCCATTTGTTCATTGATAATCATAAACAAATCCGTATCTCTTTGTGTGATTGTTTTAATCTTAAAGATCAAAGAGCTCCTCTTTTTTCCGAGAATCATAGCGCCGTGTTTAATGTTCGGCTCTCTCCTCGCGTTTCTATGTCGCGTTTATCACTCAAGTTTATTATATACAACATATTGGCCTGTCCTTCTTTGCCAATAACATCCTGGTCTGAACAAAATTCAGGGTCTAGGTTTGTGTTCTGATGAAGAAAGAATAGCAGACGACTGAAACGAGCAGCTGCTGTACAGACCTAGTTACTTCCACTGGAAGAATCTGACCTGGCGACTTTTACCGCCGTTTCTCATCTCCCTCATCGCGTGGCGAAGATTGGCGTGTCAGAACCAGGGAAAGTGTTTTGTTTATGACGTCTGCATTGGCTTCCGTGTTGTCTCTGTGCATACTGCGGATAGACAGCAGCAAACAGCGACCATATATCAGCAGCTAGCCACCATCTCATTCCACTGCTGGTGCGTTCATCTTTTATGGGTTCTCAAGTGACAGATTTACGGGCACTTTCGTTTTCACGCCCTCTCACGCGACTTTTACACCCCAGGCTGGTTAGGGTGCTCTTGTGGCCCTTACTCGTGCCCAGTCGGTGTCTATCATATAAGTTGTTACATTACGAGCTGTAATAGAGAACTTCATGAAGTGCCAGATATGAAAACACACATAGACGTCTGTAATTCCATACCTCCACCTCCAGAATAACTGACGGTTCTAATTTACTATGTCCAAAAATTGTTATTATATTTATCTAACTGTTCTAATTTATGCCCAAATATTGTTATTATATTTATCCAGCGGTTGTAATTTATGTCCAAATATTGTTATTATATTTATCCAGCGGTTCTAATTTATGTCCAAATATTGTTATTATATTTATCCAGCGGTTCTAATTTATGTCCAAATATTGTTATTATATTTATCCAGCGGTTCTAATTTATGTCCAAATATTATTATTATATTTATCTATGAGGGTTAAACAAGAGTTCTGAAATATTACGTAGAGCCAGTCTTAACATATGGATGCGAATCATGGACAATAGAACAACAGACAAGAAAATCACTTGAGTCTGTAGAAATGTGGTTTTACAGAAGAATGTTGAGAGTATTATGGACAGCTAAGAAGAGTAATGAAGATGTTCTGAGAGAGGTCAAAGCAAAAAGAGAGCTAATTTCCAATATTAGGAAGAAACAATCATCATTTTTTGGCCATGTAATGAGAAGAGAACAACTACAATATATTGTAACAACTGGAAAAATTGAGGGACGAAGAGATAGATGGAAGCAAAGAGAAAAATAACAGACAGCTTAAGAGAATGGCTTGGCAGAAGGTCAACAACAGAAATGATAAATAGCTGCCGAGATCGAAAGTTGTGGAGAGACATGATCACCTACGTCAGCAGGCCCAGTACTTGATGGGGATGATGATGATGATGAGGGTTAAAGTACACAAATCTGAACGAAACATGTGCAGATTACACGGAGCATGTTGGTTTATTTCGCGATGGTTCAGTGGTTAGTGAACTGGACTGCTAAGGACAGAAGGTCGGGTTCGATCCTGATCGATCCAGGTTCATCCAGCCGTAATTGGGTACCGGATTATTTTCTGAGAAAGTACAGAGTCACATGCGTAATACCGACCACACTACCTTAACATTCAGGTGCTGAATGTCTGTAAATATTATGGTCAGTATTAACATCATATTCCCTTTACGACACGTGACGTGGCACGTTACCTTGTTACGCTGCATTGTTCCTAAAACTTAAAGTAGAAGCCTCAGTGATAGTTGTATTATTATTAAAACATAAAACATATCTTCAATTAACAGCTGGTCTATGTCGTGCCACGTTTGCTATTTAATATAATAGAGGCTTTCATATGATACATTGTAATTTGGATAAGATTTTAACACAAAATGTGAGCTTCATAACGTTCGGTATTTCCCAATTTAAGTCTAATTATACCTTGATTATTCTCAAGACCTACAATTAAATATCACAGTTGAGGGAATACATCTGGAGACAGTCCAGAGGTACAACTACCTGGGACATATTATAACCAGTGATGGAAAATGTACAACTTAAATAAACAAAAGAATAGGTATGGCAAAAAGTAATTTTAATGCCATGAAAAACATACTAACAACAAAACAAATATCAGTATGGCTGAAACTAAGAATGGCAAAATGTTACATCTTCTCAATATTCCTGTATGGTGCAGAAACATGGACATTAGATAAGAAAACAGAACAGAAAATTGAAGCCTTTGAAATGTGGATTTATAGAAGAATAGGTAGAATTGGATGGAAACAAAAGACATCAAACGATAAAGTTTTAAAACAACTGAAAATAAAAAGAAAACTACTAAACACAATTAAGACAAGACAAATGAAATATTTGGGGCATGTTAAAAGACACAACAGCCTACTAAAAGTAATATTGCAAGGAAAAATACAAGGTAAAAGAGGCAGAGGCAGACCAAGACTAACATGGACGAGTAACATCAAAAGATGGCACCATCAAAGCAAGAAACAGAGTAGAATGGCGATCCATGGTAACCAACCTTCGTTGCGGAGAAGGCACACGATGATGATGATGATGATACCTTGATGAACCAACACAATAATCCCGGAATTAAACAAGTTATAGTGTCAAAAAAAGTACATACTATGAAGTACTTCGTAGATAAGGGCGACTATTGATGCTAATCGTCACGTCCGAAGTAACAGAAGTTATGCTGTTCATTTTTGTTACAGCTCAGGCAGTTGCAGCTCCTTAGACAATGATTTAGAATAGTGGTCAATCATAAATGATGCAGAGAAGGTTAGGAAAGAATAAAGAGCTTTGTTGTAACGGAGTAGGCTTGTAGTTAAGAACATTGCTTACATGATGTAAGAGAGCGGGAGAGATGCAGTCACTGTCTGACCTGGATAGATGTTAGGTCGATACACTTGAGCGATTGAAGTAGAAATAGGTCAAGTACAACAAGATCTCGATAGTTCAATAAGAGAAAGAAATAGTAACCGTGGATGGCTTCAAGGAAAACATTGAAACAAGAGCAGCAAGGACACATGTCAACAGACATCGAACTGACCAATGAAAGTGTAGCTGGACCTCTGTGGGTTAAATTATAAACAGCGAAACTAGTGAGCTCAAGGGGAAGCCAGTCAGTCAACCATTTCTGGTGCATACAAGTAGTCTTCCCTACCCACAATCCCTCCCGATGTCTTGTGCTGTCTAGAGTGAGGTGGTACCATAGCCAAACAGCGGTTCTGAAGTTGTGGTAGTGGAAGCAGCTGAGAGTTGGAAGATAAAGTTCAGACAGGAGGAGAACTACTAGATGGATCAGGATATTTTAGCTGGCAGAAACTGTGTCGAGCAATATTTGTAGATAGGAGGTCAACTGAAGGACGAGTTAGTGCTGTTAATAATATAATAATAATTCGGCCCATTCCGGACAGGAATAAGGGCTAATGTGTTCTGTGAGAGTAGACAGAAACGGGACAGAGTTATTGTTTACGAGTAGAAAAGGACATTCAAAATAAATGTTGTGTTTTCCAAATGACAGTTTGTGAGTTGATGCACGCCTGATATTAAAAACGTTGTGGAGTACTTGGCCGTCTCAGCCTCCGCGACTGTTGAGTTCAATGAATTTGTTTTATGTACACATAACCGTGCTGTGACGCTGTACACATAACCGTGCTGTGATGCTGTACACATAACCGTGCCGTGACGCTGTACACATAACCGTGCCGTGACGCTGTACACATAACCGTGCCGTGATGCTGTACACATAACCGTGCTGTGACGCTGTACACATAACCGTGCTGTGACGCTGTACACATAACCTTGCTGTGACGCTGTACACATAACCGTGCTGTGACGCTGTACACATAACCGTGCTGTGACGCTGTACACATAACCGTGTTGTGACGCTGTACATACTCTAATCGTTGTACGTTTAAGAGGATTGTTCCAAATACAAAGGAGAAGATGAACGCGCGTGCAGTGTTTAGTCTGTTACACGTGGACGAATGACATTGGGAACCCCTCATCTGTGTACTAAGAAAACGTACAGGCTTAAGAGAACATATCTTGTTCCAGGTTCCCAATAGATCGGCCAGGAAGAAGACCACCGTTGTTGTTGATGCAATGCCACGAGTTGATGCAGAAAAGGGTGTCCTTTGATTCGTTGATGTGTCGGGTCGTAATTACTTTCTTGACATTCCCGGCTCTTGCTAGAGAGGTCTTTGCTGGAGAATTACTATTTATAAGAAATCATCATCATGTATTCATTGCAGGCATGGTGAACATAAATCTGGAATCATCATGTGCCACTGCCGGCTGGTGTAGGCGATCATGTTCTTCCGAAATTTTCTATCAACACTACATCGTATCAGTTTTATTGTTGACATTTTTTTCATGCCATGACATTAAGCTATCATTCAACTTCTCTTGAGGACGAAATAAACAACCGAATTTATATGGCAGATACGACTTTCGACAAACTCACAGAAATAGCCTGGAACAACACAAAACTAACACTGAAGACTAAACTCTTAATATATCAAACTTGTGTGCTTAGCGCACTATTATATGGATCTGAAACCTGGACAACATACTCAAATCACGAAAAAAGACTAAATGTCTTCCACATGCGATGTCTCCGCAGAATAATGCATATCAAATGGCAGGACAAAATAACCAACTTAACTGTCCTGCAACGTGCTAAGACACCAACAATCATGGCGATGCTCAGATGTCGAAGACTAAGATGGCTGGGGCATGTCCAACGAATGGAAGAAAAACGCATCCCCAAACAAATACTACATGGTGGACTAACACACGGAAAAAGACAAATCTGCCTATACTACGAGATAGAGATATCTGTAAATCATCTCTGAATGACTTCTCCATCTGTGAAAATGACAGGGAACATCTGGCAAGTGATCGCACATCATGGAGAGCATGTATAAGGAATGGTATAGCATTTTTTGAGACGGTGCTAAGGCAAAACTTATAAGAGAAAAGACTAATGAAAAAAAAAAAAAGGAAAACACTGTGGATCAGTTGGCCTGACTTGTTCATTCTGCGGCCGTGTGTGTTTGTCAAACATTGGCAGAATCAGCCACGAGAGAAGCTATTCGACAAAAACAAAACCTAAAAAACAAAACAATACACAATAACCTCCACTAGAGTCGTCTGACAAGACGAAAAGGGCCATATATAAATACATCAAACTATCTAGTATCTTCTCTCTTTGTCGTCCGCGATTTCTCTTTCCCTTATTTTGCCTGTTGTAACCAAGTATTCCAACTTTCCACTTCTTATGATGTGCTAGAAAAATGTAGGTTGTTTCTTTCTGATGTTTTCTAGGACCTCACTTTTTTTTGTGTGGGTTAATCTAGAATAAGACAAAGAAAAAGATGCCGAAGAATAGATTGTGTAGACTTAAATACAATGACTTTACTGACGCGAGTTGGAGAACCTTGTATTAACCTGACATCACTGATCTATCTCTATTAGCGGCTTCCGTATAAGGACCATACATTTTACAGACCTTCGGCACATGATTTGTGGGGTAATGTGGTCGGTATTACGCCCATGCCGCTTTACTTTACCAAGAAAAAAATCCGGTACCCATTAAAGGCTGGGTGAACCCGGAAGTCGTCGAATAGGATCGAATTCTACCTCTTGTGTTTTGTAGTCCAGTTCACTAACCACTGAGCTGTCGCGGCTCCACTAATGTTGTGCATGCAGTCACTTAAAATAACAAAAACACTTAATTTGTGTTTCAACAATTTGAAGATCCCAGGTAACAGTTCTAGTGTACCCACCTGAATGGCAGGTGTAGCTCGACATGTGATGGTCACTGGCACATCTTGGACCACGTAGTAATTGGGCTCTGGCTATTGTTCCCATTTTGGCATTCCCTGTGTTAAAGGATCGCTACTTCCAAATGGATAGTCCCCTGAAACGAGATTAACAAATGACGCCATCAACAGAGATTCACAAACGACGTCGTCAACAGAGATTAACAAACGACACCATCAACAGAGATTAACAAACGACGCCATCAACAGAGATTAACAAACGACACCATCAACAGAGATTAACAAACGACACCATCAACAGAGATTAACAAACGACACCATCAACAGAGATTAACAAACGACGTCATCAACAGAGATTAACAAACGACGTCATCAACAGAGATTAACAAACGACGTCATCAACAGAGATTAACAAACGACGTCATCAACAGAGATTAACAAACGAGCTATCGCGGCTCCCAAGGAAAAGGATTGATTCATGATACTGATTTATTGATTTGTTAGTTATCCTGTCACATTGTGGCTTCTAATGCCTGAAACAGTTATACCCCTATAGGAACTAGGCAACAATCTTTGACAAAACATGGACTGTCACTAAGACACGTGTTTATGATAGACTCACTCGTGTTTTCTTTTAACTTCATAGTGTTTATACGATGCTAGGATTAAACCCTCGCTCCGCCTCGCGTTTTGTGCGGTCGTGAAGCGTCTCCAACACAAGCCAGAAACACAAACAATCTCGTGGCTCTACATTCTTAAGTCTAGACTCTGGCACTGAAGTGGAGTTATCGTTGTCACGCTGTCTGGTTCATTGTTTTAACGAGGCTCATGTCAAGGCCAAATACAATATGGGGTTCATGACGTAGTGAGCCCCTTCTATTTATTTATTTATTGAAGAAAACAGAAGAGAGTGAGCTGTATTGTACGTTTATAAGAGAAAAGGTATCGTCCTGTCCACAAAGTAAAAACTTCATTTGGTAAATAACTACTATATTTTTACACTTACAAGTCTAGCAACATTTTTATATCGTCTCAACATTCCTGTATGGTGCAGAAACATGGATATCAGACAAGAAAACAGAACAAAAAATGGAAGCCTTTGAAATGTGGATTTATAGAAAGAATTGGAAGAAATGGATGGAAAGAAAAATAAGCGAAAAGAGAACTACTATAGTCCGTTCAGAATCGTTTACCGAGATGTTATGATTTATAATTCAAAAAGTTCTTGATGATTTCACATGATTTTTGGCATACGGTGTTAAAATGTCCATGTCACGAGAACATATGTGTTACTCGATGTCTAGCTATAACGGTTTTCTTAAAGCGGCGAATTCCTTTGATCTTTGCCCATGTAACTATTATTTTGACCCTAATCAAAATGTTTTACAGTAATCTAGTGCAACGATGACCCATAGGCGTGTCCATAAAATTTTACTTGGTGGCAAGTATACAAATTTTAAATTATATATAGAACTTTTGTTCGTAGAGTCAATTTGATATAGTTCCATGCTCTTGGTGTGAGTTTCCCAAATGTTGTCGCTGCCTTTCAAATACGTACATTTAGTTCCTCATCTAAGGAAAGTGTGGCTGTAATAGTGGATCCAAGATAGCTGAACTTCTGTACTGACTCAAGCAGGCTTCCATTCAAAGTAATGGTTGTTGGTTTGCTTATAACATATTTTTGATTGCTTGGGTGGTCTTGAACAATAAACTGTTTAACAAATCAACTAGGAAATTTTGCAAATCAAACTATTTATCTGTAGACTTAATCAGAGTAATGATCATTCAGAATCAGACGAGTCAAATAGGTCGATTACTGCTTTCGGCTGAACAAACAACAAACCATCCTTTTTCCAATATTCCTCTTCTTGTCGTAACACATGATCCTCACATTTTACCCAGTAGTCTTTATTTATATTTGATAGAGCCTGATTTGTAAGTGTCTCAACATCGCATAATTTGAAAGTTTTATTTGTATATGCTACGTGTCCTTTAACTTTTGCCCAAACTAGTTCTATAGGATTTAAGTGTGCATGATATTGAGGTAGTCTCAAACATCTATGGCCATGTTCTTGTATAAATCTTTATAACGTTATGCTCAGTAAAATATTTTGCCTTTATATTCATTCTCACATAGACTTGCAGAAGATAATATGGATAGTGCCGCCTCCTTTCTGTAAATATTGAGATTTGCCTCTGAATTATGACTCGAACTCGAGTCTACGGCCGTGATTTTGACGTCACATAATTTCCGGTTTCGGCTAAAATGTCATTTTGTGCTAAACGGGAAATTTCATATGTAACATTTCTTTATAAAAATTTATAGTGGAAACATAACTATTTTAGGACGGTGCGCATTCAGCCGTGAAGGTCATGCCTATATGTTAAAGAATCAGCTGTGAGATGTAAGCATCTACATAATCCCGCCGGTGTTTATAATATCGATTAACTTTTTTTAATATAGGTTAAATAAGGCATCTTTGAAACTGGATCACATTTCTTTGATAAAAAATATTTTTATAGCGACATTAGTATTCTAAACCTAACTTCAAAAGATCAATGCAAATGAACAATAAGTTTTTGAAAAAAATAAATTAATGTCTAGGCAAACGAATCTGAACGGACTATAGAAGCGTATCTACATAGTGCTTAATTGTGGGTGTTGTTCGTTATGTGTATTTGCAAACATGAATTCAATTGGTTACAATTAGTGTGGCCGTATTTCTCAATGATTTTGTCAACATGGTACACCTTTTTCTTATTCGTATTCTTCACAAGTTGTAACAATTCGGGTTTTAAATATGTGTCGTCAAATTTGACATTTTCATTCGCAAGCCATGTCCTAATTTGCTCTTTTGTATTTGATGCAGTAGGCACTTTGTCCCATCTTGAATTCCCTAAGGAAGTGCTGATATAGTAAAACAGTAACCTTTTGCATAGTTATAAATTTGCATTTCAAACTCATTGTAATTTAGATATAAATGTTGGTATTTAAAGTCAACAAATTGTCTACTGAGTCTTCACAAAATTAATAAAGATACGCCTTCACTTAGGTAATTAATGCCCAGGCCGTGGTGCGTCATGTCGTTCAATAACAATTCAGTTTTGTGCACGGGATTTTCCTGAACTTAGTGTTTCTGCAATAGCCAAACTATTTTACGTGAACGACCGCAACAAATTAATGTATATATCCTAAAATGGTGTCAAATTCGAACAGGGTGAATTTAATATAGCCTAAAGAAGAAAACTTTTAAACTAGATCAAATTTCTCAGAGCAAAAAATATTTCTATAACGACATCAATATTATAAGATTACATGCAAAAGTTGAAAGCAAAATAACAAACGGTTATCACGTAAAGCTAATTCAAGTGTGGTTATGAATTTCTGAACGGACTATAGACACAATTCAAAGTAGACAAATGAGATTTTTGGGGCATGTTAAAAAAAAAAAAACTCAGCAGCCTACTAAAAGTAATCTTGGAGGCGAAAATACAAGGTAAAAGAGGCAAAGACAGACCAAGACTAACATGGACGAAGAACATCAAAAGATGGACAAGTCATCCTATCACAATCTGCACCATCAAAGCAAGAGACAGGGCAGAATGGCGCTCCTTGGTAAACAACCTTCGATGAGAAACGGCACTCAATGATGATGATAAGTCTACTTGATGATGATAAGTCTACAACGTTGATGATGATAAGTCTACTTGATGATGACAAGTCTACAACGTTGATGATGACAAGTCTACAACGTTGATGATGATAAGTCTACAACGTTCTCCAACTCTCCGACACCAAGACTATACACATTTCCTCAGACAGACTAAGATTCCAACCTCTTCTCTACTCTCTCACATAAAAAGTTGAAAATAAATTCTCCTTTATTCTCCCACTTTAAGATTTCAAAATCTCCTCTTCTATGCTACATCAATATTTCTTACCCTCTCATATAAAAATACCCACATCTCCCAAAATCTATGGCATCTCCCATCTTCTTTTATACGCCAAGTCTCCCAACTCCACTGCACTCTCCCGCACCAAGTTTCCGTCATTTCTTTCTTTTCCCACACCAAGCCACTGTACTCTCCCACACTAGGTCTCCTAACTTTCCTCTTCTCTCCCACACTAAGTATCTCAACTATCTTCTACTCTCCCACACTGTCGCTATACTCATCTCTACTCTCCAATAATAAGTCCCCCGACTCTCCTCTACTCTTCCACCAAGACCCCGACTCTCACCTACTCTTCCACCAAGTCCCCCGACTTTCATCTACTCTTCCACCAAGACCCCGACTCTCCTCTACTCTTCCACCAAGTCTCCCGACTTTCATCTACTCTTCCACCAAGTCTCTCCCGACTCTCCTCTTCTCTTCCACCAAGTCTCCCGACTCTCATCTACTCTTCCACCAAGTCTCCCGACTCTCATCTACTCTTCCACCAAGTCCCCCGACTTTCATCTACTCTTCCACCAAGTCTCCCGACTTTCATCTACTCTTCCACCAAGTCTCCCGACTCTCATCTACTCTTCCACCAAGTCTCTCCCGACTCTCCTATACTCTTCCACCAAGTCCCCCGACTCTCCTCTACTCTTCCACCAAGTCTCCCGACTCTCCTCTACTCTTCCACCAAATCCCCCGACTCTCCTCTACTCTTCCACCAAGTCTCCCTCTCTCCTCTACTCTTCCCCCAAGTCTCCCGACTCTCCTCTACTCTTCCACCAAGTCTCCCGACTCTCCTCTACTCTTCCACCAAATCCCCCGACTCTCCTCTACTCTTCCACCAAGTCTCCCGACTCTCCTCTACTCTTCCACCAAATCCCCCGACTCTCCTCTACTCTTCCACCAAGTCTCCCGACTCTCATCTACTCTTCCACCAAGTCTCTCCCGACTCTCCTATACTCTTCCACCAAGTCCCCCGACTCTCCTCTACTCTTCCACCAAGTCTCCCGACTCTCCTCTACTCTTCCACCAAATCCCCCGACTCTCCTCTACTCTTCCACCAAGTCTCTCCCGACTCTCCTCTACTCTTCCACCAAGTCCCCCGACTCTCCTCTACTCTTCCACCAAGTCTCCCGACTCTCCTCTACTCTTCCACCAAATCCCTCGACTCTCCTCTACTCTTCCACCAAGTCTCTCCCGACTCTCCTCTACTCTTCCACCAAGTCTCCCTCTCTCCTCTACTCTTCCCCCAAGTCTCCCGACTCTCCTCTACTCTTCCACCAAGTCTCCCTCTCTCCTCTACTCTTCCCCCAAGTCTCCCGACTCTCCTCTACTCTTCCACCAAGTCTCCCTCTCTCATCTACTCTCCCTCACGAAATCATCTTTCCCACACCGAGATTTACCAGCTGCACTGAATTAAACATTTGTCGATCTAGCCACACAGATTAATGCCTGGACGATGTGAAAACAATGACCGGCCTACTCATCCAATCCACTTGCTAAATTCCAACACTGAAACTTGATATCGCGTGGCCAGTGCTTGTTTACAGCTGCAAGAGTGATAGACGCTAGATTCACAGCCCATCGGAATATGTTATTATTATTTTTTCATGATCCAGTTTTGTATTTGTGTTGAGAAGTCATAGATAAATCCTGTAGTATGATTTCTCCCTCTTTACCGGCTGCTTTTTCGCGGAAAATATGAAAACAAATGAGGTCATGATATTTACGTTTCGTCACAAATTCAAAGGCTTCGAGATTTGATGTTGTTATGCAAATCATCATCATCATTGAGTGGCGTCTCCGCATCGAAGGTGGCTATCATGGAGCGCCATCCCACTCTGTCTCTTGCCTTGATGATGTAGATTGTCATAGGTTGACTTGTCCATCTTTTGATGTTACTCGTCCATGTTAGTCTTGGTCTGTCTCTGCCTCTTTTACTTTGTATTTTCCCTTCCAATATTACTTTTATTAGGCTGTTGTGGCTTTTAACATGCCCCACACATTTCATTTGTCTTGTTCTAATTGTGTTTAGTAGTGTTATACAAATGCACATCATTATCAGGTACCATGCCGGTTGGGTAGGGCGATCACCTCTCTCCACATCACTCGGTCCTTCCTGCATGTCAAACTACAGTTGGTGATATCTTGTTATGACATCTGGATAAGCTCTTCAATACTTTTTCTCTTGGTTTTCTAATGCACATGGAAAATGGGGGTAGAGGGCGACACGAAGAAACACAGCAAAGAACTTTGACAAGAGGGGAAACAATACCAGACATTGAATCAGTTAATAAGATTGAAAAGCTCGCTAAAATAGAACGGTATGAGGCGCGCCTCACAGCAGCAGAGCTGGAAGCTGTCAGCGACCCACAGCTGATGGCCTGCGCCAGGATCGGTGAACCAGAACCGTCCAGACTCTGCTCCACCTCTCCGTGGTGCCTCCAGAAACAGACTAACCTGTCTAGTCTGACCAAGCAGTAGTCGAATGTGTTGGGCCGAAAGGCGCAAATGTCACAGTTATCCTGCAAACCACAACACAACATAGACACACCCATTTAACGTCCTTTTAAGGGCGGATGACGAAGAGATGTACTCCTTTAGTCATCGGGAAACGCAAGCAAGCAGGAACAGTATGGCAAGACTGTGCGTCCTGTGTTAGGTATAACGTCGTCGGATGGGTGTTTCATTTTAGATTTTAGTGTCTTCCAATTTTCCAGCACTGCCGGTGAAATCAAGTAAGCCATTTTAGCTCGCCACTGTATTATCCTCACAGTCTTAGAACTATTTTGTTGGCGGTGACCTTGTGACCTTCCAGTGACGTATGCGTCAGGGGTTGGGGGGGGGGGGGACTATTTTTGTTTTTGACCATCTATCAATTAACTCTCAGTGTATTGAACTCCATTCTTGATTAACTTTTTCTGTTTTGTATTTTTCTTTCTTTCCGCCTTTAGACGGGCGTTATGTCTGCGTAGATTGGCTGTGTTCGGGTTTACGTCATAGGATACTTGCTCTTTGTCTATTCTCTCATACCAAGATTCCCAACTTCTCCTCTTCTTTCCTTAAGCAAGATTCCTTATTCTCTCATATCAAGGTTCCTTAATCTGTCACATCAAGACTCCCAACTGTTCCTCTTTTTTCCTCACCAAGATTCCTTAATCTGTCGCATCGAGATTCCCAACTGTTCCTCTTTTTTCCTCACCAAGATTCCTTAATCTGTCACATCAAGATTCCCAACTGTTCCTCTTTTTTCCTCATCAAGATTCCTTAATCTGTCACATCAAGATTCCTTATTCAGCCACATCAAGATTCCTTAATCTGTCACATCAAGATTCCCAACTGTTCCTCTTTTTTCTTCATCAAGATTCCTTAATCTGTCACATCAAGATTCCTTATTCAGCCACATCAAGATTCCTTAATCTGTCACATCAAGATTCCCTACTGTTCCTCTTTTTTCTTCATCAAGATTCCTTAATCTGTCACATCAAGATTCCTTATTCAGCCACATCAAGATTCCTTAATCTGTCACATCAAGATTCCCAACTGTTCCTCTTTTTTCTTCATCAAGATTCCTTAATCTGTCACATCAAGATTCCTTATTCAGCCACATCAAGATTCCTTAATCTGTCACATCAAGATTCCCAACTGTTCCTCTTTTTTCTTCATCAAGATTCCTTAATCTGTCACATCAAGATTCCTTATTCAGCCACATCAAGATTCCTTAATCTGTCACATCAAGATTCCGAAATGTTTCTCTTTTTTCCTCACCAAGATTCCTTAATCTGTCACATCAAGATTCCCAAATGTTTCTCTTTTTTCCTCACCAAGATTCCTTAATCTGTCACATCAAGATTCCCAACTGTTCCTCTTTTTTCCTCACCAAGATTCCGTAATCTGTCACATCAAGATTCCCAAATCTCCCATTCGCTAGCACCAATAATCTCAAATTTTCTTTCACACACCAAGTTTCCTTCCTCCCCTCTACTCCTCTGCACGAAGCATTCCATCTTTCCTCTCCTCTCCCTCATCTCCACCAAACCTCCCAACTCTCATATCTTGTCTTCAGACTCTCCTCTACTCTCCGATATTTAGTGCCCCGATTCTACTCTCGCATACCAAGTCATCCGATTCTCCTTAACACTAGGTCTTTCCACTCTCCTCTTCTCTCCCATTCTAAGTCTTTCCACTCTCCTCTACTCTCCCATACTAAGTCTTTCCACTCTCCTCTACTCTCCCATACTAAGTCTTTCCACTCTCCTCTACTCTCCCATACTAAGTCTTTCCACTCTCCTCTACTCTCCCATACTAAGTCTTTCCACTCTCCTCTACTCTCCCATACTAAGTCTTTTCACTCTCCTCTACTCTCCCATACTAAATCTTTCAACTCTCCTCTACTCTCCCATACTAAGTCTTTTCACTCTCCTCTACTCTCCCATACTAAGTCTTTAAGTTCTTTTTCTGGCACAGTCTCTTTCTCCTTCTCTATGTCAGTTTGGCGCTCGTTCTTTTTCTGGCATGTTCTCTCTCTCTTTCTCTATGTCAGTTTGGCGCTCGTTCTTTTTCTGGCACAGTCTCTCTCTCTTTCTCTATGTCAGTTTCGCGCTCGTTCTTTTTCTGGCACAGTCTCTCTCTCTTTCTCTATGTCAGTTTGGCGCTCGTTCTTTTTCTGGCACAGTCTCTTTCTCCTTCTCTATGTCACTTTGGCGCTCGTTATTTTTCTGGCACAGTCTCTCTCTCTTTCTCTATGTCAGTTTGGCGCTCGTTCTGTTTCTGGCACAGTCTCTCTCTCTCTCTCTCTCTCTCTCTCATTCTCTATGCCACTTTGGCGCTCTTTTATCTCGCTTCCTTTCTCCCCCCTCTCTTTCACTTTCTCCTACGCACTCTCTCCCTCTCTATATGTGACCACATCAGAAGAAAGAAACATAACACCATATTACTCAGAAACGCTACTAGCCATAACGGTAACCCTTACTTTCATGTGTCATCTCACACATTCGTGCTCTAGGTCGGCCACCGAACCTATACATGTATGTATATCTGTCTGCACAAATATCGGCACATTTAGGCACCTTCGGGTTTTCTTGTGTATGCGTTGTGGTAATATATACGGATTTATGTTTGTACGCATGTATGGTTAGGTACACGTGCTTTTTTTACACATATATTCGTTGTGCATACACATAATTAGATACACACAGTATATACGTATCTTGTACCCACCTCCCCATATCTTTAGAACCCTTCCGTCCTCCCACCTGACTGCCTGGTCAGTGGGATATATAGTTGGTCATCCCGCCTAATTTTAGTTCATTCAGAAGCTGATCTCGCTCTGGAACACAGGGAAGTGACCCTTTTTTATTTCCTTTCTTGGGTATCTTGTATATTATCGCCATGTAGTTAGATTTGTGTATGTATGTCCTTATAATATATATTTGTGTTGTTGTTTGTTGTTCCAGCTGAAGGCCTACTTGGCCGAAACGTCGACTTGTGTTTGTTAATTACCACGTAAAGCTGTTACAATACCACTTTCTTTCTTATAATTTAAAAAAAAAATGTCTTTATCATCAGCTTTACAGCAACTTCGCATCTCCTTGCATCTTGATGCCTTTACTCCTGTAGGTCGGCCTTCGCCTCTAGTTTGAGAAGCCCTGTATTTCTACACGTTCCGTCACCTGTATCCCACAAGTGTGAAGTATCTGGGCCTCCTCACCCGGCCTTGAAAGTGACCGCGCTGAGAGAGTGAACAAACGCGGGAAAAAGAGATCCGTGATAGACTGACACAAAGGGAGGCAAATCTGGCAGACGAAATAAATATTATTCCGAACCTTCAACAGGTGCTACATTGCAGCGTGATTGCCACAGACAGTAATTGCTGTGCAGTTAGACAGACTTTCTGTTGATCAAATGCATTATCCTGTCTCGGATAGGTCTGTTGTTTATCTCTTGCGTGGGTTGTTCTTAAAATCGGTATAAAAGAGATTTTGCTGTTATAAAGGAGACTTTAGAAGTTAAATATTTAGGACATAAAGAGAGATATGGACAAAACTGAAGACATCATGCCTGAGAGAGATGTAGAGTGTTAATAGGAAATTAGACACTAGCGATATAAAGGAGGAGTAACAATAGATGTGGAAACAAGTAGAGTCATGGGAATGCAACAAAGGTAACTGAATGACTGTGCTATCGACGAGAAACGCTTTTAATGTATTCTGTTTGCGACTTTACCCACCATTAAAGGAGCGTCAAATAGGCGCAAGTTGCGTTGTGTTGCTGTTTACGACAGTCTGCAATATCTATTTGAAATGCCTTTGAAATGTGGATTTATAGAAGAATAGGTAGAATTGGATGGAAACAAAAGATAACAAACGATGAAGTTTTAAAACAACTGAAAATAAAAAGAGAACTACTAAATACAATTAAGACAAGACAAATTAGATTTTTGGGGCATGTTAAAAGACACAACAGCCTACTAAAAGTAATATTGGAAGGAAAAATACAAGGTAAAAGAGGCAAAGGCAGACTAAGACTAACATGGACGAGTAACATCAAAAGATGGACAAGTCAATCTATGTCAGCCTGCACCATCAAAACAAGAGACAGAGTAGAATGGCGATCCATGGTAGCCAACCTTTGTTGCGGAGAGGGCACACGATGATGATGATGATTTGAATAAATCCATGCTACTTCGGAAAGAATATTTTAGACGCATGATCGTTGTTTCCTCTCACCGATAGTCGGTAACTTTAGACCATTTGTGTTCAAGGTTTACCACAGGGAGATTGCGTAGGGTCTTATTCAGTTCTGGTTCACTGTTCCTGATACCAGCAGTGAGTTAATGAGGTTCTTACAACTGTAAGCTTTTTTACTGTACAGTGAATGGTCACAAGATGGAAGATTATCATAATGTATTAAGATGAACCAAAAACTGCTACTAGAATGTATTAAGATGAACCAAAAACTGCTACTAGAATGTATTAAGATGGACTAAAAACTGCTACTAGAATGTATTAAGATGGACTAAAAACTGCTACTAGAATGTATTAAGATGAACCAAAAACTGCTACTAGAATGTATTAAGATGGACTAAAAACTGCTACCATAATGTATTAAGATGGACTAAAAACTGCTACTAGAATGTATTAAGATGAACCAAAAACTGCTACTAGAATGTATTAAGATGGACTAAAAATTGCTACCAGAATGTATTAAGATGGACTAAAAACTGCTACTAGAATGTATTAAGATGGACTAAAAACTGCTACCAGAATGTATTAAGATGAACCAAAAATTGCTACCAGAATGTATTAAGATGAACCAAAAATTGCTACCAGAATGTATTAAGATGGACTAAAAATTGCTACCAGAATGTATTAAGATGAACCAAAAACTGCTACTAGAATGTATTAAGATGGACTAAAAATTGCTACCAGAATGTATTAAGATGGACTAAAAATTGCTGCCAGAATGTATTCTATTGACCTTTCGAGCCGTAACCGGCCCATAGGGCGTAGACCAAGATACACCTTCTCCTATATGAATTTTTGTTCTAGCAGTTTTCTTTTAAAGATATTTTATCAAATCTCGCCATCTGTCTCTGTTCTGTGCAAGCAGTTCTATCTCATTGAGGGAGCCGATTCCTGCTGCTCTTGCCTCTCTCATCAATGTTCTTCTCAGTGTCTCCCTGGGTCTTCCTCTTTTTCTTTTACCTGTTGTTTCCCATATGAGGGCTTGCTTTGCTATTCGATTATTATCTCTTCTCATCACATGTCCAACGTATGACCATCGTCTTTTCTTTATTACTGAAGATATTAGTGGTTGATTGGCGATTTCTCTAATTTCCTCGTTTGTTTTGAATTCGTTCCATTCTATACAAAGTATTTTCCTTAGACATTTATTTTCGAATGCGTTCAACTTTGTTTCTATATCTCTTGTTGTTTTCCAGCTTTCACACGCATACGTAAGGGTTGATAGTACATTTGATTTGAATAGCCTAAGTTTTGTGTTTGTGCTAATGAGTTTTGATTTCCACAACTTTTCAAGGCTTCTGAAAGACATTGCTGCTTTAGCCAGTCTGATTCTAATTTCTTTGCTCGTATCCCCTTCTCGATCAATGTGACTTCCAAGATAGATAAAGTGCTCGATCTCTTCTACTGGTTTGTTTTCCATGTATATTTTGTCACTTGTTGGAATTAAACTTTTCATGACTTTAGTCTTTTCATGATTGACCTCAAGCCCAATTTTGCTGGCTATTGATGATAGTTCATTTGTGTTTTCCTGCATCGTTTTTATCTGACTGCTGATGAGAACTATGTCATCAGCAAAGTCGAGGTCCTCCAAATGGTCTCCTTGTATCCATTCGATGCCTTTATTACCAGTGCAGCATTTCTTCATTATGAAGTCCATAACAATTCCAAATAACAAGGGCGATAAAATACATCCTTGTTTAACCCCAGTTTCTATTGGGAAACATTCGCTCAGTCCTTCCTCTGTTCGAACTGCACATGTGTAACCATCATACATGTCTTTGATAATATTTATGATTTTTGATGGTAAGCCATATTGCTTCAGAATTTTCCACAAAGAATCTCTATGAATACTATCAAATGCTTTTTTGAAGTCGATGAAGTTAAGTACAAAAGGTTTTTGCTTTTCAATGTGTTCCTCCAATATAAGTCGTAGAGTGAAAATGTGGTCAAGACAGCTTCTCCCTTTTCTAAACCCAGCCTGTTCTTCACGCATCACTGTATCTATTGAATCCTTTATTCTATTTAGGATGATTTTACAGAATAACTTTGAGGCAACTGACAAAAGTGTCACGCCTCTCCAGTTGTTACAATCTCTAAGATTGCCCTTTTTTGGGATCTTAACAATGATTCCTTTTTTCCATTTATGAGGCGTCTTCTCTGTTTTCCAAATGATGTTGAACATTTTTTGGAGATGTATTAAATTATGGCTATCAATTGCCTTGAGGATCTCAGCTGTTAACTTATCCTCTCCAGCAGCCTTGTTATTGGTCATTAGCTTTAAGGTGGTTTCTATTTCACTCAAGGTGAAGTCATCTAAATTTACATCTAATTCTGCTGCTGGTGTTTCAGCTTCAAAATCTATTAAACTGTGAGGTAGTGGACGGTTAAGAATTTCTTTGAAGTGTTCCGCCCAACGAGCTTTTATGTCTGCGCTTGTTGTTAGCATTAATCCAGATTTGTCTAGAATTGGTGTTCCACTGGATGTATAGGTGTTTGTCAGCATCTTTTGTACAGTATAAAGAGTTCTGCTGTCTCCTGTAATTGCAGCTGTCTCTGCTTTCTCTGCCAAGTTGTCTATATAAGCTCTTGTATCTCTTCTTGCCGAACTTTTCACTTTGTTGTCTAATTCTTTGTATGTTGCTTTTGCCAGAACCTTTCCAAGATCTGTCTTTACATTAGTCATGGCTCTCTTTGCTTCTCTTCTTTCTTTGATGTATTTCCATGTGGTGTCTGAGATCCAAGCTCGTTTTTCCATTTTCTTCAGTCCAGCACTTGCTTCTGCTGCTGTCATTAGTATTTTGCTCTGTGAGTCCCACATTTCATTGATATCTAAGTCTATTTCACCAAGTGCTGAATAACAATTACTTAGCTCTATGTTAAACTTTTCCTTTATGGCTTCATCTTTCAGTTTATGACTATCAATTTTATGTGTAATTGACCTCTTCTGTTGGTTTCTAAATTTTAATCTTATTTTCCCAATGCACAGGTTGTGGTCACTATTAACATCAGCACCTCTGTATGCTCTTACATCTATTAATGATGATCTGAATTGTTGTTTAATACATAGGTGGTCAATTTGATTTGATGTTCTATCATCAGGAGATATCCATGTTGTTTTGTGGATATTTTTGTGTGGAAATAATGTCCCACCTATAACTAAATTTTCTATTAAACATAATTCTATTTTTAGAATGTATTAAGATGGACTAAAAATTGCTACTAGAATGTATTAAGATGGACTAAAAATTGCTACCAGAATGTATTAAGATGGACCAAAAGCAGTTGCAATTGAACGAATGCACGTTTATGTATCTATTGCTAGCGACCTACGAGGAGAGCAATGGGTAGCAGACTACATGGAGTTCACAAGATCGATTTCCCCACCTTCCAACCAAGAGTTCTTCATTCTCTGACGTCGTACAGCCAGACGTCAGTTGTTTACATCCCCCAGTCCAACGGGAGCGGTAATTAGCTTCACCGCCGGCAGTAACCGATAGTCTACAGCTTACACATGCGCGGACGCATCCACTCACAAACAATCTCGTTAATGACTCTAAGTCTGGGCAGGCAACGAGCCGGTCACGAGTGCCAGGTCTCCGCGTGATCAAACCAAAGCTGGTTTCTGCGAGTATCCTCAGATCCTTTTAGCAGCCAGAGAGAATCAGAGCTTCCAGGAATAATCCTTTTGTTTCCTATGCTGCACGTGCGTGTTTCTTAAGTCCGGCCGTCAAATATTAGCTGTGTGGATTAAACAGATACCAGGGTCCACGCAGGAACCAGTAGAGCGTCGTTCCGTATTTTAACACCTCCTCAACACAATTGTCTATCCCTCTTTCTTTTCTCACTCCGGTTCTTTTAACTCGACAAACGAATTAGTTAGAGATTAATTAGACCAGGCATGTGCCTCCCAACCCTCGCTCGGCCCTCGTCAAGGAGTGGCAAGTCACATGGTTTTAATGCGGTTTCATAATGTACTTAAATAATAGTGTAACAGGAATGGGGATTTAAGGGAAAGAAAGGGATGGAGGTGGAGAGGGCGGGGTGTTAAGATAAAATAATGTTCGAATGCACTAAAGCTGGCGATAGGAAAATTAAGCTAAACAAAAATATATAACAAATGTATGCTTGGGTTTTCCCTGTTGTTTCTCTTTCAGACGTTCACTCCGTGACTACTAAAAGACTTGATTGACTTCTTTGCTATCCGCCATTAAAAGGACGTCAAGTGGGCATAAATACGTTATCTTGTGGTTTGCATTAGACATTGTAATATTTCCGTCTTTCGGACCAACACATCCGAATTCAGCACGGTATTTTTGAATAAATTTTGAAAATTTTTGGGGCATGTTAAAAGACACAACAGCCTACTTACTAAATGTAATATTGGAAGGAAAAATACAAGGTAAAAGAGGCAGATGCAGACCAAGACTAACATGGACGAGTAACATCAAAAGATGGACAAGTCAATCTATGACAGCCTGCATCATCAAAGCAAGAAACAGAGTAGAATGGCGATTCATGGTAGCCAACCTTCGTAGCGGAGAAGGCACTCGATGGCGTCGATTTTTGAATATCGGGTGCCTTCCCTCTTTGATCACTATTCGCTTGGCCAGACTACACTGGTTAGTCTGTTTCAAGAGGAACTGTGTAGAGTCTGTGTATGGTCTGGATGTTTATGGCTCACCGATCCTGGCGCAAACCATCAGCTATGAGTCGTTGACAACTTCCAGCTCTGTTCCTCTCCGATGCCTAGCCGCCGTCTTGCTATGTAAAATGAAACAAGACAGTGCGAAGGTAAAGCCTAGTCTCTACAGTCCGTCTTATTCATCGTTCAAGTCTTGAGACCATGCGAACATGGCCCTTGTCCTGTTTCATGACGGAGAGGTAAGAACAACATCACGACACACGATGAGCTGGTTACGTGGTCACTACTCCTAAGTGTGGTTGGGCGTGTCCCTGACTTTCCCCCTAAACCTGCGTCGTGGCTGACACACACCCGTCTTCGGCAGGCTGGATCTTGGTTTGACGTAATAGCTTTCCTTCTCGTAGGGTGCAAGGCCGTCCAGATCTGTTGGGCCAGCCCTGCCCCTGGTTTCTGTCTGGGTGATTTCCCATAGCCTTCCCTTCTCCCGGTGGTAACTACTACGCAACAATGGTCCCCCCCCCCTCTCCAGAGGTGTCCTTCTCATTGGATAGAGCTTTGGATGCGGCTCTTACTCGTATGGCCTGTACCGTCTTTGGACATCTGGGGCCTTTTATAGTTTCTCAACTCAGTCGTGGTAGAAGAGGCCTGGAAAACTGGGAAAATTGAGGGACGAAGAGATAGAGGGAATCAAAGAGAAAAAAATACCAGACAGAAAAATACCAGACAGCTTAAGAGAATGGCTTGGCAGAAGGTCAACAACAGAAATGATAAATGACTGTCGAGATCGAAAATTGTGGAGAGACATAATCACATACGCCAGCAGGCCCGGTACTTGATGATGATGAGAAGATGCCTTTCATATGGTCTATAGTCTAATAATGAGGATGCAAGAAGTCAAGGTCACGCAATTGTTAGTCCAGTCGTCCCCTGACCACGTGATTTAACTTCAGTCCCAAAACCTGGCCATTCTTTTCCCGATCGGTGCGGCTTCAGGTTCACTATGCCTCTAAAATGCAGTACCGTGAAGTGTGATCTGATATTGTAGAGCGGCCTGACGTTATACTGACGAAATCGTCCATGTTTATGCGATTATTCATGAAATCGAATTAACGAGCTCCGTCACTCCACGTCACGTATAGGAACTATGGTGTCAGTGTCAATATTTATTTTAGAGCCTCTGAATATGATTTTTTCGGGTAATGTGGTCGGTATTACGTCAGTGCTGTTTTACTTTCGCCAGAAAAAAAATTCGGTATTCATTTAAGGCTGGGTGAACCTGGAAACCGTCGATCAGGATCGAACCCAAACTCTTGTCGTTACTGATCCATTGTCTAGTTCTCTAACCACTGAACTATCGCGGCCCCCAGTCAAGAAAACGATATAAACCTAATACTCTATTCCTTATTTAAATTGACACTTAATAGAATATTGTTATTCAGTTACAATAGATAACAAAGATATCACTTTCAGAATGTTGTTGTCTGTTGATGACGTCGTTTGTTAATATCTGTTGTCTGTTGATGACGTCGTTTGTTAATCTCTGTCGTCCGTTGATGACGTCGTTTGTTAATTAATTTCTGTCGTCCGTTGATGACGTCGTTTGTTAATCTCGTTTCAGGGGACTATCCATTTGGAAGTAGCGATCCTTTAACACAGGGAATGCCAGAATGGGAACAACAGCCGGAGCCCAATTACTACGTGGTCCAAGATGTGCCAGTGACCATCACATGTCGAGCTACACCTGCCATTCAGGTGGGTACACTAGAACTGTTACCTGGGATCTTCAAATTGTTGAAACACAAATTAAGTGTTTTTTGTTATTTTAAGTGACTGCACACACAACATTAGAGGAGCCGCGACAGCTCAGTGGTTAGTGAACTGGACTACAAAGGACAAGAGGTAGGGTTCCATCCCAACCAACGGCTTCCGGGTTCACCCAGCCGTAAATGAGTACCATATTTTTTTTTCTGGGAAAGTAAAGCGGCACGGGCGTAATACCGACCACATTACCCCTAAAATCATAGTCTGAAATGTCTGTAAAATGTATGGTCACTAACACCGTATTCACTATACGCCACTTGGCGTGACGGGGGCCCTTTACTTTTTACTTGTCACATAACACTCACTCATTCATTGGATTCATATTTCTCTCGAACCGAAGACAGCACATAGGGCGGAAGTCATTGTTTTCAGCGACTGATGATTTTCTGTCATTTCTTGTAGTTTTTGCTTCTTTCTTAGTCCCGTAGTTGAGCCTTCCCTAGTAATTGTTCTGCGTGGCGATTCTATTTGTCAGTCTTGCTTTCTTTAATCATATGCAAGTCTTTCTTTAATCATATGCAAGTCTTTCTTTAACCATATGCAAGTCTTTCTTTAACCATATGCAAGTCTTTCTTTAATCAAATCCAAGTCTTTCTTTAATCATATGCAAGTCTTTCTTTGATCATATGCAAGTCTTTCTTTAATCATATGCAAGTCTTTCTTTGATCATATGCAAGTCTTTCTTTGATCATATGCAAGTCTTTCTTTAATCAAATGCAAGTCTTTCTTTAATCAAATGCAAGTTTTTTCTTTAATCATATGCAAGTCTTTCTTTAATCATATGCAAGTCTTTCTTTAATCATATGCAAGTCTTTCTTTAATCATATGCAAGTCTTTCTTTGATCATATGCAAGTCTTTCTTTAATCAAATGCAAGTCTTTCTTTAATCATATGCAAGTCTTTCTTTAATCATATGCAAGTCTTTCTTTAATCATATGCAAGTCTTTCTTTAATCATATGCAAGTTTTCTTTATCCATTCTCAGAACACGACCGACGTATTTCCAACTCACACATGCGCACACACACGCACGAACGCGCGCGCGCACACACACACACATATATATACATACATACATACACACACGCCTTGCTGGGCGTATGGGTAATATAGTGGCAGTGACCATATTTGCCCATCAACAACGTCATACTTTTGGACCTTTACTTCTCATCTCCGGTACCCATTTTTAAAGGCTGGATGAACCCCGTAGCCTGGTCTATCCTACAAAAAATCCGCCACTTCTGGGAATCGAACTCAGAGCTTTCTGATCAGAAAGCGAGCACACTAACCATTTAACCAACAAGCCTCCGTGTAGCAGGGCAAATGAAATAGTGCGATAACTATCCCCTGTGTCTCAGCACAGGAGAATTAGCTGTCGTCTCAAAGAAACAGTTTAAAATATAACATATGTTTATTATGACAACAAATGAAATGGTTTGCTCATTTAGGAAGAATGCAAGGGGATTCTAGTTTATACATCATCATCATCAAGGACATGACTGCTGGCGTAGGTGATCGTGTCGCTTCACAACTTTCGATCTGGACAGTTTATTTATCAATTCTGTTGTTGACCTTCTGCCAAGCCATTCTCTTAAGCTGCCTGGTATCTTTCCTCTTTGCTTCCCTCTATCTCCCTGTCCCTCGATTTTCCCAGTTGTTATAATATATTTCAGTTGTTCACTTCTCATTACATGGCCAAGAAGTGATGATTGTTTCTTCCTAATATTGGAAATTAGCTCTCTTTGCTTTGGCCTCTTTCAGTACGATCTCATTACTCTTATTAGCTGCCCATGGTATTCTCAACATTCGTCTGTTAAACCACATTTCTACAGTCTGCAGTGATTTTCTTGTCTGTTGTTCTGTTGTCAATGATTCACATCACTATGTTAAGATTGGCTCTGCATAACATTTAATAACCGTTTTTCTTGTTTCTGTTGTCAAAAATTGACTGCACAGTATATTCCTCATTGTTTTGGAATATTATTTTGAAATGTTGTTTAGGAATGTTGTTTAGGAATGTGAATGTTGTTTACTAGTGTTGTTTAGGAATGTTGTTTAGGAATGTTGTTTAGGAACGTATCATTTATATCACACACAAAACCTATATTAAAAGAGGAGAACCCAGAGTAAAACCACAGTAAGATAGATTGACACCACACATGACACGCTACAACATCTATCAATGTCTGAGGCTGCCATCATGGAAAGAACTTCAACTTTGAGTCTCCATCGACACCTTAAAAGGGTCTATGAGGAAATGAAAAGAAAGAAAAGTACGTGCCTGAAATATTTATATAATAGACCCCTCCGGTGAAGTGGACTTCCTGTATTGAGTTGAAGCTTTCCAGTCATTTAAGGTGACTGATATACACAAGGAGACCATTTGGAAGACCTCGACTTTGCTGATGACATAGTTCTCATCAGCAGTCAGATAAAAACGATGCAGGAAAACACAAATGAACTATCATCAATAGCCAGCAAAATTGGGCTTGAGATCAATCATGAAAAGACTAAAGTCATGACTAGTTTAATTCCAACAGGTGACAAAATATACATGGAAAACAAACCAGTTGAAGAGATCGATCACTTTATCTATCTTGGAAGTCACATTGATCGAGAAGGGGATACGAGCAAAGAAATTAAAATCAGAATAGCTAAAGCAGCAATGTCTTTCAGAAGCCTTGAAAAGTTGTGGAAATCAAAACTTATCAGCACAAACACAAAACTTAGGCTATTCAAATCAAATGTACTATCAACCCTTACGTATGCGTGTGAAAGCTGGAAAACAACAAGAGATATAGAAACAAAGTTGAACGCATTCGAAAATAAATGTCTAAGGAAAATACTTGGTATAGCATGGAACGAATTCAAAACAAATGAGGAAATTAGAGAAATCGCCAATCAACCACTAATATCTTCAGTAATAAAGAAAAGACGATGGTCATACGTTGGACATGTGATGAGAAGAGATAATAACCGAATAGCAAAGCAAGCCCTCATATGGGAAACAACAGGTAAAAGAAAAAGAGGAAGACCCAGGGAGACACTGAGAAGAACATTGATGAGAGAGGCAAGAGCAGCAGGAGTCGGCTCCCTCAATGAGATAGAACTGCTTGCACAGAACAGAGACAGATGGCGAGATTTGATAAAATATCTTAAAAAGAAAACTGCTAGAACAAAAAATCCATATAGGAGAAGGTGTATCTTGGTCTACGCCCTATGGGCCGGTTACGGCTCGAAAGGTCAATAGATAGATAGATAGATATACACATGACTGTACAAGTGTGGAACGATGGCTTTCCAACAGTTGACAAGAATAACAACTTCAATTATTTAGTCTCATCTATTTTGTTGCAGTGTAATTATATCGATAACATTATCGCGCTTTTCTATAAGTTGTTGATAAATCAATCATCATCTTCATCATCATCATCATCAAGCTTCATGCCTGCTGGCGTAGGTGATCATGTCTCTCCACATCTTTCGATCTCGACAGTTATTTATCATTTCTGTTGTTGACCTTCTGCCAAGCCATTCTCTTAAGCTGTCTGGTATTTTTTCTCTTTGCTTCCCACTATCTCTTCGTCCCTCAATTTTCCCAGTTGTCACAATATATTCCAGTTGTTCTCTTCTCATTACATGGCCAAAAAATGATGATTGTTTCTTCCTAATATTGGAAATTAGCTCTCATGTTGCTTTGACCTCTTTCAGAACATTTCACTACACTTCTTAGCTGTCCATGGTATTCTAAACATTCTTCTGTAAAACCACATTTCTAAAGCCTCCAGTGATTTTCTTGTCTGTTGTCCTATTGTCCATGATTCACATCCATATGTTAACACCGAACTATCTCTTCGTCCCTCAATTTTCCCAGTTGTCACAATATATTCCAGCTGTTACAAATTCTACAGATTCGCTTAATATCATACTTGTCACATTACATGACAAACCTGCCTAAATGTGTAACATTATTCCCCTAGATTACCTTCCGATGTGCTGGCCACCAGGTCCCGACAAAAAATCAAGTCAACAAGGAGATAGTTGACCCTCGGACCAGGCGCAAGACCCTCGAGTCAAGCATCTTTGTTTCCAAGGAAGAGGTTGACGAGTACTACGGCAAGGACGGCTACGGCTGCGAGTGCACAGCTTGGAACAACGTGCAAGGCTCACCATCCCCACAAAGCGTCAAGAGCACACGAGGCGTGGTCGAGGTTGCCTGTAAGTAACATGCACGTCTCCAGTGTTATTTCTGTGTTTCCTTCTGTTTCTCATACTCTTTAATGAATAGACTAATGCAGATGTCATTTGTGAATCACATGTTCACCAAATTCAAAATAGGTACAACCAGCTTATGCCACTGTACACTGGACAATATGACTACAAAACATGTTTTACAGGATTGCCCCCAGTACACAGACCTGAGAAGAGCAAAGTGGTCCACGCCCACCTCCCTGGAAGAGAAACTATATCGGGCAATCGAATCGCTTAAACAGACAGCTGACGTCATGAGGGAGTCTGGAATCCTACTCTGATTGAGTCTTGACTGCAGAGAGAAATATATATATATTTGTGAGCGTATAAGAAAAAGTCTCTTTAAAGTTGTTAATAAGAATACAAAATAAATTAAAAAGAAATTCGCACAATTTTAATATTCAGTTGTCTGACCAATAGGGTATGAGTTGATATATTGTGCATGTTAATTTTAGCCAATTATAAACAGGCTTACATTGTGTTCATGCCCTCTAGCTAATGAAATGAAACTACCACTGCTCAAATTATGCAAACAATACGAGATGTAAATGTTCAGTAATTCTCAACAGCTCATATAAATACCACTTGTATACACGACAAAGGTATCCATACCAATGGTATCCACGCCACTTGTATACATCATGCCACTCGCATCCATACCACTTGTATCCATACCATTCGTTTCAGTTATACCACTCGCATCCATCCACTCACATCGACACTACCCATATCCATGCCTCTCACATCCATGCCACTCGTATCCATCATTCCAATCACATCCATGCCTCTCACATCCGTGCCACTCGTATCCATCATTCCAATCACATCCATGCCACTGGTATCCATCATTCAAATCACACCCATGCCTCTCATATCAATGCCTCTCACATCCATGCCTCTCACATCCATGCCTCTCACATCCATGCCTCTCACATCCATGCCTCTCACACCCATGCCTCTCACACCCATGCTTCTCACATCCATGCCTCTCACATCCATGCCTCTCACATCCATGCCACCCACACCCATGCCTCTCACATCCATGCCTCTCACATCCATGCCTCTCACATCCATGCCTCTCACGTCGATGCCACTCACATCCATGCCACTCACATCGATGCCACCCACATCCATGCCTCTCATATCGATGCCACCCACATCCATGCCTCTCATATCGATGCCACTCACATCGATGCCACTCACATCGATGCCTCTCACATCCATGCCTCTCACATCCATGTCTCTCACATCCATACCACTCACATCCATACCACTCACATCCATGCCTCTCACATCCATGCCTCTCACATCCATGCCTCTCACATCGATGCCACTCACATCCATGCCACCCATATCCATGCCTCTCACATCCATGCCTCTCACTTCCATGCCACTCACATCCATGCCTCTCACATCCATGCCTCTCACATCCATGCCTCTCACATCCATGCCACCCACATCCATGCCTCTCACATCCATGCCACCCACATCCATGCCTCTCACATCCATGCCTCTCACATCCATGCCACTCACATCCATGCCACCCATATCCATGTCTCTCACATCCATGCCTCTCACATCCATGCCTCTCACATCCATGCCACTCACATCCATGCCACTCACATCCATGCCACTCACATCCATGCCTCTCACATCCATGCCACTCACATCCATGCCACCCACATCCATGCCTCTCACATCCATGCCACTCACATCCATGCCTCTCACATCCATGCCTCTCACATCCATGCCACCCACATCCATGCCTCTCACATCCATGCCACCCACATCCATGCCTCTCACATCCATGCCTCTCACATCCATGCCTCTCACATCCATGCCTCTCACATCCATGCCACCCACATCCATGCCTCTCACATCCATGCCTCTCACATCCATGCCACTCACATCCATGCCACTCACATCCATGCCACCCATATCCATGTCTCTCACATCCATGCCTCTCACATCCATGCCTCTCACATCCATGCCACTCACATCCATACCACTCACATCCATGCCTCTCACATCCATGCCACTCACATCCATGCCTCTCACATCCATGCCACCCACATCCATGCCTCTCACATCCATGCCACTCACATCCATGCCACTCACATCCATGCCTCTCACATCCATGCCTCTCACATCCATGCCACCCACATCCATGCCACCCACATCCATGCCACCCACATCCATGCCTCTCACATCCATGCCTCTCACATCCATGCCTCTCACATCCATGCCACTCACATCCATGCCACTCACATCCATGCCACCCATATCCATGTCTCTCACATCCATGCCTCTCACATCCATGCCTCTCACATCCATGCCACTCACATCCAATCACATAATTTAAAGAGTTAATCTTTTTTAAACTATGTCCCAACATGTTGCATCGGACCATATTTCTTGTATAAGCATTGATATTATCAAATAGTATCAACATATCAATGTTTATTTTGTTTTATTTTCTGTATCTTTAGACTAAACAACACAGGTTTACCATTTCACTTCAGGATTCTACACTTTTCATTGAATATCATCATCATCATCATCATTGAGTGCCGTCTCCGCATCAAAGGCTGGCTACCATGGAGCGTCATTCTGCTCTGTCTCTTACTTTGATGGCGCAGATTGTCATACACTGACTTGCCCATCTTTTGCTGTTACTCGTCCATGTTAGTCTTAGTCTGCCTCTGTTTCTTTTACCTTGTATTTTCCCTTCCAAGATTACTTTTCGAAGGCTGCTGTGTCTTTAAACATGCCACAAAAATCTAATTTGTCTTGTTTGTCTTGTTTGTCTTGTTTGTCTTGTTTATAGTAATTATCTTTTCATTTTGAGTTCTTTAAGACTTAAAACGTATCGTTTCATCGTTTGTTTTCTTGTCGTTCCATATAATTCTTCCTATTCTTCTATAAATCCACATTTCAAAGGCTTCAATGCCACTTTCTCTAATTCCAGTATGTTTCCCACAAGCAAAAAGAGCATACCCCCCCTCCCTTCCCCTCATTGACACGTAGTTCTCACTCGTAAATTCCAACATGGCCCAATTCCTGAGAGTTGGAAAATCGAAAGTTTGAGGCCTTTTTGGCTGCGTGATATCTTAGAGCCCAATTCGTTGCAGTAAAAGAAATACTGCTACAGACTTCCGGTCTGCGAGGACTACGAAATTCTGGGTATTTTATGGGAGTAGTTTTCTGTTGATAGGGGTACTCGGGTAGACGGGCACCGGCGCGCTCTGGCGAGGGATGCTCTCCGTGCTGAAATAGTTCAGTTAATGCATGTCTGAAATTGTCGCATAAAGAGGAAAATATGTCATTTTGCTCTTGTAACGCGAATTTCATAACAGCAGCTTTTTTACAACGAGCCAAACTCCCATCCATCATGGCAACACTTAGGAGTCGTAGACTAAGGTGGCTGGGTCATGTAAGAAGAATGGCAAACAATCGTATTTCCAAACAAATATTGTATGGCGAACTTAAGGACGGAAGGAGACGAAAGGGAAGACTAGTGCTGAGATATAAGGATGTTTACAGGGCTTCCTTGAGGGAATTCTCTATCAGTGAAAGAGACTGGGAGGATCTGGCTGCAGATCTTAGCACATTGAGGACAAAAGTTAAAAATGGCACAGCAACTTTCGAGGCAGTGCTGATATCAAATTCAAAAGATAAAAGCCACAGGAGAAAAGAGACGAGGCCAGGCACCACAAATACATCTTGTTCATTCTGCGCATGGATCTGTCTATCAAGTATTGGCAGATTCGGCTACGAGAGCCGAGACAAGCTGTTCAGTAAAGCAACATCCATCATACGACACTAATATTTTACCAAACTATTGACTTATCATGATTTCTTGCCGTCTGTCAAGATACCAATGGCACATAGAGCGCATAGAAAGCGGCACACAGAAGACGGCACATAGAAGACGACACATAGAGGACGACACATAGAAAACGACACATAGAGGACGACACATAGAAGACGGCGCATAGAAGACGACACATAGAGGACGACACATAGAAGACGGCGCATAGAAGACGACACATAGAGGACGCCACATAGAAAACGGCGCATAGAAGACGGCGCATAGAAGACGGCGCATAGAACACGACACATAGAAGACGGCGCATAGAAAACGACACATAGAAGACGGCGCATAGAAGACGACACATAGAGGAAGACACATAGAAGACGGCGCATAGAAGACGGCGCATAGAAGACGACACATAGAGGACGACACATAGAAGACGACACATAGAAGACGGCGCATAGAAAACGACACATAGAAGACGGCGCATAGAAGACGACACATAGAGGACGACACATAGAAGACGACACATAGAAGACGACACATAGAAGACGGCGCATAGAAAACGACACATAGAAGACGGCGCATAGAAAACGACACATAGAAGACGGCGCATAGAAGACGACACATAGAGGAAGACACATAGAAGACGGCGCATAGAAGACGACACATAGAAGACGGCGCATAGAGGACGACACATAGAAGACGACACATAGAAAACGACACATAGAAGACGACACATAGAAAACGACACATAGAAGACGGCGCATAGAAGACGACACACAGAAGACGACACATAGAGGACGACACATAGAAGACGACACATAGAAAACGACACATAGAAGACGACACATAGAAGACGGCACATAGAAGACGACGCATAGAAGACGACACATAGAGGAGGACACATAGAAAACGACACATAGAAGACGGCACATAGAAGACGACGCATAGAAGACGACACATAGAGGAGGACACACAGAGGAGGACACATAGAAAACGACACATAGAAGACGGCACATAGAAGACGACACATAGAAGACGACACATAGAGGAGGACACATAGAAAACGACACATAGAGGAGGACACATAGGAAACGACACATAGAGGAGGACACATAGAAAACGACACATAGAAGACGGCACATAGAGGAGGACACATAGAAGACGACACATATAGGAGGACACATAGAAAACGACACATAGAGGAGGACACATAGAGGAGGACACATAGAAGACGGCACATAGAAGACGACACATAGAAGACGACACATAGAGGAGGACACATAGAAAACAACACATAGAAGACGGCGCATAGAAGACGACACATAGAAGACGACACATAGAAGACGGCACATAGAAGACGGCACATAGAAGACGGCACGTAGAAGACGACACATAGAAGACGACACATAGAAGACGACACATAGAAGACGACACATAGAAGACGACACATAGAAGACGACACATAGAAGACGGCGCATAGAAGACGACACATAGAAGACGACACATAGAAAACGACACATAGAAGACGACACATAGAAGACGGCACGTAGAAGACGACACATAGAAGACGACACATAGAAGTCGACACATAGAAGACGACACATAGAAGACGGCACATAGAAGACGGCACATAGAAGACGGCACATAGAAGACGGCACATAGAAGACGGCACATAGAAGACGGCACATAGAAGACGGCACATAGAAGACGGCACATAGAAGACGGCACATAGAAGACGGCACATAGAAGACGACACATAGAAGACGACACATAGAAGACGGCACATAGAAGACGACACATAGAAGACGACACATAGAAGACGACGCATAGAAGACGACAACTAGAAGACGACACATAGAAGACGACACATAGAAGACGACAACTAGAAGACGGCACATAGAAGACGACACATAGAAGACGACACATAGAAGACGGCACATAGAAGACGACACATAGAAGACGACACATAGAAGACGACACATAGAAGACGACACATAGAAGACGACACATAGAAGACGACACATAGAAGACGGCACATAGAAGACGGCACATAGAAGACGACACATAGAAGACGGCACATAGAAGACGACACATAGAAGACGGCACATAGAAGACGGCACATAGAATACGATACATAGAATACGATACATAGAAGACGACGCATAGAAGACGGCACATAGAAGACGACACATAGAAGACGGCACATAGAAGACGGCACATAGAATACGATACATAGAATACGACACATAGAAGACGACGCATAGAAGACGACGCATAGAAGACGACAACTAGAAGACGACACATAGAAGACGGCACATAGAAGACGACACATAGAAGACGACACATAGAAGACGGCACATAGGGCAGAACCACAATCTGTAAAAAAACAAACCTTGCGTGCCAAAATGGCACATATTGCAGAGATCACTGCTTCTAAAAATCAATGGCACTGTTTCCATAACAATACTTTTTACAATGACAGCTTGTCAAGCCATCAATCAACCTCCTTTAGAAGCCTTTTACGAGATGCCTGGAAGGTCACAGTGTTACTATTCTTTACTTCCCTCATAATGAGGCCCAGGTCACACACGGGTCTATATTCCTATAGTCATCAAGTAATCATAGTCAAATAGCTGCAACTTTAAATAAAGAATAGAACAAATCACAGGAGCTTAGCATTGACAGGTCTATAGCATTGATAGGTATATAGCATTGTTAGGTCTATATCATTGACAGGTCTGTAGCATTGACAGGTCTATAGCATTGATAGGTATATAGCATTGTTAGGTTTATATCATTGACAGGTCTGTAGCATTGACAGGTCTATAGCATTGATAGGTATATAGCATTGTTAGGTCTATATCATTGACAGGTCTGTAGCATTGATAGGTCTATAGCATGGATAGGTATATAGCATTGGTAGGTCTATATCATTGACAGGTCTATAGCACTGATATATACCTGTCATAGGCTATAGCATTGACAGGTCTATATCATTGATAGGTCTATAGCATTGATAGGTCTATATTATTGATAGGTCTATAGCATTGATAGGTCTATATTATTGATAGGTCTATAGCATTGATAGGTCTATAGTATTGACATGTTTATAGCATTGATAGGTCTATAGCATTGGTAGGTCTATATCATTGACAGGTCTACAACATTGACAGGTCTACAGCATTGACAGGTCTATATCATTGATAGGTCTATAACATTGATAGGTCTATAGCATTGATAGGTCTATATAATTGACAGGCCAAACTATAAAGACAGAGCAGAAGGTGTAGTAGGAGCTTAGTAATTTCTGGACCCCTGTTCTTAAAGCAAGCAGTCAAAAATGAGTCACTGACCGCTTCTAACCCAGGCTCATTGTCGTTTTGGTCCTATACGTGGTCAATTGATTGCTGCTGAGTGTAGATGAACCAGAGCTGACAGTTTCATCCTCAGATAGTAGTCTCGTCAATAGAAAACTCAGCCTGTCCAACATTTTGTAGAAAATAAACTGAAAATAAACACAAACTATTAGTAAAGGAATTGGGCGGAAAATAAACACAGTCTGTTAGTAAAGGTAAAGAAGTAAAGGCATCAAGATGCGTAGAGATGCGTATCTGCTGTAAAGCTGATAATTGCAATTTTAAAAAATAAGAAGAAAAAAGTGGTATGGGGACAGCTTTACGTGGTAACGTGTGTTGTTGTTTGTTTGTTCCAGCTAAAGGCCTACTTGGCCGAAACGTCGACTTTCGTTTTGTCCATTACCACGTAAAGCTGTCACCATACCACTTGTATCTTTTTTTTTTAATTGCTGTTAGTAAATATATTAAACAGAAAATAAACCCGTCTATTTGTAAAGAAATGACTAAATGAGGCAGAAAGTAAACACAGCCTAATAGTAAACAAATGAGATTAAATGGCAAAACCACTTTCTAACAAAGGTGAAGTAGTGGACTTGAAAGCGTTAATTTAACAGCTCATTTATAATTACTACATCACGATAAAAAAAAGAAAAAACTCACTTTGCATAAGAAAAGATGAAGGAGAAGAACAAGGAAGAAGAAAATGAAGGAGAGAAAGAAGATAATAATAAGAGGAAAGAAAAAGCAAAAAGGAAGAACAAAGTGGAAGTAGAAGAAGATTGGCTTCAAACTGACATCTGCAAAGAGAACAATCCGCAATTTAAAATTGAAAGGACCAGGCCCTATTTGGTGGAAACACATTCTTCTTCTGTGGTCTCTCCACGATTACTCATCCTTGTCGTCCGCCCGTTAAAGGACATTACGTGTGTCGCATTAACAATTAAACAGCTTTTCTTAATTCAATTACCCGAGTGGCCCTCGACTGTTCAACAGAAATCTCGAGCATTGTGCTGTGATCTTCCTGTGTTGTCAGGAATGCGGCGGGATAGTAAAGTACAAAAGTAACGTGCCCCCGTCACGCCAAGTGGCGTATAGGGAATATGGTCTTAGCGACCATAAATTTTACAGACCTTCGGCTCATAATTTTTGGGGTAATGTGGTAGGTATTACGCGCGTGCCGCTTTACTTTCCCAGAAAAAATCCGGTACCCATTAAAGGCTGGGTGAACCGGAAGCCGTCGGTTGGGATCGAACCCTACCTCTCGTAATGAGGTGGGATGCAGGTGTGTATTTTCAGAGTATTCTTAACAAATAAGTGAAGCTTAAGAGAAGAGTAATACTAAAGCAAGACCCCATCACGGGCAGCTCCGTGTAGTAGGGATGGGGCTTCACAGTCACCAGGGACTGAAAACCTAGACTGGCCAGGTCTTTCTATACCCGAGCAAGGCCACAGTCTGCTTTAGCAGGTTTAAGTGCTGAAGTCGGAGGCAACCAGCCAGAAGGCGCAACACAACACTCAGGATGCCACGCACTCACGCCAGGTGAACGAAAGATCATCATCGTCAAGTACCGGGCCTGCTGGCGTAGGTGATCATGTCTCTCCACAACTTTCAATCATGACAGTTATTTATCATTTCTGTTGTTGACCTTCTGCCAAATCATTCACTTAAGCTGTCTGGTATTTTTTCTCTTTGCATCCCACTATCTCTTCGTCCCTCAATTTTTCCAGTTATTACAAAATATTCAGCTGTTCTCTTCTCACTACATAGCCAAAAAAATTATGATGATTGTTTCTTCCTAATATTGGAAATTAGCTCTCTTTTTGCTTTGACCTCTTTCAGAACATTTTCATTACTCTTCTTAGCTACCATGGTATTCTCAACATTCTTCTCAACATTCTGTAAAACCACATTTCTACAGACTCCAGTGATTTTCTTGTCTGTTGTCATATTGTCCATGATTCACATCCATATGTTAAGACTGGCTCAACATAACATTTAAAAACTCTTTTTCATGTTTCTATTGTCAAAAATGGATTGCATAGTATCTTCCTCATTTTTTGGAACGTTGCTTTTGCCTAAGCTATTCTGCATCTCACCTCTTTTGTACATCTTCCGTCTGAGTTTAACAAAGTTTCCAAATAATTAAATTCATTTACCTGTTTTAATATTGTTCCACTTGTCTTTATTTTGCACTGAAGTGATGTCTTTTTCTTTGTTGTTACCATTACTTCTGTCTTTTTGCTATTAAGGCTGAGTCCTTTATTTTTTCTGTCTTTCACTATAATGTAATGAACGAAAGATAGTTAGACTAAAGGAAGTGATTGTGGCGGATTATCCATATCGCACATCGAGCCCATAAGCTTTCAGATCTGCCCAGCAAGTCCCGTAGTGGGAAACGATAAACTACCTTCGATCTCCTCACAGGTCTCATGAATCCGGACAACATCCCTCTCGACTAACATGAAAATTCCGTAATCGTACAAGGGCTACAAATTCACGAAACAAAACTGTATTTCATTACGAGCGCAGAGACAGTTTAGTGATAGTTAATCATGATGACATAGCACATACAACAATTGATGCGCCCACGACTCCCGATCCACCCAAAGAATGCAGTAAAAACGCGCGAAACACCGTAGCGATGGCGCAGGATACCCAAAGTGTAATCTTCAGTTGATCTGGCAGAATAATCCGTATTCAGGAGCTTTAACTTGTAGGTAGTTGGCGCTGGACAAATTGAACGACGGGTTTTAAACAGCTGTCCGTGCCATGATGATGTAACATACACAACCTTGGGTGCATCCACAACGCCCGATTCACTCCAAAGAATGCATCCAAAACGCAGGGAAACAAATACCGAAGGCGCAAAATCCTTAAAGTGGAACCTTCGGTTGACTTGGCAGAACAATTCATATCAAGGAGAAGTGTATTGGCACCGGCGCTATTGAGTCCGTGCGCCTGGCAGCGGTTTCTTTATTAATTTTTTTTCCCGTTCCCCAGCTTTCAGTTCTGACGAAGTCCCTAGAGTCTAAGAACTGAATTTTGTGTGTTAATCTGTTTTTTTCCTGGCAGCCGTGTGTACAGGGGATCCCTCGCCGCACAGGCAGATAATGCTATCTGCGGAAGTACTCATATTTTTTTTCCGTCGGTGAGTAATTGACGTTTCAAGCCGGGCCTCGCTGCTGAGCCCAGGGGTGGTTGCCGCAGAGAGAAATCACAAATAGAAATCCCAGCTGGTGCAGTCGGGATTAGAATTCATAACCACTCTGTCTCGAAACCGGCGTCTTGCCTCCAAACCAAAACAGTCCCCTGTCCTTTGTTTCAAATCACGTGATTTGAATGCTACCTTTCTCTGTCATGGAGTCAATAATCGGTATACATCACAACAATAATAGCTGTAAAATAACCGTCGTTGGATTTGTTCGGCGCCATGACTCACATGATTCAGATAAAAGTGATGCTTCAGAAAAGTGTGAAGCTGACATTAAAAGTAGGCTTTTGACAAAAGTGAAACTTAATGGAAAATTGAAGTTTGAAACAAAAGTGAAGTTTGAGACAATAGTGAAATTTGAGACAAAAGTGAAGTTTGATACAAAAGTGAAGCTTGAAACAAAAGTGAAGCTTGAAACAAAAGTGAAGTGTGAAACAAAAGTGAAGCTTGAAACAAAAGTGAAGCTTGAAACAAAAGTGAAGTTTGAGACAAAAGTGAAGTTTGAGACAAAAGTGAAGCTTGAAACAAAAGTGAAATTATTTTCGAACAGAAAAGGCTCCCGGGGTTTACCCAGCCACTAAAAATATGTACCAGAGATTTTTCTTGGAAGTAAAGGCGGCCAGGCGTGATACCGACCACATCTCCGAACTAAGTGCCATGGTCAAGAAAAATTAAGGTCACTAAAATCATATTCACTATACGTCTATCAAGGCAGCAGATGCTGTACCTGTTTTTTCTTTTCTTAATTTTGTGCACATTTTTCTTTCCTATCTTGTGCCAGCATGTGCCATACCGGTTTGTCGCAGATCAGCATGTCCCTCCACAATTCGCTATCTACAGTTCATCGTATCAGTTCTGTTGTTGACTGTTTTCCATGCCATGACACTAAGCTATCCAGTACTTTCTCTATTTTGTCGTCCGTGATCTCTCTTTCCCTCTATTTTGCCAGTTGTAACCATTTATTCCAACTTTTCTCTTCTCATGATGTGCCCGAAAAATGTTGATTGTTTTTTTTTTCTTCATTCTGATGTTTTTTAGGAGCTACCTTTTTTCTTTTGATTTCTTAATGTCTTTTTAAGAACGGATGACGAAGACTGTTCGTTCCTTCTAATAGTCATCGGCTGAATGGCAGAAAGGAAGAGAAATATTCCGTCTTGGTAAACTAGTCTCCAAATCTATAATTGTTTCGTCTTCTTCTAACTTTCAGCTCCTCGTGGAGCATAGGTCTTCAACAAACACTTTCCAAGTCGTTCTGTTTCTTGCCATTCTTTTAGGATCATTCCATGCCTTCCCCATTATCTTCATCTCTGCTTCTGTCTGTCTTCTCAAAGAATTTCTTGGTCTTCCTCTTTGTCTTTTCCCCTGGGGATTCCAAAAAAGGCCTGTTGTGTAATACTCTCAGTTGGCTTCCGCAATGTGTGTCCTATCCAGCGCCATCGTCTTCGCTGTATCTCTTTATCCACTGGTATTTGACTGGTAAATTTCCATAATTCTATGTTAGTGAATTTGTCTTGCCATTTCCTTCCTTTTATTCTGCGTAAGCATCCATTAATGAAAGTCTGTATCTTCATGATTGTCAATTTTGTTGTTCTCCACGTTTCACAGCCATATAATAGGACTAACTTAACATTTGAGTTGAAAATTTTTATTTTGGTATTTAACCTAATTTCTTTGGATTCCCATGTGTTTCCCAGTGCAATGAAAGCTCCTCTTGTTTTTGATATCCTTATTTTGGTATCATTTTCTGTTCCTCCCTCTTTATTTATATTACTGTCCAGATATATGTAAGATTGTGCGTCTGATAGAGACGTATAATTTTTCTAATTTATCAATAATAATCTATCATTTATCATGTCTTTATTTATTTTTGTCTTTATTTATCTGTGTCTTTCTTGATCTGCGCCATTATTTATTTGTGTCTGTATTTATCTGCGTCTTTATTTATCTGTGCCTTTATTTATCTGCGTCTTTATTTATCTGCGCCATTATTTATCTGCGCCATTATTTATCTGCGTCTTTATTTATCTGTGTCTTTATTTATCTGCGTCTTTATTTATCTGCGCCATTATTTATCTGCGTCTTTATTTATCTGTGCCTTTATTTATCTGTGCCTTTATTTATACGTGTCTTTATTTATCTGTGCTTTTGTTTATCTGTGCCTTTAAATTGTGTGTCTTTATTGATCGGTGTCTTTATTTATCTGTGTATTTATTTATCTGTGTCTTTATTTATCTGTGCCTTTGTTTATTTGTGTCTTTATTTATCTGTGCCGTTGTTTATTTGTGTCTTTTTTATCTGTGTCTTTATTTATATGTGTCTTTATTTATATGTGTCTTTATTTATCTGTGCCTTTATTTATTTGTGTCTTTATTTATCTGTGCCTTTGTTTATTTGTGTCTTTTTTTATCTGTGTCTTTATTTATATGTGTCTTTATTTATCTGTGTCTTTATTGATCTTAATGTTTGTTAGTTCTAACTCCCGACTATTAATATTCTCAGATCTGAGGAAGAGGTTTGAGAGGTTCCCGATCGCAGAAAGAGTGCAGGAGGGACACGCAGCCGAGCTGGCTTGTCTACCGCCTCAGGGGAAGCCATTACCAACTGTGAGTACCTATTTTCAGATATCCCACAAATATATACCATATCACGTTACCCGTACACCTACCAAATATATATTTATACTAGCATACCAACAAATGTGGAAGATATACATAAAATGGTATAGATTAGTTACATCTGTAGAGAGACGTGACAAACTACGATGTTTCGGCAAAAAGCCTTCCTCGGGAGGGAGCAGCGATATCTCATTGGTTAGTGAACTGGACTACAAAGGACAAGTGGTAGGGTTCGGTCCCGACTTACTGCTCCTTATGATTTATTAGTTTATTACATACATATATATTTGATGTGAATACCATTCTAAGGTTACCATACTGTGAATACCATGTTGAGAGTATCATACTGAGAGTGCCCTGTTGAGAAAACAGTTCTGAGAGTACAGTGCTGAGAGTACTGTGTTGAGAATACCATACTGAGAGTACCGTGCTGAGAATACAGTGCTGAGAGTACCATACTGAGAGTACCGTGCTGAGAATACAGTACTGAGAGTACCGTGCTGAGAGTACAGTGCTGAGATTACAGTGCTGTGAATACCGTGCTGAGAGTACCATGCTGAGAGTACGGTGCTGAAAATACCATGCTGAGAGTACAGTGCTGAGAATATCATACTGAGAGTACCGTGCTGAAAGTACGGTGCTGAGAATACCACGTCGAGAGTACAGTGCTGAAAGTTTAGTTGTGAGAGTACCGTGCTGAGAGCACCTTGTTGAAGACAGTAATGAGAATGTTCTAAAAGAGGTCAAAGAAAATATTCATCAACATAATAAAGAAACAATGATATTTTGTTGTTGACTGTCAAGTAATGAGGAGGGAACAACTACAGTATATAGTGACAACTGTAAAAATACGAGGGGTAAAGAGATCAAGGAAAACAGAGAGAAACGATTTCAGACAGTTTAGAAAATAATAGTAAGATATCAGTAAAAGAAGCTGTACAGATTACGCTGTGGAGGAACGTGATCTCCTACGCCAGCAGGCATGATTATTAATGATAATTTTTCAGAGCTTTATAGACACTCATTTTGTGGGAGAACATATAAGGTTAGGCTCACGTTGTCATGATTCATATACCACAGGGGTTTTAAAGCTATCCTTTACCGCGGACTCCCACTGAATATGTTTTGTAGTCGCGGACCCCCAGGATTTAACTTCAGCCTAGGATTTAAAACCCAAAGTAGATCATTTTATTTTGAAGAACTTTAATAAATGTCACATTTGTATTTTGTCACTTTCCAACGAGTTCAATTAGCTACAAAATATTATGATATGCTTCAAGTCTTCGCGGACTCCCTATGACGGCATCGAGGACCACCGTTTGAGAAGCGCTGATATAACATGACTGATGGCAGTTCTCGGAGTATTGTGTTAAAATATAAAACAAAATCAATAACCGAGGACAGCTCAAGTGTTGCAATCGAGATGAGAGGTATGTAGAGATAACAAGGAGAGGTTGGAGATGTTAGAGAGAGGAAGGAGATGAAGAGATTAGGAAAAGGAAGGTGTTGGGGATGTTAGGAAAAGGAAGTTGTTGGATAGGTTAGGGAGAGGAAGATGTTGGAGAGGTTAGGGAGAGAAAGGTGTTGGGGATGTTAGGGAGAGGAAGGTGTTGGAGAGGCCAGGGAGAGGAAGGTGTTGGAGAGGCCAGGGAGAGGAAGGTGTTGGAGAGGCCAGGGAGAGGAAGGTGTTGGGGAGATTAGGGAGAGGAAGGTGTTCGAGAAGTTAGGGAGGGGAAAGTGTTTAGGAAGTTATGAAGAGGAAGGTATTGGAGAGGCCAAGGAAAGGAAGGTGTTGGGGAGATTAGGGAGAGGAAGGTGTTCGAGAATTTAGGGAGGGGAAAGTGTTGGGAAGGTTAGGGGGAGGAAGGTGTTCGAGAAGTTAGGGAGGGGAAAGTGTTGGGAAGGTTAGGGAGAGGAAGGTGTTGTAGAATTAGGGAGAGGTAGGTGTTGGAGAGGTTAGGGAGAGGAAGGTGTTGTAGAGGTAGGGAGAGGTAGGTGTTGGAGAGGTTAGGGAGAGGAAGGTGTTGGAGAAGTAAGGGAGAGGAAGGTGTTGGAGGGGTTAGGGAGTGGTAGGTGTTGGGGAGGTAGGGATAGGATGGTGTTGGAGAGGGTAGGGAGAGGAGGGTTTTGGAGAGGTTAAGGAGAGGTAGGTGTTGGAGAGGTTAAGGAAAGGAGGGTGTTGGGGATGTTAGGAAGAGAAAGGAGCTAGGACTCTACACTTAGCGGACATAGACAAACTATCACAAGAAATGGCAACCAGTAGACCACGGAGGGAGGCGAAAGAGAAAGAGACCGGTACAGCCTCGATGAGGAAAATAGGAGAGGTGAATAGGGCGCTTATAGAAGTGAAGATACGTTGTCGTAACTGTAGAAGACGTTAGTCAGTGAAGTTAAGATACGTTGTCGCTGTACAAGACATCAGTTACGGAAGTGAAATACGTTGTTGTAACTGTAGAAGACGTTAGTCAGTGAAGTTAAGATACGTTGTCGCTGTACAAGACATCAGTTACGGAAGTGAAGGTACGTTGTTGTAGCTATACAAGACATCAGTTAATGAAGTGAAGGTACGTTGTTGTAGCTATACAAGACATCAGTTAATGAAGTGAAGGTACGTTGTTGTAGCTATACAAGACATCAGTTAATGAAGTGAAGATACGTTGTTGTAGCTATACAAGACATCAGTTAATGAAGTGAAGATACGTTGTTGTAACTATACAAGACATCAGTTAATGAAGTGAAGATACGTTGTTGTAGCTATACAAGACATCAGTTAATGAAGTGAAGGTACGTTGTTGTAGCTATACAAGACATCAGTTAATGAAGTGAAGGTACGTTGTTGTAGCTATACAAGACATCAGTTAATGAAGTGAAGATACGATGTTGTAGCTGTACAAGACATCAGTTAATGAAGTGAAGATACGTTGTTGTAGCTATACAAGACATCAGTTAATGAAGCGAAGATACGTTGTTGTAGCTATACAAGACATCAGTTAATGAAGTGAAGATACGTTGTTGTAGCTATACAAGACATCAGTTAATGAAGTGAAGGTACGTTGTTGTAGCTATACAAGACATCAGTTAATGAAGTGAAGATACGTTGTTGTAGCTATACAAGACATCAGTTAATGAAGTGAAGATACGTTGTTGTAGCTGTACAAGACATCAGTTAATGAAGTGAAGATACGTTGTTGTAGCTGTACAAGACATCAGTTAATGAAGTGAAGATACGTTGTTGTAGCTATACAAGACATCAGTTAATGAAGTGAAGATACGTTGTTGTAGCTGTACAAGACATCAGTTAATGAAGTGAAGATACGATGTTGTAGCTGTACAAGACATCAGTTAATGAAGTGAAGATACGATGTTGTAGCTGTACAAGACATCAGTTAATGAAGTGAAGATATGTTGTTGTAACTGTACAAGACATCAGTTAATGAAGTGAAGATACGATGTTGTAGCTGTACAAGACATCAGTTACGGAAGTGAAGATATGTTGTTGTAGCAGTACAAGACATCAGTTAATGAAGTGAAGATACGTTGTTGTAGCTGTACAAGACATCAGTTAATGAAGTGAAGATACGTTGTTGTAGCTGTACAAGACATCAGTTAATGAAGTGAAGATACGTTGTTGTAGCTGTACAAGACATCAGTTAATGAAGTGAAGATACGTTGTTGTAGCTGTTCAAGACCTCAGTTAATGAAGTGAAGATACGTTGTTGTAGCTGTACAAGACATCAGTTAATGAAGTGAAGATACGTTGTTGTAGCTGTACAAGACATCAGTTAATGAAGTGAAGATACGTTGTTGTAGCTGTACAAGACATCAGTTAATGAAGTGAAGATACGTTGTTGTAGCTGTACAAGACATCAGTTAATGAAGTGAAGATACGTTGTTGTAGCTGTACAAGACATCAGTTAATGAAGTGAAGATACGTTGTTGTAGCTATACAAGACATCAGTTAATGAAGTGAAGATACGTTGTTGTAGCTATACAAGACATCAGTTAATGAAGTGAAGATACGTTGTTGTAGCTGTACAAGACATCAGTTAATGAAGTGAAGATACGTTGTTGTAGCTGTACAAGACATCAGTTAATGAAGTGAAGATACGTTGTTGTAGCTATACAAGACATCAGTTAATGAAGTGAAGATACGTTGTTGTAGCTATACAAGACATCAGTTAATGAAGTGAAGATACGTTGTTGTAGCTATACAAGACATCAGTTAATGAAGTGAAGATACGTTGTTGTAGCTGTACAAGACATCAGTTAATGAAGTGAAGATACGTTGTTGTAGCTATACAAGACATCAGTTAATGAAGTGAAGATACGTTGTTGTAGCTATACAAGACATCAGTTAATGAAGTGAAGATACGTTGTTGTAGCTATACAAGACATCAGTTAATGAAGTGAAGATACGTTGTTGTAGCTGTACAAGACATCAGTTAATGAAGTGAAGATACGTTGTTGTAGCTTTACAAGACATCAGTTAATGAAGTGAAGATACGTTGTTGTAGCTGTACAAGACATCAGTTAATGAAGTGAAGATACGTTGTTGTAGCTATACAAGACATCAGTTAATGAAGTGAAGATACGTTGTTGTAGCTATACAAGACATCAGTTAATGAAGTGAAGATACGTTGTTGTAGCTGTACAAGACATCAGTTAATGAAGTGAAGATACGTTGTTGTAGCTGTACAAGACATCAGTTAATGAAGTGAAGATACGTTGTTGTAGCTATACAAGACATCAGTTAATGAAGTGAAGATACGTTGTTGTAGCTGTACAAGACATCAGTTAATGAAGTGAAGATACGATGTTGTAGCTGTACAAGACATCAGTTAATGAAGTGAAGATACGTTGTTGTAGCTATACAAGACATCAGTTAATGAAGTGAAGATACGTTGTTGTAGCTGTACAAGACATCAGTTAATGAAGTGAAGATACGTTGTTGTAGCTGTACAAGACATCAGTTAATGAAGTGAAGATACGTTGTTGTAGCTATACAAGACATCAGTTAATGAAGTGAAGATACGTTGTTGTAGCTATACAAGACATCAGTTAATGAAGTGAAGATACGTTGTTGTAGCTGTACAAGACATCAGTTAATGAAGTGAAGATACGTTGTTGTAGCTATACAAGACGCCGACGGGTATTCCTGCCAGTAATTGTTTTCATGGTGGTGACCAAGTAAAGAAAACATCCCCAGGTGGGGCAACATTCTTCTGGAGTAACATTTCAAAGCGGAAATGATATTGTTGTCACTGGTTAGCCTCTGTGAGTTATTGCCCTTGATCTAATTATAGGATTTCAATGAATCGTGAGTTCTCGACCTTTAACCTGGTTAGAGACATACACACCTTCCGACATTAGCAGATATCATTGTCTTTGGTAAGGGTATTAATTACTTCTAAGCCAGAGCGTGTGTTGGTCCATCGACCTCATCTAAGCGATTCTGGGGCTAGTCTGAAATGGCAGTCCAGTTTCTGGAACCACTCAGAGCTGGAGATCGAGGGGAGCAGGAAGTTCTCCAGGGGCGTATCTGGAAACTGTTAACTTGAAAAGGGTGGAAAGGAATGACTGCCTCGACTGTTTTCTGTCAAAGTTTTCAATGTTATTGCTTCTAGGTTCTCCTTTCTTATTACACCATTTCTTGCTCCCTTCTGTTCTATTCTTTCCTCTTATGTTCTCTTTTCTTTTGTCATCTTCTTTTACTTTTCGCCTTTTCTTTGCTATTCTCTTCTCTTCTTTTCTTTCATTTCCTCTTTTCTGTTCTACACACATCTAATCTTCTCTTCTCCTCGTTTCCCCATTCTCCTATTATCTCCGCTCATGTTCTCGCCTGTTCACTTCTCCTCTCTTTTCTATTCCTCCCTTTCTGCTTTCTCCTCTTCCCTACCCTCCTCTCTCATCTCTTCCGTTCCTCCTTCTACTCCTTTCCTTCTCTCCTTCTAATCTCCTATTTTCTTTCCGATATTTGCTTGTCCTCTCTTCACTTTCAGTCTCTTTTCCTCTCTCTCGTATTATTCTCTCTGCCTACCTATTCTCCTCTCTTCTTCTCCTCCTCTCATCTTCTCCTCTCATCCACTCTTCATCCCTTCTCCTCCTCTCCTCTCATCCTCCCCTCATCCCTTCTCCTCAACTAATCTCCTCCCTTAATCATTTCACGTGAATCTACTACAATGCATGTAATTTAAACTTGTCAACATCTATTCAATTATATTAGTTTTCTTGTCTTTCTTATTCTTCTTCCTCTCTCCCTCTTGTATTTCTCTCTCTCTCTCTCTCTCTCTCTCTCTCTCTCTCTCTCTCTCTCTCTCTCTCTCTCTCTCTCTCTCCCCATCCCTCCATTCATTTACCTGCCTGCCTGTTTCAACAACTGCTATTCCCTCACCACTGCTATATGTATCCATTAACACCGTCCATTCATCTCCACTTTCATATTCCTCTGGCGCTATTTCAGTCATCGCAAACTCGTTTTTCCCTGGTTGCCGAGAGGCAAATGAGGAAGTAAATAATGTCTTTGGCCTATTTGTTGATCGTCAATGATTCTTCTTTCTACAGAAATTAAAAGAAACCACACGATGGTTTTAGTTTAAAGAAGCAATAAGTAATGAAATAACATGTTTTCTTCTTCGTCGTCTTCTTCTTTCTTCTTCTACCTCTTCCTCTTCTTTCTTCTTCTTTTCCTCTTCTTATTCTTCTTCTTCTTTCTTCTTCCTCTTCTTCTTTCTTCTTCCTCTTCTACTTCTTCTTCCTCTTCTACTTCTTCTTCCTCTTCCTCCTCTTTTTTCTTGTACTTCTTCTTCCTCTGCTTCTTCTTCCTCTTGTTCTTCTTCATCTTTTTTCTTCTTCTTATTCTTCCTCTTCTTCTTTCTCCTCTTCTTCTTCCTCTTCTTCTTTCTTCTTCTTCTTTTTCTTCCTCCTCTTCTTCTTTCTCTTCTTCTGCTTCTTCCTCTTCCTCTTTCTTCTTCTTCTACTTTCTTCTTTCTTCGTCTTCTTCTTCCTCTTCTTCGTCTTCTTCTTCTTCTTCTTCTGCTCCTTCTTTTTTTCCTTCTTCTTTCTTCTGCTATTGCATTCACTCTCTCACTTATTGTTTCTTCCATCAAGTGGATTTATATTCCACATAAAGTTGTGATCTCTCTCAGTTTTCCTTTATACAAAAACTGCTGTTCCGACTTGGCGACTTTTCTATCTATTTCTGCCATCGTCTCAAATGTTTTTTTTTTCAATCTTTTTAATTCTCTCATATAGAAAGCATTTTAAGTGTTTCTCATAAAGTTGTAGCATCCTCCAAGTGTCTCTCAGTATTATAATCTCCTCCTCCTTCTCCTCCTCCTTCTTTTTCGCCTTCTCTCCTCATCCTCCTCTTATTTTTCTTCTTTTTTTTTCTCTCATTCTTCATATTCTTCTTCTGCTGCTACTGTTTCTTCTTTCTCTCCTCCGCCTTTTCCTTCTTCTTCCTCCTCATCCTTTCTCTATTCCTCCTCCGCTCTGCCCGTTTCCATTCTTTCATTTCTGTCGTAATTTTCTGCGTTTAAGTCAAAATGATGTTCTAGTTAACAAATCTTCGCCGATGAAGCGGAGTCTTACGCACGGCAATATTCCTATTTGACAAGTCAAGTGTTGTGAATGCGACCTTCCACCTTCTGGAGTTGATCTGCGGTTTACGTCAACACAATGAGTGCTGTTTAATGACCGTTGTTGGAATTGTTTGACGCAAGTTATTTACATGTTACAACTCTTTAATGTGGATTGCTCCGTCATGTTAGTCGCAGATTTTTCTCTTTAGGGAATTTGCACCGTGTTTCGTTCGTTGTATGCTTCATTCACTAGAGTAATGAGGAATATATGGGCGCAACCATTGTTGTGTGTGCTACGTCATCATAATGGCTCTTCGTATATCCCAGGACCGGCCATACGCTAATCTTACGGTCTCTTTGTTTGATGTGCGACGGGGACAATTTGACGACTAACTGTGTTTTATATGTTCGGATTTGGAGTCAAAAACGGTGTCCTAACATCATCAAGCGCTATACCTTTTAAAAATTATGACGATCATCATTTTCAGGAGGACGTGAACTTCCAGTGAATATGGTGGATCGGCGGCAGGACCCATGTAAGGCTATGTATGAAATGTGTTCCTTGTTGCAGTTTCCTCATATTCCAAGCCCGGCTTGATGCATGAGCTACTGAGTTAAGTGCTCTGTGCACACCGTGAGCTGTGTGTTTCATCCGTTTTGATCATGTTTCGATATTCCAATTGTTTACGATGAATGATGATGTCGCATGACAAGGAACAGTTGGCTGTGTTCACTTTCTGTGCGGTTTCGTCTTATGTCTTTTGGCGTGTGCCGAGACTGCCACGATGGGAACTACATCTACCTTTCTTTGTTTGGGAGATGGGTTAGTAATTCTGATGATTTCACTGGCACGGGCGGTTGAGCAATTATGAATTTTAAATCGTTTGCAGTGATACCAGGGACTTCCATAATCATAACCATAACTTCTTTTTGTATTTGTGGCTCTTTTACCATGTCTCCCCTCCCACCCGTCCTCTACTATGGCGTCTCTCATTATTTTATATATTCTTTTATAACATTGATGCTGCAAATGGTTTGCATTAGATTTGTCATATAATCAGACATTTGCTTCTTTATTAACACACACACACAGTGTAGCTCTTCTCTCATCACACATCGTAGCCCTTCTCGCATCACACATCGTAGCCCTTCTCTCATCACACACAGAGGGTCTTCTCTCATCACACACCGTAGCTATTCTCTCATCACACATCGTAGCTCTTCTCTCATCACACATCAAAGCTCTTCTCTCATCACACATCGCAGCTCTTCTCTCATCACACATCAAAGCTCTTCTCTCATCACACATCAAAGCTCTTCTCTCATCACACATCATACCTCTTCTCTCATCACATATCATAGTTCTTCTCTCATCACACATCGTAGCTGTTCTCTCATCACACATCATAGTTCTTCTCTCATCATATATCATAGTTCTTCTCTCATCACACATCGTAGCTGTTCTCTCATCACACATCTTAGCCCTTCTGTCATTCATTCACTTAACGTACACTTGCTACAATCTCATGCCACAAATCAACCACGCATACTCCCCCACTGACACCCGTTACCTTTACCAATGTACTTCCCTGGAGTACTCGCTACAGTATCTGGTACTGTGGTATGTTCTCAGCGACCACTTCAAGCACTTAGTTCTTCCGGGTTAACGCGATGTCTCCCTGAATACTATTTGACCTTTCTGGCAGAAGTAAGCAATGGGCCTCTCGTTTTGACGAGTTACCTTGAGGCACTCGGTTGGGTCTCGGGACTTACGGGACATCCAGCAAAGGGATTTTTGAAAGGGCAATCTTTGGGAGTGTCTTTCTGAAGAAGAGTTAAGTACACAATAACTACCCGTAGATAAGAGAATCTTATAATGAGAATAGGAAGAGGAATGTGGATAAGAGTATAGTTATCTATATAAGATTTATTTTTCTTTGTTTTGTTGGTTTGTCTTATCCATTGTTTATTTTAGTATTGCTTATCAGTTATCATAATATCAAACTGAGAATAGCAAAATGTTATATCTTCCTGAACAGTCCTGTGTGGTGTAGAAACATGGACATTAGGCAAGAAAACAGAAAAGAAAATTGAAGCCTTTGAAGTGTGGATTTATAGAGGAATAGGAAGAATTGGGTGGAAAGAAAAGAAAACAAACGATGTTGTCTTAAAACAAATAAAACTGAAAAGAAAACTACTAAACACAATTAAAACAGGACAAATGAGATTTTTTGGGGCATGTTAAAAGAAACAGTAGCCTACTAAAAGTAATCTCGGAAGGGAAAATACAAGGTATTCGAGGCAGAGATAGACCAAGACTAACATGGACGAGTAAGATCAAAAGATGGACAAGTCAGCCTATGACAGCCTACACCATCAAAGCAAGAGAGAGCGAGCGGAATGGCGGTCTTTGGTAGCCAACCTTTCATGTGGAGGCGACACTCAATGAGGATGAACGATCATAATATCATTATGAGTTATCACTATATCATTATCAGTTTTCATTATGTCATTATCAGTTTTCATTATGTCATTATCAGTTTTCATTATGTCATTATCAGTTTTCATTATGTCATTATCAGTTTTCATTATGTCACTATCAGTTTTCATTATGTCATTATCAGTTTTCATTATGTCATTATCAGTTATCATTATTATATCATTTTTACTTTTGGAGAGTTTTGAATAGGGCTCGTGAGATATAGACATACTGAGATAGACTTTAGATTTTTAGAAGAAAATGTTTGCATCCATAATGGCAACAGAAGGAAAAATAGAAGACCTACAAGAACACTTAAATAGAACATCGCAGGCACAAAATACAACATGAAAATCAATATCAAGAAAACAGAAGTCATGAATATCGCAAAAGGGAAACATAACATCAATATAACTATAGGCGGCAGACATCTAAAACAAGTAGAGGAATTTAAATACCTAGGAAGTCTAGTGACAAATGACAATTCACAAACAGCAGATATAGACTCTTTGTTGCAATGAATGCAACAAAGCTTGTCAAACCATTTGACAGCTATCACCACTATTGTCCAGCAAGGAAATAACTCTAGAGGCAAAACAAGCGCTATACAATACAATCTTCATCCCAACGTTGTGCTACCAATGCCAGTCCTGGACCTTAGATGCAAGAACAATAAGAAAAATAACCTCTACAGAGATGAAATGTGTTAGACGAATGACAGGAAACAGTCTGAGAGATAAGATCAGAAATGAAGAACTGAGAAAAAAAAGTAGGAATAACCCCCGCCATAGAATATATAAGGAAACAACAGATACAATTGTTGGCAACGTGACAAGGCAGAAAGATCAAAACACAACACAACAAGCCTTCAACAAACGTTGTGAGAACACCAGACCCAAGGGTCGACCACGAAAATGATGGATTAACGGACCATTAGAAACACAAGGAGAACAGCAGAGGCGAACAGAAAAGGAAAAGACCCCAAATTATATCTCCACTCGACGCTGAAAGGTAAATGAGGAAGGAAATAATAATAGCAATGGTTTTTTTTTTTATTATTTAAATTACTACAATGTGCATCTAGGGATATGTTTTATGATTTACTAGAATGTGCATCTAGGGATATGTTTTATGATTTACTACAATGTGCATCTAGGGATATGTTTTATGATTTACTACAATGTGCATCTAGGGATATGTTTTATGATTTGCTACAATGTGCATCTAGGGATATCTTTTATGATTTGCTACAATGTGCATCTAGGGATATGTTTTATGATTTACTACAATGTGCATCTAGGGATATGTTTTATGATTTACTACAATGTGCATCTAGGGATATGTTTTATGATTTACTACAATGTGCATCTAGGGATATGTTTTATGATTTACTACAATGTGCATCTAGGGATATGTTTTATGATTTACTACAATGTGCATCTAGGGATATGTTTTATGATTTGCTACAATGTGCATCTAGGGATATGTTTTATGATTTGCTACAATGTGCATCTAGGGATATGTTTTATGATAGAAAGAATAAGATCGATAAAATATGTTCTGCCTCTTTTTCTTCTACTTCCACTTCTTCTTTTCTTCCCCTCCTTCAGTCTCCTCCTTCACCTCCTCCTCCTCTTTTCCACATCTTCTTTTTTCTTCTTCTTCCTCTTCTTCTTCTTCGGAGTTCGCCCGTTGTCTGTTCCTAATTATCGTCCTCCGTCAGAAGATAGAGGTGGTGAGAGGTGTAAAGTGAGAATGAGAAGAGAAAGGAAGGAAAAGTGAAATGAATGGAAAGATTTGGAATGTGAGCAAACCAGACACTAGAGAAAGAGAGAGAGAAAAAAAAAAGAGAAAGAGAGAGAGAGAGAGAGAGAGCGGGGAGGGGGGGGGGTGAAGGAAAAAAAAGTGAGAAAGAAAAAAACAGCCGACGGAAGAAATGTAAAAAAGATGTAAACACGAGGTAGGAATAATGAAGAGATAGAAAGACAAAATAGGATGGACAGAAACCAAGACTGATAGAAAATAAAGGAAAGAGGTAGAAACAGAGAAGGAGAGATAGCAAAAAAAAAAAAAAAAAAAAAAAAAGCGGGAGAGAAAGAGTGTAGTAGAGCGAATGAAAAAGAAAATTAGTGAGTGAACATATAGAACCCAGTAGGAGGTAGGCACACAGCGGGAGGTAATCGGATCACCAGCAGAATTATTTCCCCTGCAGGCAGAATACCTCTCTCGTCAGGCAGGCATCTTGCCCTTTCCATCTATGACACCCGCAAGAGGTCATGACTTCCCGAAGTGTGTTGACTTGTGAGTAGTGGGGGTTTGAACGCCACCCTTTCACATCCAGTCCACTTTATTTGCAGAGGACGAAATCTGGTCCACATTAAACTACAGTCCAGGGAAGTAATAACTTGTTGTACGGTAGATTAAGGTCCCAAAACTCTGGGATATACCTGGCACGATGTTTTGACTTTCTTCTATTCCTGACATCTGTTTCTTACTAACCTCGGCCTCCTCTAAGTCTGGTACAGCCTCATGCTTTCACTTGTAAGGTTTTCATGTTGTAACTGAAGTTAATTATTTTATTTTATTTAGAACAATTCCTACTCGTTTATCAACTCTATTGATTTAACTGTCCACTGATCTAAATATCCAACTTCACTTTCTATTGATTTAACTGTCCACTGATCTAAATATCCAACTTCACTTTCTATTGATTTAACTGTCCACTGATCTAAATATCCAACTTCACTTTCTATTGATTTAACTGTCCACTCATCTAAATATCCAACTTCACTTTCTATTGATTTAACAGTCCACTCATCCAAATATCTAACTTCACTTTCTATTGATTTAACTGTCCACTCATCTAAATATCTAACTTCACTTTCTATTGATTTAACTGTCCACTCATCTAAACATCCAACTTCACTTTCTATTGATTTAACTGTCCACTCATCTAAACATCCAACGTCACTTTCTATTGATTTAACTGTCCACTCATCTAAATATCCAACTTCACTTTCTATTGATTTAACTGTCCACTCATCTAAATATCCAACTTCACTTTCTATTGATTTAACTGTCCACTCATCTAAATATCCAACTTCACTTTCTATTGATTTAACTGTCCACTCATCTAAATATCCAACTTCACTTTCTATTGATTTAACTGTCCACTCATCTAAATATCCAACTTCACTTTCTATTGATTTAACTGTCCACTGATCTAAATATCCAACTTCACTTTCTATTGATTTAACTGTCCACTCATCTAAATATCCAATTTCACTTTCTATTGATTTAACTGTCCACTCATCTAAATATCTAACTTCACTTTCTATTGATTTAACAGTCCACTCATCTAAATATCTAACTTCACTTTCTATTGATTTAACTGTCCACTCATCTAAATATCCAACATTACTTACTTTCTATTGATTTAACTGTCCACTCATCTAAATATCCAACTTCACTTTCTATTGATTTAACTGTCCACTGATCTAAATATCCAACTTCACTTTCTATTGATTTAACTGTCCACTCATCTAAATATCCAACTTCACTTTCTATTGATTTAACTGTCCACTCATCTAAATATCCAACTTCACTTTCTATTGATTTAACTGTCCACTCATCTAAATATCCAACTTCACTTTCTATTGATTTAACTGTCCACTGATCTAAATATCCAACTTCACTTTCTATTGATTTAACTGTCCACTGATCTAAATATCCAACTTCACTTTCTATTGATTTAACTGTCCACTCATCTAAATATCCAATTTCACTTTCTATTGATTTAACTGTCCACTGATCTAAATATCCAATTTCACTTTCTATTGATTTAACTGTCCACTGATCTAAATATCCAACTTCACTTTCTATTAATTTAACTGTCCACTCATCTAAATATCCAATTTCACTTTCTATTGATCTAACTGTCCACTCATCTAAATATCCAACTTCACTTTCTATTGATTTAACTGTCCACTCATCTAAATATCCAACTTCACTTTCTATTGATTTAACTGTCCACTCATCTAAATATCCAACTTCACTTTCTATTGATTTAACTGTCCACTCATCTAAATATCCAACTTCACTTTCTATTGATTTAACTGTCCACTCATCTAAATATCCAACTTCACTTTCTATTGGTTTAACTGTACACTGATCTAAATATCCAATTTCACTTTCTATTGATTTAACTGTCCACTGATCTAAATATCCAATTTCACTTTCTATTGATTTAACTGTCCACTGATCTAAATATCCAATTTCACTTTCTATTGATTTAACTGTCCACTGATCTAAATATCCGACTTCACTTTCTATTGATTTAACTGTCCATTGATCTAAATATCCGACTTCACTTTCTATTGATTTAACTGTCCATTGATCTAAATATCCAACTTCACTTTCTATTGATTTAACTGTCCATTGATCTAAATATCCAACTTCACTTTCTATTGATTTAACTGTCCACTCATCTAAATATCCAACTTCACTTTCTATTGATTTAACTGTACACTCATCTAAATATCTAACTTCACTTTCTATTGATTTAACTGTACACTCATCTAAATATCTAACTTCACTTTCTATTGATGTAACTGTACACTCATCTAAATATCTAACTTCACTTTCTATTGATGTAACTGTACACTCATCTAAATATCTAACTTCACTTTCTATTGATTTAACTGTACACTCATCTAAATAACCACCCCCCCCCCCTTTCCCTTGCGCGTGAAAGCTGGAAAATAACTAGAAATATAGAAAAAAGTTGAACGCATTCGAAAATAAATGTCTAAGGAAAATACTTGGTATAGCGTGGAACGAATTCAAAACAAACGAAGAAATTAGAGAAATCGCCAATCAACCACTAATATCTTCAGTAATAAAGAAAAAACGATGGTCATATGTTGGACATGTGATGAGAAGATATAATAACCGAATAGCAAAACAAGCCCTCATGTGGGAAACAACAGGTAAGAGAAAAAGAGGAAGACCCAGAGAGACGCTGAGATGAACATTGATGAGAGAGGCAAGAACAGCAGTAATCGGCTCCCTCAATGAGATAGAGCTGCTTGCACAGAACAGAGACAAATGGCGAGATTCGATAAAATATATTTAAAAAAATTGAAAACTGCTAGAACAAAAATTAAGATAAGAGAAGGAGTATCCTCGTCTACGCCCTATGGGCCGGCTACGGCTCGAAAGGTCAAGTATATATATATAATCGGTTTACTGTCCACTGATTTAAATGTTCGCCATACCCCCTATCAGTTTAAATATTCTCTGATATAAATGCCCCCCCCCCCCCTTTCTATTATACATTCAAAGAGATTAGATAAAGCTGTATCTTAACAATAAATATTAAAAAAAAAACTGTTGTGTTAGTTAACAACTGAATATTGCAGAGCCTGAGACTCTTAGATTTGTTGTGTTAGTTAACAACTGAATATTGCAGAGCCTGAGACTCTTAGACTTGTTGTGTTAGTTAACAACTGAATATTGCAGAGCCTGAGACTCTTAGACTTGTTGTGTTAGTTAACAACTGAATATTGCAGAGCCTGAGACTCTTAGACTTGTGTTAGTTAACAACTGAATATTGCAGAGCCTGAGACTCTTAGATTTGCGCCTTTGATCTTGTTGCGTTAGCGCTAGCAACTAAAATATCGCTCATACATGCACGCACTTATTGTCGCTACAAGTTTCGCGTGTGTAGTGTCACAGGCTGGAACCGCTTCCATAAAATATTCATGTTAAGATTGAGAGAAATGTTCCAGGCTTAGAACATCTCCAGCCATAAACCATGACAACTAAAATGTCACTTTCAGATGTAAACAAACAGCCGTGAATGGCATCAAACTAGGATTGAACCCAGGCTCCTTTTATAGACTGGCCAGTGGGCTGTCCACTATGCCACTGACAATTACACTTAGTCTTCAATTACACTGCAGTAAGGAACGATGCATGATTCACAATATAGGGGTTAGTTAGCCGATTTGGCAGTGTTCCCTAGCTTTTGGCTTTTCGTGGCAAGGCGCTGTGCCAAGGAGTACCGGCTCGATCTTGCTTAAGATCATATATTGTTCTTTGTTTTTTTTCTATCTATCTATTGACCTTTCGAGTCGTAGCCGGCCCATAGGGCGTAGACCAAGATACACCTTCTCCTATCTTAATTTTTGTTCTAGCAGTTTTCTTTTAAAGATATTTTATCAAATCTCGCCATTTGTCTCTGTTCTGTGCAAGCAGCTCTATCTCCTTGAGGGAGCCGATTCCTGCTGCTCTTGCCTCTCTCATCAATGTTCTTCTCAGTGTCTCCCTGGGTATTCCTCTTTTTCTCTTACCTGTTGTTTCCCATATGAGGGCTTGCTTTGCTATTCGGTCATTATCTCTTCTCATCACATGTCCAACATATGACCATCGTCTTTTCCTCATTACGGAAGATAACTTTTTTTTTTCTGCTGTTGATTATTTGTCATTTTTCCCGAAACTTTTTTTTCTGTTGTTGATTATTTGTCATTTTTCCCGAAACTTTTTTTCTGTTGTTGATTATTTGTCATTTTTCCCGAAACTTTTTTTTCTGTTGTTGATTATTTGTCATTTTTCCCGAAACTTTTTTTTCTGTTGTTGATTATTTGTCATTTTTCCCGAGTGCTGTAAACAAACCTCTTCCTCAGAATTGATCCACAATATAGGGGACTGGTTAGTCTGGGGAATAAGCAAATAATTGCAGTGCGGCGGTAAAGATAGTAGGAAGGAGCCAGTAGTGGAGTCAAACAGTATTTTGTTGTGTTCCTTTATCTGTAGCTGTCACTATACCTTATAGGAGTGTACACTACACCTTACGACTGTTTGGTCTCTAGGTAAGACGTCGGTCTCAAGACAGAGAGGTTGTGAGTTCAAATCCCTGCTGCGCCAGATCTTTATTTGAGATTTCTCTCTGCGGCAACCTTCCCTCGTAAAAACACAATATGAAGTAATTTGTGAACAAGCATGGCACGAGTAAGCTATAAGTAACAATGGAAGAAGCATATTCTTTACAGAACTAACGAGAGAACAAATATGACTTGAATCTAGCAAGGAGCTACTTAAATTATCAGTAAATATGACTTGAATCTAACAAAGGAGCTACTTAAATTATCAGTAAATATGACTTGAATCTAACAAAGGAGCTACTTAAATTATCAGTAAATATGACTTGAATCTAGCAAGGAGCTACTTAAATTATCAGTAAATATGACTTGAATCTAGCAAGGAGCTACTTAAATTATCAGTAAATATGACTTGAATCTAGCAAGGAGCTACTTAAATTATCAGTAAATATGATTTGAATCTAACAAAGGAGCTACTTAAATTATCAGAAAATGTGACGTGAATCTAGCAAGGAGCTACTTAAATTATCAGTAAATATGACTTGAATCTAGCAAAGGAGCTACTTAAATTATCAGTAAATATGACTTGAATCTAGCAAGGAGCTACTTAAATTATCAGTAAATATGACTTGAATCTAGCAAAGGAGCTACTTAAATTATCAGTAAATATGACTTGAATCTAGCAAGGAGCTACTTAAATTATCAGTAAATATGACTTGAATCTAGCAAAGGAGCTACTTAAATTATCAGTAAATATGACTTGAATCTAGCAAAGGAGCTACTTAAATTATCAGTAAATATGACTTGAATCTAGCAAAGGAGCTACTTAAATTATCAGTAAATATGACTTGAGTCTAGCAAGGAGCTACTTAAATTATCAACAAATATGACGTGAATCTAGCAAGGAGCTACTTAAATTATCAGCACTTACGTATGCATTATACCTTACAGGAGTTAGCATTTTGAATGTTTGACTTGAAATACCAGCGGGGAAAATCTGTCCACTTTGAACTTTACATCCCGATCCCACCAATAGAATTCTACCTCACCTGTTCCTGAAATCTTCTGAGCAGGTTTTCTCACCTGTCTGTCTTGGATACGCCCACTTGAAACAAAGAACAGGCGGCAAATAGAGGACTTAACACCTAGATAGAAATGAACGATTGGAGTCTGCGTTTTTGGGTGTAATTGTTTGTCACATTCGAGATTGTTCTCGTTTATCCGTGGTGAAAGTGAGTCTTCATTAACTTTGTTTGACAGTCGGTAATGCTTGTCACGATTTTTTGCTCATCCTGTGCTTGGTTTTCTGTGTGAATTAGAGAGAGAAATCAGTGTGTGAAAGAGAGAGATAGAGAGAGATAGAGAGAGATAGAGAGAAAAGAAAGCATGAGGGATTTTGCTTTCTTTACTGTCAGTGTTATTTGTGCTGCTGTGTGAGGTATGTTAGTGTCACAGGAGTTAAATAGTATGTGGTATGTTAATGTGCGTTATATGGCATGTTTAAGGGCATTATGTGGTATGTTAATGGGCGTTATGTGGCATGTCTATGGGCGTTATGTGGTATGTTAATGGGCGTTATATGGCATGTCTATGGGCGTTATGTGGTATGTTAATGGGCGTTATGTGGTATGTTAATGGGCGTTATATGGCATGATTATGGGCGTTATGTGGTATGTTAATGGGCGTTATATGGCATGTTTATGGGCGTTATGTGTTACGTTAATGGACATTATATGGCATGTTTATGGGCGTTATGTGGTATGTTTGTGAACGTTATGTGGTATGCCAATTGGCGTTATGTGTCGTGTTTATGAGCGTTATTGGGCTTGTTAATGGGCGTTATGTGGTATGTTTGTGAACGTTATGTGATATGCCAATTGGCGTTATGTGTCATGTTTATGGGCGGTATAGGCGTTATGTGGCATGTTAGTGGGCGTTATGTGATATGTTTATTTCAGATGTTCTGGGCGTTGTCTGTTATGGTTGCGTCCAAAGTCGCATTATCAAATGAGTTGTTCTTCTCACATTTGTTAAATTATGTGGTGTCTATGCTAGATTTTTTTTATTGAAGTAAAGTTTGTGATCTTTCAACTGCTGTGGAGAAACTCAAAAGGAAAGGGTTTGGTCTCCTATCGTGACCGTCTGGCCTGGCCTGTCAAAGACAAGTTGGCAAGGAACTGAAAGGGATGAGAAGGAAAGGTGCACAGTGAAAATAAAGATTGGGAGATAACATGAAGGAATGAACAAGCTTCGATTTTGCAGAGTACTATCGAATGGCTGAAGAGAGAGAGGGGGAGAGAGGAGGGAGAGAGAGAGGGGGAGAGAGGAGGGCGAGAGAGTGGGGAAGAGGGGGGAGAGAGAAAGAGAGAGAGGGGAGAGAGAGAAAAAGAGAGAGAGGGGGATAGAGAGGGGGAAGAGAGGGGAGAGAGAGAAAGAGAGAGAGAGGGGGGTAGAGAGGGGGAAGAGAGGGGAGAGAGAGAAAGAGAGAGAGGGGAGAGAGAGAAAAAGAGAGAGAGGGGAGAGAGAGAAAAAGAGAGAGAGGGGGATAGAGAGGGGGAAGAGAGGGGAGAGAGAGAAAGAGAGTGAGAGGGGAGAGAGAGAGAGGGGGTAGAGAGGGGAAGAGAGGGGAGAGAGAGAAAGAGAGAGAGGGGAGAGAGAGAAAAAGAGAGAGAGGGGATAGAGAGGGGGAAGAGAGGGGAGAGAGAGAAAGAGAGTGAGAGGGGAGAGAGAGAGAGGGGGGTAGAGAGGGGAAGAGAGGGGAGAGAGAGAAAGAGAGAGAGGGGAGAGAGAGAAAAAGAGAGAGAGGGGGATAGAGAGGGGGAAGAGAGGGGAGAGAGAGAAAGAGAGTGAGAGGGGAGAGAGAGAAAAAGAAAGAGAGGGGAGAGAGAGGGGAGAGAGAGAGGGGAAGAGAGAGGGGAGAGAGTGGGGGAGAGAGAGAAAAAGAGAGAGAGGGGAGAGAGGGGGGAAAGAAAGGGGAGAGAAAGAAAGAGGGGTAAGAGAGGAGGAGAGAGAGAAAGAGGAGAGAGAGACAGAAGGGAGATAAAGAGGGGGAGAGAGGGGGGGGGGGAGAGAAGAAAGAAAAATAAACAAATTTGTCGAAGTTTGTTGAGCTCCAACGACTCTGGATATTATGAGATGAAGAGAATTAGAAGTCGGAGGTTTGTGTTCATTGTGTGTACCCAAACGAGTTCTAACATTAAAATAGTAGATTTAGTACAAATATAAACACATTTATAGTGTACACACTTTTAATAAATATGAGCGCATCTGTACACATTAAGTCTCACTTAAATTTATGAAAATAAATATAAAAAAAATAATTTGGATAATGAAGATTGTGGTATTATTAGCGACATTTTACGTTGGCGTGGTCAGAATAACATCATATCGCCCTAGGTTTCCAGAAAATGCTGCGGTACCCATTTTCAGAGACGTTTGGAACCACGACACCTTGTTTGTCGAAAAAACAAGTTTACCGCAGTTGAGATTTGAAGCAACACCATTTGCATAGCAGACAAGTACATTAACCACTTTTCAACCCCTGATTCATTATAATCATCATCATTAACATCATCATCACAATCATCTTCGCCATAATGTTCAACATCAGCATCATCATAGTCATTAATCATTTTCACTACCACCAAAATAGTAATAATAATATTAATAATAATCATAATAAATATTATAATCATCACAATCATCATTATAATCATCATTATAATCATCATCATCATTATGATAATCATAATAATTATTGTCATCATCATCATCAGTGTCATCATTATTATCATCGAAAAAGCAAGAGGTCCCATATGCACTCGTCCACGTTAAAGAATCGACAGTAAAAATCGAAAAATGTTGACCAAGAATGGGCGTTGTCCGGGCACACATTGTTAAGCAAAGCCTACTCATCCATACCGAAGACGGATGTATCGGGCCGGAAGGCGCAGATATCGAGGCGTTGTTGTAAACTTAGCGAAACCGTTTATTTACGCCGACTTAACTGGTGGATACTAAGAGGAAGAGGTAGAGTTTGTGAGGTTTGATATCAACATCATTATAAACATTATCAATATTATCATCATCATCGTCACTAAGACATCATCATTATAAACATTATTGTCACCATTATCAGCATCATATCATCATCATTATTAACATCATTACCAACATCATTATCAACATCATCGTCATCATTACCATCATCTTTACCAATATCATTATCATCGTCATCATTACCAACATCATTATCAACAGCATCGTCATCATTACCATCATCTTTACCAATATCATTATCAACATCATTATCAACATCATTACCAACATCATCGTCATCATTGCCATCATCTTTACCAGCATCATTATCAACATCATTATCAACATCATTATCAATATCATTATCAACATCATTATCAACATCATTACCAACATCATTACCAACATCATTGTCACCATCATCATCATAATCATCATTATCAACATCATCACTAGCATCATATCATCATCATTATCAAATATCATTATCATCATCATCATCATCGTCGTCATTACCAACATCATTATCACCACGATCGTCATCATTATCATCATCATTACCAAAATCATTACCAACATCATTACCAACATAATTACCATCATCATTATCAACATCATTATCACCACCATCGTAATCATTACCATAATCATTACCAACATCATTATCATCATCATTATCAACATAGTCATCATTGTCATCATCATTACCAACATCATTACCATCATCATTATCATCATCATTATCATTATCAACATCATTATCACCACAATCGTCATCATTACTAACATCATTACCATCATTATCAGCATCATTATCAACATCATCACTAGCATCATATCATCATCATTATCAACATCATTACCAACATAATTGTCATCACCATTGTCATCATTACCAACATAATTATCATCACCATCGTCATCATTATCAACATCATTACCAAACTTCATTATAACGTTTCTCAATCTGCCCCAGACTATTCCTGATTTAAACAACCACTTCCTGACGTTATGTGTTTACAAACGTGCAATCTGGCCCGAGATTTGGTTATATTCTCTCCCAATTAGCAAGTAAACCCTCCTCCTCTTCCCCATCAGTTATCTAGATCCACCAATTAAATAAATAGATACGTTTCTCATTGGATCTAGACTTCAGGAGAAAGCCACATTATCCTCTTTTATACTTTCTCTTTAAACCCACTATAAAGACATGATCCATGAACAAAAACGAGCCAATCGTTTATGTCATTTTATGTTTCTTTTAATCTGCTAAAATGTGTAATTTATCTTCGTGATCTTTACCACAGTTGTTTGTCAGTGATACTTTAGTTAATTTTGTTCATGTGTGTGTCTTCCCAGGAAGATGAAATGCACATGCTTCTTCTATTAAACATTCAAAGCGATTCGAAAAAGCTGTATCTTAATGTTTGTTACAACTTGTGTGGTTTTCAATTGAGTATTGCACGGGGGAAACTCTCAGATCTGGAAGTCTTTCATCTTTTTGTTACAAACATTACCAACATATCATTCACAAATAAATATTTACTTTAGCTAAAAAAATATGTAAGTTTTATGTGTTAGGTGTTATAAACCTAAACCACTTCCATACAATATCAATTTAGAGAATGAGTGGAATGTACTAGGCTGGGGACATATTCTTCCATGCTTTCCGGTTAATATGGTGGATAGAGTGCAGGAACTGTTGAAGCACTGTCTGAAAAGTGTTCTTTGTTGCAGTTTCCTCATATAGAAAGTCTGGCTTGCTGCCGGAGCTACTGAGTTTAGTGCCCGGTGCACACCGTGAGCTGTGCTTTTCATCCGGATGGAGTTTCTATATTCAGACTGTTTACGATAAATCATGATATCGTATGACGAAGGACAGTTCTATGTTCACGTTCGGTACTCTATCTATCTATCTATCTATCTATCTATCTATCTATCTATCTATCTATCTATCTATCTATCTATCTATCTATCTATCTATCTATCTATCTATCTATCTATCTATCTATCTATCTATCTATCTATCTATCTATCTATCTATCTATCTATCTATCTATCTATCTATCTATCTATCTATCTATCTATCTATCTATCTATCTATCTATCTATCTATCTATCTATCTATCTATCTATCTATCTATCTATCTATCTATCTATCTATCTATCTATCTATCTATCTATCTATCTATCTATCTATCTATCTATCTATCTATCTATCTATCTATCTATCTATCTATCTATCTATCTATCTATCTATCTCTATCTATCTATCTATCCTATCTATCTATCTATCTTTATCTATCTAATGTCGTTTCTGTATCTATCTATCTATCTATCTGTCACCCGAAGTATTGTATAATGTCGTATAAATTTTACTGTCTTTTATAATTCTTGCAGTGGCCCATATAGTTTTGTCTGTAGTGTTGTATCCATGGGCCAATGGATTTTCCTTAGTCGACTATATTCTGTGCAATCTTGAAGTTTGTGTTCAGCAGTCAGATTGGCGTGAGTGCGTGGCATCCTGATTGTTGTAGTGCGCCTTTTGGCTGGTTGCCTCCGACATTAGCACTTAAACTTGCTAGAGCAGACTCAGACTGTGGTATTGCTCGGGTGTAGGAAGGCCTGGCCAGTCTTGGTTTTCAGTCCCTGGTGGCTGTTAAGCCCCATCCCCACGACAAGGAGGCTGGCCTTGATGGGGTTGGTACTCTTTGTCCTCCTTTCTTTGTGCCCTCCTCACTTGATCTTTTTGGCTGTCCACGATACCTTTTGTTTGCTTGTAAAATACATCTGAATCTATCCGGCTTTGTGTTTCTTACTGCCCATGATTCGCAGCCATAAAGCAGTACTGGTTTGATATAGCAATGAGAGACTCGCTTTCTAGCTTTCATTGTCAATGATAATGACTTATTGAGAATAAAAAAAAAATGTAAAGAGCCCCGTCACGCGAAGTGACGAATAGGAAATATGGTGTTAGTGACCTGTCACGCCAAGTGGCGTATAGGGAATATGGTGTTAGTGACCATACATTATTCAGACCTTCAGTACTTGATTTTCAGGGTAATGTGGTCAGTATCACACCCGTTTAATTTCCCAGAAAAAAATCCGGTACCCATTTAAGGTTGGGTGAACCCGGAAGCCGTCGGTTGGAATCGAACCCTACCCCTTGTCCATAGTAGTCCAGTTCATTAACCACTGAGCTATCGCGGCTCCCCCCTTATTGAGAATGCTGCACACAATATGTCTCACTATTTTAATAAATCAAAGACTGGTGGCTATGTAAAAAGAAAGAAGAAAGCTACATTTTAGACAAAAGTAAAACAAAGAGCCCCCGTCACGCCAAGTGACGTATAGGGAATATGGTGTTAGTGACCATAAATTGTACAGACCCTCAGCACATAATTTATTTTGGACAAAGAGAAAAGATATTTTCTTTTTTTCCAAGAAGAGTAGGTGCTATTTTTTTAAATCAAAGAGAAAATCAGAATTGTTTAGGGAGAAATATGGATTTAAGTAAAAATACTAGCCATATACATGTGAAGAAAGCTATGTTCAGCTCTAAAAATGTTGACTAAAAGTTGCTCTGCACTAATCAGTAAGTGTTACTTAATCGTCGAACGTTCTAGATACATCACATGCTCACCTCTGTAGATCGCTCAGGAAATGGGTTTCGCTCGGAAAGTGCTCGACTAATACGAACATCTCCGCTCTCGTCAGAGAGAAGTTACTGGCGCGGTAACTAGGTCACTTTAAATTAGCTGCACGTTTTGTAAAGTGCCATGAAGATAATGTCTTAAATTTGGAAGTACAGTTTGTCTGCAGCTCGCATCCAGTGGTTCCCACCTTATACCGTTAGTGACACTTCATGGCGGTGTTATCAAACATGTTAGAACAGTACCACTTGAATCATCGTGATGGAATGAGCTAGCTGTGCTACACAGCCTCAGGTGCGACTGAGCAGATCTGACACTATTCAAAATATAAACCAATAAATATTCTACAATAAAATAAGGTTGTTTGCATTAAAAGTTTACCAGTAGGGGGCATCTGTGTAAATTTGCCCCTCTATCGTACTTGTCTGTGGGCCTATATTCCCCAACAGGGGTTCTAGTGATAGCAATGCCACCAGGGCATCACCAGTCGTGACAGGTCAGAATGTCGGGACCAACTCCACCTATTCTTGATGGCTCTAGTAACAGTCTAGTCAGTTTAATCTGGCCCCAGTGTGTAAGGATCGAAGAGGCATGACAACCTGATACTTAAAACTGCCGTGATGAAGTCGGATGTATTGGCCGGAAAGACGCATGTAAACTACAACACAGCGCATCAACACCCATTTAACGTCTTTTCAAGGACGGACGAGGAAGAGGGCTATCCATCCCTTTAGTAATCCTCGGGTGGACGCTAGAGAGAAAGATAAGAATATTCGTGGATTTTCGCTGAGTCACCTGTTACTAGTAAACATATTTGAGTATTACTGGCAACAAAACAGTCGGTTTCGACGAATAACTGTATTTCATGTGTTCAGATTTCAAAAATGTTGTCCTAACAGCATCAAGCGATATACATTTTATAAATAATTGAACGATCAACATTTTCGGGAGGACGTGAACTTCCGGTCAATATGGTGGATAGGCGGCAGGAACCATTATAGGCTGTGTCTGAAAAGTCTTCCTTGTTGCAGTTTCCTCATATTCCAGTTCCGGCTTGCTGCAGGAGCTACTGAGTTAAGTGCTCTGTGCACATCATGAGCTGTGCGTTTCATCCGTTTTGATCGTGTTTCGATATTCTGATTGATTGCGATGAATGATAATATCGTATGACGGGGAACAGATGGCTGTGTTCACTTTCTATGCCGTTTCGCCTTATGTCTTTTGGCGTGTACTGAGACTGCTATGATGGGGACTGCAGCTACCTTTCTTTGTTCGAGAGATGCGATACTAATTCGTATGATTCCACTGGCACGGGCGGTTGAGCAATTATGGATTTTAATTCGCTTGCACTGATACCGGTGCCTACCATAACTATAAACAGTCGGTTTACCGTTTAGCCACTTTTCAGCAATACGATCAGTAAGAGGCTATCGTTAAGTGAGTTAAAGCCACTTTTATTCTACAAATCAGGTGGACTCTTGTCCGAATAACGGAAGGATTTACAACTTTTTTTTCTAATTGAGTTTATTCGACAGATCTTCATTGTTTAACGGGCTACTACATAGTGCTGGGATTCCCTCTTCAGCACCGTCCTCATTATAAAGCTCGCCATCTATATATTGGCCTAGTAATTGTAGAGCAGAATTGGAGAAATTAGGAATAGCTGTCTTTGGAATGAAGGACATCGCAACCATGGTGTCGGAAATTATGGTTTTGGAATGAGGGACATCACAATCACGGTGTCGGATAACATGGTTTTGGAATGAGGGACATCGCAATCATGGTGTCGGAAAATATGGTTTTGGAATGAGGGACATCACAATCACGGTGTCGGAAAACATGGTTTTGGAATGAGGGACATCGCAATCATGGTGTCGGAAAACATGGTTTTGGAATGAGGGATATCGCAATCATGGTGTCGGAAAATATGGTTTTGGAATGCTGGACATCGCAATCATGGTGTCGGAAAACATGGTTTTGGAATGCTGGACATCGCAATCATGGTGTCGGAAAACATGGTTTTGGAATGAGGGATATCGCAATCATGGTGTCGGAAAACATGGTTTTGAAATGCTGGAGATTGTAGTCATTGTTTTGAAATAGTAGATTTGTAACTGTAGAGTCATAACGGTCAAATTTGCAGTCGCAGTCGAAGTAGATAGATTTGTAAAGCGTAGGGTAGGAATGGTGGATTTTTAATTTCCATGTTGGAAAAGTGAAAATTATAATCATGTTGAAGGAATTGTGGAATTCGCAATTGCAATCGGAGTGACATAACTGCAACCTTGTAGCAATTTATGTTTCAGACCTAAGTAAGATGAGACCCATACGAGTTTGGAAATGTCAACTGTAATTCAAGAACGCAGGAGCAGGTATGCTAACCAGTGGAGAAAGATAATGTCAAAGTAATTAGGCATTTCTTAAGGATGGCTTATCAGTAAATTCCTTCGTAGATTTGGCTCAATTCACGAATCATATCCAGCATGATGCTTGTTCGAATTACCATCTACACGAAAAATTCATTCTAATATATATATATATATATATATATATATATATATATATATATATATATATATATATATATATATTTAAATGTTACACTAGAATTGATCTGTTATACTGGAATTGTTTATCTGTTATGCTAGAATTATATAACGATTATACAATATCCACACAACCAACAAATTACACAATTGTTTCATCTATTTCACCAGCTTTGAGCTGAGAAAACATATTCTTCGAACTCTTTCATTTTAGCGTCTAAAGGTGTTCAGTGTACGCAGAAGAGGAATCTTTCATTTTAGCGTCTAAAGGTGTTCAGTGTACGCAGAAGAGGAATCTTTCATTTTAGCGTCTAAAGGTGTTCAGTGTACGCAGAAGAGGAATCTTTCATTTTAGCGTCTAAAGGTGTTCAGTGTACGCAGAAGAGGAATCTTTCATTTAACCGTCTAAAGGTGTTCAGTGTACGCAGAAGAGGAATCTTTCATTTTAGCATCTAAAGGTGTTCAGTGTACGCAGAAGAGGAATCTTTCATTTTAGCATCTAAAGGTGTTCAGTGTACGCAGAAGAGGAATCTTTCATTTTAGCGTCTAAAGGTGTTCAGTGTACGCAGAAGAGGAATCTTTCATTTTAGCGTCTAAAGGTGTTCAGTGTACGCAGAAGAGGAATCTTTCATTTTAGCGTCTAAAGGTGTTCAGTGTACGCAGAAGAGGAATCTTTCATTTTAGCGTCTAAAGGTGTTCAGTGTACGCAGAAGAGGAATCTTTCATTTTAGCGTCTAAAGGTGTTCAGTGTACGCAGAAGAGGAATCTTTCATTTTAGCGTCTAAAGGTGTTCAGTGTACGCAGAAGAATCATCTTTAATCGACTACATTATTTGCGCTACATAATTTTATCATATTCACTCCGTGACTAAAACTCATAATAGCACAATGCTATATATCCGTGACTAAAACTCCTAATAGCACAATGCTATATATCCGTGACTAAAACTCCTAATAGCGCAATGATATATAGATTCATCGTTGATGTGTGGTGCAAAAACATGGACAGAATATGGGAAGACAGATTAGAAAATTCAAGCTTTTGAAATGTGGATCTATAGGAAAATGGGGAGAATTGGATGGGAGGGGAAAAAAACAAATAGAGAAGTCCTGAATCAGATGAAAATGAAAACAACAACAACAACTTACTTAAAACAATTCGAAAATGAGAAGTGGACACGTGGAGAGACAAACTAACCCTTCTAAAAGTCATCTTGGAAGGGAAGGTATAAGGTAGATGAGGCAGAGACAGATCGAGACTGAAGTGGGCAGATAACATCAAAAGATGGACAGGTGAACCTATGGCAACATGCACCAGCAGAACAAGAGACGGAGTAAAATGCCAACCTTCGATGTAGAGACGACACCCAGTGAATGAATAGCGCTCCATGGTAGTCAACCTTCGATGTAGAGACGACACCCAGTGAATGAATAGCGCTCCATGGTAATCAACCTTCGATGTAGAGACGACACCCAGTGAATGAATAGCGCTCCATGGTAGTCAATCTTCAATGTAGAGACGACACCCAGTGAGTGAATGGCGCTCCATGGTAGTCAATCTTCAATGTAGAGACGACACCCAGTGAGTGAATGGCGCTCCATGGTAGTCAATCTTCAATGTAGAGACGACACCCAGTGAATGAATGGTGCTCCATGGTAGTCAATCTTCGATGTAGAGACGACACCCAGTGAGTGAATGGTGCTCCATGGTAGTCAATCTTCGATGTAGAGACGACACCCAGTGAGTGAATGGTGCTCCATGGTAGTCAATCTTCGATGTAGAGACGACACCCAGTGAGTGAATGGTGCTCCATGGTAGTCAATATTCGATGTAGAGACGACACCCAGTGAGTGAATGGTGCTCCATGGTAGTCAATATTCGATGTAGAGACGACACCCAGTGAGTGAATGGTGCTCCATGGTAGTCAATCTTCGATGTAGAGACGGCACCCAGTGAATGAATGGTGCTCCATGGTAGCCAACCTTCGATGTAGAGACGACACCCAGTGAATGAATGGCGCTCCATGGTAGTCAATCTTCGATGTAGAAACGACACCCAATGAATGAATGGCGCTCCATGATATGCAACCTTCTATGTAGAGACGGCACCCAGTGAATGAATAGCGCTCCATGGTAGTCAACCTTCTATCCAGAGTCGGCACCCAGTGAATGAATCGCGCTCCATGGTAGTCAACCTTCTATGTAGAGACGGTACCCAGTGAATGAATGGCGCCCCATGGTAGTCAACCTTCTATGTAGAGACGGCACCCAGTGAATGAATGGCGCCCCATGGTAGTCAACCTTCTATGTAGAAACGGCACCCATTGAATGAATTGCGCCCCGTGGTAGTCAACCTTCTATGTAGAGACGGCACCCAGTGAATGAATGGCGCCCCATGGTAGTCAACTTTCTATGTAGAGACGGCACCCAGTGAATGAATGGCGCCCCATGGTAGTCAACCTTCTATGTAGAGACGGCACCCAGTGAATGAATGGCGCCCCTTGGTAGTCAACCTTCTATGTAGAAACGGCACCCATTGAATGAATTGCGCCCCGTGGTAGTCAACCTTCTATGTAGAGACGGCACCCAGTGAATGAATGGCGCCCCATGGTAGTCAACCTTCTATGTAGAGACGGCACCCAGTGAATGAATGGCGCCCCATGGTAGTCAACCTTCTATGTAGAGACGGCACCCAGTGAATGAATGGCGCCCCATGGTAGTCAACCTTCTATGTAGAGACGGCACCCAGTGAATGAATGGCGCCCCATGGTAGTCAACCTTCTATGTAGAGACGACACCCATTGAATGAATGGCGCCCCGTGGTAGTGAACCTTCTATGTAGAGACGGCACCCATTGAATGAATGGCGCCCCATGGTAGCCAACCTTCTATGTAGAGACGGCACCCATAAAAGAATGACTTCTAAGATGGTCACTCTAGGCAATACAACATACTGTTTACACAACACATTGTTTACACAACACACTGTTTACACAACACAGTTTACACAACACACTGTTTACACAACATAGTTTACACAACACACTGTTTACACAACACAGTTTACACAACACACTGTTTACACAACACAGTTTACACAACACACTGCTTACACAACACACTGTTTACACAACACAAAAACTCTAATGTTCGATTACAGCTCATAGATGTTTATCAGTGATACTGTAGTCAATTGTCTCATGTGTGCACTCCCATGGTGATAAAGTACAAATGGTTCTACTATTGTACATTCAATATGATTAGAAAATATACATTAAAATTAAACATCTTTTGTGGTTTAAATTTGAATATTGTACCCCCTCTCCGATTTGCCAATAGCTGGACCCTTTTATTACAAAAGAAGTGGGAACTAAAATACCATTTGATACAAATTTTGCGATCCATGCTTAAAATGTTCAATTTTATGTTTTATGTTTTGTGTTTATATTTTGTGTTTTTATATTTTATTTTTTGTGTTTTATGTTTTATTTTATATTTTGTTTCATGTTTTATGTTTTGTGTTTTTATGTTTTGTGTTTTATGTTTTGTGTTTAATTTTTTTGTATTTTATGTTTTATTTTATATTTCGTTTTATGCTTTGTGTTTTATGTTTTGTGTTTTATGTTTTGTCTTTTATGTTTTGTGTTTTATGTTTTATGTTTTCTTTTATGTTTTATGTTTTGCGTTACAAATTTAAACCACTGAGGTAAAATATCAATTTAAAAAGTAAGGGAAATGTGCTAGGGTCAGGATATCTGTAACCATAAATGTTGCTAAATCTTCAAGATTATAACTAAAATGCCACTTTTAAATTAAGACAAAAAACCGTGAACCTGCCTATAGACGACCAACGTGTGATAGTTTACACATTCATTCTAGAGTTGACAAATGTTAAATGCGAAAACAGAAATTAAAAAACAAATACCACTAAATTTGTCTGTTTAATTATTTGTTGTTAAATCATCATCACTCTACACGAATCCATAGGTGCTCCGACATCCATAGGTACTCCGATATCCATAGGTGCTTTGACATCCATAGGTGCTCCGACATCCATAGATGCTCCGGCATCCATAGATGCTCCGATATTTATAGGTACTCCGATATCCATAGGTGCTCTGACATCCATAGGTGCTGCGATATCCATAGGTGCTGCGACATCCATAGGTGCTCCGGCATCCATAGGTACTCCGACATCCATAGGTGCAACCACATCCACATGTGCTCCGACATCCATAGGCGCTCCGACAACCATAGGTTCTACGACATCCATAGGTGCTCCAACATCCATAAATGGACCGATATATATATGTTTATGTTTAATTATTTGTTGTTAAATCATCATCACTCTACACGAATCCATAGGTGCTCCGACATCCATAGGTACTCCGATATCCATAGGTGCTCTAACATCCATAGGTGCTCCGACATCCATAGATGCTCCGGCATCCATAGGTGCTCCGACATCCATAGGTGCCCCAACATACAAAGGTGTTCCGACATCCAATGGTGTTCCGACATCCATAGGTGCTCCGACATCCATAGGTGTTCCGATATCCATATGTGCTCCGACATCCATGCGTGCTCCGACATCCATCGGTGCTCCGACATCCATGGGTGCTCCGACATTCATAGGTGCTCCGATACCCATATTTGCTCCGACAGGCATGGGTGCTCCGACAACCATAGGTGCTCCGATATCCCCATCGAGAAAATCCAGGAGAAATCTGGTCAATGTGCACGAAATCCGAAGCACGGCCTGGGATCCACGGTTAGAGTAGGAATCTGCTGACAAATTTTTGCCCTGGGCAGGTGGGGGGGGGAGATTTTTGTGGCCTACTCTTTACGATTTTATTTTGGCAAAGGTCTTTAACGTGCGCATGTGCACACGAGACCTCCTGCTTACTGCCGTTATCCGAGAGGGCTAGACATGGGATCTCACTACCCAAGAGATCAGGGGAGTGTAACGACATAAAGAAACCACGAATTTCCTAATTTTGAAAAAAAAAAAATCATCTCCGCATCTGATGGGCTTTGAACCCGAGTCCTTTCTGCCGTTAGTCAAAGTCGTACCTCTAGAGTACCCAATCCCTGGCAGTTTAATATTGTATTGGAACAACTTTCCATAACTTATCGCACTTGTAGATATGTGGCAATATTTGCCAGTCATGTATTCAAAGAAAAAGGAAGTAAAATCGGGAAGCGAACGTGCACATATATGGCTACAGTTGTTGCGGCTTCGTTGCTACAGTTGTTGCGGCTTCGTGGTTACAGTTGTTGCGGCTTCGTGGCTACAGTTGTTGCAGCTTCGTGTCAACAGTTGTTGCAGCTTCGTGGCTACAGTTGTTGCGGCTTCGTGGTTACAGTTGTTGGGGCTTCGTGGCTACAGATGTTGCGGCTTCGTGGCTACAGTTGTTGCAGCTTCGTGGCTACAGTTGTTGCGGCTTCGTGGCTACATTTGTTGCGGCTTTGTGGCTACAGTTGTTGCAGCTTCGTGGCTACAGTTGTTGCGGCTTCGTGGTTACAGTTGTTGCGGCTTCGTGGTTACAGTTGTTGCGGCTTCGTGGCTACAGTTGTTGCAGCTTCGTGTCTACAGTTGTTGCAGCTTCGTGGCTACAGTTGTTGCGGCTTCGTGGCTACAGTTGTTGCAGCTTCGTGTCTACAGTTGTTGCAGCTTCGTGGCTACAGTTGTTGCGGCTTCGTGTCTACAGTTGTTGCAGCTTCGTGTCTACAGTTGTTGCGGCTTCGTGTCTACAGTTGTTGCAGCTTCGTGTCTACAGTTGTTGCAGCTTCGTGTTTACAGTTGTTGCAGCTTCGTGGCTACAGTTGTTGCAGCTTCGTGTTTACAGTTGTTGCAGCTTCGTGGCTACAGTTGTTGCGGCTTTGTGGCGACAATTTCAGGACTATAGCTGTTCATCATCATCATCATCATCATCATTCATCAAGTACCGGGCCTGCAGGCGTAGGTGATTATGTCTCTCCACATCTTTCGATCTCAACAGTTATTTTATCATTTCCGTTATTGACCTTCTGCCAAGCCATTCTCATAAGCTGTCCTTTATCTTGTCTCGTTGTTTTCCTCTATCTCTTCGTTCCTCAATGTTCCCAGTTGTTACACTATACTCCAGTTGTTCTCTTCTCATTACATGGCCAAAAAATGATGATTGTTTCTTCCTAACAGTGGAAATTAGTACCCTTTTTCTTTTGGCCTCTTTCAGAACGTTTTCATTACTCTTCTTAGCTGTCCATGGTGTTCTCAACATTCTTTTGTAAAACAACATTTCTACAGCCTCCAGTGATTTTCTTGTCTGTTGTCCTATTGTCCATGATTCACATCCATATGTTAACACCGGCTCCACATAACATTTCAGAGCACTTTTTTTCTTGTTTCTATAGTCAAAAATTGATTGCGCTGTACTTCCTCATTTTTTGGAAAGTTGTTTTTGTCTGAGCCATCCTTGATCTTATCTCTGTTGTACATCTACCATCTATATCTGTTACTATTCTCTTTTTCCTTACGTTCTTTTTAATATTTTGTTTTCTTTTTTCTAGCCTTGGCCAATTGATTAGACGTATTGCTGTACCTATTCTCACCTTTCACGTGTGTTATAAACTATTATTATTATTACTATTGTTATGATTAAATTTACTATTATTATTACTGCTACTACTAATATTATTACAAATATTAGTATTACTATTATTTTTTATTATCTCCGAAGTCTTGAATGCACTATTATTGTACCTAATTTGTTCAACAACTATGGCGTACAACATGATAGCCGACGTAGGGCTAGATAGGCTACGTGTTGGAGAAGATGCTTTAAACAGCACAATATCTTTCATGTAGCAAATAGCACAATATCTTTCATGCAGCAAACAGCACAATATCGTTCATGTATCAAACAGCACAATATCTTTCATGTATCAAACAGCACAATATCTTTCATGTAGCAAACAGCACAATATCTTTCATGTAGCAAACAGCACAATATCTTTCATGTAGCAAACAGCACAATATCTTTCATGTAGCAAACAGCACAATATCTTTCATGTAGCAAACATCACAATATCTTTTATGTAACAAACAGCACACTATCTTTCATGCAGCAAACAGCACACTATCTTTCATACAACAAACAGCACACTATCTTTCATGCAACAAACAGCACACTATCTTTCATGTAACAAACAGCACACTATCTTTCATGCAGCAAACAGCACACTATCTTTCATGTAACAAACAGCACACTATCTTTCATGCAGCAAACAGCACACTATATTCGTGCAACAAACAGCACACTATCTTTCATGTAACAAACATCACACTATCTTTCATGCAACAAACAACACACTATTTTTCATGCAACAAACAACACACTATCTTTCATACAACAAACAACACACTATCTTTCATACAACAAACAACACTATCTTTCATACAACAAACAACACACTATCTTTCATGCAACAAACAACACACTATCTTTCATGCAACAAACAACACACTATCTTTCATACAACAAACAACACACTATCTTTCATACAACAAACAACACACTATCTTTCATACAACAAACAACACACTATCTTTCATGCAACAAACTCCTCAGGGAAATCAAAAAGAATCAGACCACAGACAAACTGGCAGATATCAGCAGACGTGGTACCCAAAACTCTCTGGGCCACCCTTGCGGGTCTTTAAGATGGAGCGTTATATTCACCGTGCAAGGTGCATTTTGTTATTGCCACATAGAGTGTCCCCTACCAATTGCCACTTTGTCCATTCCGGCCAAACACAGAAAGAAAATAAAAGTAGACGCCGATGACTCATCTCTGCCTTCGCTGGAAACCTGTTATTTACTTTGCCGTTTCCGAGATGTGTCCAGGTTTTTTCAGAGAGAGAGAGAATATCAAATTATTCTGCCATTTGTCTTTCTCTTTGGTCTAGTTCTCATCTAGTTTTGGATTTTTACTGACGCCTTTTTATCGTTGAACTGTCAGTCTTGCTGATAAATGTTACTCATTTTTGCAGCTTTTTATAGAAACTAACAAAGAAGATCATGGAAATGTCAAACTACTTGATAATTAGTGAATATGTTAGTAAGTTAAGCTAGTTAGCTCGCTTGTTATTTAGTAAGTTCATTAGATTAGGTAGTAAGTTAGTAAGTAAGCAGTTAATCGGAAAATATTATTGGATCTGTAATGTTTTTCTTTTGAATTATATGTCCGAGTTCTTCTGCTTTCGCCTGACGATTACACCTTCTCTTCATTGATCGTCCTTACAATGATCTCTTTGGGCGTAGATACGTCGCAAACTAGCGACACGTCGTGATATGTATGTCTTTCGGTCGCACATTCATCGACATACAGGGAGATGGGAATGTTATTGAGGCATGGTAGATAAAGGTCAAGGTAAAGTACGAGACTTGAATCAGCGTCTTGGCGCGCGAGTTTCCACCCATACGTGCTCGGCCACCTATCCAGAGGTGTTCGGAGACCTCTGGATAGTGTCGCTTCAAGCATCGAAACTCACGATTCTAGGCGGCATTCCTCACCGTCCCAGAGTTATAGCTGAGTGGCAGTGTTCCCTAGCGTTTGGTTTTTCGTGGCAAGGCGCTGTGCCACTGAGTACAGGTTCGATCTTGCTTCGGTCCATATATTATTCTTTTTTTTTCGGTTGATTATTTGTAATTTTTTCCGAGTGCTGTAAACATACCTCTTCCCCTGAATTGATTCGCAGAGTAATACTACCCTGGTACCCATTTCTGCCAGCGGCTGGGTCGACCGCGGGGGTATTATTTTTCCAACCACGAGTACAACTCACACTGCTTCCAGCGGGAACCGAACACGAGTTTTCCAAATGTCGGTAGCCAAGCGGGTGGTTTTGCCAACTAGACAACCGAGGCCCCCAATGGTAGATATGTAATTGTTGATGCTGTGAGCGTTATTTTATCTTCTGCTAGAGTCCACACTGAGACAAGCCGCGATCTGTCTAAGTTCTCGATGCCACATTCTAGACACGACATGGAGACCGGTGGGCGTATGTGACGTTCCAGCGTTACCTGTTTTCATGGCAGCAATAAAAGTGTCCATGTTGTGCAACATGTAGAATCATCTTTCCCCACTAGATAAAGAAAAAAAATGAGGATGAAGCACGTGCTCTAATTACGTCATCACATCCTGTTTGTTACGAGAAAATAGTTTAAAATAACGGTGTCCAACTTTTCATAGACCAGGCACACTTGGTTAAAGGAGAAATAAAAAAAATATATATATATATATATTTATAAATGGTATAGTTAAAGCTTGAAGTAGTTAATGCACAACAGAAATTTGTACGACGTTTCGGCTCAATAGGCTTTCAGCAGGAACAACGATCAGCACACACATATATTTAAATAAATACAGTTGCAACTACATAGCTAACAAATAACTAAATATCTAAAACAAAATAACCTAAAACAAAATAATCTCGAGATAGAATGAAAAGTAAAAATGTCCGCCCTATAGACTGCGTTATGACCAGGATGCTAAATGAACAGTTGGCTGGGGGGAGGCCAAAACACGGGTGTTGTGTGTTACTTTTATTTACTGACATATCTGTGTGTGTGTTTTCTTTGTTGTTCCTGCTGAAGACCGCCCCCTAACCCCCCCCCCAACAAAAAAAAATGTGATAGTTAACAACCGAGAGGGTTAAACTCTTTCTTTAATCACTGGCCTCCTCCCCTTCTCTTTCCTGTGTCCTATCCCTAATCCTCTCTTCGTTATCTTTATTACCTCTCTTGCTCTTCTCACCAATTGTCACCCCTATTCTCCCTCGTTCTTTTCCTCTTCTCCTCGTTTGTTTTCGTACCATATGGGACACCTCCTTTCATTTTCCTACTTTTTCATTGTTTGTTTTGTGTCTAATTAAATCCTACCTGGCATATTGTCTATTTATCTCTAATCAGTTTCAACGTTAATCCTGGCTTCCGTCTTTTTTCGCCTCTTGTTTTTTTTTTTTTAAACACATGTGTTGTGTTTTCTGGTTTGGATTTATGCATTTAATTTGTATAATTTGTTTCCTATACCAGAAAAAGGCTTTGGCAGTAACGTTGTAGTTTGTCTTGTCTTTTTATTAGCTTCATCATCATTGAGTGTCATCTTCGCGTCGAATGTTGGCTACCATGGAGCACCATTCCGCTCTGTTATCTTGCTTCAATAGTGCAGTTTGTCAAATGCTGACTTGTCCATCTTTTGCTGTTACTCGACAATGTTAGTCTTGGTCTGTTTCTGCTTTTTTTTTACCTTGTATTTTCCCTTCCAAGATTACTTTCAATAGGCCCCTGTGTCTTTTAGCATGCCCCAAAAATCGCATTTGTCTTGTTTGAATTGTCTTTAGTAATTCTTTTCATTTTTAGTTTTTTTAACACTTCATCATTTGCTCTCTTTTCTTTCCATTCAATTCTTTCTATTTTTCTATAAATCCACATTTCAGTCTTCAATTTTCTGTTCTGCTTTCTTGTCTACTGTCCATGTTTCTACACTATGTGTTGAAAGATATAAATGTTTATTCATAATGTTCTCATGACCATCAATCCTATTCATTATTCAAGTAATTTTAGGATTTTGAAAATGAACCATTTAAAATGAGCCACAATATTCAATAAAACACATTTTGATAACCATCTTGGGGCCAAGAAAATATAGGATGAGAACCGTTATTGTAAGGGGATATTTTCGTGTACCGCGTCGTTCTCGTTACAACCCTTCATACGTTCGTTTATCGAGACCGTCCTCGAGGGCTTTAACTCTCCACCTCTGTAATTGATAAAATAGTTTTCATTTATTTTTGACGGGGTTATTATCTACTGTAATGAAAGTCATGTACTGATACCAAGTTCAAAACTCTCTGAGGATTATTTTAGCTTAAAGATCATACATAACACTATATGTATATATATACACATACGTTCGTTAAAGATAATATAACGAATGTATACATACACATCAACGAAAATAGATCTATTTATACATTGGAAATCGCTAAATTCTTTGTTCATCAATTAAAAAAAAAATCTTCCTTTAAGATCTATTTCTGAATATCATCATCATGTGTAATATATTTTGGTGGCGTTAGTGAATGCCAACTTTACTCATTTCTTTATGAAGAAAGTTATTTAATTGGAAACAAAAAGTGACCAAAAAACTTGCAAGATGTCGTAGATAATGAGAAAAGGGCAACGAAGACATGTTAAATGTCGTAAACTTTAACTGGCTTATATACAAGATGTTATATGGTAAATTAAAATACTAACGGAAAGTTAAAGGACACAGTGGGCTGGAAACAACAACAATGGAAGGCATGGATCCAGGAAGGCATTGTTGGGCGCCACATCAGAAGAGGTTTGAGATCTGGCTAGACGCAGATTCTTTCAGGCGGGCTGTGATGAGTGCAACATTCTGTGAGAGATCTGGCTAGAGACAGATTCTTTTAGGCGGGCTGTGATGAGTGCAACATTCTGTGAGAGATCTGGCTAGAGACAGATTCTTTTAGGCGGGCTGTGATGAGTTCAAAATTCTGTGAGAGATCTGGCTAGAGACAGATTCTTTTAGGCGGGCTGTGATGAGTGCAACATTCTGTGAGAGATCTGGCTAGAGACAGATTCTTTTAGGCGGGCTGTGATGAGTGCACCTTTCTGTGAGAGATCTGGCTAGAGACAGATTCTTTTAGGCGGGCTGTGATGAGTTCAAAATTCTGTGAGAGATCTGGCTAGAGACAGATTCTTTTAGGCGGGCTGTGATGAGTGCAAAATTCTGTGAGAGATCTGGCTAGAGACAGATTCTTTCATGTGGGCTGTGATGAGTGCATCGTTCTGCACGTGGCGCGCAATGCAATGAAAGTCTTGTCCTACGTTTATAATTTCATTAAAAAATCTTGTCCCACGTTCATTTGTTGATTGTAGATCCTCTTTGAAATTCATAATCTTCATTATTTAGTGAAAAATTGTGTCTATATGTCATTATTTCATGAAAAAAAAAATGTATTCTAAGATTCACAATTTCATAAAATGTCCTTTCTCCCATTCATAAATAAATGAAAAATCGTTTTCTCTGTGTATAAAAATCACAGAAAGTCTTGCCTCAAATTCATAATTTGATGAAAAGTCTTGTTTTCAAGTTCATTATTTAATAGAGTAGAAAATTAGGACACAGCCGAACGGTTCTAAAATAGAGAACGTGAAGCGGAGCCTGTGAAGTATTTTTATGTGAAGTGGAGCCTGTGAAGTATTTTTATGTGAAGTGGAGCCTATGAAGTATTTTTGGGTGAGTGTAGCCTGTGAAGTATTTTTGGGTGAAGTGGAGCCTGTGAAGTATTTTTGGGTGAGTGTAGCCTGTGAAGTATTTTTGGATGAAGTGGAGCATGTGAAGTATTTTTGGGTGAGTGTAGCCTGTGAAGTATTTTTAGGTGAAGTGGAGCCTGTGAAGTATTTTTAGGTGAAGTGGAGTCTGTGAAATTTTAGGTGAAGTGGAGTCTGTGAAATTTTAGGTGAAGTGAGTGGAGAATTGACAAGTAGCGGAGGTAGGAATGAGTTGGACGTTCGGTGAACATACGCATCTGAATCAGCATGGAAAAGAAGGGAAGTGAGTGGACGAATTGGACAGTGGACTGTAGACAGGTTGTACTGTAGACAGTGGAAGAGTTGGACAGTGGAAGAATTGGACAGTGGAAAAGTTGGACAATGGAAGAGTTGGACAGTGGAAGAGTTGGACAATGGAAGAGTTGGACAGTGGACTGTAGACAGGTTGTACTGTAGACAGTGGAAGAGTTGGACAGTGGAAGAGTTGGACAGTGGACTGTAGACAGGTTGTACTGTAGACAGTGGAAGAGTTGGACAGTGGACTGTAGACAGGTTGTACTGTAGACAGTGGAAGAGTTGGACAGTGGACTGTAGACAGGTTGTACTGTAGACAGTGGAAGAGTTGGACAGTGGAAGAATTGGACAGTTGAAAAGTTGGACAATGGAAGAGTTGGACAGTGGACTGTAGACAGGTTGTACTGTAGACAGTGGAAGAGTTGGACAGTGGACTGTAGACAGGTTGTACTGTAGACAGTGGAAGAGTTTGACAGTGGAAGAATAGGACAGTGGAAAAGTTGGACAATGGAAGAGTTGGACAGTGGAAGAGTTGGACAGTGGAAGAGTTGGACAATGGAAGAGTTGGACAGTGGACTGTAGACAGGTTGTACTGTAGACAGTGGAAGAGTTGGACAATGGAAGAGTTGGACAGTGGAAGAGTTGGACAGTGGAAGAGTTGGACAATGGAAGCGTTGGACAGTGGAAGAGTTGGACAATGGAAGAGTTGGACAGTGGAAGAGTTGGACAGTGGATGAGTTGGACAGTGGAAGAGTTGAACAATGGAGGAGTTGGACAGCGGAAGAGTTGGACAATGGAAGAGTTGGACAGTGGAAGAGTTGGTCAGTGGAAGAGTTGGACAGTGGAAGAGTTGGACAATGGAAGAGTTGGACAATGGAAGAGTTGAACAGTGGAAGAGTTGGACAGAGGACTGTAGACAGGTTGTACTGTAGACAGTGGAAGAGTTGGACAATGGAAGAGTTGGACAGTGGAAGAGTTAAACAATGGAAGAATTGGACAATGGAAGAGTTGAACAGTGGAAGAGTTGGACAGTGGACTGTAGACAGGTTGTACTGTAGACAGTGGAAGAGTTGGACAGTGGAAGAGTTGGACAGTGGAAGAGTTGGACAATGGAAGAGTTGGACAGTGGATGAGTTGGACAGCGGAAGAGTTGGACAATGGAAGAGTTGGACAGTGGAAGAGTTGGACAATGGAAGAGTTGGACAGTGGAAGAGTTGGTTAGTGGAAGAGTTGGACAGTGGAAGAGTTGGACAATGGAAGAGTTGGACAATGGAAGAGTTGAACAGTGGAAGAGTTGGACAGAGGACTGTAGACAGGTTGTACTGTAGACAGTGAAGAGTTGGACAATGGAAGAGTTGGACAGTGGAAGAGTTAAACAATGGAAGAATTGGACAATGGAAGAGTTGAACAGTGGAAGAGTTGGACAATGGAAGAGTTGGACAATGGAAGAGTTGAACAGTGGAAGAGTTGAACAGTGGAAGAGTTGGACAGTGGACTGTAGACAGGTTGTACTGTAGACAGTGGAGAGTTGGACAATGGAAGAATTGGTCAGTGGAAGAGTTTGACAATGGAAGCGTTGGACATTGAAGAGTTGGACATTGGAAGCGTTCGACAATGGAAGAGTTGGACAGTGAAAGAGTTGGACAGTGCACTGTAGACAGGTTGTACTGTAGACAGTGGAAGAGTTGGACAGTGGAAGAGTTGGACATTGAAGAGTTGGACATTGGAAGAGTTGGACAATGGAAGAGTTGGACATTGGAAGAATTGGACAATAGAAGAATTGGACAGTGGAAGAATTGGACAGTGGAAGAATTGGACAATGGAAGAGTTGGACAGTGGAAGATTTTGGACAATGGAAGAGTTCGACAGTGGACTGTAGACGAGATGGACAATAGACAGCGGATGAGTTCGACATTAGATGAGTTGAACAGTAAACTTATTGAACAGTAGACGAGTTGGACAGTAGACAAGTTAAACAGTTGGCAGTAGACAAGTTAAACAGTTGGCAGTAGACAAGTTAGACAGTAGGCAGTAGAAAAGTTGGACAGTAGTAAATCTGAAGTAATGGGAGTTGGTAGTAATACTTTTTGCTGTCAATAAAAAAACGAAAACTCTCTGAGAAAATTGCAGATTGCACGTTTTAGGAATCTACACGCTGTACAGAAACACCGCGTGTATCGACTCGAGATATCCTCAGTTCTAACAGAAATCTATGTCCTCGCAGACAAGCAAAAATAAAGCAAAATAATTATCCGCATAATTTCTTTTGTCATCTTCCTTCTGCCTCTTGTTAAACTATTCTCACTACCTTCTTTCCGCATGACATGTCCCATACATATTCACCAGCAAAAGAAAAAAAAAATTCTCCCACATCTCCCAATTTCCCATGGAAAGAAATATTTCAATCTCACCTAACACTTACCTTCAGATAGAATCGCTCGATCCATATTTCTCTTACATGCAGAACAGCTTACATTTGCCGGCATTAGAAAGTTCGCATTCTCTCTAATTTACATTGTGAGGATTCCTGTGACGGTAAGTGATGGCAGCCCTTGTAACGGATCTATCGCCTGTAATTAAAATTGCCATCCTGGTCTGTATCTGTTGAGAGCAACACTCTCAACGCTATCATCTCTGACAAGGCTCGACATCCGGGTTTATTCTATGCCTGTCTATCTCTCTGTCTGTCTCTCTGTCTGTCAGCTTATCCATCTATAAATCTATAAGTAAATCTGTCTATTTGTCCATCTATTTATTATACCTGTCTGTATGTATAAATATCTGTCTGTCTAACTCACCGATGCACACCCCCCCCCCCTCTTTCACCACCAACCCATCTAGATAAATATGAAGAAATGTAAATGACGACAGATGGATGTAGTAAAATATAAACACACAGACCCAGTCTCAAAATGAGACGCCAAATGGCAACCAATAATGCGGAGCAATGTCAGCTCTTCTCAATCTCCATCCCAACGTAGTGATACCAGCGCCAGTCCTGGACCCTAGATGCAAGAACAATAACAAAAATAACTACCACCAAGATTAAATGTGTATGATAGGAAACAGCACGAGAGATAAGAACTGAGCAAAAAAAGAAGGATTAATTCCCTCTATAAAATACGTAAGGAGCCGCGATAGCTCAGTGGTTAGTGAACTGGACTACAAAGGACAAGGGTAGGGTTCGATCCCTACCGACGGCTTCCAGGTTCACCCAGCCTTAAATGGGTACCGGATTTTTTTTTCTGGGAAAGTAAAGCAGCACGGGCGTAATACCGACCACATTACCCCAAAAATCATGTGCTGAAGGTCTGTAAAATATAGGGTCACTAACACCATATTTCCCTCTACGCCACTTGGCGTGACGGGGGTACTTTACTTTTTTTTTACTTTTATAGAATACATAAAGAATAACAAATAAAATGGTTTGGCTACGTGATAAGGCAGAAAGATCAAAACACAACGATGCTTCAATAACCTTTGCAAGACCACCAGAACGAAGGGCCGACCACGAAAAGTATGGATTGAACGAATATTTTTTTTTTTTTCGTTCGCCAGCTTTTGACCTCTGTCGAAGTCCCTCGAGACTTGGAACTTAATTGTGCGAGTTAATCCATTTTTCCCTGGCAGCCGTGTGCACAGGGGTCCATCGCCGCACAGGCAGATAACTCCGACTTCGGAGGTACTCATATTTTTTCCGTCGATGAGTAATTGACGTTGCAAGCCGGGCTATGATAAAGGTGGAAATATAAATGGAATCCGTGCTTTCTCCGTGGCTTTACCCTCTCCTGGTTTCTGGGCAGTGAGATCCGATGTCCAGTCCTCTCTCTGGGCAGTGAGATCCGATGTCCAGTCTCTTTCTGGGCAGTGAGATCCGATGTCCAGTCCTCTCTCTGGGCAGTGAGATCCGATGTCCAGTCTCTTTCTGGGCAGTGAGATCCGATGTCCAGTCCTCTCTCTGGGCAGTAAGATCCGATGTCCAGTCTCTTTCTGGGCAGTAAGATCCGATGTCTAGTCCTCTCTCTGGGCAGTGAGATCCGATGTCTAGTCCTCTCTCTGGGCAGTGAGATCCGATGTCTAGTCCTCTCTCTGGGCAGTGAGATCCGATGTCTAGTCCTCTCTCTGGGCAGTAAGATCCGATGTCTAGTCCTCTCTCTGGGCAGTAAGATCCGATGTCCAGTCCTCTCTCTGGGCAGTGAGATCCGATGTCTAGTCCTCTCTCTGGGCAGTAAGATCCGATGTCCAGTCCTCTCTCTGGGCAGTGAGATCCGATGTCTAGTCCTCACTCTGGGCAGTAAGATCCGATGTCCAGTCTCTTTCTGGGCAGTAAGATCCGATGTCCAGTCTCTTTCTGGGCAGTGAGATCCGATGTCCAGTCTCTTTCTGGGCAGTAAGATCCGATGTCTAGTCCTCTCTCTGGGCAGTGAGATCCGATGTCTAGTCCTCTCTCTGGGCAGTGAGATCCGATGTCTAGTCCTCTCTCTGGGCAGTGAGATCCGATGTCTAGTCCTCTCTCTGGGCAGTGAGATCCGATGTCTAGTCCTCTCTCTGGGCAGTGAGATCCGATGTCCAGTCCTCTCTCTGGGCAGTGAGATCCGATGTCCAGTCCTCTCTCTGGGCAGTGAGATCCGATGTCCAGTCCTCTCTCTGGGCAGTGAAATCCGATGTCCAGTCCTCTCTCTGGGCAGTGAGATCCGATGTCTAGTCCTCTCTCTGGGCAGTGAGATCCGATGTCCAGTCCTCTCTCTGGGCAGTGAAATCCGATGTCTAGTCCTCTTTCTGGGCAATGAGATCCGATGTCGAGTCACATCTCTGGGCAGTGAGATCCGATGTCTAGTCCTCTCTCTGGGCAGTGAGATCCGATGTCTAGTCCTCTTTCCGGGCAGTGAGATCCGATGTCTGGTCCTCTCTCTGGGCAGTGAGATCCGATGTCTAGTCCTCTCTCTGGGCAGTGAGATCCGATGTCTAGTCCTCTCTCTGGGAAGTGAAATCCGATGTCTAGTCCTCTCTCTGGACAGTGAAATCCGATGTCTAATCCTCTCTCTGGACAACGAGATCCGATGTCTAGTCCTCTCTCTGGACAGTGAAATCCGATGTCTAATCCTCTCTCTGGGCAACGAGATCCGATGTCTAGTCCTCTCTCTGGACAGTGAAATCCGATGTCTAATCCTCTCTCTGGGCAACGAGATTCGAAGTCTAGTCCTCTTTCTGGGAAGTGAGATCCGATGTCTAGTCCTCTCTCTGGGCAACGAGATCCGATGTCTAGTCCTCTCTCTGGGCAATGAGATCCGATGTCTAGTCCTCTCTCTGGGAAGTGAGATCCGATGTCTAGTCCTCTCTCTGGGCAACGAGATCCGATGTCTAGTCCTCTCTCTGGGCAATGAGATCCGATGTTTAGTTTTCTCGGATAAAGGCGAAAAACAGGTCCGGTGTGCATTCTGCGCACGTTAAGAATCCCGTGGCAGTTGGAAATCGAAAAGAGTAGGCCAAAAATAGCCTCCGTTCGGGCAAAATTGACAGGAAAAAATCAGTCCATAAAGGTTAAAACTCTCGACGATAAAAGTGATGAGAACACCTCTGAAGTCGGATGATAGCTGGCTTGTGTAAAAGAAACAAAAAGTAGGAAAAATGTGATAATCACGTAAAATTCTTTCCCTCGGAACTTGGCTAGAGATATAAAGATGGCGACCGTGAAACAAACAAACAAACAAACAAAACACAGGTCTAAATGTCGTTAGATTACATTCAGAACTTATCCTGTTGGTACATTAGCACCCCGTCCATTATTCAAGGTTCCGGGAATCCCTGGCATTCGTCAACTCTGACCTTTTCTAACAATGACCTTGAAGAGTCGGGAAAGTATTCTATTTACTGATTTACTAAGGAAGTCACATGTGAACTGCGACCCAACTCTGGCAGTGTGGCGATAACGACTGGAAGCTGTTTGATATTACACGATATCTGCATTTATCGGTCTATCATTAGATTTTTGCATCTGCCAGAAATAATTTCGTTTCATGTGTTGATATGTTCATATTTTTAAAATCGCAGTTTTGGTTACGATGGTAGCAAAGATTGTGCTGATGAATGATGGGATATGTCAGAGCTGTAGACGGATATCCTCAAGCGAGGGCTAATGTTGATATTTGTAGCATATGTGCGGATAATATCTTTGACGACAGGTACAGCTGTTTCGTATAATAAAAAAATGACATTTTAGATACGGTTCTGAAATCCGTGATGCCACGTGTTTACTAGTTCCCCTCATTCATGAAGCTGATATTTTATAGAAGTGGTTTAAATTTATGACAGGACATAAAGTGTCTTAATTTTCTAGTTGAATTAACGTTTATAGTAGTGACGTTTTTATTAATTTAATGCCCTAGACACGGCTGTTAGTTTTCATCTAAAAGTAGTACTTTAGCTCAAATCTTGGAAATTTAAAATAATTTTTAGATGTGGATGTCCGAATGTTCGAGTACATTTCTATGATTCTTAAGGTGCAGGAATGGTTTTCTTTTTTCTTCTTCAGCGTTCAAGTCTTGTGATTATGCGAACTTATCTCTTTGTCCTGTTTCATGTTGGAGGCGTAAGGACAACATCATGACACTCGATGGTCTCATGGTCAGTACTTGTATATGCGTGTGGGTCCTCATTTCTCTCCTAAACCTGCGCCGTGGCTGACACACACGCATATACAAGTACTGACCATGAGACCAATGAGTGTCATGATGTTGTCCTTACCCCTCCATATACAAGTACTGACCATGAGACCAGCTCATCGTGTGTCATGATGTTGTCCTTACCCCTCCATATACAAGTACTGACCATGAGACCAGCTCATCGTGTGTCATGATGTTGTCCTTACCCCTCCATATACAAGTACTGACCATGAGACCAGCTCATCGTGTGTCATGATGTTGTCCTTACCCCTCCATATACAAGTACTGACCATGAGACCAATGAGTGTCATGATGTTGTCCTTACCCTTCCATATACAAGTACTGACCATGAGACCAGCTCATCGTGTTTCATGATGTTGTCCTTACCTATCCATCATGAAAAAGGACAATGAACCAAGTTCGTATGATCACAAGATTTGAACGCTGAAGAAGAAATATAAATGAGTTGGCGAATGAAAACAACATCGAGGGAGAACATGGCAGCCTAGGACGTTACGTTACGAGACAAACTTTACTATTTTGAATTACATTTTAAAATTGAAGGTATGACGAGCAAGATAACTAAAACGGCACTGATAAACCGTTGTGAAACTAGATTTTAATGTGTGTCTATTGTTTTGCGTGATGTGTTTGAGAGTACGAGCATGTCATTAATGTATAGGAATCGCGACTTTATTTGTTTACGTTGATATCTGTCTCCTGATTGGTTGGATTGTTTTGGAATTTATCTGTTTATTAGTTGATTCGTTAATTCTCCATGTTGTCACTAAATCCGGATTGTGGGCTGGTTTATCTGTGTTCATATTGCGAATAGAACATGATAGTGGTTGATACTCATTGTCTCTAACGCAAGATTGGGATACTCCCATAAAGATTGACCACAGGAATAAGAATGCCTTTGTGATATACAGACGTGACAACACGGTTTCCTGTCGAGATATATAGACGTGACAACACGTTTTCTATCGAGATATATAGATGTGAAGATAAAGTTGATTGAAGGAGTCATAAACGTGACAACAAAATGTGCTTACCGCAGATTAAGTAGATGCAACAACATTTGAAGAGATAGGGACGTGACGAGAGGATTTTCCCGTGCAAGCGTTTCCGGTGTTGTCAGATGAAGATAACCTCAAACACGTTCTGAGACGATTTAATGACGCGATAATGACTATAATGATGAGAAAGCTTACATGAAAGGATATCAGGCGGATCATCATTAACCCATAACTCTAGAGGTTGTTGGTGCACCACACAGATTTCGTTAACCTCCTCCATTTCTCTCTATCTTTTGATGTTACTCGTCAATGTTAGTCCTGGTCTGCCTCTTTAAAATTTTTTTTTATCCCTTTCAAGATTACTTTGTATGTTTTACTTTGTTTATGTATTACTTTGGGTGTTGTATTGTATAGCATGCCCACACATCTCATTTCTCTTGTTTGAATTCTCTTTAGTAGTTCTATTTTAATTGCTAATTGTTGTAAGACTTCATAATTTCTTTTCTTTTCTTTCCATCCAATTCTTTCCATTCTTCTGTAAATTCACATTTAAAAGCGTTCAATTTTCTTTTCTGTTTTTTTAGTCTAATGTCCATGTTTCTGCACCATAAATAGATGTTGAAAAGATATAACATTTTGCTATTCTTAGTTTTAGCCCTGGTGTTATTTGTTTTGATGTTATATATATATATATATATATATATATATATATATCCCCCCCCCCCCATGACATTAAAATTACTTTTTGCCATTCCTATTCTTTTGTTTATTTCAGTTTTACATTTTCCATCACTGGTTATAGTATGTCCCAGGGAGTAGTAGCTCTGAACTGTCTCCAGATCTATTCCTTCAACATTGATTTTCACTTGTAGATTTTGAGTATTTTCTTTGTTTATGAACATATTTTTTAGTCTTTTTGATATTCATATCTAATCCATATTTTTTGCTTGTCATGTTTATTTCATTAAGTATTTGTTGTAGATGTTTAGTATTTTCTGCTGGTAATAGAGTATCATCAGCATATCTTAGGTTATTGATTATTTTTGCATTAGTGTTTAGGCCTGGCATCTGTATGATGTTTTTAAAGATTTGCTCAGTGTATAAATTGAACAAGCTTGGTGATAGGATGCATCCTTGTCTTACTCCTCTTTTTATATCCATGGGTGTAGAGTTCTCTTTGTTATATTTTATTCTTACTGTTTGCTCCCAGTATAAATTACATATTAGTTGTATGTCTGTGTCATCTACATTTATATCTTTCAGGCAGTCTATGCAGTCTTAAACAGTTAAAAACATTAACTTTCATTGCTTTGCCTAAAAAGAATGGTGCAGTTGAATGCAGTGATTTCAGAACAATAAGCCTAATGAGTCAGGTAACAACAATTTTACAAAAAGTTATACAGGGAAGGATTCAGAATAAAATCAATACTGAATTAGATGAGCAACAATTTGGATTCAGGAAAAACAGTGGGACAGAAGAAGCCATATTTAGCATGAGGATATTGATTGAAAAGTACATAGAAGTAAACAAACCAATATATGCCTGCTTCATAGACTACACAAAAGCTTTCGATAGAATACACCATAATCAACTTATAGACTGCCTAAAGGATATACATCTAGACGACACAGACTAATATGTAATTTGTACTGGGAGCAAACAGCAATAATAAAATATAACAAGGAGAACTCTACACCCATGGACATAAAAAGAGGAGTAAGACTAGGATGCATCCTATCACCAAGCTTGTTCAATCTATACACTGAGCAAATCTTTAAAAACATCTCAGAGATGCCAGGCCTAAACATTAAAGGAAAGATAATCAATAACCTGAGATATGCTGATGATACTGTTCTACTAGCAGAAAATCCTAAAGACCTACAACAATTGCTTAATGTGATAAACATAACAAGCAAAAAATTTGGACTAGATATGAATATCAAAAAGACTAAAACTATGATCATAAACAAAGAAAATTCTCAATTAAATATCACAATTGAGGGAATACATCTGGAGACAATCCAGAGCTACAACTACCTGGGACATATAACCAATGATGGAAAATGTAAATTTGAAATAAACAAAAGTATAGGTATGGCAAAAAATAATTTTAATGTCATGAAAAATATACTAATAACAAATATCGGCAGGACTGAAACTAAGAATGGCAAAATGTTACATCTTCTCAATATTCCTGTATGGTGCAGAAACATGGACATTAGACAAGAAAACAGAACAGAAAATTGAAGCCTTTGAAATGTGGATTTATAGAAGAATAGGTAGAATTGGATGGAAAGAAAAGAAAACAAACGATGAAGTTTTAAAACAACTGAAAATAAAAAGAGAACTACTAAATACAATTAAGACAAGACAAATGACATTTTTTGGGCATGTTCAAAGACACAACAGCATACTAAAAGTAATATTGGACGGGAAAATACAAGGTAAAAGAGGCAGAGGCAGACCAAGACTAACATTGACGAGTAACATCAAAAGATGGACAAGTCAATCTATGACAGCCTGCACCATCAAAGCAAAAAACAGAGTAGAATGGCGATCCATGGTAGCCAAACTTCGTTGTTGAGAAGGCACTCAATGATGATGATGATGAGGCAGTCTATAAATTGTTTACGGTGTACTCTATCAAAAGCTTTGCTGTAGTCTATGAAGCAGGCATATATTGGTTTGTTTACTTCTGTGTACTTTTCAATCAATGTTCTCATGCAGAATATGGCTTCTTTTGTCCCACTTTTTTTTCCTATCCCAATTATTGTTCTTCTCATTCAATATTAATTTTATCCTGACTCCTTTTTTGTATAACTTTTAGCGAGATTTTTGTTATAAGGCTCATTAGGCTTATTTGTAATTCTTTAAAACCCTTTAGTCTCGAGTCGTGTCTGTTCTTTGATATTATCTACCCATTCTTTTGTCTACCCACCTCTCCTTCTCTCTTCTTTGTACAGTTGCTAGCATTCTGTTCTTGATACAACTCGGCAAATTGTTATTTATGATTGTTGTAAAAGCCCGAAGAATAACAGACTCATGTCATTCAGGCCTATTGAGAGGCCGTGCACTTTTTGTGTTTTACTTAACCGTTCTTTCTCCGCCTCTGAATGTGTTTGTTCTTTTGCCCTTCCCACGCTCCAATGACATCTTGATTTCTCAGCATATCTTATTATAAACAAAAGAAAAGGAATGGCAAAAACGCAATTTTTAACATGAGCAAATACAACCCCATGAAAGCAGATACCATTAAAAAAAAATGTGAATTGTAAAATGTCTAAATAAAAATAATGTCTGCTCAGTATTATTGTATTGTGCAGAAACATGGACATTAAATAAGAAAACAGAGCAGAAATTTGAAGCCTGCGAAATCTGGATTAATAGAAAATTATGGGGAATTAGATGAAAGGAAAAGAAGACAAACAATGAAGTTCAGAAGTCACTAAGAATGAGAAAATAAATACTGAACACAGTTATAAAAATATATGCTGATGACATAGCTCTCCTATCACACAGCCATCAACAGATGAGGGATAAAATGAGCATACTTGATGAGAGATCACAACAGCTAGGACTGAAGATTAATAGAGATAAGACCAACATTATGAGAATTAATGCAGTTGGCAATAACCAAATAAAACTAGGAGAAATACCTCTACTAGACGTAAAATATTACATATATCTGGGCAGTAATATGGTTAAAGAGGGAGGAACAGAAAATGAAACCAAAATCATCATCATCATCGAATGCCGGCTCCGCAACGAAGTTCGAAGTGCGCTGCCGGGGCCCGAAAGGGAAGTAAAGAATAGCGGCGCTGTACCCTACCAGGCATGTTCGTAAGAGGCGAGAAAGGAGGGTTAGGCATGGGACTGGCTATCCCATACTGTAAAAAAATAAGCCGAAAAAACTTCACAAACATGAACAAGTCAAAGAAAGATAAAGTAAATCCGTCAACCAGGAAAGAGAAGGGCTCTCTGTCTAAGAGACCTATGACGCAATCCGGAGAAAGCCATAAGGAGTCCGGGTTGCCGACTCACCCTTTGTCTACCAGGAAATCATCCAGAATTGGCACCTGGAATGTTCGTACCCTTAACGAACAGGGAAAAGCGGCACAAGTGGCAGCAGAAATGAACAACTACAAGATAGATATTCTGGGAATGTGTGAAACAAGATGGCTGGGAGCGGAGAGAATAAAATTGAATACAGGGGAGATGATTTTATCATCAGGACACCAGGAACCAGGAGCACAACATAGCGAAGGGGTAGCTATAATGCTATCAAAGAATGCACAGAAGACACTAATAGAATGGGAGGCAGTGGGACCAAGACTGGTGAGAGCAACATTTAGAACAACCAAAAACAAAATAAAATTACACATTATACAATGCTATGCACCAACCAACGATAAAGATGACTCAGTTAAAGATGATTTTTATAAACAGCTACAATGCCAGATGGATGCAAGACGAGCCAAGGATATTATAATCTTGATGGGAGACCTAAATGCTAAGGTAGGATCAGACAACAGAGGCTTTGAAGAGATTATGGGAAAACATGGACTTGGAGATATAAACGAGAATGGAGAGATATTTGTGAATTTCTGCGCCCTTAATCAAATGAGCCTAGGAGGAACAATATTACAACATAAAAGAATACACAAAGCTACATGGGTGTCACCAGATCATAGAACGGAAAATCAAATTGATCACATATGTATTAATAATAAGTTTAAGTCATCCTTACAGGATGTAAAAGTATATAGAGGGGCAGATATAGCTTCTGATCATCATCTGCTGTTAGCCAAACTTAAAATTAAATTAAAAAGGTATACTACAACGAATAAGGGCAGAACGTATTTCAATGTAGGGTTTCTTAAAGAACAAGGAATTAAAGATAAATTCGCAGTCACAATATCAAACAAATACCAAGTCCTCCAACAACTAGAAAATACAATAAATATAGAAGATCATTGGAAACAGGTAAAAAATATATGGAAAGAGACATGCGAAGAAACACTGGGGAAAAGAGAACGCCAGAATAAGGCATGGATGACAGCAGAGACCCTGGATAAAATTAAAGAAAGAAAGAACAAGAAAGCAGACATAAATAAAAGCAAAACAAGAAGTAATAAAGCCAAGACACAGGAAGCTTACACAGAGGTGAACAAAGAAGTGAGAAGATGCATTAAAAGGGATAAGAGGAAATATATAGATGAATTAGCTAAAGAGGCAGAAGAAGCAGCAAATAAAGGGAATATGAAAGAACTGTACAACAGCACAAAGAAATTAGGTGGAAAATACAAACAGATCAACGCCTTTATCAAAGATAAGAAAGGAAATCTGCTTAGTAATATAAAGGAACAAATGGAGAGATGGAAGGAGCACTTTGAAGAACTTTTGAACAGACCTGGCTCAAATAATCCTCCAGATATACTACCAGCAGAAGAAGAATTACACGTTAACTGCGGAAAACCAAGCAAAGAAGAAATAATGAAAGCCATCAAACTGTTAAAAGATGGTAAAGCCACAGGACCAGATGAAATTCCTTCGGAAGCCATCAAAGCAGATATTATCACCTCTACCAAGATGTTACATAATCTATTGGATAAAATTTGGGAGAGGGAAGAAATACCTAAAGACTGGAGAGAAGGTTATATGATCAAACTACCAAAGAAAGGAAGTTTACAGGAGTGCACAAATTATAGGGGAATTATGCTACTATCAGTGCCAGGAAAAATATTAGGCAGAATCATTATAGAGAAACACTTGAGAGATGAACAAGCAGGTTTTAGGAAGAACAGATCATGTGCTGATCAAATAACTACTCTACGTATAATAGTTGAACAAAGTTTAGAACTAAAATCCCCACTTTATATTGGATTCATAGATTACGAAAAGGCATTTGATAGTTTAGACAGAAGAATGCTTTGGAAGTTGCTGAGTCATTATGGAATCCCCATAAAGTTTATTAACCTGATAAAAACAATGTATGAAGGAACAAAATGTAGTGTGGTGCATGAAGGACAGCTTACAGAAGCATTTGAAATAAGAACAGGAGTAAGGCAAGGATGCCTTCTGTCTCCATTTCTCTTTCTACTGGCCATAGATTGGATTATGAAAATAACTCAAAACAACAGAAATGGGATCCAGTGGTCACTGACCAAACAACTTGATGATTTAGACTTTGCTGATGACATAGCTCTCCTATCACACAGCCACCAACAGATGCAAGATAAAATGAGTATATTAGATGAGAGATCACAACAGCTAGGACTAAAGATTAATAGAGATAAGACCAACATTATGAGAATTAATGCAGTTGGCAATAACCAAATAAAACTAGGAGAAATACCTCTACTAGACGTACAATCTTATATATATCTGGGCAGTAATATAGATAAAGAGGGAGGAACAGAAAACGATACCAAAATAAGGATATCAAAAGCAAGAGGAGCTTTCATTGCACTGGGAAACATATGGAAATCCAAAGAAATTAGGCTAAATACAAAAATACAAATTTTCAACTCCAATGTTAAGTCGGTTCTATTATATGGCTGTGAAACATGGAGAATAACAAAATTGACAATCACGAAGGTACAGACTTTCATTAATGGATGCTTGCGCAGAATAAAGGGATGGAAATGGCAGGACAAAGTCACAAACGTGGAATTATGGAAATGTACCGGTCAAATACCAGTGGATAAAGAAATACAGCGAAGACGATGGCGATGGATAGGACACACACTACGGAAACCAACTGAGAGTATTACACAACAGGCCCTTTTTTGGAATCCCCAGGGGAAAAGACAAAGAGGAAGACCAAGGAATTCTTGGAGAAGACAGATTGAAGCAGAGATGAAGATGATGGGGAAGACATGGAATGATCTTAAAAGAATTGCAAAAAACAGAACGACTTGGAAAGTGTTTGTTGAAGACCTATGCTCCACTGGGAGCTAAAAGGTAGAAGAAGAAGACAGTTATAAAAATATATGCTGATGACATAGCTCTCCTATCACACAGCCATCAACAGATGAGGGATAAAATGAGCATACTTGATGAGAGATCACAACAGCTAGGACTGAAGATTAATAGAGATAAGACCAACATTATGAGAATTAATGCAGTTGGCAATAACCAAATAAAACTAGGAGAAATACCTCTACTAGACGTAAAATATTACATATATCTGGGCAGTAATATGGTTAAAGAGGGAGGAACAGAAAATGAAACCAAAATCATCATCATCATCGAATGCCGGCTCCGCAACGAAGGTTGGCTACAAAAATAAGGATATCAAAAGCAAGAGAAGCTTTTATTGCACTGGGAAACATATGGAAGTCCAAAGAAATTAGGTTAAATACAAAAATAAAAATTTTCAACTCAAATGTTAAGTCAGTCCTATTATATGGCTGTGAAACATGGAGAACAACAAAAATGACAATCATGAAGATACAGACTTTCATTAATGGATGCTTACGCAGAATAAAAGGATGGAAATGGCAGGACAAAATCACTAACATAGAATTGTAGAAATGTACCAGTCAAATACCAGTGGATAAAGATATACAGCGAAGACGATGGCGCTGGATCACACACACTGTGGAAGCCAACTGAAAGTATTACACAACAGGCCCTTTTTTGGAATCCCCAGGGCAAAAGACAGAGAGAAAGACCAAAAAATTCTTGGAGAAGACAGATAGAAGCAGAGATGAAGATGATGGGGAATACATGGAATGATCTTAAAAGAATGGCAAGAAACAGAACGACTTGGAAAGTGTTTGTTGAAGATCTATGCTCCACAGGGAGCTGAAAAGGTAGAAGAAGAAAGAGACAATTATAAAAAGACAATAGATAATTTTATAACGAGAGATGAGACACAATACCCTAGTGAAGATCATTTGCGAAGGGAAAGTTCTAGATAGTCAAGGGAGAGGCAGATCAAGATTAATTAAAGTCAAGGTTCCCACCACGCCTTGCTCTGCATGTGAATGACTGTATAGTGTTAATGACTGTATTTTTCTATGACCACGGCACATTTTTGTTTCATGTCGGTATCACGCCAGGCCGCCTTTATTTCCAAGAAAAATCTCTTGTGCCAATTATTAGAGGCTGGGTGAACCCCGAAGCTTTCTCTGTCCGCAAAAAAAATCCGCCTCTTCTGGGGATCGAAGAAGACGTAAACTAAAGTGGACTGACATCATCAACAGATGGACAAGTGATCTTATGACAACGTGTGCCATCAAGATAAAAGACAGAGTAAAATAACACTATATGGTAGCCATACCATCGATGTGGAGACGGCATCCAATGAATAGATTTTAAACTGAGATGGCAAAAAATATACAAAATAAAGAAAATGAGAAAAGAATTAAACTTGTTCTAAATGCAAGAATACAAGTTTGAAAAAAAAATCATACTTGTTGTATGTCATCATCATCATGTACCATATCGGTTGGCGTAGGCGATCATGTCCTTCCACAATCTTCTATCTACGGTTCATCGTATCAGTTCTGTTGTTGACTGTTTTCCATGCTATGACACCAAGCTATCCAGTATTTTCTCTCTTTGTCGTCCGCGATCTGTCTTTCCCTCTATTTTACCAGTTGTAACCAAGTATTCTGGATTAATAGAAAAATTATCCTGTGTGTTACCGGGGCCTCATTATGAGGGAAGTAAAGAATAGTGACACTGTGACCTTCCAGGCATGTCGTATGAGGCGACTAAGGAGGTTGATCAATGGCTTGACAAGCTGTCATTGTAAAAAGTATTGTTATGGAAACAGAGCCATAGATTTTAGAAGCAGTGATCTCTGCAATATGTGCCACTTTAGCACGCAAGGTTTCTGTTTTTGAGATTGTGGCTCTGCCCTATGTGCCGTCTTCGGCTCGAAAGGACAATAGAACCAAGTATTCCAACTTTCCTCTTCTCATGATGTGACCGAAAAATGTTGATTGTTTTTTTCTTGTGTGTGCACAAGAATAAAAACAATCACACGTCTTGTATGTACAAGAATAACAACAATCACACGTCTTGTATGTACAAGAATAACAACAATCACACGTCTTGTATGTACAAGAATAACAACAATCATACGTGTTGTATGTACAAGAATAACAACAATCACACGTCTTGTATGTACAAGAATAACAACAATCACACGTCTTGTATGTACAAGAATAACAACAATCATAAGTGTTGTATGTACAAGAGTAATAACAATCATACGTGTTGTACGTACAAGAATAAAAACAATCATACGTGTTGTATGTACAAGAATAAAAGCAATCATACGTGTTGTATGTACAAGAATAAAAACAATCATCCGTGTTTTATGTACAAGAATAAAAACAACCATCCGTGTTTTATGTACAAGAATAATAACAATCATACTCTTTCCTTAAACACGAATGAAAACAATCTTGTTTGATGCGAGATCTGATCTCTCTACTTGACCTCACATCAATTCATGTGAAATACATAACCCGTAGTTTTTACAAGACAGGTAAATAGACACAATATTTCCGCCATTTTAAAATTTAATGATGTAATTAAAGCGACTGCTGCCTGTTTCTCCTGCCGTATTTGCAGAAGCGATGTGTGTCAGATTTACCTCAAATTTGAGGCAATTTCTATTTTTGCATCTTGTGTCAATCCATCTGGCGCCAGCAATCAGGGTTCTTCACAGCTTTCTATCCCTGCGGCGTCTGTCTATTCCTGACACTGACTCAATCTTCTCTTTCCGCGTAATTCAACATAACAAGGACGTTTGTTTATCGTATTTTACAGTAAGCGGTTATATTTCTTACTTTTGTTCAACACATCCGGTTTCTGCTATATTTCCTACTTTTGCCCGGACACATATGGTTTCTGTTATAATTCCTACTTTTTCCCGGCTCATCCGCTTTCGGCTTTATTGTCTATTTGCTCTCCATGATCGACTTCGATTTCTTCCCGGCCTTATGAATGTTATCCCTTTACGCAGAAATCATAAATCAGCCTTTTATGAAGAAATCGTACATCAGCCTTTTGTGACATACAAGATAAGTTACGCTTGTAACATACATCGTTACAAGTTATTGTTAGTTACGATTAACAATTCGATTATTATTTTTATTTTTTTTATCTGCAGACGTCAGTTACGTGAGTGTGCACACGGAAGCTAAAAAAAATCAACTAAAAAAAATAGACATACGATGCAATATGGCGAACCAAATAATAGTGCTGCTATCACCTATAACTCAAATCAAAACAATACCTATTACCACCAAGAAACATCTTATACAGAATCTATTCATTCCCATATCTTACTATCAAAACCTAACCAATCCAAATAAAAACATCAACTTTCATTGCATTGCCTAAAAAGAATGGTGCAGTTGAATGCAGTGATTTTAGAACAATAAGCCTAATGAGCCAGGTAACAAAAATTTTACTAAAAGTTATACAAGGAAGGATTCAGATTAAAATTAATAATGAACTAGATGAGCAGCAATTCGGATTCAGGAAAAACAGTGGGGCAAAAGAAGCCATATTCAGCATGAAAACATTAATCGAAAAGTACACAGAGGTAAACGAACCAATATATGCCTGCTTCATAGACTACACCAAAGCTTTTGATAGAATACACCATAAACAACATACAGACTGCCTATAAAATATAAATATATGACACAGACATACAACTAATATGTAATTTATACTGGGAGCAAACAGCAATAATAAAATATAACAAAGATAACTCTACACCCATTGATATAAAAAGAGTAGTAAGACAGGGATGCATCCATCACCAAGCTTGTTCAATCGATACACTGAGCAAATCTTTAAAATCATCACAGAGATGCCAGGCCTAAACATTAATGGAAAAATAATCAATAACCTAAGATATGCTGATGATACTGTACTAATAGCTGAAAATCCTAAAGATCTACAATTACTTAATGAAATAAACATAATAAATAAAAAATATGGATTAGATATGAATATCAAAAAGACTAAAAATATTATCATAAGGAAAGAAAATTCTCTAGACCTACAATTAAATATCAAAGTTGAAGGAATACATCTGGAGACAGTTCAGAGCTACAACTACCTGGGACATACTATAACCAGTGATGGAAAATGGGAAAACTGAAATAAACAAAAGAATATAAACTGGCAAAAAGTAATTTTAATGCCATGAAAAATATACTAACAACAAAACAAATAACACCAGGGCTAAAACTAAAAAATGGCAAAATGTTACATCTTCTCAATATTCCTGTATGGTGCAGAAGCATGGACATTAGACATGAAAACAGAACAGAAAATTGAAGCCTTTGAAATGTGGATTTATAGAAGAATAGGTAGAATTGGATGGAAAGAAAAGAAAACAAACGATGAAGTTTTAAAACAACTGAAAATAAAAAGAGAACTACTAAATACATTTAAGACAAGACAAATGAAATTTTTGAGGCATGTTAAAGGACACAACGGCCTACTAAAAGTAATATTGGAAGGAAAATACAAGGTAATAGAGGTAGAGGCAGACCAAGACTAACATGGACGAGTAACATCAAAAGATGGACAAATCAGCCTATGACAACCTACACCATCAAAGCAAGAGACAGAGCAGAATGGAGCTCCATGGTGGCCAACCTTCGATGCGGAGACGCTCTCAATGATGATGATGAATAGGAAGCATGGTCATTTACCATCCATCGCCCACCCTGCCCCGTCAAGCCAAGTGACGGATAGGGAAGCAAGTTTTAGTGACCACAATTGTATAGACTTTGAGCACATTAATTTTAGGGTAAGGTGGTCGGTGGGAGCCGCGATAGCTCAGTGGTTATTAAACTGGACTACAAAGGACAAGAGGTAGGTTTCGATCCCAACTGACGGCTTCCGGTTCACCCAGCCTTTAATGGGTACCGGATGTTTTTCTGGGAAAGTAAAGCGGCACGGGCGTAATATCGACCACATTACCCCAAAAATCATGTGCCGAAGGTCTGTAAAATTTATGGTCACTAACACCATATTCCGTATACGCCACTTGGTGTGACGGGGGTACTTTACTTTTTTTTTAATGTGGTCGGTATTACGCCCGTGCCGTTTAATGGTGGCAGGGGGAGGGGGGGATCTGAGCACCTATGGGCATGTTCAGAGTGCAATGGTGATAACCCTCAAATAAGTCAATAACTCAATATTAAAAGAGGAGAAGAGAGAAGAGCAAGAAGCAAACCCAGATATATGAGGAAGTGAAAGAAAAAGGAGAGAAAAGGAAGCACAAAGAAGGGGTGCATCTAAAGCTGTTTGTTACATATGTCTGTCGATGCCTAAAGCTGTTTGTTACATATGTCTGCCGATACCTAAAGCTGTTTGTTACATATGTCTGTCAATGCCGAAAGCTGTTTATTACATTTGTCTGCCGATACCTAAAGTTGTTTGTTACATATGTCTGCCGAAACCTAAAGTTGTTTGTTACATATGTCTGCCGATGCCTAAAGCTGTTTGTTACATATGTCTGCCGATGCCTAAAGCTGTTTGTTACATATGTCTTCCGATGCCTACAGCTGTTTGTTACATATGTCTGCCGATGCCTAAAGCTGTTTCTTACATATGTCTGCCGATGCCTAACGCTGTTTGTTACATTTATCTACCAAATCCTAAAGCTGTTTGTTACATTCATCTGCCAAATCCTAAAGCTATTTGTTACATTTATCTGCCAAATCCTAAAGCTGTTTGTTACATTTGTCTGCCAAATCCTAAAGCTGTTTGTTACATTTATCTGCCAAATCCTAAAGCTGTTTGTTACATTTGTCTACCGATGGCTAATACACACGTCTGTATTTGCAATCCCAGCATCATATATTGTTACTTCAGAGCACACATGACTACACCACAGCTGTGTACTTTCATCACAAAGTGACATTTTAGTTCTAATTTTGTACACGTTTTAGTACTTATGGATTAAGATGTCATGAGCCTAGTAAATTCCACTTACTCTTAAACAGATAGTTTATGGAAGTGGTTTCAGTTTGTGACCTTATACATAAAACAATCATCATCATCAAGTACCATAAAAATAAACAGGACAAATCTGAAACAAGTGCAACGCGTCAAATACTTGGGCACAATAATAACATCAGATGGAAGATGCAACACAGAAATAAAAAGCAGAATAGCTCAGGTCAAAATAGCATTTCAGAAAATGAAAAATATCTTATGCAACAAATCTATGTCAATAGAAATGAGAAAGAGAGTTCATCGGTGCTATATAGAACCAATTCTGACCTATAGAAGCGAATCATGGGCAGTAAACAAACAAATGAAAAGACGATTAGAGACCGCAGAGATGGGATTTCTCAGAAGAATGTTGAAAGTTCCCTGGACAGCTAAAAAGACCATTGAGGAATTTCTCAAAGACGCCAAAACAAAAAAGGGAACTCTTAAAAAACATCAGAAAGAAACAATTAACATTTTTCGGCCACATCGTGAAAAGAGGCAAGTTAGAATACTTGGTTATAACTGGCAAAATAAAAGGAAAGAGATATCGCGGACGACAAAGAGAGAAAATACTGGATAGCTTGGTGTCATGGCACGGAAAACAGTCAACAACAGAACTGTTACGGTGCACTGTGGATAGAAGATTGTGGAATGACATGATCGCCTACGCCAACCGGTATGGCACATGATGATAATGATACATAACACGTAAATTACCTGTAGCTAAAGTAATAACAGTGTATGGCTGATATTTTAGTTGCTAACACTCGTAACAAAAAAATCAAAGATTTGAAAATTTGAGAGTTTCAATATTCAATTTTTAACAACGAAAGTCTTAACTTTTTCAGATACAGCAGGTTAAGTATGTCTATTTTATCTTCGGAATGAAGTTTCGTACATGACATTGCAGCCCCGGGGTCACTCCCGGAGGTTCATGTTAGTCAGGAGGGATTAATAATTTCATAAATTCACATTGCAGGGAGATCTTACAGTCTGTTGTTTGATGTGCGACGGGGATAGTCCGATGACTAACTGTGTTTCATATGTTCGGATTTGGAGTCAGGATGCTGTCCTAGCATCATCAAGCGCTGTACATAAAAAAAAAAAAAAACGATCATCATTTTCAGGAGGACGTAAACTTCCGGTCAATATGGTGGATAGGCGGCAGGAATCATTAAAGAGTATGTCTGAAAAGTGTTCATTGTTGCAGTTCCCTCATATTCCAAGTCCGGCTTGTTGCAGGAGCTACTGAGTTAAGTGCTCTGTGCACACTGTATGCTGTGCGTTGTATCTGTTTTGATCATGTTTCGGTATTCCGATTGTTTACGATGAATGATGATATCGTATGATGGAGAACAGATGTCTGTGTTCACTTTCTGTGCGGTTTCTCCTTATATCTTTTTGCGTGTGCTGAGACTGCTGTGATGGGGACTACAGCTACCTGTCTTTGTTTGGAAGATGAAATAGTAATTCGAATGATTCCACTAGTACGGGCAGTTGAGCATTTATGGATTTTAATTCTTTTGCAGTGATACCGGTGTCTACCATAACCATCATTTTATCTTCATAAAAAGACATAAATGAGCAATTGAACTGAAGCATCAATGACAAACAACAGTGTACACACATATATTTGTAACCCTCACCACATACATTCTTATATTAGTGTACACATTTGTGTTCGTCTTCTACATTCGTATATTATTGTACACATTTGTGTTCGTCTTCTACATTCTTATATTATTGTACACATTTGTGTTCGTCTTCTACATTCTTATATTAGTGTACACATTTGTGTTCGTCTTCTACATTCTTATATTAGTGTACACATTTGTGTTCGTCTTCTACATTCTTATATTATTGTACACATTTGCGTTCGTCTCCTACATTCTTATATTATTGTACACATTTATGTTCATCTCCTACATTCTTATATTAGTGTACACATTTGTGTTCGTCTCTTACATTCTTATATTATTGTACACATTTGTGTTCATCTTCTACATTCTTATATTATTGTACACATTTGTGTTCGTCTCCTACATTCTTATATTATTGTACACATTTGTGTTCGTCTCGTACATTCTTATATTATTGTACACATTTGTGTTCGTCTCGTACATTCTTATATTATTGTACACATTTGTTTTCATCTGGTACATTCTTATATTATTGTACACATTTGTGTTCATCTCTTACATTCTTATATTATTGTACACATTTGTGTTCGTCTCCTACATTCTTATATTATTGTACACATTTTTGTTCATCTCGTACATTCTTATATTAGTGTACACATTTGTGTTCGTCTTCTACATTCTTATATTATTGTACACATTTGTGTTCATTTTCTACATTCTTATATTATTGTACACATTTGTGTTCATCTCCTACATTCTTATATTATTGTACACATTTGTGTTCACCTCGTACATTCTTATATTAGTGTACACATTTGTGTTCATCTCGTACATTCTTATATTATTGTACACATTTGTGTTCGTCTTCTACATTCTTATATTAGTGTACACATTTGTGTTCGTCTTCTACATTCTTATATTAGTGTACACATTTGTGTTCGTCTTCTACATTCTTATATTAGTGTACACATTTGTGTTCGTCTCCTACATTCTTATATTATTGTACACATTTATGTTCATCTCCTACATTCTTATATTAGTGTACACATTTGTGTTCGTCTCTTACATTCTTATATTATTGTACACATTTGTGTTCATCTTCTACATTCTTATATTATTGTACACATTTGTGTTCGTCTCCTACATTCTTATATTATTGTACACATTTGTGTTCGTCTCGTACATTCTTATATTATTGTACACATTTGTTTTCATCTGGTACATTCTTATATTATTGTACACATTTGTGTTCATCTCTTACATTCTTATATTATTGTACACATTTGTGTTCGTCTCCTACATTCTTATATTATTGTACACATTTGTGTTCATCTCGTACATTCTTATATTAGTGTACACATTTGTGTTCGTCTTCTACATTCTTATATTATTGTACACATTTTTGTTCATTTTCTACGTTCGTATATTATTGTACACATTTGTGTTCATCTCCTACATTCTTATATTATTGTACACATTTGTGTTCATCTCCTACATTCTTATATTAGTGTACACATTTGTGTTCATCTCCTACATTCTTATATTAGTGTACACATTTGTGTTCATCTCCTACATTCTTATATCAGTGTACACATTTGTGTTCGTCTCTTACATTCTTATATTATTGTACACATTTGTGTTCATCTTCTACATTCTTATATTATTGTACACATTTGTGTTCTTCTCGTACATTCTTATATTATTGTACACATTTGTTTTCATCTGGTACATTCTTATATTATTGTACACATTTGTGTTCATCTCTTACATTCTTATATTATTGTACACATTTGTGTTCGTCTCCTACATTCTTATATTATTGTACACATTTTTGTTCATCTCGTACATTCTTATATTAGTGTACACATTTGTGTTCGTCTTCTACATTCTTCTATTAGTGTACACATTTGTGTTCATCTCGTACATTCTTATATTAGTGTACACATTTGTGTTCATCTCCTACATTCTTATATTATTGTACACATTTGTGTTCATTTTCTACATTCTTATATTATTGTACACATTTGTGTTGATCTCCTACATTCTTATATTATTGTACACATTTGTGTTCACCTCGTACATTCTTATATTAGTGTACACATTTGTGTTCATCTCGTACATTCTTATATTATTGTACACATTTGTGTTCATTTTCTACATTCTTATATTATTGTACTCATTTGTGTTCATCTCCTACATTCTTATATTATTGTACACATTTGTGTTCATCTCCTACATTCTTATATTATTGTACACATTTGTGTTCATCTCCTACATTCTTATATTAGTGTACACATTTGTGTTCATCTCCTACATTCTTATATTAGTGTACACATTTGTGTTCGTCTCCTACATTCTTATATTATTGTACACATTTATGTTCATTTCCTACATTCTTATATTAGTGTACACATTTGTGTTCGTCTCTTACATTCTTATATTATTGTACACATTTGTGTTCATCTTCTACATTCTTATATTATTGTACACATTTGTGTTCGTCTCCTACATTCTTATATTATTGTACACATTTGTGTTCGTCTCGTACATTCTTATATTATTGTACACATTTGTTTTCATCTGGTACATTCTTATATTATTGTACACATTTGTGTTCATCTCTTACATTCTTATATTATTGTACACATTTGTGTTCGTCTCCTACATTCTTATATTATTGTACACATTTGTGTTCATCTCGTACATTCTTATATTAGTGTACACATTTGTGTTCGTCTTCTACATTCTTATATTATTGTACACATTTTTGTTCATTTTCTACGTTCGTATATTATTGTACACATTTGTGTTCATCTCCTACATTCTTATATTATTGTACACATTTGTGTTCATCTCCTACATTCTTATATTAGTGTACACATTTGTGTTCATCTCCTACATTCTTATATTAGTGTACACATTTGTGTTCATCTCCTACATTCTTATATTAGTGTACACATTTGTGTTCGTCTCTTACATTCTTATATTATTGTACACATTTGTGTTCATCTTCTACATTCTTATATTATTGTACACATTTGTGTTCGTCTCCTACATTCTTATATTATTGTACACATTTGTGTTCTTCTCGTACATTCTTATATTATTGTACACATTTGTTTTCATCTGGTACATTCTTATATTATTGTACACATTTGTGTTCATCTCTTACATTCTTATATTATTGTACACATTTGTGTTCGTCTCCTACATTCTTATATTATTGTACACATTTTTGTTCATCTCGTACATTCTTATATTAGTGTACACATTTGTGTTCGTCTTCTACATTCTTATATTAGTGTACACATTTGTGTTCATCTCGTACATTCTTATATTAGTGTACACATTTGTGTTCATCTCCTACATTCTTATATTATTGTACACATTTGTGTTCATTTTCTACATTCTTATATTATTGTACACATTTGTGTTGATCTCCTACATTCTTATATTATTGTACACATTTGTGTTCACCTCGTACATTCTTATATTAGTGTACACATTTGTGTTCATCTCGTACATTCTTATATTATTGTACACATTTGTGTTCATTTTCTACATTCTTATATTATTGTACACATTTGTGTTCATCTCCTACATTCTTATATTATTGTACACATTTGTGTTCATCTCCTACATTCTTATATTATTGTACACATTTGTGTTCATCTCCTACATTCTTATATTAGTGTACACATTTGTGTTCATCTCCTACATGCTTATATTAGTGTACACATTTGTGTTCATCTCCTACATTCTTATATTATTGTACACATTTGTGTTCATCTCCTACATTCTTATATTAGTGTACACATTTGTGTTCATCTCCTACATTCTGTCATCAGGTGTTCTGGTTGAAGGACAACGTGGAGATCAATGTAGAGGTGGACGTCAACTACATCATCACTAGTGAGGGCCACCTCATCATTAACCAAGCTAGAACCGCGGACACCGGCAACTACACCTGCGGCGCTAGCAACATCGCTCAGCGACGAACAAGCACCTCAGCGATGCTAACAGTGTTTGGTGAGTACTAGTTATTGAGTTATTTACGGGTCATCATCATTACACTCCGAACATGTCCATAGGTGCTCAGATCCCCTCCTCAGCAATTCCCGCAGTGTCCAGCAACTGACGACTCCAGTTCTATGTTGGTTGATAAGTCTTCTAACGCGGCCACTAATTTTCTCATTTCTGGCTGTGCCCAACTTAACTCCCATTTCCATCATCCGAAGAAGTGACGTGGATCTGTGTTTGTCGAAGTCCTGTGCTCTTCCCACATCTCGGAGTGCATTGATGATGTCCGCCCGATCCATTGGTTGCCCGTCCTCAACGACAGCGCATCTAGCCAACCTGTCCGCTCTTTCACTTCCCCGTACTCCCGCATGTCCAGAGACAAAGACAAAGGTGACCTTACGTATTTTGGATTTCTGCAACGACTCTACCCATTGCATGCGTACAGAGCCCGCCTCCACTTTTTTTTTATCATGCTCATCGACTCACTCAGTATACATGCGTGGGTGTAGTCTTGTGACTCTAACCATTTGAATGCCTTGGTCACTGCCACCGCCTCCATTGTCATGTTACTCGTGGTCATGACGTATGCACCACTGTCTTCCTTGGCTATTCTGCCTGCCGAACTTGCTGTAAATGCCCATGCTCTTCTTTGGTGTCGTCTTACAGATCCGTCTGTACAGATGACTGCATCTTTCGGTGTTATCGCAGATGAGACCGTTGACCTCAGCATTAACCACGACCGGGTTCTGTTCCCCTTTTCCTGTCGAGTGTGACAATACACGAGAAAGTCCCCTTGAATGACGTAGGCACCGGTATCCACTCCTCACCAACGCTGATATTGGTAAGCTCACAGACGTGTTTGATGACATCTTCTGCTCGGCCCACCCATGATTTGCCTCTTTTCAGCCTGGCACCTTTAAAGTACTAGTGTTACTTTAAAGTACTTTAAAGAAATCTTATTTGGGCAATCTATATAGTTCATATCTTTTCACATGGCTTGATATTTTCCCACTTCATGTGGTAAGTCGCGTGGCTTGTTTCTCCTCAGATGTCTTGAGATATTCTCACTTCATGCTGTAAGTCGTGTGTCTTGCCTCTTCTCAGATGTCTTGGGATTTTTCTATTTGATGTGGTAACTCGTCTGACCTTCTCTACTCATGCTGTAAGTCGTGTGACCTTCTCTACTCATGCTGTAACTCGTGTGACCTTCTCTTCTCATGCTGTAAGTCGTGTGTCTTGCCTCTTCTCAGATGTCTTGGGATTTTTCTATTTGATGTGGTAACTTGCGTGACCTTCTCTTCTCATGCTGCAACTCGTGTGACCTTCTCTTCTCATGATGTAACTCGTGTGACCTTCTCTACTCATGCTGTAACTCGTGTGACCTTCTCCTCTCATGTTGTAAGTCGTGTGACCTTCTCTACTCATGCTGTAAGTTGCGTGACCTTCTCTTCTCGTGCTGTAAGTCGTGTGACCTTCTCTACTCATGCTGTAAGTCGTGTGACCTTCTCTACTCATGCTGTAACTCATGTGACCTTCTCTTCACATGCTGTAAGTCGTGTGACCTTCTCTACTCATGCTGTAAGTCGTGTGACCTTCTCTACTCATGCTGTAAGACGTTTGGCTTGTCTCTCCTCATACGTCTTGAAATGCTCCCACTTCATGTGGTAAGTGCTTCTATTCCGCGTATGCATCTAATAATAAAGATCATCATCTTTCCAAATATAGAATTATAATTATCTTGTCGTGCTTTTAACTAAAAAAAAATATAAAAAGATAATCTCGGTGAAGACTACTCCTCATCAGTCTGATATCTGAGTCTACTCCTCGTCAGTCTGATATCTGAGTCTACTCCTCGTCAGTCTGATATCTGAGCCTACTTCTCGTTATTCTGATATCTGAGTCTACTCGTCAGTCTGATATTTGAGTCTACTCCTCATCAGTCTGATATCTGAGTCTACTCCTCATCAGTCTGATATCTGAGCCTACTCCTCGTCAGTCTGATATCTGAGTCTACTCCGCGTCAATCTGATATCTGAGTCTACCTCTCGTCAGTCTGATATCTGAGTCTACTCCTCATCAGTCTGATATCTGCGCCTACTCCTCGTCAGTCTGATGTCTGAGTCTACCTCCCGTCAGTCTGATATCTGAGTCTACTCTTCATCAGTCTGATATCTGCGCCTACTCCTCGTCAGTCTGATGTCTGAGTCTACCCCTCATCAGTCTGATATCTGAGTCTACTCTTCATCAGTCTGATATCTGCGCCTACTCCTCGTCAGTCTGATAGCTGAGCCTACTCCTCGTCAGTCTGATATCTGCGCCTACTCCTCGTCAGTCTGATATCTGAGTCTACTCCTCATCAGTCTGATATCTGAGCCTACTCCTCATCAGTCTGATATCTGAGCCTACTCCTCGTCAGTCTGATATCTGAGTCTACCTCTCATCAGTCTGATATCTGAGTCTACTCCTCATCAGTCTGATATCTGCGCCTACTCCTCGTCAGTCTGATATCTGAGTCTACTCCTCGTCAGTCTGATATCTGAGTCTACCTCTCATCAGTCAGATATCTGAGTCTACCTCTCGTCAGTCTGATATCTGAGCCTACTCCTCGTCAGTCTGATATCTGAGTCTACCTCTCATCAGTCTGATATCTGAGTCTACTCCTCATCAGTCTGATATCTGCGCCTACTCCTCGTCAGTCTGATATCTGAGTCTACCTCTCATCAGTCTGATATCTGAGTCTACTCCTCATCAGTCTGATATCTGAGCCTACTCCTCATCAGTCTGATATCTGAGTCTACTCCTGTTAATCTCTTCAACCTTTCAATATATTTCTTTTGAAAACAATCTATTCTTGACAACAACCCTGACTTCTTCAGAAGTTAATCCTTTTTCCCCTCCTCAATTCTAGCTCTATATTGAGCTCTTGATCTCTTCGGTAATTGTTTTATCTGCCTTTAACGTTTCTGCCTTATATTCACTTTTTATTGTTACTTGTTGCATATGAATTCTTGGTTGTTTTCAGCTGCATTGCTTAATTCTGATTGTGGTGTCATTATTAGTTATTACTTCACAAACAACCCCGTTCCCAAACAACTCCGTTTTTTTTTTTACAAACTAGCAACGTTCGCCTGATTTCATTGCGTCTATTATTATCATCATCATCAAGTACCGGGCCTGCTGGCGTAGGTGATTATGTCTCTCCACAACTTTCGATCACGACAGTTATTTATCATTTCTGTTGTTGACCTTCTGCCAAGCCATTCTCTTAAGCTGTCTGATATCTTTTCTTTTTGTTTCCCCCTATCTCTTATTTCCTAAATTTTTTTCAGTTGTTACAATATATTCCATTGTTCCCTTCTCGTTGCATAGCTAAAAAAAAATGATGATTGTTTCTTCCTGTTATTGGAAATTAGCTCTCTTTTTGCTTTGACCTCTTTCAGAACGTTTTCATTACTCTTCTTAGCTGTCCATGTTATTCACAACATTCTTCAGTAAAACCACATTTCTACAGAATCCAGTGATTTTCTTGTCTGTTGTCCTATTGTCCATGATACACATGCATATGGTAAGACCTGCACTGCATAACATTTAAAGTCTATTATAAGGGGAGATAAATACGCATATGAAATATAACATATTAAATACTATACGGGGACGCGTGTATAACTACAGAAAACTAAGAAACTAAACATATAATGGTATTGAACAGCTAGACTAACGGAAAGACAAACTACAACGTTTCGACAAAAGCCTTCATCAGGTATAACAAACAACATAAGGTTGCCTGAAGGCTTTTACCGAAACGTTGTAGTTTGTCTTGTGTTTTTGTTAGTTCAGCTGTTCAACACCATCACATAAGGGCAGTAACTGAAAAATTGTTTTATCAACAATTAGTCTCATCTGTTTTTCTTCGATTTCTTTGTTTCTCTCTCTCTCTCTCTCTCTCTCTCTCTCTCTCTCTCTCTCTCTCTCTCTCTCTCTCTGTCTGTCTCTCTGTCTGTCTCTCTATTTTTCTTTTGCCTATTGTTTCTCTCTGTTCTTTCTCTCTCTCTTTATTTTCTTTCTGTCACTCTATTTTCCCTCTCTCTCTATTTTTATTTTGTTTATTGTATCTCTGTTTTCTCTCTCTCTCTCTGTGTTCATTTTTGTCACTCACTCTATTTTCTCTCTCCTTCTTTTTTTTATCTCTCTCTCTCTCTATTTTCTTTTCTCTCTATATATATATTTCTTTACCTTCTCTATTTCGTTCTCTCTAGCTGTGTTCTTTCTTTCCCTCTCTATTTTAGTTTTCTATCTTTATGTCTCCGTTCTATCTCTTTTATTTCACCCTTTCTACTTTGTTTCATTCTCACTCTATTCTTTCTCTCTCCATCTTTTTTCGATCTGTCTCTCTATTTTCTTTCATTCTTTTGCTCTATATCTTTTCTGTCACTCTTTTTTTCTTTCTCCTCTTTTTTTTCGTTGTCTTGTCGTCTCTGTTTTCTTTCCGTTTCTTCTCTTTTTTTCTTTCTCTGTCTCTCTCTATTTTATTTCACTCTCAGTCTTCTTTCTCTCCATCTCTCTCTATTCTCTTTTTTGCCTCCCTCTCTAGTTTCTATTTTTGTCTCCCTCTCTAATTTTTATTCTTCTTTCTCTTTTCTTTCTATATCTCTCTTTATTCTCTTTATTCTATCTATCTATCTATCTATCTATCTATCTATCTATCTATCTATCTATCTATCTATCTATCTATCTATCTATCTATCTATCTATCTATCTATCTATCTATCTATCTATCTATCTATCTATCTATCTATCTATCTATCTATCTATCTATCTATCTATCTATCTATCTGTCTGTCTGTCTGTCTGTCTGTCTGTCTGTCTGTCTGTCTGTCTGTCTGTCTGTCTGTCTGTCTGTCTGTCTGTCTGTCTGTCTGTCTGTCTGTCTGTCTGTCTGTCTGTCTGTCTGTCTGTCTGTCTGTCTGTCTGTCTGTCTGTCTGTCTGTCTGTCTGTCTGTCTGTCTGTCTGTCTGTCTGTCTGTCTGTCTGTCTGTCTGTCTGTCTATCTATCTATCTATCTATTATCTCTATATCTCTATCTATTCTCTTTTGCCTCCGTCTCTAATTTCTATTTTTGTCTCACTCTCTATTTTTTATTCTTCTCTCTATTTTCTTTCTATATCTCTCTCTCTTTATTTTTTTTCTCTCTATATCTATCTATTCTCTCTCTATCTATCTCTCTCTCTGTCTTTTTTTCTATCGCCCTTTAAAAAAAAAAAAAGAAACTTTCATTTCTCCTTCTCACTCCGTTATTTCTAAATAAATACAAACAGGTAACATATAATTACACCTGTCATTACGAAATAATCAGAAATTGATAAACAGTCTGAGTTACTTCCTTCTATCCCCAAACATTTTAGCAATTTTTTTTTAACCAGTTAAAACTCACGGCTCAGGAATTTGTGTGCACGTTAATGTCTGCCAGTTAACACCCCAGCCGTCTCCCTGACAGTGTTTGCAGTAATTGTCTGTTGTGTCACGTCGTGAAGCAGCACGTCAGAGTTAGCGTCACGGGAAATAATTTAATTGATTCTGACAATATTTAAATTGGTCTAGCAATGCACTACAAGGTTGATATTTGAACATAGAAATAAAAGAAAGTGGCATTCGACTTCATTCGAGGATTAGTTGTACTTTTCTCATGGAATAGGTTTAATTGCAGTCCCGAATTTCCCATCTCCGCTCCACCTCATGCAACAGCATCCGCCAAAACACGTCGGTGTTGTTGAAGGTCGACCTCTGTGCTTACCCTAATCGGTTCAGGCAACGAGTGAAATATTAAACAAGCATGATCACCATTTATGACGTCATAGACTCCATTTTAAATCAAGGCTGAAAGACAACGGAGGTGAATAGAAGAAAGAGAATTCAATTGCAGCTTATTTTGCTCCAATTTCGTGATTCACGTCTATGATCATGTACAAATATTGATACTGGAATTATTTTCCTCGCATGGGCTATTCCATTTTCTTTCTTTATTTCTTTTCCACATCAGTTATATTTTAAAATATCATCGCCATCATTGTAATTTTACTTTCATTTTGGTGTACTCACACGTACCCCGTGCGCACTAACGTTCATTTTCTTACTGGCCACAGCGCAGTATACAGGGAGGACATTTTATTTGTATTTATCATTCTAGTTCGATATTATATTTTTTTAAAATTATTTATTATTTTTTTCTTTTAAATACATATCTGTGTGTGCGTTGTATGTTTGTTCCTGTTGAAGGCCTATTGAGCCGAAACGTTGTTGTAATTTTTGTCGTCCACTTATTACGTAAAGCTTTAACAATACCGTTTTTCTATATTTGTGTGTCCATTTCATCTTACAATTTGCTTTCCTGCAGCATCGACTTTTTATGCATTTCTTTGCTTTGACTCCATCACGAGGTATGGCTGAATTTCAGTGTGCCTGTTCTGGGTTTATGAATTGAGTCAATGCCTGTTATCTTGACCTCTTTTAACGGTGTTCCCCTAGTGTCGTTCGATGCCGACCTTTAATAATCCTTACTTTTCTTTCTAATTTCAGAGAACTGCTTTGAGATTTTCTTGTTACTACTTCTCATCACATAGCTGACATATGCCCCCCTTCCTTACTTATAAATTAAACTTTTAGTTGCATGGCCATTTCTATTATTTTTACGATAGTCTTAAATTAATTCTCCTTCTTCTTTTATCTTCGTCGTCTTCTGCTTCTTCCTCTGCTTCGTCTTCTTCTTCTTGTTCTTTTCTTCATCGTCTGCTTCTTCTTCGTCTTCTTCTATTTTCTTTTTTCTTCATGTTCTTCTTCGTCTCTTCGTCTTCTTCTACTTTTCCTTCCTCTTCTTCTTCTTGGTTCCTCTTCTACTTCTTCCTCTTCTTTCTTTTCTCCTACTTCATCATCTTCTGCTTCTTCATGTACCTTTAGACGTCAATATTAATAAGTTGGAAGAAAGCGTTCGTCAGCTCAAGGCTAGTGACATCTCCATACAGCTTGTGCTGGTATGGTACCGGTGATGGCCACAAGAACCTCTCAGCTCATCGTCTGTTGGGCATTAATTGTAGCAGATGTTCAGCAGTCACTTTCTCTCTGCCACAATCACATTCATCAGAGACTCCTATCCTTAATTAAGATATTGAAAAGGTGGTACTTATTACTTCTAAAAATTGTTCTTTTTTTTTTTATTTAGTTCAACCCGTAGGTGACATTTTTCTGACATTACTTATCTTCTGTATTCCATTTGTGTTCAAGTATTTGTTCGTGATAAACGGATTCATTCAAATGTAAACAATGAATTTTCCGTACACATTTTTTTTTCGAATGCATCTAGTTTATTATCTTTCTTTCATTCTTTTCTCTTCTCATATACGTGAGTAAGGGGCGATAATTATAAATCTATTTTTAAAATATATATCTTTACAAATACTTTTACACCCACTCTAGACGGATTGTATGTCTTGTTTATTTAGATTTATGGGTTCACGGGAAAGGTCATGTGATGACATATCTCTGTGTAGACCGCCTGGTATCCTGAAGATAGTGTCCGGTGCACCGCAGGTCTAGTGATACAAAACGATGGGGTCTTATCTGGAACAGTGGCGGCAACGACAGAAATGATTATTTCGTGGTGGGTTTTGTACTTAGTGCAGACGTACTTGTAGTCCAGGCTTTTATGTTGTTAGACTAGAAGGAAGTGTGAGATGGGAAGATGTCAAGTGGTGATGAAATAATGGGTGAAATAATGGGTGAAATAATGGGTGAAATAATTGGACAGAGAGGGAGAGAGTGCAAGAGACGGGACTGATAAAAAAAAGATGACAAAGGAATAGAAAGAAACGCTGAACAAACGAGAGAAGCGAATATTCAAATTGAAGAACAGAAAAATGACATGCAGTCATCATCATTTGCAATACCGGTTGGCGTAGGCGATGATGTTCTTCTACAAACTTCTGTCTACAGTGCATCGTATGAGTTCTGTTGGTGGCTGATTTCCATGCCATGACACCAAGCTATCCAGTATTTTCTCTCTTCGTCGTCCGCGATCTCTCTTTCCTTTTATTTTGCCAGTTGTAACCAAGTATTCCAACTTTCCTCTTCTCATAATATGCCCAAAAATGTTGATTGTTTCTTTCTGATGTTTTTTTAAGAGTTCCTCCTCTTTGAGAATTTTTTCATTGGTCTTTTTAGCAGTCCAGGGAACTTCTAACATTCTTCTGAGAAATCCCATCTCCATAGCCTCTAATCGTCTTTTCATTTGTTTGTCTACTGTCCATTATTCGCTTCCATAGGTCAGAATTGGCTCTATATAGCACCGATGAACTCTCTTTCTCACTTCTATTGACATCGATTTGTTGCATAAGATATTTTTCATTTTCTGAAATGCTATTTTGGCCTGAGCTATTCTGCTTTTTATTTCTGTGGTGCATCTCCCATCTGATGTTATTATTGTGCCCAATCATTTGACACGTTGCACTTGTTTCAGATTTGTCCTGTTTATTTGTGACCATTGTACATGGAACATGAGTAGAATATAAGAAGGAAAAAGAAAATGAATACAAATGAAATGAATGAGCGAAGAGAAGAACAATGAATGGAGTGGGGAAAAAAAGAAACGATAGAACGAAAGAACAAAAGAAGTGAATTAGTAAGGATAAACTAGGAGAATTAATAAAGTAGGAACTTCAAAGGATATAACGGAAGTAAAGACCACATTCCAAAATTGGGGAAACATTAATCAGTGAATGAGAGAAAGAAATTTTAAAAAAGAAGAAGAAATGAGCGAAGCCAAGAATACAAGAGCGGAATGAGGATCAAGATGAAACAAGAAAATATAATTATAATAATTTTTAGAAAATTGCAAGAAAGAAATGAGAAAATTAAAAAGATCTACAGAAGAATGAATTGATAACAGGAAAATAATGTTAAAAACAAAGTGATCTAAGTAGAGAAGGGAAGATATTTATGAGAGAAGATGAACTAAGAAATAGACAGCAAGTAGTAGCGAACTGAACCATAGAAGTGAAGATATTTATGAGAGAAGATGAGCTAAGGAAGAAACAGCAAGTAGTAGCGAACTGAACCGTAGAAGTGAAGATGTTTATGAGAGAAGTTGAGCTAAGGAAGAGACAGCAAGTAGTAGCGAACTGAACCATAGAAGTGAAAGAGGGAAGACACATGTGAATGAGGTATAATATTAAGAGTAAAAAATTGATAGAAGCAGAGGAAAAAGTTTTAGTAACCAAAATATTGTCATAGGACAGCAAAATGTTAATTTGACAGTAAGTACTGCGTCCATCGGACAGCAAAATGTTAATTTGATAGTAAGTACTGCGTCCATCGGACAGCAAAATGTTAATTTGACAGTAAGTACTGCGTCCATCGGACAGCAAAATGCTGACTTGAAAGTAAGTACTACGTCCATAGAACAGCAAAATGTTAATTTGACAGTAAGTACTGCGTCCATCGGACAGCAAAATGCTGACTTGAAAGTAAGTACTACGTCCATAGAACAGCAAAATGTTAATTTGACAGTAAGTACTGCGTCCATAGGACAGTGAAATGTTAACTTGGCTATAAGTACAGCTTCCATAGGACAGTAAAATGTTAACTTAACAATACTATATCTTAGCATTTGTAGATGAAGGGGTCAGTGTTATTTATGTTGCCAGTTTAACCAACCAGTTATCGTCGTTATGTTTGATGTTTATGAGGAGGAGAGTAGCGACGAGGAAGAGAGGGAGAAAGATAAAGGTAAAGGTAAAGTACGAGACTTACCAAACCGGCGTCTTAGCACTCGAGTTTACACCCATATGTGCTCGGCCTCCTATCCAGAAATGTTCAGATATTTCTGTATAGTGTAGCCTCAGTGTAGCCTCAAGCATCGAAACTCAGATGCGAAGCGACATTCCTCACCTTCCCAGGGTTATACCCTGGTACCCATTTCTGCCAACGGCTGGGTCGACCGTGGGGGTATTTTATTATTTTTTTTCCAACCACGAGTACAATTCACACTGCTCCCAGCGGGAATCGAACACGGGTTGTCCGAACGTCGGTAGTCCAGTCGGGTGGTTTTCCCAACTAGGCTACCGAGGTCCCCAGGGAGAAAGATAATATTAGATAGAGATAGATGGAGAGAGAGAGGGATAGAGGGAGGAGGAGAGAGGGGAGATAAAGAGAGAGGGATAATTAGAAAAATTGATGAAAGACGGGACCGAGTGAAGGATTGTTTTTTTTGCGTTCGCCAGCTTTCACATCTGGCGAAGTTCCTAGAGACTAGGAACTGAATTTTGCGTGTTAATTTTTTTCCCTGGCAGCCGTGTGCCGGAGGCAGGGGTCCCTCGCCGTACAGGCAGATAACTCCGACTTCCGGGACTCATATTTGTTTCTGTCTGGTGAGTAATTAACGTTTCAAGCCGGGCCTCGCTGCTGAGACCAAGAGGTGGTTGCCGCAGAGAGAAATTATAAATAAAAATCCCAACTGGTCCAGCCGGGATTTGAACTCACATCCTCTCTGTCTGGAGACCGACGTCTTGCCACGAGACCAACCAGTCCCCCGAGTGAAGGACTTGACATAAGAGTGGAAGAAGAAATAATCGATTTTGATATGAAAGAAGTGGAAAGATGGATTATGAGGAGATATAAAAGAAGCAATGATGAAAATAAAGGATATTGTCAATGAAATTTAAAAAAAATGCAAGATAAAGGCATCCCTGTAGTATGTCTCTGAATAATGGGGTGGTGGGGCTTCTACTTATCTTTGAGCAATCTTGTAAGGGAAAAGAAGAGGCAAGTCCTCCCAAACAGGTACCCAATTTTGGGGCCTCGTTGACTGAAGGATGTGATTCAAACCTTAGTGTTCCGTCTCGAAAATATGTGAACTCAATACAACTTTAAAATATAACACTCATATCATCACCATCATCAACATCATAATCATCGTTATCATCATCATCGTTATCATCATCATCGTTATCTTCATCGTTATCATCATCGTTACCATCATCATCGTTATCTTCATCGTTATCATCGTTATCATCATCATCGTACCATCATCATCGTTATCATCATCATCGTTATCATCATCGTTATCATCATTGTTATCATCATCATCATCGTTATCATCATCGTTATCATCATCATCATCATCAACGTTATCATTATTATCATCGTTATCATCATCATCGTTATCATCATCATCGTTATCATCATCATCGTTATCATCATCGTTATCATTATCATCATCGTTATCATCATCATCGTTATCATCATCGTTATCATCGTGATCATCATCATAATCACCGTCGTCGTCGTTATCAACATCACCCCCAAGTGCCATCCCTGCTGTCGTAGTTAATCATATCTCTCCGTAACTTTCGATCTCGACAACTATTTATCATTTCTGTTGCTGCCCTTCTGCCAAGCCATTCCTTTAAGCTGTCTGCTATCTTTTCTCTTTGCTTCCCTCTATCTCTTCAACCCTCAATTTTCCCAGCTTTCACAATATATTCCAGTTGTTGTTCCCATCTCATTATATAGCAAAACAATGATGTTCCCAACACTCCATAGAATTAAAATAACATAATGCTTTACCTCCTAAAAACCTATGCCTTTAATCCAGTGGCTATTACAGCTAGTGTCTATAACATTGTATATGTGTGTCCCGGTTTTAGTTTTCATAACAGCCAGGTTATGTATACGATTTGTTATCTTTCATAAATAAATTCGTCTATAAAATACCGGGCTACGGTAATTGTAAACTATGGGAATATTGTTTACATATGACACCCAAGACAAGAGGTCAAGTATTCAGAAGTTCAAGGTTATGAGAGCGTAGTTTACTTGAAATGTATTATCTAGAACTGGACGGAAAGCCGAGGGTTCAAGCCTCAGCACTCACTCAAATGGCACTCGGACATTCCTCGCTGGAGATTTATCAGAGAGTTCTTTCACGACGTGAGAATAGCGTCTCGTTGATAACAGTGTTTATTTATCATAAATCGGGGATTTTTTTTCTTTTCTTTGTTACTGAAAATGTTATACGTTTGTTAATGTATAGTTAACTTGCTGAACAGCTGCTGGTTCCGATTTACTGTTTATATGTCTGGCCTCGAAGTTTCTACGTAAAAAAAAAAAGAAGAAAATATTTACAATTTAAAAAAATCGCTGTTTTATTTCTCGTGATTTCTTATCTTAGTACTTTTTATCCGCGTGACTGACGACACTAAATGTTATCTGTTTATTAACAAACGGGTTGAAAAAAAGTCTCTTCAGCTATCAAACTGAGCAGAATCGTGTTTATCTGTTTTTGCATAATCTAGAAACTTATCTGTTTACTCCAAGTACTGTTTTTGGTAGCGCGTGCTCGGGTCTAATTAAACCAGGTCAGGCTGGAGGTGAGATAAGCTGTTGGCTCTACCGGTGACCTCTATAGGATTGGTGGTGTTTCGTGTTTCCTGGAATTTTCTGTAGAATATTACGTAGAATTTTTCAGTTGAGGCGTCGATCTATTGTTTTATGTGTGTGTTGGTTTGTTTGTTGTGTGTTGGTTTGTTTGTTGTGTGTTTGTGTGTGTGTTTGTTTGTTGTGTATATCGCCTCTTCTTTTTAATGTTCACCCGTTAAGTAGATACTTTGTGTCTCTAATGTTTAGTTTAGTTTAGTCTTGTCTTGTCGTCTGGTTTAGTTTAGTCTTATCTTGTCGTCTGGTTTAGTTTAGTTTTATCTTGTCGTCTAGTTTAGTTTAGTTTTGTCTAGTCTAGTCTAGTCTAATTTAGTTTAGCCCAGTCTAGTTTAGTTTAGTTTCTAGTCTCGTCTGGCCTGGTCTGGTCTGGTTCGGTTTGGTTTGATCTGATTTGATTTAGTTTAGTTTAGTTTAGTTTAGTCGACGGATCATCCTCACAGCACATCGATCATGTCTATAAGTTCTCCTCCCCAGTATGTCCATAAGTTCTCCTCCCCAGTATGTCCATCAGTTCTCCTCCCAGTATGTCCATAAGTTCTCCTCCCCAGTATGTCCATCAGTTTTCCTCCCCAGTATGTCCATCAGTTCTCCTCCCCAGTATGTCCATAAGTTCTCCTCCCCAGTATGTCCATCAGTTCTCCTCCCCAGTATGTCCATCAGTTCTCCTCCCCAGTATGTCCATAAGTTCTCCTCCCCAGTATGTCCATAAGTTCTCCTCCCCAGTATGTCCATAAGTTCTCCTCCCCAGTATGTCCATCAGTTCTCCTCCCCAGTATGTCCATCAGTTCTCCTCCCCAGTATGTCCATAAGTTCTCCTCCCCAGTATGTCCATAAGTTCTCCTCCCCAGTATGTCCATCAGTTCTCCTCCCCAGTATGTCCATAAGTTCTCCTCCCCAGTATGTCCATCAGTTTCCTCCCCAGTATGTCCATAAGTTCTCCTCCCCAGTATGTCCAACAGTTTTCCTCCCCAGTATGTCCATCAGTTCTCCTCCCCAGTATGTCCATAAGTTCTCCTCCCCAGTATGTCCATAAGTTCTCCTCCCCAGTATGTCCATCAGTTCTCCTCCCCAGTATGTCCATCAGTTCTCCTCCCCAGTATGTCCATAAGTTCTCCTCCCCAGTATGTCCATCAGTTCTCCTCCCCAGTATGTCCATCAGTTCTCCTCCCCAGTATGTCCATCAGTTCTCCTCCCCAGTATGTTCATAAGTTCTCCTCCCCAGTATGTCCATCAGTTCTCCTCCCCAGTATGTCCATCAGTTCTCCTCCCCAGTATGTCCATCAGTTCTCCTCCCCAGTATGTTCATAAGTTCTCCTCCCCAGTATGTCCATCAGTTTTCCTCCCCAGTATGTCCATCAGTTCTCCTCCCCAGTATGTCCATCAGTTCTCCTCCCCAGTATGTCCATCAGTTCTCCTCCCCAGTATGTCCATCAGTTCTCCTCCCCAGTATGTCCATCAGTTTTCCTCCCCAGTATGTCCATCAGTTCTCCTCCCCAGTATGTCCATCAGTTCTCCTCCCCAGTATGTCCATCAGTTCTCCTCCCCAGTATGTCCATAAGTTCTCCTCCCCAGTATGTCCATCAGTTTTCCTCCCCAGTATGTCCATCAGTTTTCCTCCCCAGTATGTCCATCAGTTCTCCTCCCCAGTATGTCCATCAGTTTTCCTCCCCAGTATGTCCATCAGTTCTCCTCCCAGTATGTCCATCAGTTTTCCTCCCCAGTATGTCCATCAGTTCTCCTCCCCAGTATGTCCATCAGTTTTCCTCCCCAGTATGTCCATCAGTTTTCCTCCCCAGTATGTCCATCAGTTCTCCTCCCCAGTATGTCCATCAATTCTCCTCCCCAGTATGTCCATCAGTTCTCCTCCCCAGTATGTCCATCAGTTTTCCTCCCCAGTATGTCCATCAGTTTTCCTCCCCAGTATGTCCATCAGTTTTCCTCCCCAGTATGTCCATCAGTTCTCCTCCCCAGTATGTCCATCAGTTCTCCTCCCCAGTATGTCCATCAGTTCTCCTCCCCAGTATGTCCATCAGTTTTCCTCCCCAGTATGTCCATCAGTTTTCCTCCCCAGTATGTCCATCAGTTTTCCTCCCCAGTATGTCCATCAGTTCTCCTCCCCAGTATGTCCATCAGTTTCCTCCCCAGTATGTTCATAAGTTCTCCTCCCCAGTATGTCCATCAGTTCTCCTCCCCAGTATGTCCATCAGTTCTCCTCCCCAGTATGTCCATCAGTTCTCCTCCCCAGTATGTCCATCAGTTCTCCTCCCCAGTATGTCCATCAGTTCTCCTCCCCAGTATGTCCATCAGTGTGTGGAGAGGACTCCAGTTCTGTGTTGATCTGTTATTCGCCTGTATTTCCCCTAGCGCTCCTTTCTGGCATCCCCAGCTTTGACCTGATGTTTGTGCAGTCTGAACATGGTTGTAGATTCATGATCATTGACTGTATCATCATCCTACCTCCTTGTGGGCGTTCATAATGTCAGGCTGGTCCAAAGCTTGTCCGCCATCTATTGTAGCTGTTCCAGCCAGACTCGTTCAGTGCGTTCGTTTCCTTCCACATCGGAAAGTCCAGGGACGAGGATAAAACAGATCCTAATGAGATCTGAGTTCTTTAATGAAACTAACCACTGTCTTCGTGCCTTTAATTTACTGCACAGCTCGATATCCACGCCGTTCGTCCCGACACATCCGTCTTCGGTACGGGTAGGTTTCTCAATATTCTTTTGACTAGCAGCGGCGTTCTTTGTTTCTTTTTTTTTTATTTCAACTTGTAATGGTTCTTGAACGCACACCGAGCTCTTACGAGAGCTCTTTTCTTGCAGTTATCCTAGAGGGCAAGACATAGGATCTCGCTACCCAGGGACAAGGGGAGTGCAAAGTCATAAAGAAACCACGGATCCTATTTTGTTTAGCTTCACCGCCTGTGGCAGTATTTGAACCCGGAACCTTTCTGTCCAGACGCCGATGTCTTACATCAAGACCACCCAGTTCCACTGTTTTGTTATAATCAACGTATATGATGTGTGTATGAGTGTTTTGTGCAAGTGTGAAAGTTCTATAAAATGACAAATTGCAATTACAATCGGTTCCTAACTAAATGTTTCAAGAAAGCCAAAATCATCGAACAAGTACAAGACACCTTACACTATCTTCTGCATTTTCATTAAGTTGCATGTCTGTTGTATTCACCACAGAACGTTGTATTCACCACAGAACGTTGTATTCACCACAGAACGTTGGATTCACCACAGAACATTGGATTCACCACAGAGCGTTGGATTCACCACAGCCCGTTTGAAAGAATCTTTGTTTCTTGCCAGATCTCCAGCTTCTTCTGTTGTCATATTTAAAGTCTCCTTGATGTCTTGAAACAACATTCTTCTTGGTCTGCCTTTGATGCGTCGCCCAGGAACCATCTTCTACCTTTTTAGCTCCCAGAGGAGCATAGGTCTTCAACAAACATTTTCCAAGTCGTTCTGTTTTTTGTCATTCTTTTAAGATCATTCCATGTCTTCCCCATCGTTTTCATCTCTGCTTCTATCTGTCTTTTCCAAGAATTCCTTGGTCTTCCTCTTTGTCTTTTCCCCTGGGATTCCAAAAAAGGACCTGTTGTGTAATACTCTCAGTTGGCTTCCGTAGTATGTGTCCTATCCAGCGCCATCGTCTTCGCTGTATCTCTTTATCCACTGGTGTTTGACTGGTACATTTCCATAATTCTATGTTAGTGATTTTGTCCTGCCATTTCCATCCTTTTATTCTGCGTAAGCATCCATTAATGAAAGTCTGTATCTTCGTGATTGTCAATTGTGTTGTTCTCCACGTTTCACAGCCATATAATAGGACCGCCTTAACGTTTGAGTTGAAAATTTTTATTTTTGTATTTAACCTAATTTCTTTGGATTTCCATATGTTTCCCAGTGCAATGAAAGCTCCTCTTGCTTTTGATATCCATATTTTGGTATCATTTTCTGTTCCTCCCTCTTTATCTATATTACTGCCCAGATATTGTAAGATTGTACGTCTAGTAGAGGTATTTTTCCTAGTTTTATTTGGTTATTGCCAACTGTATTAATTCTCATAATGTTGGTCTTATCTCTATTAATCTTCAGTCCTAGCTGTTGTGATCTCTCATCAAGTATGCTCATTTTATCCTGCATCTAGGAACCATGCCTTCCATTATTGTTCTTTCCAGCCCGCTGTGTCTTTTGCCGTGGCCATAGTATTTTAGTTTCCTCTGTAGAATAGTGTTTATAAGCCCGTTATGTTTAATGTTTCAATATTTTAGTGTGTCTTCATTGTTCTTTTTCATTATCCAAGGTATCTAAAAGATTTTTCTGAAGAATTTTGTTTCCAATGAATTGATTTTCTGCTTTGCTATTTATGAGATTGTCCATCATTCACAACCATATATTCCTATCTAGAAGATACACGTCCTGAGTAATTTTGATTTAACTGCCTTGCAGGTATTGTGGCACATGTACTTCATGACCTTTAATATTTATGTTATTACTTCTAATCTTCTTTTGAACGTCATCAGTATTACTTGAACTTAGTCTGCTGTTAGTCTCCTCCTCAGTTCGTAAGTCTGGCTTGCCTGGCCTGGAGGCCTCACCGTCACATCTTTGATAAGCCTGAGCTTAAAGGAAAATCCTGGAATATCTCCACTAGAGTGACGTTTTCAGCTTTACAAACAGTGCCGGTTGTGGTTAGAATGACGTCAGCCGTCTTTAGCAGAAAACGTCACGCAAGTGGAAGTATTCCGGGGTTCCCCTTTCTTCGCTCAGGCCTATCTAAAGTAGACCGGTGTTTCCACAGCCAACTATAAATCTACTTAGGCCTGCGGGCTGAGAGGAAATTCCCGGAAGTCCTCCAACTAGCGTGACGTTTACAGCTTTGCTAGCAAGTGCTGTTGTGTGTAGAATGACATCAGCTGTCTACAGCTCCTATCGCTGACGACGTCACGCTAGTTTCAGGGTTTTCCAGGTTCTTATTATACCCACGGGCCTTAGTTGATGTTTCGTAGTGATTATTTTATAACTTTATAACTTTATATATTTGTATATATTTATTATTGTTATACAATTGTATATTTTTGTTCTATGTCGTGATGACGAAACGCTATTGAATGAGACGATGTTAATGAGGGAGTTAGTGTGTTTTTTGCTACAATGTTACTGTGTTTGGCTTCACTAAGTAAATCCATAGATCTTCATCTTCTTCTACTTTTCAGTTCCCTGTGGAGTATAGGTCTTCAACAAACACTTTCAGCACTCTGTGGAGCATAGGTTTTCAACTAACACTTTCAGCTCCCTCTTGAGCATAGGTCTTCAAGAAACACTTTCAGCTCCCTGTGGAACATAGGTCTTCAACAAATACTTTCAGCTCCCTATGGAGCATAAGTCTTCAACAAACACTTTCAGCTCCCTGTGGAGCATAGGTCTTCAACAAATACTTTCAGCTCCCTGTGGAGCATAGGTCTTCAACAAATACTTTCCAAGCCATTCTGTTTCTTGTTATTCATTTAAGATTATTCCATGTCTTCTCCATCAGCTTCATATCTGCTTCCACCTGTCTTCTCCAAAAATATATTGGTCTTCCTCGTTGCCTCTTCCCCTGGGAATTTCTAAAACGAGCTTCTCTGGTAATACTATCATTTGGTTTCCGCAGTGTGTGTCCTATCCAGCGCCATCATATTCGTTGTATCTCTTTATCCACTGATATTTCACTGATCTATCTATCTATCTATCTATCTATCTATCTATCTATCTATCTATCTATCTATCTATCTATCTATCTATCTATCTATCTATCTATCTATCTATCTATCTATCTATCTATCTATCTATCTGTCTGTCTGTCTGTCTGTCTGTCTGTCTGTCTGTCTGTCTGTCTGTCTGTCTGTCTGTCTGTCTGTCTGTCTGTCTGTCTGTCTGTCTGTCTGTCTGTCTGTCTGTCTGTCTGTCTGTCTGTCTGTCTGTCTGTCTGTCTGTCTGTCTATCTATCTATTGTCCTTTCGAGCCGAAGACGGCACATAGGGTAGAACCACAATCTCAAAAACAGAAACCTTGCGTGCCAAAATGGCACATATTGCGGAGATCACTGCTATATATATTTGACTGATACTTTCTTATAATTCTACGATAGTGATTTAATCCTACCGTTACCATCCTTTTATTCTGCGCAAGCATCCATTAATGAAGGTCTGTATTTTCGTGTTTGTCATTTTGGTTGTTCTCCATGTTTCACAGCGTTATAATAGGATTGATGTAACATTGCAGTTGAAAATGTGTATGTTTTATTTGCAAAATACAAATCTATAGATAGATATTTACAACATCATTGCGTTTCGAAATACACACAGGAATGTCGTATTTTGGACTGAAACGTCATGGTTTTGATCAGTTCTCTTATGTAAAGCTGTCACAACTATGTCCAGCTCGTTCTCCACTTAGTTCTCTTATGTAAAGCTGTCACAACTGTGTCCGGCTCGTTCTCCACTTAGTTCTCTTATGTAAAGCTGCCACAACTGTGTCCAGCTCGTTCTCCATTTAGTTCTCTTATGTAAAGCTGCCACAACTGTGTCCAGCTCGTTCTCCACTTAGTTCTCTTAAGTAAAGCTGTCAGAACTGTGACCAGCTCGTTCTCCACTTAGTTCTCTTATGTAAAGCTGTCAGAATTATGTCCAGCTCGTTCTCCACTTAGTTCTCTTATGTAAAGCTGCCACAACCGTGTCCAGCTCGTTCTCCACTTAGTTCTCTTATGTAAAGCTGCCACAACCGTGTCCAGCTCGTTCTCCACTTAGTTCTCTTATGTAAAGCTGTCAGAACTGTGACCAGCTCGTTCTCCACTTAGTTCTCTTATGTAAAGCTGTCAGAATTATGTCCAGCTCGTTCTCCACTTAGTTCTCTTATGTAAAGCTGTCAGAACTGTGACCAGCTCGTTCTCCACTTAGTTCTCTTATGTAAAGCTGTCAGAATTATGTCCAGCTCGTTCTCCACTTAGTTCTCTTATGTAAAGCTGCCACAACTGTGTCCAGCTCCTTCTTCACTTAGTTCTCTTATGTAAAGCTGTCAAAATTATGTCCAGCTCGTTCTCCACTTAGTTCTCTTATGTAAAGCTGCCACAACCGTGTCCAGCTCGTTCTCCACTTAGTTCTCTTATGTAAAGCTGCCACAACCGTGTCCAGCTCGTTCTCCACTTAGTTCTCTTATGTAAAGCTGTCAGAGCTGTGTCCAGCTCGTTCTCCACTTAGTTCTCTTATGTAAAGCTGTCAGAACTGTGTCCAGCTCGTTCTCCACTTAGTTCTCTTATGTAAAGCTGCCACAACCGTGTCCAGCTCGTTCTCCACTTAGTTCTCTTATGTAAAGCTGTCAGAACTGTGTCCAGCTCGTTCTCCACTTAGTTCTCTTATGTAAAGCTGCCACAACCGTGTCCAGCTCGTTCTCCACTTAGTTCTCTTATGTAAAGCTGTCAGAACTGTGTCCAGCTCGTTCTCCACTTAGTTCTCTTATGTAAAGCTGTCAGAACTGTGTCCAGCTCGTTCTCCACTTAGTTCTCTTATGTAAAGCTGTCAGAACTGTGTCCAGCTCGTTCTCCACTTAGTTCTCTTATGTAAAGCTGTCAGAACTGTGTCCAGCTCGTTCTCCACTTAGTTCTCTTATGTAAAGTTGCCACAACCGTGTCCAGCTCGTTCTCCACTTAGTTCTCTCTCGACCCTGAAAGGCAAAAAACGAGAAAAATGAAAGTAATGAAAGATGTCTAATTGAGACTGACATACCGTTCCTTGTGATTCTTCCAGTTAATGGAGGCTGGTCATCATGGAGCGAGTGGTCAGAGTGTTCGGCCACGTGTGGAAAGGGCAAACAGCGACGGTCTCGGACGTGTTCAGAACCTGCCCCCTACAACGCAGGTCTGCCGTGTGAGGGGGAGCAGCAGCAGTCTGTTACCTGCAGCCAGTTTTGTCCAGGTGAGTTAGTTTGTTATATTTGTCCAGATGAGTTAGTTTGTTGTATTTGTCCAGATGAGTTAGTTTGTTATATTTGTCCAGATGAGTTAGTTTGTTATATTTGTCCAGATGAGTTAGTTTGTTATATTTGTCCAGATGAGTTAGTTACACTTTTCCAGGTGAATAAGCTTATTAAATTTGTTCACCTAAGTGAGTTTCTTAATTGCGTCCAGGTGTGTCAGTTATTTTAATTTGTCCAGGTGAGTTAGTTTGTTAAATTTGTCCAGGTGATTTACTTTGATCATTCGGTCCATGTGGCTTACTTCGATAATTTTGTCAAGGTGAGTTTGATTGTTAATTTCATCCAGTGAAAACACCCTGTCAGGTGATTGTATCTCATGAAGAAGAAATATAACGAGGGACGTATCAGCATAAAAAAAAATATATATATATATATATAAGATAAAGCCGCAAGAAAAAAGAGGCAGAAAAGAAACAGGTGAGACACCCCCCCCCCCCCGACATAAAACAGTCCTGGTCTTTCTAATTCCGGGCCTGTCATTCCAATTTCTTGGGTTAGTTTAATCTTCTAATTTTGTCCGGATGAGTTTAAACTCTTACTGTTATGACGATTAGCTCTTTTGTCAGCTTTTTGATACGTTTTATATATTAAAAGTCTCTCGAGGAGCTCAAGTGCTAGTATTTTTTTTTTCCTGATGAGTTTAATCTGCTAGTTTTATCGCCGCTAGTCTTTTTCTGGACCAATATAGTCAGCTAGTTAGATTTTAAATTAGTTTTTTTATTATGTAGTTTTTAGTTAGTTTTTTATTATGTAGTTTTTAGCTTGTTTTTTATTATGTAGTTTTTAGTTTGTTTTTTATTATGTAGTTTTTAGTTTGTTTTTTATTATGTAGTTTTTAGTTTGTTTTTTATTATGTAGTTTTTAGTTTGTGTTTTATTAATTAGTTTTTAGTTTGTTTTTTATTATGTAGTTTTTAGTTTGTGTTTTATTATTTAGTTTTTAGTTTGTTTTTTATTATGTAGTTTTTAGTTTGTGTTTTATTATGTAGTTTTTAGTTTGCTTTTTATTATGTAGTTTTTAGTTTGTTTTTTATTATGTAGTTTTTAGTTTGTTTTTTATTATGTAGTTTTTAGTTATTTTTTGTATTACGTAGTTTTTAGTTAGTTTTTTATTACGTAGTTTTTTAGTTAGTTTTTTAGTCAGTTTTTATGTTGCATAGCTTCAAGTTAGTGTTTATAGTTAGTTAGTTAAGTGGTTTTTTTTATTAGATAATCGATAACTAGTTAGTTAGTGATTTTGTAAGTTATTACTTTAGTTAATTTGTGAGGTAGTTAATTAAGTAGTTAGTTGTTAGTTAATTAGTTATCTCGTTAGTTAATTAATTAGTGAGTGAGTAAAACAGTTAGTTAATGCGTGAGTGAATTCATGTTTAGGTATTTAAAGAGTCAGTTAATTAGTTAGATAGTTTGTTAAGGAGTAAATGCACAAATTAGTTAGTTAGTGATTGGGTGAATTAATTTGTTAGTTAATGAGTGAGTGAACTAGTAAATAAGAGAGTGAATTAGTTAATGATTGAGTGAACAATTTAAAAAGTGAGTAAGTGAACTAGTTAATGAGTGAGTGAATTAATTAGTTATTTAATGAGTGAGTGAACTAGTTAATAAGTGAGTGAATTAGTTAGTTAATGAGTGAGTGAATTAGTTCGTTAGTTAGATAATGAGAGAATAAATTAGTTAATTGAGTCATCGGAAATAAACATCAACATTTTTCTGGCACATCATGAGAAGGTTAAAGTTGGAATACTTAGTTACAACTGGTAAAATACAGGGAAAGAGATCGCGGACGACAAAGAGTGAAGATACTTGTTAGCCTGGTGTTAATGGCACTGAAAACATTCAATAACAGAATTGATACGATATACTGTGTATAGAAGATTGAAGAAGGACGTTATCGCCTTCACCGACCGGTATAGCATGGGATGATGGTGATTGATTGAGGGAGTGAGTGAATTAGATAGTTAGTTTAGTTAGTTAGTTAGGTAGATCGTTAGGTAGTTAGTTAGTTAGTTAATTAGTTTAGTTTAGTTTAGTTTAGTTTAGTTTAGTTTAGTTTAGTTTAGTTTAGTTTAGTTTAGTTTAGTTTAGTTTAGTTTAGTTTAGTTTAGTTTAGTTTAGTAAAAAAACGAGCTTGGATCTCAGACACCACATGGAAATACATCAAAGAAAGAAGAGAAGCAAAGAGAGCCATGACTAATGTAAAGACAGATCTTGGAAAGGTTCTGGCAAAAGCAACATACAAAGAATTAGACAACAAAGTGAAAAGTTCGGCAAGAAGAGATACAAGAGCTTATATAGACAACTTGGCAGAGAAAGCAGAGACAGCTGCAATTACAGGAGACAGCAGAACTCTTTATACTGTACAAAAGATGCTGACAAACACCTATACATCCAGTGGAACACCAATTCTAGACAAATCTGGATTAATGCTAACAACAAGCGCAGACATAAAAGCCCGTTGGGCGGAACACTTCAAAGAAATTCTTAACCGTCCACTACCTCACAGTTTAATAGATTTTGAAGCTGAAACACCAGCAGCAGAATTAGATGTAAATTTAGATGACTTCACCTTGAGTGAAATAGAAACCACCTTAAAGCTAATGACCAATAACAAGGCTGCTGGAGAGGATAAGTTAACAGCTGAGATCCTCAAGGCAATTGATAGCCATAATTTAATACATCTCCAAAAAATGTTCAACATCATTTGGAAAACAGAGAAGACGCCTCATAAATGGAAAAAAGGAATCATTGTTAAGATCCCAAAAAAGGGCAATCTTAGAGATTGTAACAACTGGAGAGGCGTGACACTTTTGTCAGTTGCCTCAAAGTTATTCTGTAAAATCATCCTAAATAGAATAAAGGATTCAATAGATACAGTAATGCGTGAAGAACAGGCTGGGTTTAGAAAAGGGAGAAGCTGTCTTGACCACATTTTCACTCTACGACTTATATTGGAGGAACACATTGAAAAGCAAAAACCTTTTGTACTTAACTTCATCGACTTCAAAAAAGCATTTGATAGTATTCATAGAGATTCTTTGTGGAAAATTCTGAAGCAATATGGCTTACCATCAAAAATCATAAATATTATCAAAGACATGTATGATGGTTACACATGTGCAGTTCGAACAGAGGAAGGACTGAGCGAATGTTTCCCAATAGAAACTGGGGTTAAACAAGGATGTATTTTATCGCCCTTGTTATTTGGAATTGTTATGGACTTCATAATGAAGAAATGCTGCACTGGTAATAAAGGCATCGAATGGATACAAGGAGACCATTTGGAGGACCTCGACTTTGCTGATGACATAGTTCTCATCAGCAGTCAGATAAAAACGATGCAGGAAAACACAAATGAACTATCATCAATAGCCAGCAAAATTGGGCTTGAGGTCAATCATGAAAAGACTAAAGTCATGAAAAGTTTAATTCCAACAAGTGACAAAATATACATGGAAAACAAACCAGTAGAAGAGATCGATCACTTTATCTATCTTGGAAGTCACATTGATCGAGAAGGGGATACGAGCAAAGAAATTAGAATCAGACTGGCTAAAGCAGCAATGTCTTTCAGAAGCCTTGAAAAGTTGTGGAAATCAAAACTCATTAGCACAAACACAAAACTTAGGCTATTCAAATCAAATGTACTATCAACCCTTAAGTATGCGTGTGAAAGCTGGAAAACAACAAGAGATATAGAAACAAAGTTGAACGCATTCGAAAATAAATGTCTAAGGAAAATACTTGGTATAGAATGGAACGAATTCAAAACAAACGAGGAAATTAGAGAAATCGCCAATCAACCACTAATATCTTCAGTAATAAAGAAAAGACGATGGTCATACGTTGGACATGTGATGAGAAGAGATAATAATCGAATAGCAAAGCAAGCCCTCATATGGGAAACAACAGGTAAAAGAAAAAGAGGAAGACCCAGGGAGACACTGAGAAGAACATTGATGAGAGAGGCAAGAGCAGCAGGAATCGGCTCCATCAATGAGATAGAACTGCTTGCACAGAACAGAGACAGATGGCGAGATTTGATAAAATATCTTTAAAAGAAAACTGCTAGAACAAAAATTCATATAGGAGAAGGTGTATCTTGGTCTACGCCCTATGGGCCGGTTACGGCTCGAAAGGTCAATAGATAGATAGTTAGTTTAGTTTAGTTTAGTTTAGTTTAGTTTAGTTTAGTTTAGTTTAGTTAGTTTAGTTTAGTTTAATTTAGTTTAGTTTAGTTTCATTTAGTTTAGTTTTGGTTTGTTTCTTAGTTAGTTAATTTAGTTAGTTAGTTAGCTAGTTAGTTAGTTAGGTAGTTAGTTAGTTAGTAAGTAAGTTAGTTAGTTAGTTAGTTAGTTAGTTAGTTATGTAGTTAGTTAGTTAGTTAATTAGTTTAGTTTAGTTTAATTTAGTTTAGGTTAGTTTCTTAGTTAGTTAATTTAGTTAGTTAGTTAGTTAGTTAGTTAGTTAATTAGTTAGTTAGTTAGTTAGTTAGTTAGTTAGTTAGTTAGTTAGTTAGTTAGTTAGTTAGTTAGTTAGTTAGTTAGTTAATTAGTTAGTTAATTAGTTAGTTAGTTAGTTAGTTAGCTATTTAGTTAGTTAGTTAGTTAGTTAGTTAGATTCTTTATTTTTTTAATAAGATCACCCTGATTACACATCTGATAACCTCATCATTAAATGTTAAAATTTAAACTCTGGCTAAATGTGTCTCAGTTGATCCAATGCTCCAGGTTTGTTAGAGCTTCTATGCTGGTTGAGTTTAGCCTACTTATGTTCTATACTGATCATTATATTGAACAGCGGTGCTAGAACATCGCAGCACATCCTTATTAGATCAATGTAAGGTGGCGAAGGCGCGCCTCACAGCAGAGGAAGTTGTCAGCTACCCATAGCTGATGGCTTGTGACAGGATCGGTTAACCAGAACCATCCAGACCCTGCTCCACCTCTCCGTGGTGCCTCTAGTAACAGACTGAGCTGTTTTAGTCTGGCCAAGCGAGTAGGGATCGAAGAGGGAAGACAACCCGGTGCTAAAAAAATGTCGTGCTGCTGTCGGATCACAGTTATATAGTAAACCACAACACAACGCAGACACACCCACTTAACGTCCTTTTAAGGACGGATGACGAAGAGGTGTACTCCTTTAGTCATCGGACGAACGCAAGCAAACAAGATCAATGTAACGCCTAATCTGTCTGACCAAGAATGCTGACATCATCTCATCCTGTTCCCTTCAACTTTCCGCTTCAGCATCTCCTTTACATGACGTCATACTCCTATACATACCAAAAATAGTCTACTTGTCTAATCTACACCTCACCAGCATGAATAATAATTGAAAAAAAAAAATGAGAAGGAAATCGAGCATATGACGGATGGAGGGGGCCCGGAAATGATAATGAGGAATTGGAAATATGGGGCCCTTGGTCGCAATCGAGTCTGAAGTTATGTGATTATACATGGAATCGATACCGTTGACAGGAACCGGAAATGTCCGTGGCCATAAGTGGCGAGCTGAAATACGAGGGTGATAATAATGATTGGGTGCGACTTTGTATTTAGAATGGTGTCAGATTGAATATCTTTAGCGACCGTAAAAATAATGAAATAATAATAATTGTAATGATAATAGTAGTTGCTCTGAGGATTAAGTCAGCTGATAATGGTGATACTACAAGCTGAAGAGTATTACTAGCAGCACTTGTTTAGTACTAAAAGTAGTTCTTTTTTTTTTTTTTTTTTTTTTGTAGCAGCAACAATAGGCTTTTACCACTATGCAACAGACAAATGAGCGGGACAAATCTGAAACAAGTGCAACGCATAAAATACTTGGGCACAAAAATAATATAAAATGAGATATGCACCACCGAAGTGACGAACAGAATAGCTCAGGCCAAAATACTGCAACAAGTTTCTGTCAATACAATCCCGTCTAGGGACTAGAAAGTTACATCATCGGTGTTATATAGAGCCAATTCTGACGTATGAAAGCGAATTATGGACAGCAGACAAAGAAATGAAAAGTCGACTAGAGATCTACAGAGATGGGATTTCTCAGAAGAATGCTGTAAGTTCCCTGGACAGCTAAAAAAGACCAACGGGGACATTTTTAAAAAGGTCAATAAAAAATGGAGCTTCATAAAAAAGAAAAAACACCAGAAAGAAACAATCGAGATTTTTTCGGGCACATCATGAAAAGGAGAAAGTTGGAATACTTGGTTACAACTGGCAAAATAGAGGGAGAGAGAGACCGTGGACGATAAAGAGAGAAAATACTAGATAGCTTCGTGTCATTGCATGGAAAACAGCAAACAACAGAACTGATACAATGCACTGTAGATAGAAGATTGTGGAAGGACATGATCGCCTACGCCAATCGGTATGGCACATGATGATGAACAATAGACATCATCCATAGCTGTTTGTTTTCCTCCCAAAGTGACAATTTGTTTCTAATATTGGACATTTGTCAGCGTTTATGGATGAAGATGTCTTCAACCTAATACATTCCACTCATTCTTAACATTGAGATTCTATGGGAGTGGTTTCATTTCGTAACACCATACACTAAACGTATCATTGTTAGTTAACGTAAATATTTATCTATGAATGATATCTTTGTATTTAATGCCCGTAACAAAAAGATCAAGGAAATAAAAAAATCTGCTATGTAGATCACGTCTTGACATATGGAAGTGAATCATGGACAGTCAGAGAATAAAGAGGAACATTTTGAGAAGTACTTAATCTGTGGTTCTACAGAACAATCTTGAGAGTGTTACGGGGTTCTAAAGGGAGTAAAAAGAGTGTTCTAGAAGAGGTGAAGAAAATGGAAAGGAGGCAGCGGCGGATATTCAGAGGAGGCAACGGTGGCCACGACTCCTCCAATATTTTATTATAATACATAACCCAGGCAAATTCCAGCTCAATGAGTTAAATGTCAATGTACTACCAGTCACCGTATTGCTTAGTATAGCCGTGATATAGTTCAAATAACTCAATCAGTTGCTAATAAATAGACTTCAATGTCTACGGGGGTCAAACCTACTACAACCGTACCACGGTATATATCGGCCTTTCAATGTGAATAAGAACTATGTAGGTCATTTCTACAATTACATCCCTTGTCTCCATTGCAACAACAGAACGACATATCAAATGACGTTCAGTCTTTTTATTAAACGTTATAAATAGCGCCGATGGCGAGAAGAATTCATGAAGCATCCACTGTAAGAATCAATGCGTTGTGTCTTTATATATAAACAAACCTAAAAAAAAAAAACTGTAAGAGAATTGAATTAACAGCAAAACCATATTTTTTTTTACATAACTTATAATGGAAATAATTACGATATTATGATGTAATTATAATAATGTTAATTTTAGGATAATTGAAAGAACTATGTCACATAGCGCAAATTACAGCAATGTTTATGTCGAAAGTGATCAGGTCAAAAGTAAACCTAAAAGTTCGATCCCGCCACCTCAAGTTTCTAACTCACTGTCCGCCGCAAATGTGATTTTTGATCATGTTAAAAGACACAACAGCCTACTAAAAGTAATCCTGGAGGGGAAAATACAAGGTAAAATAGGCAGAGGCAGACCAAGACTAACATGGACGAGTAATATCAAAAGATGGACAAACCAGCCTATGACAACCTGCACCATCAAAGCAAGAGACAGAGCAGAATGGCGCTCCATGGTAGCCAACCTTCGTTGCGGAGATGGCACTTGATGATGATGATCCGCCGCTGGAATGAGGGAGCAATAATTCTGAGGCCATTTAATGAGAAGAGAACAACTGAAACATATTCAGACCAAGGGCCTGATGTTCAGGCCCTAAACTGGTTAAGCTGAATCAAGCGTTGAGGTCACCTGTTAAAATAAATGACCACCAGAATGTCTCCTCCGCCATTTCTCTTTCGTCCGTCATATTCTTCTTTCCCCTTTCTCTCTATTGCCTCATTCTTTCCGCCTCCCTCACTTTTCCTTCATATACATCCTTATTTCACTTTCACCTTCTTTCTTCCTGTCTCTCCCTCTTTCACTTCCTCCCATCTACTCTCATCTTTCTCGTTTTCTTTCTTTCTCTCCTCTCTTTCTCTCTCTCGTTTCTCTCTTACTCTCACCCTTCTCATTTTTTTCATATCTCTCTCTTACTCTCATTATCTCTTAACTTAGTCATAATATACGCAACTACTCACAACCAAGACTGCCATATCACTCCGCGGTACTATATTCTCGCTCTCGTGGACTTTTACGACGGTTTTATACCCTCGTGTTGTGGTGCCTGCCTGTAGTGGTTTGATGATCTCACAAATTAAGCAAACGTCCGCCAAGTTGATGACAGAAATTTTTCGCTGCCACAGGATCTGTGATTAGATCTCAGCCTGGTCGTATTTTATTACCTGAGTCAACTCTTTAATTTCAGTTCACGAGTGAGCGATAGAAGCTCGGGTTGTGGACTCATTCAGACTGTTTGTTCCCCACGCGGTTGTTGTAGTTTCCGCTGTAGATTTGGTCTAGCTTCAAAGACTTTTTTGTGTGTTAATTGATGATTAGTCATAAGAGTAGAACTAAAAGTTTATTATTAGTCAGTAGAACAGAAAATATAAAGAAAGAAGAGATAAAATGGTTTGGTTGACAAGGCAGAGTAATGAAAACACAACACAACGAGTCCTCAATAAACGTTGCGAGAACACCAGACCCAAATGTCGACCACGAAAAAGATGGATCGATGGAATATTAGAAGCACTAGGAAACATATCAGCAGCAGAGGCGAACAGAGGAGCAAAAGACCGAAAATTATATCTCCCCTCGACGCTGAAAGGCAAATGAGGAAGGAAAGATAAAGAATGGAACAGAACTTATTTTTTATAGTCATTTTAGAATATGATTTAATTGATAGTTAGTTATGAAGCACCCGACTGGGCTACCGACGTTCGGACAACCCGTGTTCGATTCCCGCTGGAGCAGTGTGAGTTGTACTCGTGGTTGGGGGAAAAAAAATACCCCCGCGGCCTACCCAGCTGCTGGCAGAAATGGGTGCCAGGGTAGCACTCTGGGAAGGTGAGGAATGGCGCCTCGCATCGTGAGTTTTGATGCTTGAAGCGACACTGTCCAGAAGTGTTCGGAGACTTCAGGATTGGCAGCCGAGCACATATGGGTGGAGACTCACGTGCTAAGACACCGATCCAAGTCTCGTACTTTACCTTTAGTCACGAGACAACAGAGTAAATTAAAATACTATGGTCACGTCAAAAGACACAGAGAGCTGAAAAAAAAAAATATCTATTAGAAGGCGTGGTTCCTGGACAACGCGTCAGGGGCAGACCAATAAGAAGATGGTTTCAAGACATCATAGAAACCTTGACCGTAACAACAGAAGTAGTGGATTCTGATATTCTTTCAGACGGGCTGTGGTGAATGCAACGCTCTACAATATGACTGGATGTGTCATTAAAATACAAATTAATGAGCATTAGTTAAGGGAATAGAAATCACTGTTAGGTTATCATAATAAGAATAAGAGAGTAGATGTAGTTCTCAACTGTCTCCAGGTCTTTTCCTTCAATTTTGATATCCATTTGTGGGTTTTGAGTATCTTCTTTGTTTATGATCATAGTTTTAGTCTTTTTGATATTCATATCTAGTCCACATTTTTTGCTTGTCATGTTTATTTCATTAAAGTAATTGTTGTAGATCTTTAGGATTTTCTGCTAGTAGTACAGTATCGTCAGCATATCTTAGGTTATTGATTATCTTTCCCTTAATTTGTAGGCCTGGCATCTCTATGATGTTTTTAAAGATTTGCTCAGTGTATAGATTGAGGGTAAACAATAAATATGTAATTCCGTGGTTCTCCAGAAACGCTTGTGACTCTCGTGAACAAACGCTGAACCATAAAGCCTCTTTAGCATTAAGGAGAGTCCACGAAATCGCCCGAGGACAGACCAGGGTTTGTAACAAGCATGAGGGTAAAACATGCCGCCCACAAAATTGTTATCGGGCAAATAGGCTCTTAAATCTAACGACCGGAAGACTTAGAGATGTGCCACGTACGCTTGTGAGCGTCTGAATCTTAGCGAAGAGACGCTCCACAATGGCAACACTATTGAAAGTGATAACAAGTGGCCCTCAATGTTACATGGAAGGGTTTGTACAAGAATTGTTATAAATAAAAATGTATGTAATGCCAATTTGTATAATGACAAGAATATATAGAAGGTCTCTGTAATGAAATTTTATACACTGACGTGCTGATAAGAGTTTGTATGCATTTTGATAATGATAATTTACACGATGGCGCATCCATAGGAGTTAGTATAAAGTATCCGTTATCAGAATTTGTATGCCGACGCATTGATAAGAGTTTGTATAGGGTCTCCATATAAGAGTTTGTATAGGGTCTCCATATAAGAGTTTGTATAGGGTCTCCATATAAGAGTTTGTATAGGGTCTCCATATAAGAGTTTGTATAGGGTCTCCATATAAGAGTTTGTATAGGGTCTCCATATAAGAGTTTGTATAGGGTCTCCATATAAGAGTTTGTATAGGGTCTCCATATAAGAGTTTGTATAGGTTCTCCATATAAGAGTTTGTATAGGTTCTCCATATAAGAGTTTGTATAGGGTCTCCATGTAAGAGTTTGTATAGGGTCTCCATATAAGAGTTTGTATAGGGTCTCCATTATGAGAATTGTCATGATAGCGCACTGATAAGAGTTTGTATAGGGTCTCCATTATGAGAATTTTCATGATAGCGCACTGATAAGAGTTTGTATAGGGTCTCCATTATGAGAATTTTCATGATAGCGCACTGATAAGAGTTTGTATAGGGTCTCCATTATGAGAATTGTCATGATAGCGCTCTGATAATAGTTTGTACAAGGCTGTGCGAGTCAGTAAACGGGCGCAGTCTTGAGAATGTGTGACACAGCGCTGATATTCTATGTGACTGTATTTACATTTGAAAGTCACAGGAGTTGTATAATTGGAGGGGAGGGGGCGTGGCGGCCGCCATCTTGAAATAAATGTTAACAGCCCTAATATTATAAACCGGAAGCTTGCGTCAAAACGCGCCATATTTGATTTCTGTGCGTCTGTAACAATTAGTTCACAATATGATCCAGTGAGAGAAATCTAGATTCCAAGGACGGATTTTTGAGCTAATTTTTTTGTGTCTTCTCTGGCCGGACGGGAGGGATCAAATCAGCTTCCGGTATCCACCCACTTTATTGGAGTATAGGGGAGTCAGTGAGTCTGTGCAGTGATACTTTAATTGCAACTTTTTAAAAATATTTATTTCTGAGTATAATTTTATGTTTTATTATGAGTTTGATTTTGCTAAATTTTGAAAAATTGCATTGTTTCTTTTTTAAAATTATTTTTATATTTGAGAAAGCAGTAAAGAGAAATGAAGATAATTGGAAACAGTGGAGAGAGAAGTGATGGACACACACACACACACACACACACGCACGCACGCACGCACGCACACACACACACACACACAATAACAGCGAGGAGGAGAATGCAATAAAGAGAAAGAAGAGGGGTGAGAGCAATAATGAGATAGGGAGACAGAGAAAAGAAGAATGGAAAAATAATGAGAGCAGTAAGGAGTCAAGAGAGAAGGAGAGAAACAGCAAAGTTAACAGTTCAGCGAAAGAGAAAGATTACATTAAAATTGGCGAGAGAGAGAGAGAGAGAGAGAGAGAGAGAGAGAGAGAGAGAGAGAGAGAGATTGAAAATGATGCTGCAAGAATGCAGAGAGTGCCCGTTTTCATCATCAAGTGCAATCTCCGCAACGAAGGTTGGCTACCATGGAGCGCCATTCTGCTCTGTCTCTTGCTTTGATGGTGCAGATTGTCATATGCTAATTTGTCCATCTTTTGATGTTACTCGTCCATGTTAGACTTGGTCTGCCTCTGCCTCGTTTACCCTGTATTTTCCCTTCCAAGATTACTTTTAGTAGGCTGTTGTGTCTTTTACCCATTTCCCAAAAATCGCATTTGTCTAGTTTGGATTGTGTTTAGTAGTTCTCTTTTCATTTTTTTATTGTTTTAAGACTTCATCATTTGTTTTATTTTCATTCCATCCAATTCTACCTAATCTTCTATATATCCACATTTCAAAAGCTTCAATTCTCTGTTGTGTTATCTTGTCTAATGTCCATGTTTCCGCACCATATAGGAATGTTGAGAAGACATAACATTTTGCTATTCTTAGTTTTAGCCCTGGTGTTATTTGTTTTGATGTTAGTATATTTTTCATGGCATTCAAATTACTTTGTGCCATTCCTATTCTTTTGTTTATTTCAGTTGTACATTTTCCATCACTGGTTATAGTATGTCCAAGGTAGTTGTAGTTCTGAACTGTCTCCAGGTCTATTTCTTCAATTTTGATATCCACTTGTGGGTTTTGAGTATTTTCTTTGTTTATGATCATAGTTTTAGTCTTTTTGATATTCATATCTAGTCCATATTTTTTGCTTGTAATGTTTATTTCATTAGTAATTGTTGTAGATCTTTTGAATTTTCCTCTAGTTATTTCCTTATTGGACGTGGTGATAGCTGTCCGATGATTGATAAACTGTTGCATCTTATGTCTATCTCTGCTGTTTCTGTTAACGAATCGTCGCTTGTCACTAGACTTACTAAATTCCTCAACTTGCGGTGCTTTATTTTATGGTGGATATTTGATTTCCTCTTTCATGATGTTGTGTTCAGTGTTTGTGCATTGTTTCGTTGTTTTTGTTGTGTTAATGGTGGTTGGTGATACGATCAATTTTTCTTTGAATATTTCTTTGAAATATTCTTTCCATCTATGTTGCATATGTTGGTTATTTAGTATTGACCGCCTGTCTTTGTCATTTATGAGTTCACATTTGTTGTTTTTACTGCTTTGTAGAAATCTCTTGTGGCTGTCTTGAAGTCCCTGCTCATATTTTGTCCGAATTATGTTCATGTTTTTTGCTTAGCTTCTTCGATCAAAATTTTAACTTTTTGTCCGAACTAAGGCATCTTTTTCATCTTTCTTGGTTCTTATTCTTCCTCCAATTTTCAAAGTTTATTAATTTTTTTAAAAATAGTTCCTTTTTCTTTGTTTAAAATGCTTCTCTGATTGCATGATTCCACCATGGAGTTTTCGTATTCCCTTCTTCTGTCCTTAGTTTTGTTCCACGTCCTCTTGTTGGTTACTGTTTTCATAAACTGCTTTCACTTTTCTTCTACCGTGCTTACTTCATTAGTGAGTTTATAGATAGAAGGGAATTTGTTTCATTCCAGTGAGATTTTTAAAAATACACAAACTTTATCTATTCTACATTCAAAAAGATTAGAAGAAGCTGTGTCTTAAAATGTCGAACAAAATCTGTGGTTGGAATATTGAACTAAGATAACATTCTGAGATGAAAACAATCATTTGTGTACTCAAACTCACAACACAGACTGTTTTTATCAAAAACGATTGGCGAAAAAACACATCTAATATCTTCTCAATAAATTTACGATACTCACACATCTACAGGTCAAGGCTATTTAAAATATAAAACAAATATAAAACAAACATAAAACAAACAGGCGGTTGAATGGGGCGTGAGCTTGTTTGAATATTAGCTGGAGAACGTATGTAAGCAACTCTTTGATCACTTATTATTATGGGAAGAATTGTTTACCTGTTTCCCTGTACATCTGTGTCAACACGATTACAACTATCCACAGGTGCAGCACGTGTGTTGAATTTTCAACAAATTTTGGGGGATTTTTATGTTTTTGTGAAACTGAGAATTCTAAGAAAGGATGTTTATTTAGGATGATAAGATTACAGGATGTTTTCATTTTCTTGGTTTCAATCTGATTTGAGGAGTTTGCATAGCCTGGCTAATAATTATTGCAAAAAGATAACATGATGGTTATTGAGTTATTTGCGGGTCATCATCATTGGACTCTGTACATGTCCATAGGTGCTTAGATCCCCTGCTCAGCAAGTCTCGCAGTGTCCAGCGACTGACGACTCCAGTTCTGTGTTGGTTAATTAGTCTTCTTACACGCCCACTAAATTTGTCGTTTCTGGTTGTGCCCATCTTAACTCCTATCTCTTTCATCCGAAAGAGTGGACTAATGGTTGTCGAAGTCCTGTGTCCTTCCCACATCTCGGAAAACATTGATGATGTCCGCCCGATCCTTTAGTTCACCGTCCTCAACAATAGCACAGCTAGCCAACCTGTTCACTATTTCATTTCCCCGTACTCCTGCATGTCCTTACCATGATTGTTATAACTAATTATGTTGTACCAGTCTGAGGAAAAGATGTCACGGCAACTGTCAAAGAATGGATGATCGTCGGCTTACAAGTACAGGTCAATGAAGGCACTAGACATGAAATGTATCATGTATATAAATTAACAACTGGACAACCGGTATCATGTATATAAATTAACAACTGGACAAGCTGTATCATGTATATAAATTAACAACTGGACAACCTGCATCCTGGATATAAACACACACACGGAAATCTGACTAAATATATACTGACTATAAATACTCATAGACATTGAACTAAATATACACTGACTATAAATACTCATCGACATTGGACTAAATATATACTGACTATAAATACTCATGGACATTGAACTAAATATATCCTGGATATAAATTTATTCATGGACACCATATTAAGAATGGCTTCAATGTAAATTCAAACAAACCAATGAAGGCAATGGAATCAGGTATATACTCGGATGTAAATTCAGTTTGGTTACTGAATGTCTAATACCTTCATATATTCACTTTACCCATACATCCAAATATGTATGTGTGTCTGTTCATCTCTCTATAATTGGATATTTTGCCTATTTGATATGTAGTTTGTCCGAAAAAGAATCATCATCATCATGTGTCATACCGTTTGGCGTAGGTGATCATGTCCCTCCACAATCTTCTATCTACAGTGCATCGTATCAGTTTTGTTGTTGACTGTTTTCCATGCCATGACACCAAGCTATCCAGTATGTTCTCTCTTTGTCGTCCACGATCTCTCTTTCCTTTTATTTTGCCAGTTGTAACCAAGTATTCCAACTTTCCTCTTCTCATGATGTGCCCGGAAAAATGTTGATTGCTTCTCTCGGATGTTTTTTAAGAGCTCCCTTTTTGTGTTGGCCTCTTTGTGAACTAAAAGAATACACGTTTTAAAATAAATTATTGCCGGTTCCCTTGATGCTATTTGAGGATCTTTCTTATACCAAAGTTAATGTAATATCTCAAGTGTTTTTTTCTTGTTATCCTACTTACTAAGATTCATTATGACACGGGGAATGTGTAGTGGATAGTCCATTTTCTCCTATACTGGACTCAACATGTCTCTTGTAACGGTTACACAGGCTACATTGTACCGATCTCCCAGTCCATCGAAATATGTGTGCCTGTGTAAAGGTAAAGGTAAAGGTAAAGTACGAGACTTGAACCGGCGTCTTAGCACGCGAGTATATACCCATATGTGCTCGGCCGCCTATCCAGAAATGTTCGGATATTTCTGTATAGTGTAGCCTCAAGCATCGAAACTCAGATGCGAAGCGACATTCCTCACCTTCCCAGGATAATATACCCTGGTACCCATTTCTGCCAACGGCTGGGTCGACCGTGGGGGTATTTTTTTTTTTTTTTATTCCAACCACGAGTACAACTAGGGTGTCCGGTTAGCGCAATCGATAGGCGGTTGGCTTACCACGGCAACAGCCGGGGTTCGTAATCCTGGCGAGGACACCTGGGTTTTACTAATTCCCTAAAAATTAGTAGGAGCCGCGATAGCTCAGTGGTTAGTGAACTGGACTACTACGGACAAGGGGTAGGGTTCGATCCCAACCGACGGCTCCGGGTTCACTCAGCCTTAAATGGGTACCGGATTTTTTCTGGGAAAGTAAAAGCAGCACGGGCGTAATACCGACCACATTACCCCAAAAATCATGTGCTGAAGGTCTGTAAAATATAGGGTGACTAACACCATATTTCCCTATACGCCACTTGGCGTGACGGGGGGTACTTTACTTTTTTTTTTTTACGAGTACAACTCACGGTGCTCCCAGCGGGAATTGAACACGGGTTGTCCGTACGTCGGTAGTCTAGTCGGGTGGTTTTCCCAACTAGGCTACCGAGGCCCCCAAGTATGTTCTCTCTTTGCCTGTGCCTGTGTATGGCTGGTATTTCCACTTTGATGCTTCAGTTACAATCTGCGCCTCTCACAAGTCTCTACACGACACTGGTCATGTAGGGACCAAATATGCAAAGTGGACCCTCTTTTTCAGACCCCTGTATTGATCGTTTTGGAGCTATACACCGAGAAATGATTAAGTACCTATGGGTTTGCCCATAGTGATGTTTGATCAGATTTTTTAAAAAATCAATAAGCGATATATTTTTAAAAATTTTTTTTTTATTTTTACCCCGTCACGCCAAGTGGCGTATAGGGAAATATGGTGTTAGTGACCATATATTTTACAGGCCTTCAGCACATGATTTTTGGGGTAATGTGGTCGGTATTACGCCCGTGCTGCTTTACTTTCCTAGAAAAAAATCCGGTACCCATTTAAGGCTGGGTGAACCCGTAAGCCGTCGGTTGGGATCGAACCCTACCCCTTGTCCTTTGTAGTCCAGTTCACTAACCACTGAGCTATCGCGGCTCCCTAAGCGATATATACCTGGTCGTTTTCCTTTCAGTTCCCTATGGATCATATGTCTTGAACAGACACTTTCCAGGCCGTTCTGTTTCTTGCTTTTCTTTTAAGATCGTTCCATCTCTTCCCGATTCCCTTCATCGTTGCTTCCACTTGTCTTATCCAGATATATTTTGGTCTTCCTCTTTGCCTCCTCCTCCGAGGATTCCAAAAAATATACCTAGCGGCTCGGTATTAATCAATTCCATGTTTATGAATTCTGAACACAATTAGACAAAAGAGAGAGAGAGAATTGTTTAGACAGTGAAGACTTATCAAATTAATGAGTTATAGCAATCGAGTGTAATGATTTTCATTATTTAATCATGGTATTCGACTTCTGGAACCATAATAAATGTCATATTTGTTTATCTTATTTGTGTCTGTTCTTTACGTGTAACTTAATGAACTTCTTTAACAACTACCAATCTCCGAGGAGTGGGCGAGTGCTGAAATATTGAGCTTAATCACTTGGGAGGCAGAACTAAGCACGTGCTTTTGGTAGTGAAATTGTGTCATTAGCTGGCACCGTTAATTTGTGTCGTTGATGCATGACCAGCTTGGCGTGTTATGGCAATTGTCACTGAATCTGGTTTGCGGCATTTTTATTTTTGGCCTCCTTTGTCTGATACTGTCACGCCCTAATACCTGATTCTTTCATTGAGTACAGCTTTTGTTTCCACATTGATTTCTTCTTTTCTGAATGTACCTTGTTATCATCAAATACTGTTCTTATTATATTAAATGCATTATTGAGAGGAATAAGATTTAACTAAAGTTACGGATAATTCATGAAACTGGTGGTGATCTGGTATATTCATGGAAAGCTGCGGTGATTGGTTGGAATCTGCTGACGGGGAAACATAATTGTATATGAATTGTATGTTACGGTCCTACGGGTGTGGGGCAGGACTTAATCACCAATGTTTCGACTAAATATTGTTTAAATCTGATATACACAGTCAGCTTTAGTGAAGGTCTGCTTGTAAACATACTAGCGTGATGTATTGGTGTTTGCGAGCAGGGGTGTTTGTGGGAATGATTCTGTGAGATGTGTCTATAGTTTATGAAGGTGAACCATGATTAGTTGATGTCACACATGTGGTGTTTCACGGAGAACCACCTTGACCGGCGATGTCACGCTAGTAGTGTCTCACGTAGGTCCACCTTGACCGGCGATGTCACGCTAGTAGTGTTTCACGCAGGCCCTTCTTGACCGACGATGTCACGCTAGTAGTGTCTCACGGAGAACCACCTTGACCGGCGATGTCACGCTAGTAGTGTCTCACGGATAACCACCTTGACCGGCGATGTCACGCTAGTAGTGTCCCACGGAGAACCACCTTGACCGGCGATGTCACGCTAGTAGTGTCTCACGTAGGTCCACCTTGACCGGCGATGTCACGCTAGTAGTGTTTCACGCAGGCCCACCTTGACCGACGATGTCACGCTAGTAGTGTTTCACGGAGAACCACCTTGACCGGCGATGTCACGCTAGTAGTGTCTCACGCAGGCCCACCTTGACCGACGATGTCACGCTAGTAGTGTTTCACGCAGGCCCACCTTGACCGACGATGTCACGCTAGTAGTGTCTCACGCAGGCCCACCTTGACCGACGATGTCACGCTAGTAGTGTTTCACGCAGGCCCACCTTGACCGACGATGTCACGCTAGTAGTGTTCACGCAGGCCCACCTTGACCGACGATGTCACGCTAGTAGTGTTTCACGCAGACCCACCTTGACCGACGATGTCACGCTAGTAGTGTCTCACGCAGGCCCACCTTGACCGACGATGTCACGCTAGTAGTGTTTCACGCAGGCCCACCTTGACCGACGATGTCACGCTAGTAGTGTTTCACGCAGACCCACCTTGACCAACGATGTCACGCTAGTAGTGTCTCACGCAGGCCCACCTTGACTGGCTATGTCACGCTAGCAGTGTTTCACGCAGGCCCACCTTAACCAACGATGTCATGCTAGTAGTATTTCACGCAGGCCCACCTTGACCGACGATGTCACGCTAGTAGTGTTTCACGTAGGCCCACCTTAACCAACGATGTCACGCTAGTAGTGTTTCACGTAGGCCCACCTTAACCAACGATGTCACGCTAGTAGTGTCTCACGCAGGCCCACCTTAACCAACGATGTCACGCTAGTAGTGTTTCACGTAAGCCTTCTCTCTGAAGCTGGTATAATTGACATTCCTAGATGTAAAGGTGAGAGTTTTGTTGAGAGATTGGGAGAAACAATGCAGAAAGACAATATAACTTAAAACATTTTCACGCCCCCACCACATCTTTCCCAACTCCAAGATTTCAGCGCACAAACATTGTTTTAATCTTCCTACACGTTTAAAGGATATAAATGGAAACCAACGGAAAGTCCAAATTCTATTGTTAGTGGGACCTTCGTGGCTTAAGTTTTCTCGTTAAAACGTGCCATATACTTCATTCTTGATTTTGCTTTCTTGATGTAGGTATCAATATTTGAATTAACATTAGCCCCCCTCACAACAAAGTATCAACTCGCGTTAGCTAAACTAATTAGTTGCTTGTTAGATTCTTTTTTTTTTTCCTTTTTCGTTTCGTTTCTTTTCAATCCCTATTAATTTTCAGACAAAAAGCAAATATCCACAACAGAAACTTTGGTCGAAACTTCAGAAAAATCAGACCAAAGTACAAGTGAATCAACGACCAGTGGTAAGATGAGCATGTACAGACGTGCCAGTTTGGATGCAGAGTGCTACGTTATTTTATCTGCAGGCTGCTTTCATGTCAATGACAATTAGCATATATCGTTGAGTTAAATGCTTGGAATATATGTTATTAATGCGCACGGGTTTGTGTTCAATACTGTTAATAATTAATAACAATTCCACACCTGCAAGACTAACAGAACGTTCCTTGTGTTTGTAATTTCCAAACTTTGTGTTAAGGCACGTTTTTAAATGTGAATCGTGTGTTTTTAATATGTGCGTTTTAAACATATTTTTCTTTCTTGTGTGTTCTTTGCACTGTGCTTCGTTTTCTATGATTAAACGTTTTCTTGTGAATGTTTCTTAATTCGTGATTTCTGTACTTTTCTTTATGTGCATGTCTTCTTTGTCAGTGGTTCATTGTTTTCGATTTATCGAATTTGTTTATTATTATTCCTTTCTTCAATCCAGTTGATTTGTGTGTTAATTTCTGAGTGCTCAGTTTAATCTTTCTCCTAACCTACCAAAGGTAGAGTCTTTTAATCTGTAGCCTTTTTTCGGACTGACGTCACAGCTGTCGGGGAATTCCCATATCCGCTCTGCCACCCTTTCCAGCTATAGAAGTGTTCCTCTGTTGATTGTTCCTGTCATTTATTAATTGAACATGTGTTCATTTCCACTGAGAATGTTTTTCCTACTTTTCCCCTTCACGGCGCCATGTTCCACATTTCCTTTGACACGTGGTTTATCCTCGCCACCTTCCCGTGACGGATGTTCTTTGAAAGCCCTCGCCATGTCATACATGTCCATTGTTAAGACTTCTTGCTCAATGGCAGACCCGCCAACCTGTCTCCTTCCTACACACTCCCAGAGCGAGGTAAAGTCTGTCTGCGTGAAACATTTCAAACCGAACCCGTATACTGGATGTCTGTCTACATGAAATATGTGGAATTGAGCTTCTTTAATTTCTGTCTATGTGTACAAAGTATTTATCATGGAATGTGTTGCTTTGTGCGCAACATCATCAACATAACATAGTAGACATTGTAATCAACTCAGAACAAAGATGTGTACATCCACGAAACAAAATCACATTTTATTTATTTCTCTACAGCTTCTTATAAAGACACTGACTGTCTCGTTTCTCTTATTTGTATTTCCTGCATGGATCTTTTGATGCATTTTGGTTCTGTTTTGTTATAAAAGAACTGCTCTCGTTAACATTTATCACTGTTTTGTTAACACTGAGATTAATGTGTACCATTGGTGACCCCATTTGTCATAATTAATAAATCAATTAACATTAATTGACATGTCGTTAACAAATGTCTGTCGTTATTTTATGTTTTCTTTATTTACCTTCAGCCTGTTTAAGTTCAATCTTTATTTTATTTTTTAATAATTTGATTTAAAACCTCTCTCATTACCGTTAACTTTCTTTACCACCCCTCCTGTTATTATGTGTTACATATAATTAATTATTACGCGTTATTGTAAAATATTCAATATAACATAATGTACATGTCATCACAAATAAACACGTTATATCAAGTATATTCATTGCCACCGTGTACTATCATTGCCAGACATATAAACTCACAAATACAAATTAAGGATAGCTTGTCACCATAGAGATGAGATGTTTGAGAAAAAGCGCTTGCAGTGACCAGAAAAGACAGAATTACAAATGATGTCGTGAGAGAGGGAGAGAGAGAGAGAGAGAGATAGATAGAGAGAGCGTATGAAATCAATTCTGAACCATAAAAGAAGTACAACAAATTAAATGGTGTGCTCATCTGGAAAGAATTCCTAGAGGTTCTATAACAAACAAAATATAGAACAGCAGATGAAGGAAGAGCCCGCGACGGGGCCCCCAGTAAGATGGGCTCACAACATCAGTGAAATGATACAACAACATCAGTGAAATGATACAACAACATCAGTGAAATGATACAACAACATCAGTGAAATGATACAACAACATCAGTGAAATGATACAACAACATCAGTGAAATGATACAACAACATCAGTGAAATGATACAACAACATCAGTGAAATGATACAACAAGATCAATGTTTAAAAGTTGGGCTGCCAGAAGGGCAAGAGTTAGAACTTTTTAATTCCATCGACACCCAAGTGGTGTAAGAGAAGATGGAGAGAGAGAGAGAGAGAGAGAGAGAGAGAGAGAGAGAGATGTAATATCATCATCATCATTGAGTGCCGTCTCCGCAACGAAGGTTGGCTACCATGGAGCGCCATTTTGCTCTATCTCTTGCTTTGATGGTGCAGGTTGTCATCGGTTGATTTGTCCATCTTTTGATGTTACTCGTCCATGTTAATCTTGGTCTGCCTCTGCCTCTTTTACCTTGTATTTTCCCCTCCAGGATTACTTTCAGTAGGCTGTTGTGTCTTTTAACATGGCCTAAGAATCGCATTTGTCTTGTTCTAATTGTGTTCAGAAGTTCTCTTTTCATTTTTAGTTGTTTTAAGACTTTGTCGTTTGTTTTCTTTTCCTTCCATCCAATTCTACCTATTCTTCTATATATCCACATTTCAAAGGCTTCAATTCTCTGTTCTGTTTTCTTGTCTAATGTCCATGAATGTAATATACATCTTTATTTTTGTTGTAGTTACCTAATTAGCTACTTCATTTAGGCCAAACTAAGAGGGTGCCCATTAGAAGAATTAGAATTAGAACAGGCCATTAGAAAGGCAAAAAATGTTACATCTTCTCAAATATTCCTGTATGGTGCAGAAACATGGACGTTAGACAAGAAAACAGAACAGAAAATTGAAGCCTTTGAAATGTGGATTTATAGAAGAATAGGTAGTATTGGATGGAAAGAAAATAAAACAAACGATGAAGTTTTAAAACAACTCAAAATGAAAAGAGAACTACTAAACGCAATTAGAACAAGAAAAATGAAATTTTTGGGTCATGTTAAAAGTCACAGCAGCCTAATAAAAGTAATATTGGAAGGGAAAATACAAGGTAGCAGAGGCAGACCAAGACTAACGTTGACGAGTAACATCAAAAGATGGACAAGTCAACCTATGACAATCTGCACCATCAAAGCAAGAGACAGAGTGGAATGGAGTTCCTTTGTAGCCAACCTTCGATGCGGATACGGCACTCAATGATGATGATGAGGAGGAGGGCGCCCAAAACTCTGATTTATAGACGTGTGTAAAGGTGACATGAAGACATAGCTGAACATAAATCCTGCAGCCTGGGAAGAAATAGGTGCAGACCGCAATCTTTGGAGACACACTCTAAAGCTCCAACTCAAGCAAGAAGCGGATAGATTTACAGAAAAAGAGAATACACAGCGAAAGAAAAGGCAAAAAAATGAAATTTCCAAGAAAAAGTGGAAAAACGGAATACCAGAAACAATCGGAGGTATAGCAGCAGAAGAGGCCATTAGAAGTGCAATAAATTGCGAACAATGACGTCGAAAAGGAAATGTCGAAGGAAAGATTGACAGAAAGAATGAAAGAAATAAAGAAACAAAAAGAAAGAAACAAAGAAAGAAAGAAAGAAAGGAAGAAAGAAACAAAGGAAGAGTTCAAATTCTTCACATTGCTACGTTTATGTGATTTAACATTTCACATATCACATACAAAAATTTTTACTATTTTATTATTTCACATACGAACATTCTTACCATTTTAATATTTCACATACGAACATTCTTACCATTTTAATATCTCACATACGAACATTCATACTGTTTTAATATTTCACACTTTTCTGTGTCACCCTAGCTCATTTAACACTGCCCTTGTTAGCCTTATATTAACCCTAACCATCCTTCCACCCCAAGAGTTACCACCCCTTTATGTCACGTGACTAATCAATTTCTTTAATTTTCTTTCTGTATCCGCTCCAGATATCCCAAATACCGCTGACCCAGTTTATTCAAGCAGGGATGAAGGTCAGTTACCACTTTTATGTTCTGAAACAAATCATCTAAAACACAAGCTAATCTGCATTGATCCAATTTGCTGAAACAGATTATCTGAAATGAGGTTGCTGTAGCGTGGAGGTTAAGCTTCCTAAGGTATCCTGGTTTGTACCACATTTGGGGGCCATCGAGCTTTCAGTGATCCGATTATGTGTGATCTAGTACCTAGTTCTATCGTATACGGACGGTGGGAAGTATGTCATGTTTTCAAATTAATTACGCAAAAAAAACTCTTGGCAAAACTTAAATGACTAGGTCGTATGCCATTATCCGGGCAAATTTTACAAAAGTAAACAAAAGTAATATTTATGTACAATAAGCACAGTGACATTTCTGAACGTAACCACAGTGCTACACCCCTCTGAATTTTGCATATTTTTTGTTGTAATTGATTAACAGTTTTTGCCTGCCCAGTGGCAATTTTGACCTAATATTTTCAACTTTTACTTGTTCTTTAACGTGCGCAGAGTGTACGGGACCTCCTTCTTTTCATAGTTATCTGAAGGGAATAGACATCGGATCTCAGTACCCACTGACAAGGGAAGGTCAAAACACGAGGACACAACAGACTCGAAGAGGAAGATTACCACCGCTTGTGCTGGGATTTGAACCGAGTCCCTTCTTGTCCAGAGGCCTACGTCTAACCTTTAGACTCCTCAACTTCCTCTCACATCATTGGTTCAATGCAATATTTTATTACAGTCACATACCGCAATCTCGACTCAACATAAGAGCTCTTCTGCTTCTTCTGTTTGTTGTTACTGTTGTTCTTTTCTTCTGCCTCTTCTTCTTCTCCTTGTTGTTGTTGCTGTTGTTGTTGTTCTTCTTCTTCTTCCTTTTAACTCCCTGTGGACGGTTTTACAATACAATCTTCATCCCAACGTTGTTGTGCTACCAATGCTAGACCTGGACCCTAGATGCAAGAACAATAAGAAAATAACCTCTACAGAGATGAAATGTGTTAGACGAATGACAGGAAACAGTCTGAGAGATAAGATCAGAAATGAAGAACTGAGAAAAAAGCTCGGAGTAACCCGTCATATAATATATAAAGAAATGACAAATAAAAGGGTTTGGCTACGTGACAATGCAGTGTGATCAAGACACAACACAACGAGCCTTCAATAAACATTGCGAGAACAATGGTCGACCATAAAAAAGATGGATCAATGGAATATTAGAAACACTAGGAAACATAACAGCAGCAGAAGCGAACAGAAGAGCTAAAGACCGCAAATTATATCTCCCCTCGCCGCTAAAAGGCAAATGAGAAAGGAAAGAAGAAGAAACAGTTGAGGAAAGGTCTTCAACAAGCACTTTCCAAACCGATCTGTTTCTTGCCATTCTCTTAAGATCGTTCCATGTCTTCCCTATCCTCTTCATCTCTGCTTCTCTCTGTTTCCTCAAAATATATTTTGACCTTCAACGATATCTTCTCTGGTATTTCAAAGAAGGGCTTTGATAGTACCCTCAGCTGGTTTCCACAGTGTGTGTACTAACTATCAAGCGCTATCGTTTTGTCTTATTTATTTGTCCTATGATAGTAGATAAGTACTTAAATAATCTTTACTATTTGTCTACAATTTCTCAATAACAACTATCTGATAACACTCTTTCTGATAACAGTCTTTTTTTGGACTTCTGTTCCTAAGATGGCGGAACTAGTTCACGTTCTCTCAATCGCTGCAGAAAGTGTATTCGGGGTATGATTAATTTCGGTTCTCCATTGCACTTTTCTGCGTTAAAGTCACAATGATGTTCTACTTAATCCATCTGCGCCGATAAAGCGGAGTCGTACGCCGGCAATATTCCTTTTTGACAAATCAAGTGTTGTGAATGCGACCTTCAACCGTCTAGAAGTGATCTGCGCTTTACGCCACATTGGTGCTGTTCATGACCGTTGTTGGAATTGCTTGACGCAAGTTATTTATATGTTACTCATTAATGTGAACTGCTTCATCAAGTCAGCCGCAGTTTTATCTCTTTAGGGCATTTGCACCGTGTTTTGTTCGTCGTAGTTCACTAGAGTAATCAGGAATCTAAAGGGCGCAGACGTTGTCTGTGCTACGTCATCTCATCATATATCCCTAGACCTGCCATACGCTAATCTTACCGTCTGTTGTTTGATTGTGCGACGGGGATAATCTGACGACTGAGTGTGTTTATATGTTCGGAATTGGAGTCTAAAATGATGGCCTAACATCATCACGTGCTATACATAAAAAAAAATATGACGATCATCATTTTCTGGAGGACTTAAACTTCCGGTATATGGTGGATAGCCGGCAGGAATCATTGAAGGCTATGTATGAGTAGTGTTCCTTGTTGCAGTTTCCTCATATTCCAAATCCGGCTTGTTGCAAGAGCTACTGAGTTAAGTGCTCTGTGCACACCGTGAGCGGTGTGTCTCATCCGTTTTGATCATGTTTCGATATTCCAATTATTTACGATGAATATCATACGATGAATCGTATGACAAGGAACAGTTGGCTGTGTTCACTTTCTGCGCGGTTTCGCCTTATGTCTTTTAACGTGTGCTGAGACTGCTATGTTGGGGAGTACAGTTACCTTTCTTTGTTTGGGAGATGAGATATTAATTCGGATGATTCCACTGGCACGGGCGGTTGAGCAATTATGGATTTTAAGTCGCTTGCAGTGATACCGGGGCCTTCCATAACCAAAGAACACTCTTTTGTATATTTCTGATGGACTTCCGGTAGGTGCGGCAGGCCAAGATGGCGGTTTAGTCGAATCGGGTTCAGCACTAGTGTCATTTTTGTTCCAGTGTGGTTTCAAATGATTCTTTCTGGTTTGAATTTTCGTTTGTGGAGACAGCCTTAGTCTGGTCGCATTCACATCAACACAAAATCAATATGGTTTTGGCGCCAGCGTGCTGAGATAGTGCTGCAGGAGACTGATTGAGTTTAATGTAACGATAGCAGGTCCCAGCTTTGTCTTCGTATGACATGTATGAACTGTTTATTTTTGGAATAGAAATTTGCCACCAGCTGGACTGCAGTTAGGTCGAGTCTCTCGCCGGAGTGGAGGCCTGACTTCATTTTTGGGACAGTGATCATTGTTGTTGCATGTTTACTGATCATGAAATCCACGCGGATTTGACGCGGAGGCATAAAGATATGCTCGATCGTTACAGCAACTCGAAAGTCTCCATTTTGAACAGAGTGCAGTGCATTCACCAAAATAGTGTGAACTTAAAGGCGCGCTATTTTCATAGAACGCAAGACGTTCAATTCAACAGTATGAACAATCGGAATGGACACTTTGTTGATTGCTGAAATAGGGGCTGAGGCAGATATATGAATACCCAGCCTACAGTGAAGCCATTCCGTTCTGAAGTCTTTTAGACAGCTCTTCCCCGTAAAGGTCAAGGTAAAGTACGAGACCTGAACCTGCGTCTTAGCATGCGAGTTTCCACCCATATGTGCTCGGCCGCCTATCCAGAAGTGTTCGGAGACTTGTAGATAGTGTCGCTTCAAGCATCGAAACTCATCATGCGAGGCGGCATTCCTCACCTTCCCAGAGTAATACCCTAGTATCCATTTCTGCCAACGGCCGATTCGACCGTGGGGGTATAATTTTTTTTTCCAACCACGAGTAAAATTCACACAGCTTCCAGCGGGAATCGAACACGGGATGTCCGAACGTCGATAGCCCAGTCGAGTGGTTTTCGCAACTAGGCTACCGAAGTCCAGTACTACTAGCTACCGAGGCCTCCTTATTCCCTGTAACAACTACCAACCATTTTCCTTGACCTTTTTCAAAACTTTTCACCAACCCTTTTTTGCCAACCTTTACAAACAAATCCCCAAGCCAACCCTTTCTCCAACTGCTCAAACCCTCCCCTAATTCCAGCCTTCACAAGGAGAATGTTCTACTAACATTGTAAATCCAACAAAATATATTGCTCGCCTGTATGTCTCCTCGCCAGCATTATCCTCCTCTATCTCCTCCTCCCCCATCTGTCTATGTTTACCTAGTATCCATGTTTATACATAGACCGACGTTTCAGTAATCTCCGACAATGTGTGCACTTACGCTCGCATTCCTGGCCACACGGAATAAAGACCCATCGCATATCATTCACATCTGCCAGCTTGTCATGTTAATTATATTTTTAAACCTGGAGCTTACCTGGCAATGTTCCTCAGAAAATAGAAGTGAGATGGATTGTAACCTGGACATGTGGTGGCGGGAGTTTCGTTGGTTTGATTTTATTGTTCTTCATCTACAGTCAGACATGTTGTCTACCTACACACATACATGTTGTCTGCTACACACATACATGTTGTCTACCTACACACATACATGTTGTCTACCTACACACATACATGTTGTCTACCTACACACATACATGTTGTCTGCCTACACACATACATGTTGTCTGCCTAAACACATACATGTTGTCTACCTACACACATACATGTTGTCTACCTACACACATACATGTTGTCTACCTACACACATACATGTTGTCTACCTACACACATACATGTTGTCTACCTACAAACATACATGTTATCTACCTACACACATACATGTTGTCTACCTACACACATACATGTTGTCTGCCTACACACATACATGTTGTCTACCTACACACATACATGTTGTCTGCCTACACACATACATGTTGTCTACCTACACACATACATGTTGTCTGCCTACACACACATGTTGTCTACCTACACACATACATGTTGTCTACCTACAAACATACATGTTGTCTACCTACAAACATACATGTTGTCTACCTACAAACATACATGTTGTCTACCTACAAACATACATGTTGTCTACCTACACACAGACATGTTGACTACCTACAAACATACATATAGTCTACCTACAAACATACATGTTGTCCACCTACAAACATACATATTGTCTACCTTCAAACATATATATTATATACCTTCAAACAAACATATTGTCTATATACAAAAATACATGATGTCTGTCTACAAACTAATATATTTATGTTATAAAACATAGTTTTGCTTAACGTAGAAACAGACATATTGTATATCTACAAACGGACATATTGTCTATCTACAAACAGACATATTTTCTATCTACAGACATGTTGGTCAATCTACAAACAAACATATTGTCTATCTACAAACAAACATTTTGTCTATTTACAAACAGACATTATATATTTACAAACAAACATATTGTCTACCTACAAACAGACATTATATATCTACAAACAAACATATTGTCTACCTACAAAAAAACATATTGTCTACCTACAAACAGACAATATATATCTGCAAACAAACATATTGTCTATCTGCAAACAAACATATTGTCTACCTACAAACAAACATATTGTCTACCTACAAACAAACATATGGTCTACCTACAAACATACATTATATATCTGCAAACAAACATATTGTCTATCTACAAACAAACATTTTATATCTACAAACAAACATATAGTCTATCCACAAACATACAACGATTCAACAAACTTTACTCAGCTTTTCTTCTATTGGGATGTCTTTTTCCATTCAAAGAAAGAGATGAAACATGTACAGCGTTATATAATCAGTTGTTAGTTACAAGGACCCTTCCTCTTGGTAATTTGTCAGGTACATGATTTCGTCCTCATAAAGTCTATGATCGTATAAATATATATCCCATGACGCGCTGTTCACACACACATCCGTTTCGTACTCTTGGTCACTTCGTTCTACTCGTGCCATGCTTGAACCTTTATACTCGTAGCATTGATTATCTTGATTTTGTTAGTTTGCGATATTTTTGTAGAAAGAAAAATGTAGATATGTCTCTGAGAAGTCTCATTGTCGATGTCATTTCCGGGTGACTTGTGTAGAACCGCCCACTATGGTGAATTATATTACTGCGATGATAGTGACATTAACGCCGCCGAGTCGACGCGGAAATTTAGTTATTAGTTCTATGAAGGTGGTGTAGCTACTGTGTCATTCTTGGTTTCCTGCGTTCTGCTGGAGACGTCTGATTTTGGTCATCTTGCAACGGTTTCTGTTTCAATATCAACAGACCCCCACCACTGCAACACTACACTAGGTCTTCTATATCAACAGATCCCCACCACTGCAACACTACACTAGGTCTTCTATATCAACAGACCCCCACCACTGCAACACTACACTAGGTCTTCTATATCAACAGACCCCCACCACTGCAACACTACACTAGGTCTTCTATATCAACAGACCCCCACCACTGCAACACTACACTAGGTCTTCTATATCAACAGACCCCCACCACTGCAACACTACACTAGGTCTTCTATATCAACAGACCCCCACCACTGCAACACTACACTAGGTCTTCTATATCAACAGACCCCCACCACTGCAACACTACACTAGGTCTTCTATATCAACAGACCCCCACCACTGCAACACTACACTAGGTCTTCTATATCAACAGACCCCCACCACTGCAACACTACACTAGGTCTTCTATATCAACAGACCCCCACCACTGCAACACTACACTAGGTCTTCTATATCAACAGACCCCCACCACTGCAACACTACACTAGGTCTTCTATATCAACAGACCCCACCACTGCAACACTACACTAGGTCTTCTATATCAACAGACCCCCACCACTGCAACACTACACTAGGTCTTCTATATAACAGACCCCCACCACTGCACAACCAAGTCTTCTATATCAACAGACCCCCACCACTGCACAACCAAGTCTTCTATATCAACAGACCCCCACCACTGCAACACTACACTAGGTCTTCTATATCAACAGACCCCCACCACTGCACAACCAAGTCTTCTATATCAACAGACCCTCACCACTGCACAACCAAGTCTTCTATATCAACAGACCCCCACCACTGCAACATTTGGTCTTCTATATCAACAGACTCCCACCACTGCAACGCTACACTAGGTCTTCTATATCAACAGACCCCCACCACTGCACAACCAAGTCTTCTATATCAACAGACCCCCACCACTGCACAACCAAGTCTTATATATCAACAGACCCCCACCACTGCAACATTTGGTCTTCTGTATCAACAGACTCCCACCACTGCAACACCACACTAGGTCTTCTATATCAACAGACCCCCACCACTGCAACACCACACTAGGACTTCTATATCAACAGACCCCCACCACTGCAACACCACACTAGGTCTTCTATATCAACAGACTCCCACCACTGCAACACCACACTAGGTCTTCTATATCAACAGACCCCCACCACTGCAACACCACACTAGGTCTTCTATATCAACAGACACCCACCACTGCAACACCACACTAGGTCTTCTATATCAACAGACCCCCACCACTGCAACACCACACTAGGACTTCTATATCAACAGACCCCCACCACTGCAACACCACACTAGGTCTTCTATATCAACAGACTCCCACCACTGCAACACCACACTAGGTCTTCTATATCAACAGACCCCCACCACTGCAACACCACACTAGGTCTTCTATATCAACAGACTCCCACCACTGCAACACCACACTAGGTCTTCTATATCAACAGACTCCCACCACTGCAACACCACACTAGGTCTTCTATATCAACAGACCCCCACCACTGCAACATTAGGTCTTCTATATCAACAGACCCCACCACTGCAACACTACACTAGGTCTTCTATATCAACAGACCCCCACCACTGCAACATTAGGTGTTCTATATCAACAGACTCCCACCACTGCAACACTACACTAGGTCTTCTATATCAACAGACTCCCACCACTGCAACACTACACTAGGTCTTCTATATCAACAGACTCCCACCACTGCAACACTACACTAGGTCTTCTATATCAACAGACCCCCACCACTGCAACATTTGGTCTTCTATATCAACAGACTCCCACCATGCACAACCAAGTCTCCTATATCAACAGACCCCCACCACTGCAACATTGGTCTTCTATATCAACAGACCCCCACCATGCACAACCAAGTCTCCTATATCAACAGACCCCCACCACTGCAACATTTGGTCTTCTATATCAACAGACTCCCACCACTGCACAACCAAGTCTCCTATATCAACAGACCCCCACCACTGCAACATTTGGTCTTCTATATCAACAGACCCCCACCACTGCAACACTACACTAGGTCTTCTATATCAACAGACCCCCACCACTGCAACATTAGGTCTTCTATATCAACAGACTCCCACCACTGCAACACTACACTAGGTCTTCTATATCAACAGACTCCCACCACTGCAACACTACACTAGGTCTTCTATATCAACAGACCCCCACCACTGCAACATTTGGTCTTCTATATCAACAGACTCCCACCATGCACAACCAAGTCTCCTATATCAACAGACCCCCACCACTGCAACATTTGGTCTTCTATATCAACAGACTCCCACCACTGCAACATTAGGTGTTCTATATCAACAGACTCCCACCACTGCAACATTTGGTCTTCTATATCAACAGACCCCCACCACTGCAACATTTGGTCTTCTATATCAACAGACCCCCACCACTGCAACATTTGGTCTTCTATATCAACAGACTCCCACCATGCACAACCAAGTCTCCTATATCAACAGACCCCCACCACTGCAACATTTGGTCTTCTATATCAACAGACCCCCACCACTGCAACATTTGGTCTTCTATATCAACAGACCCCCACCACTGCAACATTAGGTGTTCTATATCAACAGACCCCCACCACTGCAACATTAGGTGTTCTATATCAACAGACCCCCACCACTGCAACATTTGGTCTTCTATATCAACAGACCCCCACCACTGCAACATTTGGTCTTCTATATCAACAGACCCCCACCACTGCAACATTAGGTTTCTATATCAACAGACTCCCACCACTGCAACACTACACTAGGTCTTCTATATCAACAGACTCCCACCACTGCAACACTACACTAGGTCTTCTATATCAACAGACCCCCACCACTGCAACATTTGGTCTTCTATATCAACAGACTCCCACCATGCACAACCAAGTCTCCTATATCAACAGACCCCCACCACTGCAACATTTGGTCTTCTATATCAACAGACCCCACCACTGCAACATTAGGTCTTCTATATCAACAGACCCCCACCACTGCACAACCAAGTCTTCTATATCAACAGACCCCCACCACTGCACAACCAAGTCTTCTATATCAACAGACCCCCACCACTGCACAACCAAGTCTTCTATATCAACAGACCCCCACCACTGCAACATTAGGTCTCCTATATCAACAGACCCCCACCACTGCAACATTAGGTCTCCTATATCAACAGACCCCCACCACTGCACAACCAAGTCTTCTATATCAACAGACCTCCACCACTGCACAACCAAGTCTTCTATATCAACAGACCCCCACCACTGCAACATTAGGTCTCCTATATCAACAGACCCCCACCACTGCACAACCAAGTCTTCTATATCAACAGACCCCCACCACTGCACAACCAAGTCTTCTATATCAACAGACCCCCACCACTGCAACATTAGGTCTCCTATATCAACAGACCCCCACCACTGCACAACCAAGTCTTCTATATCAACATTCGTTCTGCTGTCTATCTTTTAATGGTTTAAGTCCATTCTATTCTGTGTCTGCCTCTTCCTGTTTACCTTCCAGTATGACTTTCTGAGAGTGACTGACTGCTTCTCTTCACGTGTCTAAAACAAACGCAACTGTTGTCTTATTCTAATTGTATCAAATAGTCGCTTCTTAATATTTACCATCAGCATGTGCCGTATAATTGGTCGACCATGTCTTTCCACAATCTTCTATCTACAATACATCGTATCAATTCTGTTGCTGAATACTCTCTATGCCATGACACCAAGCTATCTTGTATCTTCTCTCTCTGTCGTCGGCGATCTCTCGTTCCATGTATTTTGCGAGTTGTAACCAACTATTCCAACTTTCCTCTTCTCATGATGTGCCCGAAAAATGTTGATTGTTTCTGTCTGTTGTTTTTTTAGGAGCTCCCTTTTTGTGTTGGCCTCTTTGAGAACTTCCTCGTTGGTGTTTTTAGCTGTCCAGGGAACTTTTAACATTCTTCTGAGCAATCCCATCTCTGTGACCTCTAATCGACTTTTCATGTGTTTGTTTACTGTCCTGACTCGCTTCCATAGGTCAGAATTAACATCGACGTTTTTCTTTTACTTTCTGCTGCACAAGACGTTTTTCATTTTCTGAAATTATATTTTGGCCTGAGCTATTCTGTTGTTTTTCATGTGTGTTACCGGGGCCTCATTATGTGGGAAATAAAGAATAGTGACACTGTGACCTTCCAGGCATGTCGTAAGAGGCGACTAAGGAGATTAATCGATGGCTTGACAAGCTGTCATTGTAAAAAGTATTGTTATGGAAACAGCGCCATATATTTTAGAAGCAGTGATCTCTGCAATATGTGCCATTTTGGCATGCAAGGTTTCTGTTTTTGAGATTGTGGTTCTGCCCTATGTGCCGTCTTCGGCTCGAAAGGACAATAGATAGATATTCTGTTGTTTATTTCTATGAGGCATCTTTCCTCAGATGTTATTGTTCTGCCGAAGTTTAATTAATAATCTTAATATTCAGGTGCTCCGAGATTTTTTCTTTTCTTTTTTGTTCCTGCGTTTATCAGGTTTTACCACTGGCGAAGTCCCTAGAACTGAACCAGAAACTGAATCTTTCGTGTTAATCCGTTTTACCCTGGCAGCCGTGTGCACAGGGGTCCCTCGACGCACAGGCAGTTAACTCCGTCTTCGGAGGTACTCATATTTTTTCCGCCGATGAGTAAATGTAACGTTTCAAACCGGGCCTCGCTGCTGAGACCAAGAGTAGTTACCACAGAAAGAAATCTTAAATAAAAATCCAAACTGGTCCAGCCGGGATTTAAACTCACAACTTCTCCGTCTCAAGACCGACGTCTTGCCTCGAGACCAACCAATCCCCTGCTTCAAGATTTAATTATTTGTGTCCCTCTCCTACAAAGTACTAAAAAAAAAAAGAAATTGCTAGGAGAGTTAGAGCATTTAACAATCATTTCGCTACCAGGAACATGGACTTAGCTGCGGCATCCACGCGAACAAGATGGGCGTTATGACATGAGATTTAAGCTGATAAAATTGTCGTTAGAGCTCCATGACTATTACAACTAAACGATTAAACGAACATGTCATTGTTCACATCCTCTCCCCCATCACTCTTTATTCTCCTCTTCTTCCCCCCCCCTCTTTCCTTGTCCCCATCTTCCCTCTCTTTCCACTCTCTTTATTTCTCCTCCCCTTCATATCTTCCCTCTCACTCTTTATCTCCCCTTCTCTCTCCGCCTCTCTCTACCCCCCTCTCTCTCTCCTTTCTGTCTCGCCTCTCTCTCTACCTCTCTCTCTACCCCTCTCCTTTCTGTCTCGCCTCTCTCTCTACCTCTCTCTCAAACCACTCTCACCCCGCTCTCTCACTTTATCTCGCGCACTAATATCACCATTCTGAAATAGAATCAGCAAGATCTATTTTGACTTCATATCTTCCCTTTTCACAAAAGTTCATTGGAAGTAACTCAAGTCGTTTATTTACGCTTCTTTTCTTTCCTTTATCTTTCTTTTTATTTCGTCTTCTTGTGAAATATGAGAGAGAACAGGTAGTTATAACTTGATGATCTTAAAATTCTTGAAGCTATAAAGAGCTCACAGATTAGATCAAAGTCCACATTTTATGACGGAGACCGAACTAAAATAAGATTTATTTGGCAAACATACTTGTTTGAACACACCTGACTTTTATCTCTTTTTTTCCTCTTTGTTTTTTTTTTATATTCTGTCTATCTCTTTCTCTCTCTCTCTCTCTCTCTCTCTCTCTCTCTCTCTCTCTCTCTCTCTCTCTCTCCGTACCAAGTGATCTTTCTCTAACGTGGATTGTATGCCAAGGCTGTCCCAACATTGATTTTTTGTCAATTTTCTCTACCTTCTATTGTTTGTAGTTTTCCTGTTTTACATTTGATTTCCACTGTACACGTGTTGCGTATTTTCAGCGATATTCAACTGACAACTACGACTGATAAATTGTTTGGATTCTCGATAGTTCTCCTAAAGTAACGGTAAAGGCAATCCTATAACATTCTGTTTTGTAGGAGTGGAAATATTTTTAGTTGGCAAAAAAGTAATTGAATACTTTTGAAGCGGTGTTCCTCCAGTATTGGACTGTGGTAATATCGTTAATGTTGAAAGTTCCCTGGACAGCTAAAAAGAGCAATGAGGGAGTTCTCAAAAAATGCCAACACAAAAAGGGTGCTCCTAAAAAACATCAGAAAGAAACAGTCAACATTTTTCGGGCACATCATGAGAAGAGGAAAGTTGGAATCCTTGGTTACAGCTGGCAAAATACAAGGAAAGAGAGATCACGGACGACAAAGAGAGAAAATACTGGATAGCTTGGTGTCATGGCATGGAGAACAGTCAACAACAGAACTGATACGATGCACTGTAGATAGAAGATTGTGGAAGGACATGATCACCTAAGTCAACCGGCATGGTACATGATGATGATGATGATGATAATGATGATTCTATACTATGGACATGTACGGAGTGCAGTGATGACGACCCGCTACTAACTCAGTAACTCAGTATCCTATATTTCTGTATATTCTATTGTTCTATACGTCTTTACTTATTCATTGCTACACTTAATCTACTTACTATTGTTCCCTGGAGAACATAACCTCTGAATCTAACCTGAAACACTTCTCACCTAAACTATATCTGGTCTAACTTGATGTTCACTGTGCGATCCCCCATCTCTATCTAACTTATCTCTAAAGTGATCTTGGTCTTCTATCTCCCTAAATCAAATTGATGTTTCTTTAAATCATTCTTCCTCTGTGTTTTTGGATGTTTCTTGATGTTCCTAGATGTTCCTCTCTAATTCTGCTAATGCATAAAATTAAATACCTCTCTCATTTGCATAAATTATTGCCTTCGTCGCTGGCTAGTGATCTCTTAGCCAATGGTTGAATGCGAAGTTCAACTCTAGTTAACGTTTGTGTCAAATTTTGCAAAACAAAACTCCATCTTGACGTTTTAGTTAACCTCTCTGTTTTAAAAACAATGCTAACATGATCTCTAAGAGTGCTATCTCTCTCATAAACTTAACCTGCCCCAAAGTTTGTTTATCAACCTATTTTCTGGACATGTGACAAAACCAAGTTTACATCTGTTCCTCCACCTTTCCAACAGCAGCTATAATTCTCCATTCCCAAAACTTGCTACTGTTCTTCTGTGTCTGCCTTTATAATTGCACTGCTACTGCTGTCACCTACTTAATTTATGGGTACCTACTAGGCTATCCGACCCAAGCTATATCTCTATCTCACATTATGTGATCTATTCTATCTTAGTCTAAATACTATTGCAGGGCATCCTAGTTATATAATGGAGGAGTTATTCCGGTATTGCACAACCTAACCCTATAATGAGTTTCTTCCGATAATGCAATCATCACTCTATAATGGAGACGTTCTCCCAATATTGCACAACCTAACTCTATATAATGGAGACGTTCTCCCAATATTGCTCAACCTAACTCTATATAATGGAAACGTTCTCCCTATATTGCACAACCTAACTCTATATAATGGAGACGTTCTCCCAATATTGCTCAACCTAACTCTATATAATGGAAACGTTCTCCCTATATTGCACAACCTAACTCTATAACCCACACACTTAGTTTATTGACAACTGTAATTTATTTGAGAATCTCCGACGCGGATCAAACCAACGAACATTGAATCTAGTGACAATGCACTAACCGCTGCACCATTATCTCGTTCATAACACCGTTCGCCTTAGAAAACAGTGCTGTTTCTGTATTACACTTTCCATCTCTCCTATCTACATTTCAAAAAGTGCAGACACTCGTACACCAATACAGCACTTGACAATCCTCGTGTCTTTCTTCCTCTTTATTTCCTGTGAATCTTTATCAAGTTTATTTTTTTTACGATTCCAAATTTGCCTGGAGGTTTCTGCAAAGATTCCACTTTAAGTTACCCCACTTCACTCCCGCAAATAACATCTCTTATCACACATTATCTTCCGCTAGCATCTCTCAACCCAGAATCCCCTGCCTGATAGGAACATGTCTGACGCGCGTTCTACAGGGGTGGTAACTTTATGATAGGTAACCGTCCAAACCAGACACAAATCTTAAGTTTACAAACAAGGGCGGCAAATTGCATGGCTGTAAATACTAGATTTGTCTACCCTATTTACGGATTTAGATAGACTGTTCTCGTAAATGTACGATTGCTTCAAATCAGAAGAGATTAAAAAAAAAATAATCGTAAAATAAATGTAAACTTTTTCTTTACGTGTTTTTCTGCGTGAGTCGCACTTTACGTGATTTGTTTATCAGTTGTATGTCAGATTGGCGTAACGTGTTTTAATGTTTGTTTTAGTTGCTGTATCTCATGTGTTCAAATTTTGGGGGTTTAAGAGTCACGTGGTGTTTGCCTGGATACCATTTCGTATAGGTGTGTGTTGTGATAATTTAACTCTATCATTATCATTAGTTAGTATCATTATCCTCCTCATTATTCTCATCAGCATCCTCATCAGCAGCCTCATCATCGTCATCAACGCAGTTGACCACCGCGGTTGAGATGATCACTAAGTTTGTACATTTCCGAGAGGCTTGCTCAGTTATTGAGTTGTTGGTTATAGTTGTTGAGTCGTTGGTTATTGTTGTTGAGTGAGTAGTTGGTTATTGTTGTTGAGTAAGTCGTTGGTTGTTGTTGAGTGAGTCGTTGGTTGGTTTTGTTGTTGTTGTTGTTGTTGTTGTTGTTGTTGTTGAGTGAGTCGTTGGTTGTTGTTGTTGTTAAGTAAGTCGTTGTTTGTTGTTTATTATTTGTTCCACCCATAATTCACCATTCTTGACCAGTCAGAATAAATCAAATTCTTCATTGAAGCCTACAAAATGGCATTGACCAAAATCAAACGCTTCATTTACACAGATTATTATCATGAGCATTAGCTTGGTTATTATTTTTATATCTAATATGTCTCTCTGTCTGTCTATCTGTCTCGGTCTCTGTCTATCTGTCTCGGTCTCTGTCATACTGTTTCATTCTCCTCCTCGATTTTTTAATGTAAAAAAAATAATATCTGCCTATCTGTGTGTCTATAAACATTTGTTTTCTTCTGTTCATAGTTCGCCCTGTTTGTTTTCCCCTTTGTTGATTTATTTCGAGAATTCAACCCGTGTCTTCAATCCAACTTTATGCTACCAATGCCAGAGGATGGACCCTAGATGCAAGAACAATAAGAAAAATAACCTCTGCTGAGATAAAATGTGGTAGCCGAATTACAGAAAACAGTCTGAGAGATAAGATAAGAAATAAAGAACTGAGAAAAAAGTTAGAAATAATTCCTGCCATAGAATACTTAGAGAAACAACAGATAAAATGGTTTGGCCACGTGACAAGGCAGAAAGATCAAAACACAACACAACGATCCATCAGCAAACATTGTGAGAACAGCAGACCCAAGGGTCGACCACGAAAAAGATGGATCGATGGAATATTAGAAGCACTAGGAAACTAACAACAGCGAAGGCGAACAGAAGATCAAAAGATAGTAAATTGTATCTCCCCTCGACGCTGAAAGGCAGATGAGGAAGGAAAGAAGAAGAGGAGGAAGAACCCGTGTCGTTGACTGTTTAATGTCCATGGTTATTTGTTAACATTTAGCAGGAATTTAACAACAGATTTTTACTTAATAACTTTCAGGTGCAACGGCCGAGAGTAAGGACAGCAGCGTGTCCTCCTTATACATTGGCGTGTGTGTCTCTGTGGCGGTGGCTGTTATCGTCATCATCATCGTCACCATCATCTGCAGAAAACATAACCGACGCCGCAACGCGTTCAGAGACATGGGTCCAGGTGAGAAGTCTCGTCTGTTAACTCTTGTAAATCTAACGTTATGGGTCCAATGAGAAATCACGTCTGTTAACTCTTGTAAATCTAACGTTATGGGTCCAATGAGAAATCACGTCTGTTAACTCTTGTAAATCTAACGTTATGGGTCCAGTGATAAATCTCGTCTGTTAACTCTTGTAAATCTAACGTTATGGGTCCATTGAGAAATCACGTCTGTTAACTCTTGTAAATCTAACGTTATGGGTCCAATGAGAAATCACGTCTGTTAACTCTTGTAAATCTAACGTTATGGGTCCAGTGAGAAATCTCGTCTGTTAACTCTTGTAAATCTAACCTTATGGGTCCATTGAGAAATCTCGTCTGTTAACTCTTGTAAATCTAACGTTATGGGTCCAGTGAGAAATCTCGTCTGTTAACTCTTGTAAATCTAACGTTATGGGTCCAGTGAGAAATCTCGTCTGTTAACTCTTGTAAATCTAACCGTATGGGTCCAGTGAGAAATCTTGTCTGTTAACTCTTGTAATTCTAACTTTATGGGTCCAGGTGAGAGATCTCGCCTGTTAACTCTTGTAAATCTAACGTTATGGGTCCAGGTGAGAGATCTCGCCTGTTAACTCTTGTAATTCTAACGTTATGGGTCCAGGTGAGAGATCTCGCCTGTTAACTCTTGTAATTCTAACGTTATGGGTCCAGGTGAGTGAACTAAAACTACGAATGAAAATGGGGAGAATTGGGTGGAAAGAAAAAAAGACAAACAAGGAAGTTTTGAATCGGCTGACAAATAAAAAAAAATTATTTGACAAAATTCGAAAAAGACAACTGAAATTTTTTCGACACTTGAAGAATATCCTTCTAGATTCATATTGGAAGAGAAGGTGCAAGGTAGACGAGGCAGAGATAGACCAAAACTAAAGTGGGCAGATAACATCAAAAGGTGGACAGGTGAACCTATGACAACGTGCACCATCAAGACAAGAGACAGTTAAATGGCGCTCCACGGCAGCAAACCTTCGATGCGGAGACGGTACCCATTTAATGAATAACGATTTCTTTTAACATTTATACCCCAGTTATATTATTCGTCTTTTTTATGTTGACTGTTTGTAGGTTTTCTGGATTTTCTGCATGTGATACCATATCATCAGCATTATAAAAAAAAGTAAAGTACCCCCGTCACGCCAAGTGGCGTATGGGGAAATATGATTTTTGGGGTAATGTGGTCGGTATTACGCCCGTGCTGCTTTACTTTCCCAGAGAAAAATCCGGTGCCCATTTAAGGCTGGGTGAACCCGGAAGCCGTCGGTTGGGATCGAACCCTAATATCATCAGCATATTCTAGATTATTTGATTAGATATCAACTAATGCTGACAGATTACATATCCATTAATGCTGACAGATTACATATCCATTAATGCTGACAGATTACATATCCATTAATGCTGACAGATTACATATCCATTAATGCTGACAGATTACATATCCATTAATGCTGACAGATTACATATCCATTAATGCTGACAGATTACATATCCATTAATGCTGACAGATTACATATCCATTAATGCTGACAGATTACATATCCATTAATGCTGACTGATACATCATCATCATCATTGAGTGCCGTCTCCGCGTCGAAGATTGGCTACCATGGATCGCCATTCTACTCTGCCTCTTGCTTTGATGGTGCAGATTGCCATAGACTGACTTGTCCATCTTTTGATGTTACTTGTCCATGTTAGTCTTGGTCTGCATCTGCCTCTTTTACCTTGTATTTTCACTTCCAATATTACTTTTATTAGGCTGTTGTGTCTTTTAACATGCCCCACAAATTTCATATGTCTTGTTCTAATTGTGTTTAGTAGTTGCTGACAGATTACATAGCCATCAATGTTGAATATCCATCTGTAAACATTCTACCTTTTAATGAATTAGCTGTAAAGGGGAAAAAAAAACTGTATACATTTTGAACGATGCCTTTAAAAACATTTGTTGAAGTAGTTTGTGCGTGGAATTGGACCAAGATAGAGCCCACAAGGAAATGGATCAATATTCAAGCGGCGAACCAAGACTAATTTTTGGTTGTTCCTTTCTGCTCACGTGACCTTTCTCTGGCCACGAGGTGTCAATTGTCTTGACCTCTGGGGTGTCAATCATTAAAGGTGTGCGTGATGCGGAATACCACCTGATCGTGTCTGGCATACCTGTGAACAGTGACACCGTTACAGGTACTACTTGAGTGGATAATGCTGCTGGCGAGAACAATAAAGTAAATGGAATTTATTATTGGCGCCACGCCCACGATCACACTGAATACGTATTTCCGGTTTGCCTGGTACAACCGGCGATTTGCCATTAGTATGTCCCCTCACGTCATTACGTCAGAGGTTCTCAGGCTTGAAGATATTGCCCAAATCTGAGCCCAAAGCAAAGCAATGACAAGGTTGGGGTTCGCAAGGAAGTGTTGATTTCAGCATGCGTTACTAATTGCTATATACATGAAGTGGATATAAAGTCGTTGTTGAAGGGACTTGACAAATATTTGTGAAATTACGTCACCGATTGATGCAATTTACGTCATGATATTCTGTGTACACAATCCCGTCTGCAGGATAACACATGCCGTTGTTATATTCACGATTTTATTGCTGAAATGAAATGGTTTTAAACATTTAAAACAGGATATTTTTGGTTGATCAATTCAAAGGAAGACTTTACAGCACTCTGAAAAAGGACAAATAATCAATATTCATTTATTATTATTTGTTTCCATATTTTTGGTTGAACATGTCTTCCGTAATGGTGGCAGATATACTGAGGAAGTAATTCGATAATTTGTGCTGACATTTCCATCTCACAAGTGCCCCACTGCAATGTGGTTTGAACACATACTGTAGACACAACTTCATCGCGTGAACAACCACTTTACCCAATACAAGTCAGCCAAGAGCAGTAGTGTCTAGGTGAATAATACACACATTTACGTTACAATTTTCCGTAATTTCATAACTATTTTCACTGCACAGCGACTTTATAAACATCCCGTGTAAATCTCTCTCTTTCTCTGCGACCAAGTCTCAACCAGAGTAGGATTCCAGACTCTATTCTATTGTGGCCAGTGCGTAGGTGAAGTAAGATGACTTGACTCCACCTGCCTGGGGGAACTCCACAGACAAAATACCATAATTAGAGTATGTTAGATCCATTCTGACTGGATACCTGTTAGAACGTTGCACTATATTCTGTCTGCGCCATTGGCCCAGTGTATCCGATTTCTGCCAGAATTTTATTCAGGTTTGCTTTCCTTAGCCTTTGATTGTCCCCAATCTTCCTGCACGGCAGCAGATTGTCTTTTCTGTAGGGGGATTCTGCCCTTAGATGGTCGACCCTCCCAGGTTTACGGGCACCATCTGCCCGAGTTTGATGTAGATATTACCGAACATATGTAACACAGTTGGTCATCAGACCATCACCATCACACATCAAACAACAGACCATAAGGTCTGTATTTGGTCCCGTATAAATGATTGTTGGATAAAGTTTAATTCCAACAAGTGACAAAATATACATGGAAAACAAACAGTAGAAGAGATCGATCACTTTATCTATCTTGGAAGTCACATTGATCGAGAAGGGGATACGAGCAAAGAAATTAGAATCAGACTGGCTAAAGCAGCAATGTCTTTCAGAAGCCTTGAAAAGTTGTGGAAATCAAAACTCATTAGCACAAACACAAAACTTAGGCTATTCAAATCAAATGTACTATCAACCCTTACGTATGCGTGTGAAAGCTGGAAAACAACAAGAGATATAGAAACAAAGTTGAACGCATTCGAAAATAAATGTCTAAGGAAAATACTTGGTATAGAATGGAACGAATTCAAAACAAACGAGGAAATTAGAGAAATCGCCAATCAACCACTAATATCTTCAGTAATAAAGAAAAGACGATGGTCATACGTTGGACATGTGATGAGAAGAGATAATAATCGAATAGCAAAGCAAGCCTCATATGGGAAACAACAGGTAAAAGAAAAAGAGGAAGACCCAGGAGACACTGAGAAGAACATTGATGAGAGAGGCAAGAGCAGCAGGAATCGGCTCCCTCAATGAGATAGAACTGCTTGCACAGAACAGAGACAGATGGCGAGATTTGATAAAATATCTTTAAAAGAAAACTGCTAGAACAAAAATTCATATAGGAGAAGGTGTATCTTGGTCTACGCCCTATGGGCCGGTTACGGCTCGAAAGGTCAATAGATAGATAGATAAATGATTTATTCTTGTGATAAGACAGAAAGACCAAAACTCAACACAACAAGCCTTGAAGAAATGTTACGATAACACCAACTCAAGACCGACAACGAAAAAGATGAATTGACGGAGAATTTACAAAAATAAAACACCAAAAGGAGCAAGTGGTGGGGTGTAACGTAACTCTCCTACAAGGTGACAGCTTTACCAACAAAGCAAACCACAAATCATGACGTTTCGGCCTACGTGCTGCCTTCTTCTCAAAACGAGAATAACACAAACGGACAACGGAAAGAAGATATACTCTACTACATGGTCTAGGATGGGCAGAACTAATAAATTAGTGGAATAGAATTATATTTTGTGTCTGTTCCCTATCCTCTCCACCCCCCGCGGCGCCCTCCCCTCCTCCCCCACCTCTGCCTTTTTGAGTGACAGGACTAGCCATTACAACATTCTCCCACTTTCTAAAAGAAAAAAAAAAAAAAAGGAAGAAAGTAAAGTAAAGTACCCCCTGTCACGCGAAGTGGCGTATAGGGAATATGGTGTTAGTGACCATACATTTCACAGACCTTCGGCACATGATTTTTGGGGTAATGTGGTCGGTATTACGCCCGTGCCGAGTTACTTTCGCAGAAAAAAAATCAAGTACCCATTTAAGGCTGGGTGACCCGGAAGCCGTCGGTTGGGATCGAACCCTACCCCTTGTCCTTTGTAGTTGCAGTTCACTAACCACTGACCTATCGCGGCTTCCTCTTCCACTGGGTGATTTGTTGTATCCTCCGTTTGATGATTTGTTGCATCCTCCCTTTGATGATTTGTTGTATCCTCCGTTTGATGATTTATTGTATCTTCCGTTTGATGATTTGTTGTATCCTCCGTTTGATGATTTATTGTATCCTCCGTTTGATGATTTGTTGTATCCTTCGTTTGATGATTTGTTGTATCCTCCGTTTGATGATTTGTTGTATCCTCCGTTTGATGATTTGTTGTATCCTCCGTTTGATGATTAGTTATATCCTCCGTTTGATGATTTGTTATATCCTCCGTTTGATGATTAGTTATATCCTCCGTTTGATGATTTGTTGTATCCTCCGTTTGATGATTTGTTGTATCCTCCGTTTGATGATTAGTTATATCCTCCGTTTGATGATTTGTTATATCCTCCGTTTAATGATTAGTTATATCCTCCGTTTGATGATTTGTTGTATCCTCCGTTTGATGATTTGTTGTATCCTCCGTTTGATGATTAGTTATATCCTCCGTTTGATGATTTATTGTATCCTCCGTTTAATGATTTGTTGGTTGTCTAGTTAAGTAAGTTTGTTTGTTTTATTTGTAATTACCCGGATTTGATGTTTTGATGAATGGTCAGTTTGTTGGCTAATTGGTTACCTTGTATGTTTCTTGGTTGGTTAGTATGTCGTTTGTTCAGTGGCTGGTTTGTGCTTTCGTTTCTGTTTCTATTTAATTTGTCGGTTGCTTAGTTTGTTAATTTATTTTAAATATTCGTGCTCCTTTAACATAAATGAAGTTATAAACACATGAAAACTAATCTTATACTTCTTCTCCTCTTCTTCTTCCTCTTTCCTTCCTCATCAGCCTTTCAGCGTCGAGGGGAGATATAATTTGCGGTCTTTTGCTCTTCTGTTCACCTCCGCTGCTGTTATGTTTCCTAGTGCTTCTAATATTCAATCGACTCATCTTTTTCGTGGTCGACCCTTGTGTCTGGTGTTCTCGTAACGTTTGTTGAAGGCTCGTTGTGTTGTATTTTGTTCTTTCTCCCTTCTCACGTGGCCAAACCATTATATCTGTTATTTCCTTATATATTCTATGGCAGGGGCTATTCCTAGCTTTTTTTCTCAGTTCTTCATTTCTGATCTTATCTCTCAGACTGTTTCCTGTCATTTGTCTAACACACTTAATCTCAGTAGAGGTTATTTTTTTATTATTCTTGCATCTAGGGTCTCCATGGAGAAGGTTGGCTACCATGGAGCGCCATTCTGCTCTTCCTCTTGCTTTGATGGTGCAGGTTGTCATAGGCTGATTTGTTCATCTTTTGATGTTACTCGTCCATGTTAGTCTTGGTCTGTCTCTGCCTCTTTTACCTTGTATTTTTCCCTCCAGGATTACTTTTAGTAGGCTGTTGTGTCTTTTAACATGGCCCAAAAAATCGCATTTGTCTTGTTTGAATTGTGTTTAGTAGTTCCCTTTTCATTTTTAGTTGTTTTAAGACTTCATCGTTTGTTTTCTTTTACTTCCATCCAATGTTTCATTACTAACGTGGTCAAATACTCATTTTTACATAAAGATGGCTATAGTGATGACATCCATCTATAAAGCCTGAGGGAAATCCCGGAATCACCCAACGTTTGCGTCGTTTCTAACCATGCGAGTTACAAACGGCTGGCGCAATTTTATCCAAATCTGTCCCTACTCGCGAAGCAGAAAACGTCACAAACTTTGTGTGATTCCTCTCAGCTCGTGACCCGTAATGGTGATGACGATCTAGAACAGGAAACCGTGACATTCACTCGAAGTTCAGTACCTCATGTCTTCGCTACAGATAAGTTGGCGAACGCAAACAACATATTAAAAATATAAACATATCAAAAAGCGGTGTCCTAAGCAAGCCCGAGTGATACTCAGTTTCCCTAGAGGCAACCAGAAAAGACAAGCACATTAATTATGTGTAAGAGAAAGAAGCGAAGGCGCTAGATATAAGCGAAACAGCAGCATATCAAGTTAGCTGGAATGCATGCCTTCTTTTCTTTGAAGTCATTTCTGCTGCTAATGGTCCATGAGGGTGCCTTATCTGCCGAGATAATAATGCACAGAAATACCCTGCTCATTCGTCGTGCGATGTTCCATGCAGTTGTTGTACAGCGAAATTATTTATGTACAGGCAGGATATTGTGCCGAGATTAAGGTAAACACGGCTGCTTGGTTTAATCTAAAAGTGGCATTTTAGTTATTTTAAAAACGTTGCTACATGTATACATGAAGATGTGCTGAGAAAAGTACATTCCACTTATTCACGAGATTGATGTTTGATTGAAGTGACGCAAATTTGTGACACTGGACAAGAATATTGTACTACTCACCAAAAAAGTGAGATGGTAGATGTACAATAGAGGTGAGATGGTAGATGTACAACAGAGGTGAGATGCAGAATGGCTCAGGCAAAAGAAGCTTTCCAAAAAATGAGTAAGATACTGTGCAATCCATTTTTGACAATGGAAACAAGAAAAAGAGTTTCTAAATGTTATGTAGAGCCAGTCTTAACATTTGGATATAAATCATGGACAATCGGAAAACAGACAAGAAAATCTTTTGTGGCTGTTGGAATGTGGTTTTACAGAAGAATGTTGAAAATACAATAGACAGCTGAGAAGAGTAATGAAAATGTTCTGAAAAAGGCCAAAGCAAAAAGAGAGCTAATATCCAATAATATTAGGAAGAAATAATCATAATTTTTCTGGTCATGTAATGAGAAGGAAACAGGTGGAATATATTTTAACAACTGGGAAAATTGAGGGACGAAGAAATAGAGGGAAACAAAGAAAAAAGATGCCAGACAGCTATAGAGAATGTCTTGGCAAGGGGTCAACAACGGAAATGATAAATAACTGTGAAACATCGAAAATTGTGGAGAGACATGATCACCTACGCCAGCAGGCCCCGTACTTGATGAAGATAATGATAAAAATGTGAATATTCCAGAATAACTAATTTTTATGCCATTGAAATTTTAGTCCAATGGCGTTGATGAAAAGAAATATTTCAAAATGTAACCCTTTCTGCTGTAAAATAATCATAATTTAACCACACATATTGTAACAACTTAAGCTATAGCTCGTACATCCCTAGACTCTAGACCGGCCGTACGCTAATCTTTCGGTTGGTTGTTTGATGTGCGACGGGGATAATCTGACGACTAACTGTGTGTCTATATGTTCGGAATTGGAGTCAACAACGATGGCCTAACGTCATCAAGCGCTCTACATTTTTTTAAAATATGACGATCACCATTTTCAAGAGGACGTGAACTCCCGTATATGGTGGATAGGCGGCGGGAACAATTGAAGGCTATGCATGACAAGTGTTCCTTGTTGCAGTTTACTCATATTTCAAGTCCGGCTTGTTGCAGGAGCTACTGAGATAAGTGCTCTGTGCACCACCATGAGCTGTGTGTCTCATCCGTTTTGATCATGCTTTCCAAATGCTTTCGATGAATGATGATATCGTATGACAGGGAACAGTTGGCTGTGCTCACTTTCTGCGCAGTTTCGCCTTATGTCTTTTGGCGTGTGCTGAGACTGCTATGATGGGGACTACAGTTGCCTTTCTTTGTTTGGGAGATAAGATTCAGATGATTACGCTGGCACGGGCGGTTAAGCAATTATGGATTTTAATTCGTTTGCAGTGATACCGGGGCCTTCCATAACCAAATAACCAAGCTATAACGTTCGTTTACCATTCACCCAGACGTTAAAAATGTGTACCAGAGATGTTTATGGGAAGTAAAGGCGGCCTGGTTTGATACTGACCAGATCATCTAAAAATGTAACGCGGTCATAGAAAAATATGTTCACTAACGCTATATTCCACAAACGCTTATCAAAGCAGGGGCGCCTAGCAACCTTAATGCATGTTTCAAAACTGAACAATTACCACTGCTAACATTTCATAGACAAAGAGCTGTAGAAAGGAAATGTATTCCATCCATCTACCCTTCCTTCCTTCCTTCCTTCCTTCCTTCCTTCCTTCCTTCCTTCCTTCCTTCCTTCCTTCCTTCCTTCCTTCCTTCCTTCCTTCCTTCCTTCCTTCCTTCCTTCCTTCCTTCCTTCCTTCCTTCCTTCCTTCCTTCCTTCCTTCCTTCCTTCCTTCCTTCCTTCCTTCCTTCCTTCCTTCCTTCCTTCCTTCCTTCCTGCCTCCCTCCCTCCCTCCCTTCCTTTCTTTCTTCTTCCTTCCTCCCTCCCTCCCTTCCTTCCTTCCTTCCTTCCTTCCTTCCTTCCTTCCCCTTCCTTCCTTCCTTCCTTCCTTCCTTCCTTCCTTCCTTCCTTCTAGATATTTGTAGATTGTAGTAAGATAGATGTTTGTGGATAGCTCTAAGATTTATATTTGTGGATAGTTCTAAGATAGATGTTTGTGGATAGCTCTAAGATTTATATTTGTGGATAGTTCTAAGATAGATGTTTGTGGATAGCTCTAAGATTTATATTTGTGGATAGTTCTAAGATAGATGTTTGTGGATAGTTCTAAGATTTATATTTGTGGATAGTTCTAAGATAGATGTTTGTGGATAGCTCTAAGATTTATATTTGTGGATAGTTCTAAGATAGATGTTTGTGGATAGCTCTAAGATTTATATTTGTGGATAGTTCTAAGATAGATGTTTGTGGATAGTTCTAAGATTTATATTTGTGGATAGTTCTAAGATAGATGTTTGTGGATAGTTCTAAGATTTATATTTGTGGATAGTTCTAAGATAGATGTTTGTGGATAGTTCTAAGATTTATATTTGTGGATAGTTCTAAGATAGATGCTTGTGGATAGTTCTAAGATTTATATTTGTGGATAGTTCTAAGATAGATGTTTGTGGAGATATATATTTTTGGATAGTTCTAAGATAAATATTTGTGGATAGTTCTAAGATAGATAGATATATGTGGATAGTTCTAAGATAGATGTTTGTGGATAGTACTAAGATAGATGTATGTGGATAGTACTAAATAGATGTTTGTGGAGATATATGTTTGTGGATATTTCTAAGATATATATATATTTGGATATTTCTAAGATATATATATATTTGGATATTTCTAAGATATATATATATTTGGATATTTCTAAGATATATATATATTTGGATATTTCTAAGATATATATATATTTGGATATTTCTAAGATATATATATATTTGGATATTTCTAAGATATATATATTTGTGGATATTTCTAAGTACGACACATAATCTATGAGCTGCAGTGAAAGTGCAGACTTAGTACGGTAAAACACGCTAGGAAAAAAAAAAAGTTTATGGCTCTCGCCATGCCTCGGTTCTGGCTCCTGCACTTTTGTAGGAAGTTCAGATAATGATCTTTGTCACGTGCAATTGCATCTTGTGCATTTTTGTTATCAGGAACTCACAGTGACGTATCTCAAGCGTGCTTGGATACACACAATGCCCTATTCTCTCCCCTGATCATTGTTTCTTTTTTATCGTTTCATGTCTGCTTTTGTCTATGATTTTTACCTCTGCTTTGTCGTTTAATTTTGATGTCATTGTTTTTTTAAACATCTGTTTTTACTGTCTGCTTATCGGCTGTTTTTATCGTTTTTTTGACGTCTTGTTTTTGAAACATTTTTGACGTATTGTGATAACTTCTATGTTTGTTATGGCTTTTTAAAAAGCACGTTTTTGTTCTTTGTTGGTTTTTGTTGCGTTGTCTGATATTTCCTCCTTTATAAGTTTCTTAAATCCAATGTTTCTTTTGTTTTAATATCTGACATCAACGCGTGTTTTGTCGCCTTTTAAATGATCTAATTCTGATGTCTACATTTGACAATAGAAATAAGAAAAGAGTTATTAAATGTTATGTAGAGCCAGTCGTAACATATAGATGTGAATCGTGGACAATAGGAAAACAGACAAGAAGATCACTGGAGGATGTAAAAATGTGGTTTTACAGAAGAATGTTGAGAGTACCAATGACAACTAAGAAGAGTAATGAAAACGTTATAAAAGAGGCCAAAGCAAAAAGAGAGCTAACTTGAATATTAGGAAGAAACAATCATCATTTTTTGGCAATGTAATGAGAAGGGAACAGCTGGAATATATTGTAACAATTGGGAAAATTGAGGGACGAAGAGATAGACGGGAGCAAAGAGAAAAGATTCCAGACAGCTTAAGAGAATGGTTTGGCAGAAGGTCAACAGGAGAAAGGACAGAACTGTCGTGTTCGAAAGTTGTGGAGAGACATGATCACCTACGCCAGTAGACTTGGTATTTATTATTTGGTAATAATGATGATGTCTGCTCCCATTGTTGTCACGTTATTTTATTGTCTGTGTTGCACGAGACTAGAGCGAGGGGAAAGCATAGACTTGAGGGTTAATCACAACAAGAGAGAGGTATATATAAATTGATGGTAAAAATAATTGTTAGTTTAATTCTCTGATTTCGTCCGCCCGTGTGGGCACCAGGGCACACACTACGGTCGGGGGAGAAAGGAACAAAAGCACTGTCGCGTAGCGCGTCATGTCGCAAGATACGACTAAGTTGGTTGGGATCAAGATCATCGCTGGCACTACGGAGTTCGTGTTTCAGAGCTGAATTTATCTCCAGGGTTGTCGGTAGAGTGTGGTGACCTGGGAAACGTCACTGGGGTAGGGATTTGAGAACATGGAGTTGTCCTTTGTGTAATGAAGATGATCTGTCGACTAAACTAAACTAAACTGAACTAAACTAAACTAAACTAAACTAAACTAAACTAAACTAAACTAAACTAAACAAACTAAACTAAACTAAACTAAACTAAACCAAGTTAAAACTAAACTAAACTAAACTAAACCAAGTTAAAACTAAACTAAACTAAACCAAGCCAACTAAACCAAACCAAGTTAAACTAAACTAAACCAAGTTAAACTAAACCAAGTTAAAACTAAACTAAACTAAACTAAACCAAGCCAAATTGAACTAAACCAAGTTAAAATTAACTAAACCAAACTAAACTAAACCAAGTTAAACTAAACTAAACCAAATTAAACTAAACTAATCTCTGATTTCTCCACAGATGCGACACAGTCCCTGACAGAAGGTGAGAAGAAACAGAAGCACGCAGGTAAGAAGTTAACAGCGATACGAACACTGTCACACCAGAACTAGGAGATCAGACACGCAAAATCAACTTTTCCATTTGCTCTTCATCAATAAATTTCTCTCTTCGACGTCTTCACATTTCATCTATATTTCTCGACATATAAATATACCACCTTCATTTTCATTGTCAATAAAATTGTTTAGCCCACCTGGAGAGAACGTATAGTGAAGCCATACAACACAACACACACACAGAAATGGGGAGAAGGAAGCAGAGATCGAGGCAGCACAGGAGAGAGTAAAATCTAGAACTTTGTATCTTCCTCGACATCCAAAGTGGTGAAAGAAAAGATAAAATATTTATCTCTCTCCACAACCCCTAATTGTTCTCATAGACTTATCATCTTTATCAATGTTCAATGTTTCCTACCCTCATCAATGTTCATTGTTTCCTACACTCATCAATGTTCATTGTTTCCTACCCTCATCAACTTTCATTGTTTCCTACACTCATCAACTTTCATTGTTTCCTATCCTCATCAACTTTCATTGTTTCCTACACTCATCAACTTTCATTGTTTCCTACACTCATCAATGTTCATTGTTTCCTACACTCATCAATGTTCATTGTTTCCTACCCTCATCAACTTTCATTGTTTCCTACACTCATCAACTTTCATTGTTTCCTAACCTCATCAACTTTCATTGTTTCCTACACTCATCAACTTTCATTGTTTCCTACACTCATCAATGTTCATTGTTTCCTACACTCATCAACTTTCATTGTTTCCTACACTCATCAATGTTCATTGTTTCCTACCCTCATCAACTTTCATTGTTTCCTACACTCATCAACTTTCATTGTTTCCTATCCTCATCAACTTTCATTGTTTCCTACCCTAATTAACTTTCATTGTTTCCTACACTCATCAACTTTCATTGTTTCCTACCCTCATCAACTTTCATTGTTTTCTACCCTCATCAACTTTCATTGTTTCCTACCCTCATCAACTTTCATTGTTTTCTACCCTCATCAACTTTCATTGTTTCCTATCCTCATCAACTTTCATTGTTTCCTACCCTCATCAACTTTCATTGTTTCCTATCCTCATCAACTTTCATTGTTTCCTACCCTCATCAACTTTCATTGTTTCCTACCCTCATCAACTTTCATTGTTTTCTACCCTCATCAACTTTCATTGTTTCCTACCCTCATCAACTTTCATTGTTTTCTACCCTCATCAACTTTCATTGTTTCCTATCCTCATCAACTTTCATTGTTTCCTATCCTCATCAACTTTCATTGTTTCCTACCCTCATCAACTTTCATTGTTTCCTATCCTCATCAACTTTCATTGTTTCCTACCCTCATCAACTTTCATTGTTTCCTACCCTCATCAACTTTCATTGTTTCCTACCCTCATCAACTTTCATTGTTTTCTACCCTCATCAACTTTCATTGTTTCCTACCCTCATCAACTTTCATTGTTTCCTACCCTCATCAACTTTCATTGTTTCCTACCCTCATCAACTTTCATTGTTTTCTACCCTCATCAACGGTGGGAGATAAACACAAATATAAAATATACAAAATATGAGATTCTACGCGGGACCGCAAGTGCTTATGAAATAAACATAAATTTGGTATGGTAGAGCTAAGCTCGTAGAAAGACATGACAAACTACAACGTTTCGGCAAAAACCTTCATCAACATATAAATCCAAGCCAGAAAACACAACTCAGATCTAAAATAAGAGAGGAAAAGACGGTGGCCAGGATTTACGTAGAGTCTGGTTAAAAAGATAAATAGAAAATAGGGCAGGTTGGAAAACCATGGAGGTGGCAATCAACGATTCTCCTCCATTTAACACATATCTCCATCCTTCTCCATTTAACGCTCCAATTATTTTCTTATTCTCCCGTTTCCTATATCAACTCTTGTCTTTATATACTCATTATTTTCCTCCTGGGACATCGTGGCTAATTTATTGTCACTTATAATATTCTCTGCATGTTTACATTGTTTCAGCTCTTATTTGAGTCACCATTGAACATCACGTGTCTTATTTTTTTTTTAAATATCAAAATTATTGATATTGAGTTTTCTTTTAAATGTCTTCACATGTATTCCCTCCCTCGAATTTACACACAAAAAAAAAAAGAAAAAAAAAAGTTACCTTAGGACCCAGTCTTCAGTCCAAGAAATGTCACGTGTGCATGGTCTGTAGGTCTGGTTTGTGTCACGACAGACAACCAGTCTAGTCCAGACGAGAGCAGCAGCCGCCATTTCTGTCGCTCTCGTGTGTCTTTTTGGAATTTTATGATCTGGGATTGTTAATGTTTCCGAGCGTCGAGCGATGGTTTTTCCTTAACGAGTGCCAAAACTATTTAGTTGATAGTTAATAAATGTGGACATAAATTACGTGAATATGTCTCTGAAGCCTTCTGTTGTTGTCTTAGAGTCACCATAAAGGAGGGAGTCATGCGAATGATGTTCTAAACATTCGTTTTCTATATTCTTGGAAAGGAGGAATTATTCCTTTCTTCCAAATGTTTCAAAGTTTTCCTTTGTTTCTACATTAAATGTCGCAGAGAAGGGAATGTTTTGACATTGAAGACATGCCATTTACGATTAAAATTATTCTTTAAATAAAATTTGAGCAGCGTGGCGGTTAGTGCGTTGAGCCCAAATCCCAAAATTGGTTGAAAAAGAAGTGGTAGCTGGTGTAGTGGTAGAGTAGTAGTAAAAGTAGTAGTGGTAAGAATATTTTTAGTGTAATAGTAGTAGAGAAGCAGTAAAAGTAATATTAGAGAGTAGTAATAGTAGAAAAAGGAGTAGTTGTAGTAGTAGTAAAAGTAGTAGTACGATCTTCTTCTTCTTATTCTTTCCTTCCTCATCTGCCTTTCAGCGTCGAGGGGAGATATCATTTGCGGTCTTTTGCTCTTGTTTACCTCTGCTGCTGTTATGTTTCTTAGTGTTTTTTGTAGTCGGCCGTTGGGTCTGGTTTTCTCACAACATTTGGTGAAGGCTCGTTGTGCTATGTTTTGATCTTTCTGCCTTGTCACGTGGCCAAACCATTTTATCTGTTGTTTCCTTATATATTCTATAGCGCGGACTATTCCTAGTTTTTTTCCTTCTCAATTCTTCATTTCTGATTTTATATCTCAGACTGTTTCCTGTCATTCGTCTAACACATTTCATCTCTGTAGACGGTAGTTGTAGAAATATTATTATTAGCAATAGAATTAGTAGCAGAAGTAGTAGAAGTTGTAATAGTATTAGTATTGTAGTAATAATAACAGTAGTAGTAGTTGTTGTACACATTGTAGTAGTCGAAGTAATAGTAGTAATTGTAGCAGTAGTTATACTAATAGTAGTAGTAGAAGTAATGTCAGTAGTAGTAATAGTAGTAGGAGTAGTTGTAGTAGATGAAGGATACTTTTTAGAATGCGCAGGAAATCCTCTTTTTTACTCAATCAAAGATATCAAGAATAGAAGTGTCGTATTTAAGATTAGAGGGGTCGTATTTAAGATTAGAGGCGCCGTATTTAAGTTTAGAGGCGTCGTATTTAAGATTAGAGGCGTTCGTATTTACGATTGTGTGTACAATAAATATAAACTAGTATTAAGCAGCTAAACTTGCAGAGATACGAGACAAACTATCTACGTTTCGGCAAGAAGCCTTCATCATGTACACAATAATAAACATTAATACACAGGTGAACACGAAAGGCAAGTTTTGATATATAAATCACAAAATGACGGAAGAGGAACAGTGGCCAGGACCTATGTGTCTGTTCGTAAACATGATAAATAGTCTACAGGGCAGGTAGGCTCTCAAGGGCCAAAGAAGAGCCAAATTTGTGAAAAAAGGAGAACGGGTTCCTTAAGGAAAATGATTGTATATTCTGTCATTGGTAAATACTGAATAAGAAAGGATATGGCAGAACACCCTGACAGAAACAATGGGCGAGGTCTCAAAAGCCCTGGACGACATCCACCCTACGAGAAGTAAACTCTTACGTCAAACGAAGATCCAGCCTGCCGAAGACGGAGTGTGTCAGCCACGGCGCAGGTTTAGGGGAAACATCAGGGCACAACACGTACATGAGAGTACTGATCATGCAACCAGCACGTCCTGTGTTATGTTGTTGTTCCTACTCTTCCATCATGAGTACTGATCATGCAACCAGCTCGTCCTGTGTTATGTTGTTGTTCCTACTCTTCCATCATGAGTACTGATCATGCAACCAGCTCGCCCTGTGTTATGTTGTTGTTCCTACTCTTCCATCATGAGTACTGATCATGCAACCAGCTCGTCCTGTGTTATGTTGTTGTTCCTACTCTTCCATCATGAGTACTGATCATGCAACCAGCACGTCCTGTGTTATGTTGTTGTTCCTACTCTTCCATCATGAGTGCTGATCATGCAACCAGCTCGTCCTGTGTTATGTTGTTGTTCCTACTCTTCCATCATGAGTGCTGATCATGCAACCAGCTCGTCCTGTGTTATGTTGTTGTTCCTACTCTTCCATCATGAGTACTGACCATGCAACCAGCACGTCCTGTGTTATGTTGTTGTTCCTACTCTTCCATCATGAGTACTGATCATGCAACCAGCTCGTCCTGTGTTATGTTGTTGTTCCTACTCTTCCATCATGAGTACTGATCATGCAACCAGCTCGTCCTGTGTTATGTTGTTGTTCCTACTCTCTCATCATAAAACAGGACAAAGGATCAGGTTCGCGTGACCACAGATCCTGAACTCTGAGCAAGATGAGTCAAATTAAGAAGCTGTTTTGATGCGAATGGGAAATATTGTTGTTATCATCAATGCTATATGTGTTGTGCATTGATTGCTTGATCAGCTCATTACTCGTGAGAAGCACGACATCACTTTAATAAAATGGACATTTGTATTTACTATTTACGTTTTAGTATATAAGTGACTGATTGTACAGATACATAAGGATGCGAATCATGGACAATAGGACAACAGACAAGTAAATCACTGGAGTCTGTAGAAATGTGGTTTTACTGTAGAATGTTGAGAGTACCATGGACAGCTAAGAAGAGTAATGAAGATGTTCTGAGGGAGGTCAAAGCAAAAAGAGAGCTAATTTCCAATATTAGGAAGAGACAATCATCATTTTTTGGCTATGTAATGAGAAGGGAACAACTGGAATATATTGTAACAACTGGAAAAATTGAGGGACGAAGAGATAGAGGGAAGCAAAGAGAAAAAATAACAGGCAGCTTAAGAGAATGGCTTGGCAGAAGGTCAACAACAGAAATGATAAATAGCTGCCGAGATAGAAAGTTGTGGAGAGGCATGATCACCTACGCCAGTAGGCCCGGTACTTGATGATGATGATAATGATATAAGTGACACCCCCCCCCCCACATTGTTAGACGTTTAATGAGTATGCTACTAGTACCTATAATTGTCAATGACCAACAGATCAATATTGTGTGGACAGTAAAGACCGTCCTACTTTATCAGGTTATTTTCTTGGGTACCTATTTTTAAAAGTAAAGTTGGTCCGAAAATAATTCACCACAACTGGAAATTGTATCCGAACTGGGGGCCGAGTGGTCTAGAGATATCACTTCGCCACTCAGCGGGAAATTTGCGGGTTCCAATTCCGCCATAATCGGTCGTGAGAATTTTGTGTTTGCTTTCGAAAACGGGTTCATCGTGTCTCCCCTGGTCTCTGGGTAGTGAGATCCGATGTCTAACCCTCTCTGGGTAGTGATATCCGATGTCTAGCCTTTTCTGGGTAGTGATATCCGATGTCTAGCCCTCTCTGGGTAGTAATATCCGATGTCTAACCCTCTCTGCGTAGTAATATCCGATGTCTAACCCTCTCTGGGTAGTGATATCCGATGTCTAGCCCTCTCTGGGTAGTGATATCCGATGTCTAGCCCTCTCTGGGTAGTAATATCCGATGTCTAGCCCTCTCTGGGTAGTAATATCCGATGTCTAGCCCTCTCTGGGTAGTGATATCCGATGTCTAGCCCTCTCTGGATAGTAATATCCGATGTCTAGCCCTCTCTGGGTAGTGATATCCGATGTCTAGCCCTCTCTGGGTAGTGATATCCGATGTCTAGCCCTCTCTGGGTAGTGATATCCGATGTCTAGCCCTCTCTGGGTAGTGATATCCGATGTCTAGCCCTCTCTGGGTAGTGATATCCGATGTCTAGCCCTCTCTGGGTAGTGAGATCCTATGTCTAGCCCTCTCTGGGTAGTGATATCCTATGTCTAGCCCTCTCTGGGTAGTGAGATCCTACGTCTAGCCCTCTCTGGGTAGTGAGATCCTATGTCTAGCCCTCTCTGGGTAGTGAGATCCGATGTCTAGCCCTGTCTAGCCCTCTCTGGGTAGTGAGATCCGATGTCTAGCCCTCTCTGGGTAGTGAGATCCGATGTCTAGCCCTCTCTGGGTAGTGATATCCGATGTCTAGCCCTCTCTGGGTAGTGATATCCGATGTCTAGCCCTCTCTGGGTAGTGATATCCGATGTCTAGCCCTCTCTGGGTAGTGATATCCGATGTCTAGCCCTCTCTGGGTAGTGATATCCGATGTCTAGCCCTCTCTGGGTAGTGATATCCGATGTCTAGCCCTCTCTGGGTAGTGATATCCGATGTCTAGCCCTCTCTGGGTAGTAATATCCGATGTCTAGCCCTCTCTGGGTAGTGATATCCGATGTCTAGCCCTCTCTGGGTAGTGATATCCGATGTCTAGCCCTCTCTGGGTAGTAATATCCGATGTCTAGCCCTCTCTGGGTAGTGATATCTGATGTCTAGCCCTCTCTGGGTAGTAATATCCGATGTCTAGCCCTCTCTGGGTAGTGATATCCGATGTCTAGCCCTCTCTGGGTAGTGATATCCGATGTCTAGCCCTCTCTGGGTAGTGATATCCGATGTCTAGCCCTCTCTGGGTAGTAATATCCGATGTCTAGCCCTCTCTGGGTAGTAATATCCGATGTCTAGCCCTCTCTGGGTAGTAATATCCGATGTCTAGCCCTCTCTGGGTAGTAATATCCGATGTCTAGCCCTCTCTGGGTAGTGATATCCGATGTCTAGCCCTCTCTGGGTAGTAATATCCGATGTCTAGCCCTCTCTGGGTAGTGATATCCGATGTCTAGCCCTCTCTGGGTAGTAATATCCGATGTCTAGCCCTCTCTGGGTAGTGATATCCAATGTCTAGCCCTCTCTGGGTAGTGATATCCTATGTCTAGCCCTCTCTGGGTAGTGATATCCGATGTCTAGCCCTCTCTGGGTAGTGATATCCGATGTCTAGCCCTCTCTGGGTAGTGATATCCGATGTCTAGCCCTCTCTGGGTAGTAATATCCGATATCCCTTCGGATAACGACGATAAACAGGACAGCTCGTGTGCACTAGCCCACGCTACAGAACCGCTGGCAGTTAAAAGTTAAAAGAGTAGGTCAAAAATGGTTTCTGCCACGGCACAAATTGTTGAACAAACCGGAGACGTATGTGTCGGACCTATGGGCGGAGATATTGAGACTTTGCAGTAAGTAGCGCCACAACGCACCCGCGCCCACTTAACGGGTGGAAGCTAAGAAGTACCCGAACTATTCTGGGTTAACATAGCGCATACTCGCCACTATTCCACTCTGATCTCACTAATTACGTTTGCTTTTAGAATATCGGGGGTAGGGTTTGGTTAAGGAGCAACAAAAGACAGAAGCAGGAAGATAACAACGAAGGAAAAAAAGCATTGCAACTTAAGAATGCTTAGCCTTTGACACAAAACACAAGCCCAACTCGCGGAAGTGAAAACAGCCCAGATGTGGGGCTAATTTGATTAAGCCAAACATGCAGACACTCTTGGAGCAGATAAATACTGCCACTTCCATCACTGTCTTTCGTCTTTACTTTTCTCTTCTACTTTTCTCGCGTTCCGTCCATCAACTTCTTCCCATTTGGATGTTATCTCTCGCTTTATCCATCCATCCCCTTTCATCACTTTCTTTTTTTAGTTATTAGTTTTCCATACGTAACTATTCCTCTCTATCCCCACTTCTCCTATCTTTTGTTCCACACTTTTTATACATTTGTATCATCTCTCATCCATTTCTCTCTCTGTATCATTATATATATCATCATCATCAAGTACCGGGCCTACTGACGTAGGTGATCATGTCTCTTCACAACTTTCGATCTCGACAGTTATTTATCGTTTCTGTTGTTAACCCCATGCCACGCCATTCTCTTAAGCAGTCTGGTATCTTTTACTTTTGCTTTCCTCTATTTCTTCGCCCATCAATTTACATAATATATTCCAGTTGTTCTCTTCTATTTACATGGCCCAAAAAATGATGATTGTTTCTTCCTAATATTGGAAATTAGCTCTCTTTTTGCTTTGGCTTCTTTCAGAACGTTTTCATTACTCTTCTTAGCTGTCCATGGTATTCTCAACATTCTTCTGTAAAACCACATTTCTACAGACTCCAGTGATTTTCTTGTCTGTTAACCTATTGTCCATGATTCACATCCATATGTTAAGACTAACGCTACATAACATTTAAGAACTCTTTTTCTTGTTTCTATTGTCAAAAATGGATTGCATAGTATCTACCTAATTTTTTGGAAAGCTTCTTTTGCCTGAGCCATTCTGCATCTCACCTCTTTTGTACATCTTCTGTCTGAGGTTAATAAAGTTCCTAAAAATTTAAATCCCAAATATAACAAACAAAAAGTAAAAGAAAAGCAAAGGACATAATATATACAGTTTGTCCTTTGCTTCTCTTTTACTTTTTGTTTGTTCTTCACTTTATTTTTGTCCTCGCTTTTTGTTATCATACTTGCTACCTCTGTTGACCCCCTTCTCATTTTCTCGTTCTCTGTTAGGCTCCTGTCCAGGTACATTATCTTCTGTCTATCATTTTCAATTGAACTTGCTTCCTTATTCTCTCTACTTCCCTCCGTATCTCCTATGCTTTCTTGCTCACTTGTTTTACCGCTCTCACTCACCTGTCTCTTCCTTCCTCCTCCTCTCTGTCTCTCCATTACCTTCTCTCTCCCTCCATCTCTTTATTTCATTCTCTCTCTCTCTCTCCTTCCTCATCTCTATCCCTCACTCACTCTCTCCCTCTCTAAATCTATCCCTTCCTCATTCCATCTCATTCCTTCTCCCTCCCTCCTATCTCCCTCTATCCCCCCTCTCTATCCCCCTCTCTCTCCTCCCCCTCTCTCTGCCATTATCTCCCTTTTCTTCCAATCATTAAAAAACCTGCGCAGTGAAGACCAAACCTGCGCAGTGAAGACCAAACCTGCGCAGTGAAGACCAAACCTGCGCAGTGAAGACCAAACCTGCGCAGTGAAGACCAAACCTGCGCAGTGAAGACCAAACCTGCTCCTTTACAGACACACAACTATTATCTAGAGTGAATTAAGCGTCGTTATACAAAGCTATGTAATCCATTTTTGACAATAGAAACAAGAAAAAGAGTTCTTAAATGTTATGTAGAGCCAGTCTTAACATATGGACGCGAGTCATAGACAATAGGACAACAGACAAGAAAATCACTGGAGTCTGTAGAAATGTGGTTTTACAGAAGAATGTTGAGAATACCATGGACAACTAAGAAGAGTAATGAAGAGGTTCTGAGAGAGGTCAAAGCAAAAAGAGAGCTAATTTCCAATATTAGGAAGAGACAATCATTATTTGTTGGCCATGTAATGAGAAGGGAACAACTGGAATATATTGTAACAACTGGAAAAATTGAGGGACGAAGAGAAAGAGGGACGCAAAGAGAAAAAATAACAGATAGCTTAAGAGAATGGCTTGGCAGAAGTTCAAAACAGAAATGATAAATAGCTGCCGAGATCGACGGTTGTGGAGAGACATGATCACCTACGCCACTAGACCCGGTACTTGATGATGATGATGATGATGATGATGATGATGATGATGATGATGATACTAAGCTACATACCAGAAGATGAGGTGATCATTGCTGTCTTCCTTGTTAATACCTCCCACAACCCATCGAGTCAGGTACCCATTTTTTCAGCTGTGTGAGCTGTAGGGTATCAGACTGGAATTGAACCCAGATCGCTAAGCCAACGGGCTAACCACCAGGCTACTAAGACCTCAGCCTGACATCATGGAATGAGGATATTAACGGAATAAGACAAGCTGTATATATATATATATAATCATTATGCACAGAGATTTGCTGCAGGAAACAATCTGATCATCAGAAGACGGCCCCGTCGTGCACGTGTCCTGCATATGTTAACTAGACGTGTTCTAAGCAATACTTCTGATAGGATCTGCTGTTCACAAACTCCAGTCTTAGCCGTGACCTTGAGCAGTGGGTGATGTCCTCTTCGTGATGGCAGTCTTAAACAAGAGAGAGAGAGAGAGAGAGAGAGACGAGAGAGATGTAAAAAAAACATAGACGTGTATGAGACGGATAAATGCCAGAAATAGGAACAATAAGAAAACATAAAAGGGGGGGAGGGAGTACAAACGAAAGACAAAACAAGCAAAGAAAAGAAAAGAAAGAAAGAAAGAAATAAAAGAAAGAAAGAAAGAAAGAACAAATTAATCAAAGCAGTTGACCAGAAAAAGTGTAACAGATAAGGAAACATCTCCTAAATGAAACAGCGATGATAAAACAAAACCCCCCAAAAATATATTTTTGTTGCATTTGAGCGCAACAGAAGCAATTTCGTTTGATGGGCACAAAATAAAATAAATAGCACGAGTACACACACCCTCTTAGGAAACTCATCGGTCCAGCGTTGTCATTCGGTCCCTGGAGATACTCCCCGTAGAGGTCCCTTTGTTAAGATAACCATATCCCCTGGGACTATTTTTAAGACGGTCTGATTAAATGATGACCACGAAAACGGAGACGTTTAATTTCGTTGTTCTCTCGTTAATCTGGACTAAGATTCAGTGAATGCCTGGGCATTTCCAAACAGGACAGCGTCCGAGGAGGTTCCGAGTTTCAAATTTGAGAGAGATTCCGAAGACAAAGAGAAGTTTTATAGCGTAAACGTTAGCAAATGTTGACAGGATTTCCGAGAAGAATTTGCCAAGGAATTCATATTAATTTTTTTTAGATTATGTATTACTGCAATGTCGTGCTCTACCGATGGTTTTAGAGGGGCTGATGGTTTTGAGGATATTTATGATCGCTGGTCGCGTGAATGTTTGAATGAGGGAGAGGAAAGGGGATGGGTTTTGGGGACAAATGATGTTTTTAAATGTATGATTTATTGAACAAAGAAGGCGATGAGTATGTAAGTGGGGGTGGAGGGTGTGTTCGTAGACTTAAGGGAATATGAGTGTATGAGTGGGGGGGGGGTAACGAATCGGGGAGGGAGTTATTTGTTATTTTATAAGACAACGACAGTTTATGGGAGACAGGAAGAACAATAGGGAGTTTGTGGAATACAGGGAGAATGATGGTGAGTTTGTGGAACACAGGAAGAATGATGGTGAGTTTGTGGAACCAAGGAAGAATGATAGTGAGTTTGTGGAACACAGGAAGAATGATGGTGAGTTTGTGGAACACAGGAAGAATGATGGTGAGTTTGTGGAACCAAGGAAGAATGATGGTGAGTTTGTGGAACACAGGAAGAATGATAGTGAGTTTGTGGAATACAGGGAGAATGATGGTGAGTTTGTGGAATACATGGAGAATGATGGTGAGTTTGTGGAATACAGGAAGAATGATGGTGAGTTTGTGGAGCACAGGAAGAATGATGGTGAGTTTGTGGAGCACAGGAAGAATGATGGTGAGTTTGTGGAACACAGGAAGAATGATGGTGAGTTTGTGGAACACAGGAAGAATGATGGTGAGTTTGTGGAACCAAGGAAGAATGATGGTGAGTTTGTGGAACACAGGAAGAATGATAGTGAGTTTGTGGAACCAAAGAAGAAGTTTGGTGAGTTTGAGGCACACAGGAAGAATGATGGTGAGTTTGTGGAAAATAGAAAGAATGATTGTGGGCTTGTGGAAAGCAGGAAGAATGAAGGTGAGTTTGTGGAATACAGGAAGAATCAAGACGGAACTGTGGAATTAATATGCCAGACATATTATTCATAAAACCAAGGATAAATATTTTTGTTTTAGGAGAGAGGTATTTGAAACCTACAGAACTCAAAGAATATGTTTATTCGGTTAATTTTGGGTCAAGTAAGGATGTAGTAAGTAGGTAAGTAGCGATGAAATGTCTTTTTTTGTAACAAATAAGGACGGATAGAAGAAGAAAACGTTTGATGACAAAGAACTGGTATGTATGAGTTTGTTGAATCAAGTGACGATAAATTTATGGAATTTTTAAAGAAATTGTGAAAATGAATATATCATAACAAAGTGAGCGGTGACTGTACATTATACAATTTTGAGAACCAGTGAGTTAAAGCAATGACGTTATAATCCTGGTGTAGTCGTTTGTAGACCGTCAGTTGAGTCTTTGATTAGACTCAGGCAAGAAATCGCCCGGAAATAGAATCTTATATCATATAATTTTTTTTGTATTTTGTTATCCACATTATGAGAAAATTGCGTCGGTCTAGCATGTTGTGAGTCAGTGCCGTTTTATGGAAAGATGCACTTCTGGAATAAAACGACGAAATATTGTTGGGGAAATGATGTTTCAGAAGGAGAATTTACCGTTACTGTGTGCTTGTTCTTTGTCAGTAATTGTCTTGTGAGCTGGGCTGGTTTTGTTGTTTAATAGAAGCTAGAGGAATGCTTTTGTTTGTTGAAGGAAATATATCAGTCAAGGTTTGGGAGTTGTAGTTGTGGAGTTGGAGTTGCGGAGTGGGAGTTGGAGTTGTGGAGTGGGAGTTGTAGTTGTGGAGTTGGAGTTGTGGAGTGGGAGTTGTAGTTGTGGTGTTGGAGTTGTGGAGTGGGAGTTGTAGTTGTGGAGTTGTAGTTGTAGTTGTGGAGTTGGAGTTGTGGGGTGGGAGTTGTAGTTGTGGAGTGGAAGTTGTAGTTGTGGAGTGGGAGTTGGAGTTGTGGAGTGGGAGTTGGAGTTGTGGAGTGGGAGTTGTAGTTGTGGAGTTGGAGTTGTAGTTGTGGAGTTGGAGTTGTGGGGTGGGAGTTGTAGTTGTGGAGTTGTAGTTGTGGAGTGGGAGTTGTAGATGTGGAGTGGGAGTTGTAGTTGTGGAGTGAGAGTTGTAGTTGTGTAGTGGGAGTTGTAGTTGTGGAGTGGGAGTTGTAGTTGTGGAGTGGGAGTTGTAGTTGTGGAGTGGGAGTTGTAGTTCTGTAGTGCGAGTTGTAGTTGTGCAATGGGAGTTGTTATTGTGGAGTGTGAGTTGTTTTTGTGGAGTGGGAGTTGTTGTTGTGGAGTGGGAGTTGTTGTTGTGGAATGGGAGATGTAGTTGTGGAGTGGGGCATGTAGTTGTGGAGTGGGTAATGTAGTTGTAGAGTGGGAGTTGTAGTTTCAAAATGAGAGCCGTGGTCGAGTAATGAAAGTCGTGGTCGAGTAATGGGATTGTGGTCAAGTAATGGAAGTCGTGGTCGAGTAATTAAAGTCGTAGTCGTGAAATGGGAGTCGCAGTTGTGGATATGAAGTAAAAATCGTTGAATGAGTCGGAGTCACACAAAAATTGTTTGAGTCACTGTTGAGACATAGAACAATCAATTAGTCTACTTGTAATATTTTCTGCACGTTTAGTTTATTTTATTCTGGAACATTGTGATATTCTTTTTCCTCTAGTCCTCTTTCCATCTTTTATGCTCTTGTTGTGACTTGTTATTGCTAATGTGCTTTCTTTCTTCATCGTTATCAACTTCAGCATCATCATCATCTTATAACATGTTCGATGTATCAGTGAATTCTGTAACATGCAGCACGATTCAAACCATGTGACTAATGTATCATGTTTTAACACTTTCTTGCTTTATATGAAATAGTCCCGCAAAAGTTTTTGCGCTATTTACCGTGTCTGTCTGTTTGCAACTTTTTAAAATGTTTTCTGTCTGCTCCTGTGATTTGTGTGTGTTTTTTTTTTTTTTTTTTTTTTTTTTTTTTTTGTGAGATCCTAAAAATTGGTTTACCTGTTTTTTATGTGTTTTATTTTTACCTGTTTGTAAAATCATTCACCTGCATCATTCACCTTGTACTGAGCATTTTTATTGTTACTCCCAACCCAGATATGATGTCAGGCCAACCTGACTTGACTCAGACAGTTGTAACAGTCCAGCACCAGAACCACAGCAACCAGACGTACAACAACAGCCAGGGATCCAACGACTCCCCCAGCACCAATCTTGTCAGCTCCATGGACAAGATTCCATCTTACCTCGGAGGTGCAGATTCCCCTTTCGCCCAGGACAGTTCTCCTTCCTACAGTGTCCCGGAATTGCCTAACATTTATCCTCAATCAGTGATGGACGGTGGACAGTACAGCGTACCGGACGCCCAGTATGGCACATATTCCCCAATCAGCTCTCCACAGTTCGCACAACAAGTCTCTCTCACATACACGACAGGACCCAATTCATACGCATCAATTTCAGGAGGACACCAGTATTACCCAGATAAATCTGTAGGTATTGGATCAATAGGCATCCCTCAGAGGCATTCTGGGAATCTAGCACAGGTTCATCCGAACAAAACGGTCATCGTGGAACCAACCATCAACCATAACTTGAATATCGCAATGGAGAAAATTAGCATGAAAGAAAGTAAAAGTGGTCTGCCGCCACCTCCATCAATTTCTTCTTGTGACAGCCGGCCGCTTTCACAGTGTGAGAGTTTGCAGGACAGCAGGCAGTCTGTCATTTCCGTTCAGTTGCCTAGCAACGTGGATGCAGAAGCTGTGACGTGGAGCACGTTCAACCACACTGGAGGACGTTTGGTGTTGCCAGAATCAGGTAAAAAATTGGGTTGATCTCTCTTTATAGAAACCATAACTTATTGTATGAGACTTTCAGTCACTCTTTATTGAAACCATAACTCATTGTATGGGACTTTCAGTCACTTTTTAAAGAAACCATCACTTTTTAAAGAAACCATTGCACATAGAATAGGATCTTGACAATCTCTTTCAAGAAACCATACTCATTGTATAAGACTTTCACTTTTTAAAGAAACAATTACTCATTGTATATATAAGATTTCACTTACTCTTTAAAGAAATCATTACTCATTGTATAGAACTTTCACTTACTCTTTAAAGAAACCATTACTCATTGTATAGAACTTTCACTTACTCTTTAAAGAAACCATTACTCATTGTATAGAACTTTCACTTACTCTTTAAAGAAACCATTACTCATTGTATAGAACGTTCACTTACTCTTTAAAGAAACCATAACTCATTGTATAGAACTTTCACTTACTCTTTAAAGAAACCATTACTCATTGTATAGAACTTTCACTTACTCTTTAAAGAAACCATTACTCATTGTATAGAACGTTCACTTACTCTTTAAAGAAACCATTACTCATTGTATAGAACTTTCACTTACTCTTTAAAGAAACCATAACTCATTGTATGCGTCTTTCTACTCTTTAAAGAAATAAAGAAGCAATGACTCATAAACAACCTCTCCAAATAAATGAAGAGTTATACATTGTCTTATGTATGTTTTTTATTTATATCTCGTAGTGGGACATATTTAGAGTGGAGACAAATAATAATGAATGAATATTAATATGGCGGGAAAACACTTCCGGGGCGACAGGTCAGCGAAACATTTCAGAGTTCAGCTATGTTTACAACACTCGGTAAAATTCATGAATAATCAACAACAGAAAAAAACAACAACAACAAAGAACAAAAAAATGATCCGAACCCGTACTTCTCGGCACAGCGCTTAACCACGATAAACAAACGCTAGAGCACACGGCCAACTCAGCTACCTTAAAAGATAGCTAGCATTGACGATGTCTTTCACGCGTGAGTACTATAGCATAGGGTTACGAACACAACTCAATGTTGTGCTGTTAAGACTATTTAAATATTCTTGTATGTCTTCTATTTTTCCGTGTTTTAGTGAATTTAAATATGAGGCCACAATTCCTGTCAAATAAATCTTCTCTTCTTCGCTTTTTCTTCTTATTTTCTTCCTCATTTACCTTTCAGCGTCGGGGGAGATATATTTTGCGATCTTTTGCTCTTCTGTTCGCCTCTGCTGCTGTTATATTTCCTAGTGCTTCTAATATTCCATCGATCCACGTTTTTCGCGGTCGGCCCTTGGGTCTGGTGTTCTCACGTTTATTGAGGCCTCGTTGTGTTGTGCCTTGTCACGTGGCCAAACCATTTCATCTGTTGTTTCTTTATAAATTCGATGGCGTGGGCTGTTCCAAGCTTTTTTTTTCTCAGTTCTTCATTTCTGATCTTATCTCTCAGGCTGTTTCCTGTCATTCGTCTAACACATTTCATCTCAGTAGAGGTTATTTTTCTTATTGTTCTTGCATCTAGGGTCCAGGACTGTCATTGGTAGCACTACGTCGGGAATAAAATGTATAAATCTGATAATTTAATTATTGATTAAAATATGTTCTTGCAATACAAATCAAACACCTTGACTTAACTTGACTTGACTTAATCCCCTTGTTAGCCGTGAGCTCTTTACAGCTTAATGCCTCTCGCATGAAGGCACAGGTCCTTCTCAGTTGTACAGCTGCAGAGTACAGTGTGCTATTGATGGATGGAAGTGGTGGAGTAACATGCTCTGTTGGTATTGTAAATGGGGACAGTGTAGCAGCAGGTGATCTACTGTCTCAGATTGTTGACGGCAATGTCTGCAGATTGGGTCATGTGTTTTTATTCTGCTCAGGTGTTGATTGGTAGGAGCATGGCCTGTTTTCAGCTGGAATATCAGGCTTTGATCCCTTCGTCTGAGCTCCCGCACAGGGTCGAGGGGGTCTGGTGTTGTTTGATATCTGTAGAGTAGGCGTCCAGTCTTAGCTGAAGCCCACATATTTAACCATTCCTCGTGGTAATTGTTTCTCAAAATTTGCTTGCATGTTTTGAGGCTAACTTGAACAGGAAGCTGTGGTAGAGATGCTCCCAGTTTAGCCAACCTATCCGTTCTCTCATTTCCCGCAATGCCGATGTGATCAGGGATCCACTGTAGGGTTACAGCCACGCCATATAGGTAGTGGAGAGTTGGTTGGATAAAGATATTATATTGGAAACCTCAGAAGTTAGTCCGCTTTCAATTGCTTCGAGTGCTGATTTAGAATCCGAGAAAATATAAATATCTTCCGGTGCGATGGTGTCACATTCGAAGTCTACAAATATCCTTCTGAGTGCTCTCTCTATAGCTATAATTTCTGCAGAGTAATTGGAGCAGTATTCTCCGCATGGACCGTAAATTTGGGGGTAGTCGTCTGTGTGAGAGTAGGGTTACTTGACAACAGCACCGTAACAAGCATTTAGTGTGGCCTTGAATGCAGAACCATCAGTATAAACGTGGACGGCATTGCGTGGATACTGGTCAATGGTTTCCAGTGCTATGGCTTTGAGTATGGGAGGTAGAGTATTTCTATCTGCTAGGGGTGTCGGAGAGCTCAGTCCTGACATCGGGGACAACTATTTGGTGGCAAAGTGCTTCAGGACAGATGGGCATATCTTGGAGTCTGTCTGCTGGAAGGTGATGTTTGGAGCTGTAGTTAGTTGCATGGTCTAAAAAGGGTGATTTCTTAATCCGGGTTTTCTGCCGCCACTTTTCTACCATAACGCGATTTTCCCCTGTTGGTTCCGTCTGCAAATATCTCTCGTAATCAAATATCTAAGCTTTCTCTTTGTTAATCGAAGTGATATCTCACTAACATATTTTGTAAAAATCTGATGATCTCTTTATGGATCAATATATGATCTAACTAAACAGATCAATTAAATGTGAGTATAATTTTGTTTACTTTAGAGAAACAGTTACGGATAGGTAGCGCAGTGCTTAGTATTTTGACTTAGCGATAAAGCAAATATTGAAACAAGCCCAGTCTGGTGGTCTCCAGTCCATTCATCATCATCGAGTGCCGTCTCCGCAACGAAGGTTGGCTACCATGGATCGCCATTCCACTCTATTTCTTGCTTTGATGGTGCAGGTTGTCATAGATTGACTTGTCCATCTTTTGATGTTACTCGTCCATTTTAGTCTTGGTCTGCCTCTTTTGCCGTGTATTTTCCCTTCCAATATTATTTTTAGAAGGCTATTGTGTCTTTTAACGTGCCCCAAAAATTTCATTTGTCTTGTCTTAACTGTATTTAGTAGTTCTCTTTTTATTGTTAGTTGTTTTAAAACTTCATCGTTTGTTATCTTTTCTTTCCATCCAATTCTACCTATTCTTCTATAAATCCACATTTCAAAGGCTTCAATTTTCTGTTCTGTTTTCTTGTCTAATGTCCATGTTTCTCCACCATACAGGAATATTGAGAAGATGTAACATTTTGCTATTCTTAGCTTCAGCTCTACTGTTATTTGTTTTGTTGTTAGTATATTTTTCATGGCATTAAAATTACTTTTTGCCATACCTATTCTTTTGTTTATTTCAATTTTATATTTTCAATCATTGGTTATAGTATGTCCCAGGTAGTTGTAGCTCTGAACTATCTCCAGACCAGTCCATCCAGCAGATAAATAAACGATAATCAACATCATTCTCATCAAGTACCATGTCTCCTGGTGTAGGTGATCATGTCTCTGCACAGCTCTCGATCTCGACAGTTATTTATCAGTTCTGTTGTTCATTTTCTGCCAAGCCATTCTTTTAATTAAGATGTCCGGTATCTTTTATCTTAGCCTCCCTCTGTTTTTTCGTCCCTCGATTTTTCAAGTTGTCACAATATATTCCAACTGTTCCCTTCTCATTTCATACCCACAAAATGATGATTGTTTCTTCCTAAATTTGGAAATTAGCTCTTTTTTTGCCTTGGCATCTTTCAGAATGTTTTCGTTACTCTTCTTATATGTCCCTGCTTTTCTTAACATTCTTCTGTAAAACCACATTCATATAAATTCCATTGATTTTCTTATCGGTTGTCCTATTGTCCATGATTCATATCTATATGTATAATAATAAATAAACAAAAGATGCCAAAATTCATTTTATATAAGTTTTATATCATTCACTTCTGATCAATAAAAAATAAAATTCACTTTATACATTCAGTTTCATATCATTCACTCCTGATCAATAAAAACTAAAATTCACTTTATACACTCGGTTTAATACGTTCACTACCCTGCAGCTTTATGTGCTCCGAACCTAGCCTGTCTTTACGCATGGGCAGCTGCCTAGGGCGACCGGCCATCAGTGTTGGAAAAGCAGTTGATCACTTAACCTTGCTTGTCATTGGCCAAATCTGACTTAATAACGTAATTTGCTGACCAGCGGCAGGATGTCTAAATACAGCATGTACATTACGTTACCGTTTTCTGTAAACAGATTATTTTTGGCCTAAACAAGATTGTCGATAAATATTCAATTCACTTAATGAAGCCAAGTGTTTATCTCCCCTAAGTGACAACGAAACTAGGATAATCGTCCTCTCGTTTTAATTGGCAAGGAAAGATAAGATCGCGCCACATTTGTGACCAGATTAGAGTTATTCGCTTGCATATTACGTGCACAAGATGCGGTTTGTGCCAACTTTGGGTGGGATGGCAATTTTATTTCAAACATCTGCCCGTTAGACGCGGCAACACTTGCCGTGATCAGTTCAAAATGTGGAAGAACTCTTGGCAACTGAAGGTGGAAAAGAAAGGCTGGGCCTTAGACTCTCACCGGCGTCCCGGCTAAAAGTTGGCTTCTGAACCACAGCTGATCAAAATTCTAAAGTCTTCGCTATGTGCGTGATAACAGTCTGGCTGGCAGTGTGAGTCGAAGGGGGAAAGTAACTCGGTACAAACGATGCCGTTCTGAAGTCGGATTTGTTGAGCCGAAAAGCGTAGTTATCATCATCATCAAGTGCCAAGCCTGCTGGCGTAGGTGATCATGTCTCTCCACAACTTTCGATCTCGACAGTTATTTATCATTTCTGTTGTTGACCTTCTGCCAAGCCATTCTCTTAAACTGTCTAGTATATTTTCTCTTTGCTTCCCTCTATCTCTTCGTCCCTCAATTTTCCCAGTTGTTACAATATATTCCAGCTGTTCCCTTCTCATTGCATGGCCAAAAAAAATGATGATTGTTTCTTCCTAATATTGGAAATTAGCCGTCTTTTTGCTTTAGCCTCTTTCAGAACCTTTGCATTACTCTTCTTAGCTGTCCATGGTATTCTCAACATTCTTATGTAAAATCACATTTCTACAGCCACCAGTGATTTTCTTGTCTGTTGTTCTATTGTCCATGAATCACATCCATATGTTAAGACTGGATCTACATAACATTTAAGAACCCTTTTTCTTGTTTCTATTATCAAAAATGGATTGCATAGTATCTTTGTATATATAGTGAAGTTATAAATATATCCCAGAAGGTTTGGAGTTTGAGGTTTATTTTAATCATTGTATGGCATGTTAACATCAGATGATAGATGTACAACAGAGGTAAGATGGTAGAGTACAACAGAGGTGGGATGGTGGATGTACAACAGAGGTGAGATGGTAGAGTACAACAGAGGTGAGATGGTAGATGTACAACAGAGGTGAGATGGTAGATGTACAACAGAGGTGAGATGGTAGATGTACAACAGAGGTGAGATGGTAGATGTACAACAGAGGTGAGATGGTAGATGTACAACAGAGGTGAGATGGTAGATGTACAACAGAGGTGAGATGCAACAGAGGTGAGATGGTAGATGTACAACAGAGGTGAGATGGTAAATGTACAACAGAGGTGTGTTGCAGAATAACTCAGGTAAAGCAGCTTTCCAAAAATTGAGGAAAATACTGTGCAATCCAATTTTCACAATAGAAACACGAAAAATAGTTCTTAAATGTTATGTAGAGCCACTCTTAACATATGGATGTGAATCATGAACAATAGGCAAACATACAAAAATATCACTGGAGACTGTAGAAATTTGGTTTTACAGAAGAATGTTGAGATTACCATGGACAGCTAAGAAGAGTAATGCAAGCGTTTTGAAAGAGACCAAAGCAAAAAGAGAGCTAATTTCCAATATTAGGAAGAAACAATCTTTCATTTTTTGTCCATGTAATGAGAAGGGAACAGCTGAAATATATTGTAACAACAGGGAAAATTGAGGGAGAAAGAGATAGAGGGAAGCAAAGCGAAAAGATACCAGACAGCTGAAGATAATCGCTTGGCAGAAGGTCAAAAACAGAAATGATAAATAACTGTCGAGATCGAAAGTTGTGGAGAGACATGATCACCTACGCAGCAGGCATGGTACCTGATGACGATGACAGCATGGAAGGCAGACATGAGTTCATCTCTTCTGGTTACCACTACATAAACATCCACTTGATCTTTTGATTCTAATCTTCCTCTCTTATGTTCTTCAAAATTACCCATAATACCTCATTGCATATACCCAAAATATCTTGTCTATTTGTAGCTTCTTTACGTCTTTATCATTTCATTTTTAAACGGTTTGAAACCCGAATTATTTCATTTTTCTAATTTGATTGATGCGCCGAATTTTGTTTGTATAAAAAATATGTTCAACAGCTCAATGTTTTTATTCAGTCTTCTAATTTTAGCCAAGCTAATGCGTCATAGAGTGATTGGGGCTAAAAGAGTAACTTTGACGCGATGTGACGCATGGAGAATATGGTATCAGCGTTGAAATATCAGGGTGACGAAATTAGTCTCCAGTTTTTCTTTAATAAATGTTCACACACATATAGAAAGTCTCACTACACTTGGTATCTAGGTCAATTTGAAAAAAAATGTTTATGACGTCATCACAATATGTGCTCCCACTGTCAATGAAATTTGTTGAATAAGTTTATTGCTACTGGAAATGTGGAAGATGCTCCACGATCTGGTAGGCCTGCTGTGAATGATGAATATGTTTAGATATCCTCCTAAAAGTCTCATTAAGAAAACTGTCGCAACAAGTGAACTTACCATTGAGCATATTGTGATGACGTCATAGACCTAGATACCAAGTGTAGTGAGACTTTATAAACACCCTATATTGTTGTGGACAGCATCACAGTGCCTATCTTACCCATTTCGGATCTCTAGTACGTAATTTCAAGGGTTAAGGCAATCGCGAAGTAAAGTGTGTCCGAAACAAACAAATCGTTGGCCATATTTGGAAACTGAACCCAGACGTCTTGTTTTATAGACGAATACACTAACAGCCTACCACTGCTTAACCGCAGATCCTGTGCTGCGTAAGGATCACCAAATAGCATTAATTAATCACTGTACCTGGTGAGCCGTTGGAGCGTCGTCAAGGGACGCAATTCTTTCTCTCCTTGTGTTCTGTCTCTAGCTGGCTTTCTGTTTTTGGAGAGTTACCACGTGACTCATGACGTGTTTTGTTGATTAATTCTATTACATAATTTACAATTCTAGAAACATTTGAATTTGTGATATGGTGAGCTGATCAACGAGCTAAATATCGCTATCTCTCCCCACGGCGCTAAATGATAAATGTGAAAAAGGAAAGAAGAAAATACAAGATAACCTTTGTTCCATATTGTTTATTTATTGTCTCAGTATTTATGTATTTACTTGCAAGGAGGAAAAAAAAGGGGGGGGGAGGGGGGGGCCAAAAGAAATATTCTCACATTGCAATAAAAAGTGTATGTTGTAAAAATCAAATAGTGGACATTTTGTTTCTAAATCATCATCATCATCATCAAGTACCATGCGTGCTGGCGTAGGTAATCATGTCTCTCCACAACTTTCGATCTCGACAGCTATTTATCATTTCTGTTGTTGACCTTCTGCTAAGACATTCTCTTAAGCTGTCAGGTATCTTTTCTCTTTGCTTTCCTCTATCTTTTCGTCCCTCAATTTTCCCAGTTGTCACAATATATTCCAGTTGTTGCCTTCTCATTTCATGGCCAAAAAATGATGATTGTTTCTTCCTAATATTGGAAATTAGTTCTCTTTTTGCTTTGGCCTCTTTCAGAACGTTTTCATTAATCTTCTTAGCTGTCTATGGTATTCTGAACATTCTTCTGTAAAACCACATTTCTACAGCCTCCAATGATTTTCTTGTCTGTTGTCCTATTGTACATGATTCACATCCATATGTTAAGATTGGCTCTATATAACATTTAAAAACTCTCTTTCTTGTTTCTATTGTCAAAAATTGATTGCACAATATCTTCTTCATTTTATAGAAAGCTGCTTTTGCCTGAACCATTCTGCATCTCACCTCTGTTGTACATCTACCATCTGAGGTTAACATTGTTCCCAGATTTTAAAATTCATTTACCTGTTTTAATATTGTTCCACCATGCCCTTATTGTGCGGTGTGGTGATGTCTTTTTCTTTGCTGCTACCATTACTTCAGTCTCTTTTTGTTTCTAAATAATCTCACCTAAATACAACAATCAAGATACAACAATATAGTTGTATCAATTTATGTTTGTGAATATGGGAATTTTCTCTTGAACATGGCGGGCTAATATAGACTTCGTTGTAGTACTAAGTTTGTTTCAAGATTCTTTCAGTGAAAACTTTTTGACTGTCTGTCTTCCGCCCGTCTGTCTATGTCTATTCGTATATTTTGTCATATATTTGTATGTTGGCCTGCCCGTATATTTTGTTGTCATATATTTGTATGTTGGCCTGCCCGTATATTTTGTTGTCACATATTTGTATGTTGGCCTGCCCGTATATTTTGTCATATATTTGTATTTTGGCCTGCCCGTATATTTTGTTGTCATATATTTGTATGTTGGCCTGCCCGTATATTTTGTTGTCACATATTTGTATGTTGGCCTGCCCGTATATTTTGTTGTCACATATTTGTATTTTGGCTTGCCCGTATATTTTGTTGTCACATATTTGTATGTTGGCCTGCCCGTATATTTTGTTGTCACATATTTGTATGTTGGCCTGCCCGTATATTTTGTTGTCACATATTTGTATTTTGGCCTGCCCGTATATTTTGTTGTCACATATTTGTATTTTGGCCCACCCGTATATTTTGTTGTCACATATTTGTATGTTGGCCTGCCCGTATATTTTGTTGTCACATATTTGTATTTTGCCCTGCCCGTATATTTTGTTGTCACATATTTTGGCCTGCCCGTATATTTTGTTGTCACATATTTGTATTTTGGCCTGCCCGTATATTTTGTTGTCACATATTTGAATGTTGGCCTGCCCGTATATTTTGTTGTCACATATTTGTATGTTGGCCTGCCCGTATATTTTGTTGTCACATATTTGTATTTTGGCCTGCCCGTATATTTTGTTGTCACATATTTGTATTTTGGCCCACCCGTATCTTTTGTTGTCACATATTTGTATTTTGCCCTGCCCGTATATTTTGTTGTCACATATTTTGGCCTGCCCGTATATTTTGTTGTCACATACTTGTATTTTGGCCTGCCCGTATATTTTGTTGTCACATATTTGAATGTTGGCCTGCCCGTATATTTTGTTGTCACATTTTTGTTGGCCAGCCCGTATATTTTGTTGTCACATATTTGTATTTTGGCCAGCCCGTATATTTTGTTGTCACATATTTGTATGTTGGCCTGCCCGTATATTTTGTTGTCACATTTTTGTTGGCCAGCCCGTATATTTTGTTGTCACATATTTGTATGTTGGCCTGCCCGTATATTTTGTTGTCACATTTGTATTTTGGCCAGCCCGTATATTTTGTTGTCACATATTTGTATGTTGGCCTGCCCGTATATTTTGTTGTCACATATTTGTATGTTGGCCTGCCCGTATATTTTGTTGTCACATATTTGTATTTTGCCTGCCCGTATATTTTGTTATCACATATTTGTATGTTGGCCTGCCCGTATATTTTGTTATCACATATTTGTATGTTGGCCTGCCCGTATATTTCTATTCACATTTCTACACACCAGCCAGCCCGGATGTTTGAGTATCTCTCTGCTTGCCACCCTGTCCATCCGCCAGCTTCTCACTCACCTCCAACCCTTCCCGATAACATTCTTATCTCTCTTCCCCGCCAAATAAATCATAATAAATAAAAACAAGACACAATAAAAACAAGTCTTTAAAAATACGCAAAAAAAAGAACAGCAGTTAACTGAGTCAGGCCAAGAAATGATTGAATTGACATGCCCATGTTCTGTTGCCCAGATGTTGAAAGAACAAGAATTTTTCTCAATGTTTTATGAACGAAATCTTTGTTTCCCAAACATAACAAAGTTATTGAATTTCTATTCTTTCCCTTTTTTTTTGTCTTCCTTTTCCAAAAACACACTCATCCGTTTCCTTCCCCGACCACATCTGTTTTAAATCTCCATTCTATAAACTCTACACCCGCTGTTTTCCTTCTGTAATCGGATATTTCCTTTCAATGACAGTTTTAGACATAAGACTTGTTGGAAAACCCAAGTTCATACGCAACACTACACCTTATGAGCTTTCACAAATAGTGCGGTGCTAGCAAACGTTTTTCACAGCAATACAACGTACCAGTTCAGGCTTCTCTGCCACGTGAACGAATATAAATAAATGTAACGGCTACCAATTCTAGCTCTGATCTTAGAAAGAAAAGCAAATAAACATAAACCCATCTTTAAAAGGAAAAACAAAAGATATGCTGCGCGCTTCATCTACTGTTCAACGCTTTGTGTTATGCTCGTAGTAACGTGTGATACTCATAGTAATATGTCTGATACTCTCAGTAACAAATGTGTGATACTTGTAGTAACATGCGTGTGATACTCGTAGTAACATATGTGTGATACTCATAGTAACATATGTGTGATACTCATAGTAACATGTGTGTGATACTCGTAGTAACATATGTGTGATACTCGTAGTAACATATGTGTGGTACTCAGATACTCGTAGTAACATATGTGTGATACTCGTAGTAAAATACTCGTAGTAAAATGTGTGTGATACTCGCAGTAACATATGTGTGATACTCGCAGTAACATGTGTGCGATACTCATAGTAACATATGTGTGATACTCATTGTAACATATGTGTGATACTCATAGTAACATGTGTGTGATACTCGTAGTAACATATGTGTGATACTCGTAGTAACATATTTGTGATACTCGTAGTAACATGTGTGATACTCGTAACAAATGTGTGATACTCGTAGTAACATATGTGTGATACTCGTAGTAACATGTGTGTGATACTCGTAGTAACATATGGACGTGAAGGCTGACATTCAAGCTCTAGAAAAGATACTAATTGCTTTTGAAAACGAATGCACCCGAGGACTCTTAACCATAAATGGGAGTGACTTTACACCAAATGAAATTATAAGACGACACAAAATAAGAATACTAATCAAGCTATGTACGGAGATAACGCTGAAGTGTATCGGTCAAGTTCTGAGAATGGATACAAGAAGACTCCCACGCCGAGCATTTATAAGGACATCGTGTGGGAACAGAAATTAAGACCAAAATAAGCTCTAAGACGAGCAATTAATAGAGAGGACTCAATGCAACACATCCCTCTCTTGTATTTCCATCTCATCTCTTATTCTTCTGTACACTTCTCCTTCACCTATAACTCCTTATCAACCTAGATGTAGCAGAATTTATCTGTGCCTCATCGTCTGTTATCGTTGTCTTTGGTCCCTGAAGAAGGCCACATGTAGGGCGAAACGTCAGTATTTTGTTGTGTTCCTCCTATTTTGTAAAGCTGTCACCATAGCTTGTAGGAGTGGGTGTGACACCCCACTACCACAGCCACTCCGAGGTTGTTTTTTTTTTTTTTTTTTTTTTTTAATTTCATTTCCGGTTTCTTGTTAAATTGGTCCAGGTGCGTATTTGACAAAGTATTTACTATTAATGAATATTTCTGTATGTGTGACAATTTGTAAGCTGTTGTGAAGTGGCTACTTGATTTTTAAAACCATGAAGAGTTTGTAAATTCATCACTATGCAAAATGTAACTGTTATTATTGTACATTCACTTTTGCAAGGAATCTAAAGGCAGTCAGTTATATTACTATTCAATGTAATACGGATACGCCTTTGGCGTATAGGATAGTTAGCACGACTGTGAAGTGAGCACGACTCCCTGTGAAGTGAGCACGACTCCCTTGTGAAGTGAGCACGAATCAGCTCATAGATTACAAAACAAGGCCCGTTAAAGAACACATGCACATAATGGTTCTCTACGAGGAAACGAACAGCATTTTTCAAATTTATTGAGGAATATCTGACTCTCCTAGTAACAAAGTCACTCTGTGTGTATACCTTGAGTTGAGGCGATCATTAGAAATTAAAACAACTTACACGCAACATAGCTCCTTATTAGCCAATAATACAACAAATAATGGTGTGTAATTCCGTCTCTTTTTGTCTGCAGGCGTGATGCTAACTGTTCCAGAAGGTGCTGTTAAGAGCGGTCACGTGGAGGAGTTGTACATGGCTGTCTGTAGAGACGACAAAGACAGACCTAGACTCTCAGGTACATGTATAGTAGCAGTCTCATCCAGTCTTGGTTGATTATTAATTTTACAGCGCCCCTAGGAAATATTATTATTTTCATTTGTTGTGTATTCTATTTTGTTGACACCAAAAGAGCGAAGCTGAGTATCCTCTTCAGGGCGCAAGCTTGAACATAAGAAAAATAAGAGATAAGTTATTACACATGCATCATGTTTCTTCTCTCCATGCAGCCGAGTGATCCACAGGCCTGACAAGGCCAGAATAATTTGGGGCATCTTGTTCATCATTTAGTTCGTCTATAATAAGTAAAATGAACGTAAGGGAGGACTGGCAAGATGCCAGCCTCGAGACAGAGAGGTTGTGGGTTCAAATCCCGGTTACACCTGTTGGGTTATAATTTTATTTATGATTTCTCTCTGCGGCAACCACCCTTGGTCTCAGCAGCGGGGCCCGGCTTGAAACGTCAATTACTCATCGACGGAAAAAATAGGAGTACCTCCGAGGTTGGAGTTATTTGCCTGTTCGGCAAGGGACCCCTGTGTACACGGCTGCCAGGGAAAAATGGATTAACACGCAAAATTCAGTTTTTAGTCTCTAGGGACTTCGTCAGAGGTAAATGCTGGCGAACGAAACAAAAATGGTATTAAGCAGTTAAACCTGTGGGGAGTCGAGACAAGATGACAGACTATGTTGTTTTGTACTCTACCTGATGAAGACATTTTCCGAAACAAAAATGGTATTAAGCAGCTAAACCTGTGGGGAGTCGAGACAAGATGACAGACTATGTTGTTTTGTACTCTACCTGATGAAGACATTTTCCGAAACATCATAGATTGTCTCGTCTCTCTAAATGTTTAGCTGCTTAATGTCATTTTATGATTATTTCCTATGTTTTATATAGCTCTGCTTGTGTACCACATTATATTTAACATATTTTAAATTTGTATGCGTATCTACATTTACCTATGCAGGGCAAAAGAAAAGGGTTAAACGGCATTCATGTGTGTTGCCTTTGAAAGATTGTGAACATCAAATGGCAGACAAAGTAACCAACTCTAATGTCTTATAACAAACCAAACTCACATCCATCATGGCAACATTTGGGAGTCGGAGACTAGGTGGCTGGGTCATGTATGAAGAATGGCAAACATTCGTATTCCCAAACAAATATTGCATGACGAACATAGAGACGGAAAGAGACCAAAGGGTAGTTTGCAGGACTTCCTTGAGGGAATTTTTTATCTGTGAAAGAAACTTGGAAAAATTGGACTGCAGCTCATAGTAGATGAAGAACAACAATAATAATAAAAAAAAGGCAGAGCAACATATTCGAGGCAGTGGGGATATCATATTCAGAAGACAAAAGACGCAGGAGAAAGGAGACGTGGCCAGGTACTACAAATACATTGTGTTCATTTTACAGTTCAATCTGTCTATCCAATATTGGCAGACTCAGCAACGAGAGATGCTGCTCAGCAAAACAGCATCCAGTATAAGACACTAATATTTTACCAAACTACTGACTTATCATGATTGCTTGCTACCAACCGTCTGTCAAGGTCACACCAAAGGCCTTATATCTACATCTAAAATAAAGGCGTTTCATCATCATCTTTATCATTATCATCCACAAGTAGGGGCCTGCTGGCGTATGTGATCATGTCTCCCACAACTTTCGATCTCGACAGTTATTTATAATTTATGTTGTTGACCTTCTGCCAAGCCATTCTCTTAAGCTGTCTGGTATTTTTTCTCTTTGCTTCCCTCTAAATCTTCGTCCCTCAATTTTTCCAGTTGTTACAATATATTCCAGTTGTTCCCTTCTCATTACATGGCCAAAAAAAATGACGATTGTTTCTTCCTAATATTGGAAATTAGCTCTCTTTTTGCTTTGACCTCTTTCAGAACATTTTCATTACTCTTCTTAGCTGTCCATGGTATTCTCAACATTCTTCTGTAAAACCACATTTCTACAGACTCCAGTGATTTTCTTGTCTGTTGTCCTATTGTCCATGATTCACATCATGTTAAGACTGGCTCTACATAACATTTAAGAACTCTTTTTCTTGTTTCTATTGTCAAAAATTGATTGCATAGTATCTTCCTAATTTTTTCTTTTGGAAAGCTGCTTTTGCCTGAGCCATTCTACATCTCACCTCTTTTGTACATCTTCCGTCTGAGGTTAATAAAGTTCCCAAATATTTAAATTCATTTACCTGTTTTAATATTGTTCCACTTGTCTTTATTTTGCACTGAGGTGATGTCTTTTTCTTTGTTGATACCATTACTTCTGTCTTTTTGTTATTAAGGCTGAGTCCTTTATTTTTGCTTTCTTTCACTATAATGTCCAACATTTCTCTTAGCTCATTTTCACTCTTAGCGATTAAGACTGTTAAAGGCGTTTACTGAATGGAAATTCTCAAGATTTCATTAACAGTCCCTATTAAGTTCTATATATGCTGGCACTGGCGATTATGTCCTTTCACAACTTTCTAGCTCTGCAGCTGTTTATCAATTCTGCTGTTGGACTTTCCAACACACCATTTCTGTAGCTGTCCTATATCTTTTCTCTTTGTTTCCCCCTGACACTTGTATCTCGATATTCCAAGTTGTAACTGTATGTTTCAGTTGTTGCTTTCATATTACATGAGCACAAAGTGATGATCATAAAATGACATTGTCATTTAATGTCACATTACTCTTGTTATATGTTATTGTCATTTAATATCTCACATTACTCTTGTTATATGTCATTTGTCATTTTCTTCCATTAAATAAACTGAGTTTTCTGCACATTGAATGTTTGCCACCAAGGTGCAACATTTGACTTTGTTCCTTGCCTGCAATGGTACATGCTGTCATGGTAAATGCTGCCATGGTACATGCTGTCATGGTACATGCTGTCATGGTAAATGCTGTCATGGTACATGCTGTCATGGTAAATGCTGTCATGGTACATGCTGTCATGGTACATGCTGTCATGGTACATGCTGTCATGGTACATGCTGTCATGGTACATGCTGCCATGGTACATGCTGCCATGGTACATGCTGTCATGGTACATGCTGTTATGGTACATGCTGTCATGGTACATGCTATCATGGTACATGCTATCATGGTACATGCTGTCATGGTACATGCTGCCATGGTACATGCTGCCATGGTACATGCTGCCATGGTACATGCTCTCATGGTACACACTGTCATGGTACATGCTGTCATGGTACACGCTATCATGGTACATGCTGTCATGGGTTGTCTTGTTCACCCTTAATGTTATCACACCATTTTTGTATTTAGTGGCACTTGCTCTAGTACAACAATATCTACAACATTTTGTCTAATATAACAATATATACAACACTTGTTTTAATGCAACAATATCCACAACACTTGTTCTAGTACAACAATATCTACAATACTTCTAATATTACAATATCTACAACACTTGCTCTAATATAACAATATATACAACACTTGCTTTAATATAACAATATATACAACACTTGTACTAATACAACAAAATATACAATATTTCTAATACAACAATATCTACAACACTTGTTCTAATACAACAATATCTACAACACTTGTTCTAATACAACAATATCTACAACACTTGTTCTAATACAACAATATCTACAACACTTGTTCTAATATAACAACTTCTACAACACTTGTTCTAATACAACAATTTCTACAACACTTGTTCTAATACAACAATTTCTACAATACTTGTTCTAGTACAACAATATCTACAATACTTCTAATACAACAATATCTACAACACTTGTTCTAATATAACAATATCTACAACACTTCTTCTAATACAACAATATCTACAACACTTCTTCTAATACAACAATATCTACAACACTTGTTCTAATATAACAATATCTACAACACTTGTTCTAATACAACAATATCTACATCTACAGAGCACCAAACTATTCTGAGTCCAGTGATCCTGGTTGGTCCACCCAGTGTCCAGCTGTCCAAGCCAGTGATAATATCCTTCCAGCATTGTGCTAACATGCGTCAGGGAGGGTGGGTGCTCTCCATTTACAAGAGTGAGTCTCCTATTGATGAGCCCCCATATTGGAGGGTAAGTCTCCTGTAAGATCTCTAATTTCTGAATATATTCCTACATATTTGATATCATGTGCTGTCAAATTTTACTTTGTTTATTGAAGAAAGATAGTGAGTTTATTTGCGGGTCATCATCATTGCACTCCGAACATGTCCATAGGTGCTCAAATCCCCTGCTCAGCAAGTCTCGCAGTGTCCAGCGACTAATGACTCCAGTTCTGTGTTCGGTCCAATGACCGTGGTAACCCTGAGTAAATAATTTGTCATTCTTGTAAACTTCTAGAAGAAAGATATAAGTGGCATCAATTTGTCTTATTTCTGACAATTTTTTGTTAGATTTCTCTTTAGTATTTCTCAAGGTCGTCCTCTTTCACTCTGACCTGATGTTTCCCATTTGAGAGCTGCTTAGTAATTCTCTGGTCATTTTTTTCTAAATTCATGCCTGACATATGTTCATCTTTTTTTTTTAATAGTAGACAAGGTAAGTGGTTGTAGATGAGATAAGTGGTTGTAGATGAGATAAGCGATTGTAGATGAGATAAGTGGTTTTTAATATGAGATTTCACAACATAAATGATGTTTCCACCTAGGGTTGCCCTTGAGCAGATCTCAAGATAAGGATGTCAGCCCTACACCCAATAATCCATGCAAGATGGATAATAAACTAATTTCTTTTATACCTACATAATTCATTAAAAGCCAAATCTGACGTATGGAAGTGAATCATGGACAGTAAACAAACAAATGAAAAGTTGATTGGAGGTTACAAAGATGGGAATTCTCAGAAGAATGTTGAAAGTTCCCTGGACAGCTAAATAGACCAATGAGGACATTCTCAAAGAGGCCTACACAAAAAGGGAGCTCCTAAAAAACATCAGAAAGATGAAACATCAAGAGATGAAGAAAGTTGGAATACTCGGTTATAACTTGCAAACTACAGGTAAAGATATTGTGGACAACATATGGATAAGATGGCTTGGTGTCATGGTATGAAAAACAGCTAACAACAGAAATGATACAATACACTGTGGATAGAAAATTATGGAAGTACATGATTGCATATACAACCGGTATGGCATATGATGATGAATTTATTTAAAGTTGATATGTTTTCTGAATGTGTTGCTCCAAATTCAACCATCTCAAAAATATTTATGATCTTTTTTTTTTTTTTTTTTTTTTTTGTGTGTTTGTGGCTAGAGACTACAAAACCTGTTGAAAACAAATTAAAAATTGCTAATGATGACTCAAAATACAAACTGGCAAAATACAAGGAAAGAGAGATCGTGGGCGACAAAGAGAGAAAATACTAGATAACTTGGTTTCATGACATAGAAAGCAGTCAACAACAGAACTGATACGATGCACTGTAGATAGGAGATTGTGGAAGGACATGATCGCCTACGCCAACTGGTATGGCACATGATGATGATGAATGATGACTATGTTGAGAGTTCCCTGGACAGCCAAAAAAAAACACACACACACACACACAAAGAAAATTCTCAACAAAGCTAACACACAAAAAAAGAGATCTCAAAAACATAAGAAAGAAATGAATTTACATTTTCCAGTGACATCATGATAAGAGGATAGTTATAATACTTTGCTACAACAGGCAAACTGCAAGGAAAGTGAGATTGAAAACAACAAAGACGGAATATATATATACCTTTGCATGGTATCATGGTAAACAGTCAACAACTGAATTGATATGGTGCATTAGGGACTGAGAATTGTGGAAGGACATAATTGCCTTTGTCAACTAGTATGGCACATGATGATGATGAATGATTCTATTTTCATTTGTTAACTTTTGAGAAGCAAACAATTCATCCATGTGTTATTTGACATGATCTTGTGTTTCTGAGCCATAGCTGGATGTTTCTAATGGTCAACAGGCCTAGCAAAAGTGATCCATCAGGAATCATCGATGGTTAGAGAGAGGCAGAAAAATAAAAGAGATGGAAGGAGAACATACAAGAATGAACAGGTCTTGACCTCGTAAGTGAACAAAGATCTGTTTCAGGCAAGAGAAAGATAGAATAAAATGGTAGCCAACAATTACACAATGCCAGTTCAAATATCAACGAACAACAAAGCAAAACAAGACACGGTAAAACATTGTTTTGTTAATCTTCTCAATAATTTGTTCTAATTTTTTGTCAAGGGAACTAATTTTGATGTATATTTTCATCTTATTTAGAGGGTTGTTGTTCTTGGACATGAGAACATCAACTGCCCAATCTATACTCAGCTGGATCCGAACCAGTGCCATGTGATGACAGAGTTCCTTAACCGCTACACCCTTATTGGTGAATCAGTGCCTGGTGGACGTGCCCTCAAGATCTACAGGCTGGCTGCCTTTGCCCCTGCCACGCCTCCTTCTTTGGACTACAGCATTCGTGTTTATGTTGTTGAAGATACCATTGATGCACTAGATGTAAGTTTTTAATGTTTTTCTTCTTCACAACTTCAGTCAGTCACAGTGAGTGATTTGTTCTATGTATTAAATGTTCCAAATTTTTTACTCAGAAATTATAGTATTTGAATATAAAAAGGTTTTAAAAACATTTCCTCGTTGGTCTTTTTAGCTGTCCAGGGAACTTTCAACATTGTTCTGATAAATCCCATCTCTGTGGCCTTTAATCATCTTTTCATTTGTTTGTTTACTGTCTATGATTCGCTTCCAAAGGTCAGACCTCTAATTATCTTTTCATTTGTTTGTTTACTGTCCATGATTCGCTTCCATAGGTCAGAATTGGTTTTATATAACACAGATGAGCTCTCTTTTTCACTTCTATTAACATAGATTTATCACATAAGACGTTTTTCATTTTCAGAAATACTTTCTTGGCCTGAGCTATTCTGCTTTTTATTTCTGTGCTGCATTTTCCATCTGATGTTATCCTTTAACCCAAGTATTTGACACGTTGCACTTGTTTCAGATTTATCCTGTTTATTTATCTTTTCTTAATTGCAGACAGCATATGTGGTTGCATGGCCATTTCTCTGATGTCAACATTAGTCTTGAATTCATTCTATTTAATGCAAAGTTTGTTTCTTAGGTACTTGTTACCAATGCTGCTGACATTATTATTTCATTTAGTGATATGATATTGACTAAGATCATTTTTATTTTCTGTTGCTTCTTAATATTATTAGAATTTATAAATAACATTGGACGCTTGTCATACCACATACTACATACCACATACTACATACCACATAATACATACCAGTTGATTTTGTTCTCAGGGTGTGATTCAGGTAGAGAGAAAATTGGGTGGCAAACTTCTAGACAAACCAAAGCAAATTCCATTCCAAGATGGTGGCAACAACTTGTGCCTGACGATAGAGGAGCTCTCCCCTGGATGGAGAAGTAAATTAGCAGCCAGTTACCAGGTACTTAATGAGTAAATGTAGTCATGTGACATATTCTGTCATAATGGGGTAACATATGAAATATCACATGACTATGCAACAACAATTGGAGGTGAGGGGTCAGTTCTCTCCCTTGCTGTCACTACATTTCCCCATCTTTGTAAGCCAAATACCCATTCCTATGTCCACTGGGTGGACCGGAGAGCATCAAGTTGTGTTTTAACTCTGATAATGAGCTCATTTTCAAAATTAGGAAGAAACAAACATCATTTTTTGGCCATGCAATGAGAAGGCAACAGCTAGAATACACTGTGACAACTGGGAAAATTGAAAGGTGAAGAAAAAGAGGGAAGCAAAGAGAAAAGGTACCAGACAGTTTAAGAGAATAGCTTGGCGGAAGGTCAACAACAGAAATGATAAATAACTGTCGAGATCAAAAGTTGTGGAGAGACATGATCGCCTACGCTATCAGGCATGGCACTTAATGATGATGATGAATGAGTAATAACTTAAGTTTGTAAACTTGTATTTAAAATTATGCTTAAATAATGTTGTTTTATGTCTTGAAATTGTTACTTAGATCTGTATGTTTCTATTGCAAATATTTGTTATATTATTATCTTGCAGTCATCTTCACATATTTGAAACATAAATTTTCATTATGTTTCTTTTATTATTGTAACTGATGTTGGAAGTTGTAATTATTCAATATATCAGTCTCCTATAATTGTAGATGCAAAAATATGTTTGCCAGATATTGTAAGACTTAATGAATTAATTAGGGCATTTAGGTACCGTTCAGTATCAGAGCTGAAGCTTTTAGCGAATCATAGCTAATGAATTGCACCAGAATTGGTGAACCAGAACTATCCAGATCCTACGCCACCTCTTTGTGGTGCCCCTAGAAACTGATTAACTAGTCCTGGTCAAGTGAGTAGGGACCGAGAGGGAAGGCAACCTGTACTCAAAAATGCTGTGTTGAAGTTGCTGAATTATTTTGTATAAACTAATTTTTATATGCAAAAAATATATTTCTATAAATTAATTTTATCTGCAGAAAGATATTTCTCAAAAACTAATTTTATCTGCAAAAAGAACCTTTCACAGAATCTAAAAATAATAAATTTCTACTTTTAAAAGATTTCATTCTTTAAACCTAGCAACCTAATATAAAAAAATATCTTCCTGCAGGAGATTCCCTTCCGCCATATCTGGAGTGGTAACCAGAACAACCTCCACTGCTCCTTCAGCCTGGAAATGGTGGACAGATCCATGGCCAAAATTGCATGCAAAATTCAGGTCTACCAGAAAGCCATCCTTAGTAACAGGCAGACTCTCCTTGTCAACTGTAATCTGAAAGATGTAAGCTTTACTCTACATTAGCAAATCAATATTTGCCTTTGGAAATAAGGGAGAGATTTTTGCTGTGTTCTTTTTTACTCTCAATATTACACAGTATATACAGGGGCTGGCTAGTCTGTAGATAAGACATCAACTTCTGGACATGAAGATTCTGGGTTAAATTACCACCATAAGCGGCGGCAAAAGAAAATGTAAAAAGTAATTGAATCTGTGGCTTTACCTCTGCCTGTTCTCTGGGTAGTGAGATCTGATGTCTAGCCCTGTCTGGGTAGTGAGATTTGATGTCTAGCCCTGTCTGGGTAGTGAGATCCAATGTCTAGCCCTCTCTGGGTAGTGAGATTTGATGTCTAGCCCTGTCTGGGTAGTGAGATCCGATGTCTAGCCCTGTCTGGGTAGTGAGATCTGATGTCTAACCTTCTCTGTGTAGTGAGATCCGATGTCTAGACCTGTCTGGGTAGTGAGATCTGATGTCTAGCCCTCTCTGGGTAGTGAGATCTGATGTCTAGCCCTCTCTGGGTAGTGAGATCTGATGTCTAACCCTCTCTGGGTAGTGAGATTCAATGTCTAACTCTCTCTGGGTAGTGAGATCTGATGTCTAACCCTCTCTGGGTAGTGAGATCCGATGTCTAAACCTGTCTAGGTAGTGAGATCCGATGTCTAGCCCTGTCTGGGTAGTGAGATCCGATGTCTAGCCCTCTCTGAGTAGTGAGATCCGATGTCTAGCCCTCTCTGGGTAGTGAGACTTGATGTCTAACCCTCTCTGAGTAGTGAGATCCGATGTCTAGCCCTCTCTGGGTAGTGAGATCCGATGTCTAACCTTCTCAAAAAACAGCAAAAAAACAGAAGGTCCCGTGTGCACTCTGTGCATGTTAAAGAACTCTTGGAAGTTGGAAATAAAAAAAGAGTACACCAAAAATGGCTTCTGCCCGGACAAAATGAATAGGAAAAAAAAATCTACCAAAAAGTGCTAAAACTCTTGACGATAAAAATATGAGAGTGCCTCTGAAGTCAGAAAACATCTGCCTATTTGGCGGGGGACACTGAGCACACAGCTGCCAGTGTGAAAAATAAGAAAAAAGTGATATTAGCACAATATTCGGTCCCTAGGGATTTCATTGGAGATACAAAGCTGGTGAATGCAGCCAACAACTCTATTGTAGCAAATTACATAAAATAGATTAACAATTCTAAAAATCACATGCAATAAAAATAAAAGGTGTGAAGAAAGCTTATTATTCTATCCAAATGTTTATAACTTTACATTTTTATATTATTATTCTTATATCAGTTTTAAAAAAAGAAAATTAAATTGATATGGGCACAACACAAGATCTGATAACAGAAATATTAAAAGATAAAGAATGAAAATCTTGAAAAAAAATGAGAAAATTAATTGGTGACATCAATTTCTGGATATGGAAAAGTCTTTTAAGAGTTTAGAAACTGATTTATTTTATTGGTTTATTCATAAACAGCTTATCTTGTTAGAACCCCATAGGTTTTTAATTGAGATAGGGAATCAGGCAGTCAGGATTTTTATATGTAGGAGTGTATGAGAAGGCTACTTAATGAAGAGAAATTCACTACAAGATATGAGTTTGACATGGAAGAAACAATGAACAGAGTCTGACAGAGCAAATGTGTGGACTGTGTGTATTCTGGATCATTTGGACTTTACAGCAGTCAGTCTGAAGTTGCTCTTATCACAATTGTCATTGCCCTAAAAAAAAACAATAATCTCTTGCCAGGTTACCCTACTTCCTGTGATAAAATATCTGACATTTGTTTCAGAGACTAGAGAGGATCCTGTCGACAAAAAAAATCTTTAGCAGCGGCGGATGTTGAATGCATATGTAGATACAGATATATATGTAATCGACATCATACTCATTGATTGCCTGTTAGGAAATGCTTACACTAACTCTTTATTACACAATGCAATAATAAAAAATCAAGAAAATATTTCTTATACAAAACATATATATATATCCCTATTCTATGTTACCAGTGTCAAAAAGTGGCCACTCACAAGTCAGAATACAATGTTAGTCACCACAAAAATGAAATGTTTGAGAAAATCTGTAGGAGTGATTAGAAGCAACAAGGTTATAAGAGAAAGAGTTGGCATAGAAACATTTTTCAGTTACAAAGACAATAAATTAAATGGTTTGATTACCTTGAAAGAATGTCTAGTGATGTCATACCATAAAGATGTAGCCTACATACAAAGAAGAGAAGGACCTGACCTAGACTACGCTGGAGTGACAACATCAGAAAAGCTCTACAAGAGCATCAAGTGTCAATGACTGAGGCTGCTTAAAGAGCAAGAACTAGAATCTCTTTCGGCCCCCAAACCGGAAAAACAGGAAGAAAAGAAGAAACTAAAATATTGCTGACATTAGAAGTTTAATCTACAGACCCCCCTGAGAGTTCACCTTTCTTTTGTCTACACAGTAATTTCTCAGAACACAGTTGCTGTGTCAAACATCAAACATTTTCCACATTCCTTATCTTGCAAATCCCAACTGCCAACAGATGATATCAGTCAATCTGTGGTGGTTGTCTGTTCTTGAATGCTTTAACCCAGAATTCTGATCTCTCTTATCTTTTTCCTGCAGTGGCCAAAAATAACAATGCAGGAAACACTTGCCTGGTTGTGCTCTCTGTCAGTCTTTCATAGACCATGTCATGTTTATTTAAGTCTACATCGTCTCATCTTTCTGCTATTCTTCTTATGTCTTTCCTCATTTGCCTTTTAGCATCAAGAGGAGATGTAACTTGAGGTCTTTGGCTCTTCTGTTGACATCTGCTGCTATTAATGTTTCCCAGTTCTTCTAATATTCTATCAATCCATCTTTTTCATGGTTGGCCCTTGAGTCTGGTGTTCTTGTAATATTTATTAAAGGCTTGTGTTGCGTTTTTGTAACTATTTTATCTGTTGTTCTGCTATTGGAATGTAAATTTAATGCAAAAATTTTCATCTCTGATTATTAAAACTCAATTATTTTACTGACTTGTGGGTTCCCCATATTTTTTAATTAATGTTTTATCCAATCCATTAACAATTTATTAGGAACTGAACATTTGATTGTGGACAAAGTCAGTTGTATTGACAGCTGAAGCCCATCCTACTGCAGGATTTGTGTAATATTGTCTGAACATTTCACTCTGGGTCTTTTTTTTTTTTGGATCCCTGAAGTCAGATTGTTGATTGCTGTATATGTATAACTGTAGCTGCCTACGTTACACTCTCATGAGATGACCACGAAATTTAATCTTTTGATATACTTCGTGTAAGGTTCAAATAAATTATCTAGTGCCATAATTCACATTCTCTATGGTGATGCAAAGGTTTTACTTAAGCATTCTTGAATCATGTGAAGTGATCTTTCTCTCTTGCTCTTTAAGCAAGGATCATGTTGGACATTGATAACAAGATAGCAAGATGAATTTTGTCTGTTTGATCTTTTGGTGTTTTAAGTATGGCAGCAATTGGTCTCTTTGTTTGATTATAATTAGCTTTCACCTCAAGCATTTTGTTGAAAGTCAGCTCTCATTCATTAAGTATGACTTTAGTTTATTAAATCTGGCATCTCATATTACTGTTCTTGAAACTCATCTTTCATTACAGACTCATTTATTTTCTCTGAATTTCAGCAAAGAGATATTATTTCTCTCCAGAAAAAAATGTAAAATGATTTATTCACTGTTTTCTTAATTCTGCAATGTTTATTTTAAACATGCTCTTTATTTATGTAATTTTTCCTTCAATGTTTCCTTAATTTGATTTATTAGCTCTCAGTTTTATAAAGAACATTCATCATAAAACACGTCAACTGTTATTTAGAAGTAATATTTCTAATTGGTTGTCAATTTTTCAATCTTTCACTTTCATTAAAGTAATATTGCTTTTATGGCTTTCATATTTTTTGTAATAACTGAAGTGTTATACTGCCATTCTTTATAAGTTGGTAATGCTTTGGTAATGAGAGAAAAGCCTGACAGACATCGGTAGCTTTAAAATAAGTTGATCTAAGTTAGGGTCAAAGTTCTTTGCTTATATGAGAGGCAAAAACCATGACTGTACAAGTTGTATAAACAATGTCAACCACCACTATCATAAGCTCCCCCAGACTATTAATGTCTCTTTAATGCCAATTATTTTGACAGATTTCTTGGTTCATTCTTGGAAAGGTCGAGAACAGTAGTTCCATCACAGAGTTCAGTTTATTTAGTCAACAGATCACCTAAGTGCACATCTGACAAGTCCATAAGTGCTCAGATCACCTAAGTGCACATCTGACAAGTCCATAAGTGCTCAGATCACCTAAGTGCACATCTGACAAGTCCATAAGTGCTCAGATCACCTAAGTGCACATCTGACAAGTCCATAAGTGCTCAGATCACCTAAGTGCACATCTGACAAGTCCATAAGTGCTCAGATCTCCTAAGTGCACATCTGACAAGTCCATAAGTGCTCAGATCTCCTAAGTGCACATCTGACAAGTCCATAAGTGCTCAGATCTCCTAAGTGCACATCTGACAAGTCCATAAGTGCTCAGATCTCCTTCCAAGTACATCCCTCAATGTGTAGTGACTAATGGCAATGGTGTTGTGTTGGTTGACAAGTATTCTGTTGTGTTGGTTGACAAGTATTCTGTTGTGTTGGTTGACAAGTATTCTGTTGTGTTGGTTGACAAGTATTCTGTTGTGTTGGTTGACAAGTCTTCTGTTATGTTGGTTGACAAGTCTTTTGTTGTGTTGGTTGACAAGTCTTTTGTTGTGTTGGTTGACAAGTCTTTTGTTGTGTTGGTTGACAAGTATTCTGTTGTGTTGGTTGACAAGTCTTTTGTTGTGTTGGTTGACAAGTATTCTGTTGTGTTGGTTGACAAGTCTTTTGTTGTGTTGGTTGACAAGTCTTTTGTTGTGTTGGTTGACAAGTCTTCTGTTGTGTTGGTTGACAAGTATTCTGTTGTGTTGGTTGACAAGTCTTTTGTTGTGTTGGTTGACAAGTCTTCTGTTGTGTTGGTTGACAAGTATTCTGTTGTGTTGGTTGACAAGTCTTTTGTTGTGTTGGTTGACAAGTATTCTGTTGTGTTGGTTGACAAGTCTTCTGTTGTGTTGGTTGACAAGTATTCTGTTGTGTTGGTTGACAAGTCTTTTGTTGTGTTGGTTGACAAGTCTTCTGTTGTGTTGGTTGACAAGTATTCTGTTGTGTTGGTTGACAAGTCTTTTGTTGTGTTGGTTGACAAGTCTTTTGTTGTGTTGGTTGACAAGTCTTTTGTTGTGTTAGTTGACAAGTATTCTGTTGTGTTGGTTGACAAGTCTTTTGTTGTATTGGTTGACAAGTCTGTTGTTGTGTTGGTTGACAAGTATTCTGTTGTGTTGGTTGACAAGTCTTTTGTTGTGTTAGTTGACAAGTCTTCTATTGTGTTAGTTGACAAGTCTTCTATTGTGTTGGTTGACAAGTCTTCTATTGTTTTGGTTGACAAGTCTTCTATTGTGTTAGTTGACAAGTCTTCTATTGTGTTAGTTGACAAGTCTTCTATTGTGTTAGTTGACAAGTCTTCTGTTGTGTTGGTTGACAAGTCTTTTGTTGTGTTGGTTGACAAGTCTTTTGTTGTGTTGGTTGACAAGTATTCTGTTGTGTTAGTTGACAAGTATTCTGTTGTGTTGGTTGACAAGTCTTTTGTTGTGTTGGTTGACAAGTCTTTTGTTGTGTTGGTTGACAAGTCTTCTATTGTTTTGGTTGACAAGTCTTCTATTGTGTTAGTTGACAAGTCTTCTGTTGTGTTAGTTGACAAGTCTTCTGTTGTGTTAGTTGACAAGTATTCTGTTGTGTTGGTTGACAAGTCTTTTGTTGTGTTGGTTGACAAGTCTTTTGTTGTGTTGGTTGACAAGTCTTCTATTGTTTTGGTTGACAAGTCTTCTATTGTGTTAGTTGACAAGTCTTCTGTTGTGTTAGTTGACAAGTCTTCTATTGTGTTAGTTGACAAGTCTTCTATTGTGTTAGTTGACAAGTCTTCTATTGTGTTAGTTGACAAGTCTTCTATTGTTTTGGTTGGCAAGTCTTCTATTGTGTTAGTTGACAAGTCTTCTGTTGTGTTGGTTGACAAGTCTTCTATTGTGTTAGTTGACAAGTCTTCTATTGTTTTGGTTGGCAAGTCTTCTATTGTGTTAGTTGACAAGTCTTCTATTGTGTTAGTTGACAAGTCTTCTATTGTTTTAGTTGACAAGTCTTCTATTGTTTTGGTTGACAAGTCTTCTATTGTGTTAGTTGACAAGTCTTCTATTGTGTTAGTTGACAAGTCTTCTATTGTGTTAGTTGACAAGTCTTCTATTGTGTTAGTTGACAAGTCTTCTATTGTGTTAGTTGACAAGTCTTCTGTTGTGTTGGTTGACAAGTCTTCTATTGTGTTAGTTGACAAGTCTTCTATTGTGTTAGTTGACAAGTCTTCTATTGTGTTAGTTGACAAGTCTTCTATTGTGTTAGTTGACAAGTCTTCTGTTGTGTTAGTTGACAAGTCTTCTATTGTGTTAGTTGACAAGTCTTCTATTGTGTTAGTTGACAAGTCTTCTATTGTGTTAGTTGACAAGTCTTCTATTGTGTTAGTTGACAAGTCTTCTATTGTTTTGGTTGACAAGTCTTCTATTGTTTTGGTTGACAAGTCTTCTATTGTTTTGGTTGGCAAGTCTTCTATTGTGTTGGTTGACAAGTCTTCTATTGTGTTAGTTGACAAGTCTTCTATTGTGTTGGTTGACAAGTCTTCTATTGTGTTAGTTGACAAGTCTTCTATTGTGTTAGTTGACAAGTCTTCTATTGTTTTGGTTGGCAAGTCTTCTATTGTGTTAGTTGACAAGTCTTCTATTGTGTTAGTTGACAAGTCTTCTATTGTGTTAGTTGACAAGTCTTCTATTGTGTTAGTTGACAAGTCTTCTATTGTGTTAGTTGACAAGTCTTCTATTGTGTTAGTTGACAAGTCTTCTATTGTGTTAGTTGACAAGTCTTCTATTGTGTTAGTTGACAAGTCTTCTATTGTGTTAGTTGACAAGTCTTCTATTGTGTTAGTTGACAAGTCTTCTATTGTGTTGGTTGACAAGTCTTCTATTGTGTTAGTTGACAAGTCTTCTATTGTGTTAGTTGACAAGTCTTCTATTGTGTTAGTTGACAAGTCTTCTATTGTGTTAGTTGGCAAGTCTTCTGTTGTGTTGGTTGACAAGTCTTCTATTGTGTTAGTTGACAAGTCTTCTATTGTGTTAGTTGACAAGTCTTCTATTGTGTTGGTTGACAAGTCTTCTATTGTTTTGGTTGGCAAGTCTTCTGTTGTGTTGGTTGACAAGTCTTCTATTGTGTTAGTTGACAAGTCTTCTATTGTGTTAGTTGACAAGTCTTCTGTTGTGTTGGTTGACAAGTCTTCTATTGTGTTAGTTGACAAGTCTTCTATTGTGTTAGTTGACAAGTCTTCTATTGTGTTGGTTGACAAGTCTTCTATTGTGTTGGTTGACAAGTCTTCTATTGTGTTGGTTGACAAGTCTTCTATTGTGTTGGTTGACAAGTCTTCTATTGTGTTAGTTGGCAAGTCTTCTATTGTGTTGGTTGACAAGTCTTCTATTGTGTTGGTTGACAAGTCTTCTATTGTGTTGGTTGACAAGTCTTCTATTGTTTTGGTTGACAAGTCTTCTATTGTGTTAGTTGACAAGTCTTTTGTTGTGTTAGTTGACAAGTCTTCTATTGTGTTAGTTGACAAGTCTTTTGTTGTGTTAGTTGACAAGTCTTCTATTGTGTTGGTTGACAAGTCTTCTATTGTGTTAGTTGACAAGTCTTCTATTGTGTTAGTTGACAAGTCTTCTATTGTGTTGGTTGACAAGTCTTCTATTGTGTTAGTTGACAAGTCTTCTATTGTGTTAGTTGACAAGTCTTCTATTGTGTTGGTTGACAAGTCTTCTATTGTTTTGGTTGACAAGTCTTCTATTGTGTTAGTTGACAAGTCTTTTGTTGTGTTAGTTGACAAGTCTTCTATTGTGTTAGTTGACAAGTCTTCTATTGTGTTAGTTGACAAGTCTTCTATTGTGTTAGTTGACAAGTCTTCTATTGTGTTGGTTGACAAGTCTTCTATTGTGTTGGTTGACAAGTCTTCTATTGTGTTAGTTGACAAGTCTTCTATTGTGTTAGTTGACAAGTCTTCTATTGTTTTGGTTGACAAGTCTTCTATTGTTTTGGTTGACAAGTCTTCTATTGTGTTAGTTGACAAGTCTTCTATTGTGTTAGTTGACAAGTCTTCTGTTGTTTTAGTTGACACGTCTTTGTTGTTTTAGTTGACAAGTCTTCTGTTGTTTTGGTTGACAAGTCTTCTATTGTGTTAGTTGACAAGTCTTCTATTGTGTTAGTTGACAAGTCTTCTATTGTGTTAGTTGACAAGTCTTCTGTTGTGTTAGTTGACAAGTCTTCTATTGTGTTAGTTGACAAGTCTTCTATTGTGTTAGTTGACAAGTCTTCTATTGTGTTAGTTGACAAGTCTTCTATTGTGTTAGTTGACAAGTCTTCTATTGTTTTGGTTGACAAGTCTTCTATTGTGTTAGTTGACAAGTCTTCTATTGTGTTAGTTGACAAGTCTTCTATTGTTTTGGTTGACAAGTCTTCTATTGTTTTGGTTGACAAGTCTTCTATTGTGTTAGTTGACAAGTCTTCTATTGTGTTAGTTGACAAGTCTTCTATTGTGTTAGTTGACAAGTCTTCTATTGTGTTGGTTGACAAGTCTTCTATTGTGTTGGTTGACAAGTCTTCTGTTGTGTTAGTTGACAAGTCTTCTATTGTGTTAGTTGACAAGTCTTCTATTGTGTTGGTTGACAAGTCTTCTGTTGTGTTAGTTGACAAGTCTTCTGTTGTGTTGGTTGACAAGTCTTCTGTTGTGTTAGTTGACAAGTCTTCTATTGTGTTGGTTGACAAGTCTTCTATTGTGTTAGTTGACAAGTCTTCTATTGTGTTAGTTGACAAGTCTTCTATTGTGTTGGTTGACAAGTCTTTTGTTGTGTTAGTTGACAAGTCTTCTGTTGTGTTAGTTGACAAGTCTTCTATTGTGTTGGTTGACAAGTCTTCTATTGTGTTAGTTGACAAGTCTTCTATTGTTTTGGTTGACAAGTCTTCTATTGTGTTGGTTGACAAGTCTTTTGTTGTGTTAGTTGACAAGTCTTCTATTGTGTTAGTTGACAAGTCTTCTATTGTGTTGGTTGACAAGTCTTTTGTTGTGTTAGTTGACAAGTCTTCTATTGTGTTAGTTGACAAGTCTTCTATTGTGTTAGTTGACAAGTCTTCTATTGTGTTAGTTGACAAGTCTTTTGTTGTGTTAGTTGACAAGTCTTCTATTGTGTTAGTTGACAAGTCTTCTATTGTGTTAGTTGACAAGTCTTCTATTGTGTTAGTTGACAAGTCTTCTATTGTGTTGGTTGACAAGTCTTTTGTTGTGTTAGTTGACAAGTCTTCTATTGTGTTAGTTGACAAGTCTTCTATTGTGTTAGTTGACAAGTCTTCTGTTGTGTTGGTTGACAAGTCTTCTATTGTGTTGGTTGACAAGTCTTCTATTGTGTTGGTTGACAAGTCTTCTGTTGTGTTAGTTGACAAGTCTTCTATTGTGTTGGTTGACAAGTCTTCTATTGTGTTAGTTGACAAGTCTTCTGTTGTGTTAGTTGACAAGTCTTCTATTGTGTTGGTTGACAAGTCTTCTATTGTTTTGGTTGACAAGTCTTCTATTGTTTTAGTTGACAAGTCTTCTATTGTGTTGGTTGACAAGTCTTCTATTGTTTTGGTTGACAAGTCTTCTATTGTGTTGGTTGACAAGTCTTCTATTGTTTTAGTTGACAAGTCTTCTATTGTGTTAGTTGACAAGTCTTCTATTGTTTGGTTGACAAGTCTTCTATTGTGTTAGTTGACAAGTCTTCTATTGTGTTGGTTGACAAGTCTTCTATTGTGTTAGTTGACAAGTCTTCTATTGTTTTGGTTGACAAGTCTTCTATTGTGTTGGTTGACAAGTCTTCTATTGTTTTAGTTGACAAGTCTTCTATTGTGTTGGTTGACAAGTCTTCTATTGTGTTGGTTGACAAGTCTTCTATTGTGTTAGTTGACAAGTCTTCTATTGTGTTAGTTGACAAGTCTTCTATTGTGTTAGTTGACAAGTCTTCTATTGTGTTAGTTGACAAGTCTTCTATTGTGTTAGTTGACAAGTCTTCTATTGTGTTAGTTGACAAGTCTTCTATTGTGTTAGTTGACAAGTCTTCTATTGTGTTAGTTGACAAGTCTTCTGTTGTGTTAGTTGACAAGTCTTCTATTGTGTTAGTTGACAAGTCTTCTATTGTGTTAGTTGACAAGTCTTCTATTGTGTTAGTTGACAAGTCTTCTATTGTGTTAGTTGACAAGTCTTCTATTGTGTTAGTTGACAAGTCTTCTATTGTGTTAGTTGACAAGTCTTCTATTGTGTTAGTTGACAAGTCTTCTATTGTGTTAGTTGACAAGTCTTCTATTGTGTTAGTTGACAAGTCTTCTATTGTGTTAGTTGACAAGTCTTCTATTGTGTTGGTTGACAAGTCTTCTGTTGTGTTAGTTGACAAGTCTTCTATTGTGTTAGTTGACAAGTCTTCTATTGTGTTAGTTGACAAGTCTTCTATTGTGTTGGTTGACAAGTCTTTTGTTGTGTTAGTTGACAAGTCTTCTGTTGTGTTGGTTGACAAGTCTTCTGTTGTGTTAGTTGACAAGTCTTCTGTTGTGTTGGTTGACAAGTCTTCTGTTGTGTTAGTTGACAAGTCTTCTATTGTGTTGGTTGACAAGTCTTTTGTTGTGTTAGTTGACAAGTCTTTTGTTGTGTTAGTTGACAAGTCTTCTATTGTGTTGGTTGACAAGTCTTCTATTGTGTTGGTTGACAAGTCTTCTATTGTGTTAGTTGACAAGTCTTCTATTGTGTTAGTTGACAAGTCTTCTATTGTGTTGGTTGACAAGTCTTCTGTTGTGTTAGTTGACAAGTCTTCTATTGTGTTAGTTGACAAGTCTTCTATTGTGTTGGTTGACAAGTCTTCTATTGTGTTAGTTGACAAGTCTTCTATTGTGTTGGTTGACAAGTCTTCTATTGTGTTAGTTGACAAGTCTTCTATTGTGTTAGTTGACAAGTCTTCTATTGTGTTGGTTGACAAGTCTTCTGTTGTGTTAGTTGACAAGTCTTCTATTGTGTTAGTTGACAAGTCTTCTATTGTGTTGGTTGACAAGTCTTCTGTTGTGTTAGTTGACAAGTCTTCTGTTGTGTTGGTTGACAAGTCTTCTATTGTGTTGGTTGACAAGTCTTCTATTGTGTTGGTTGACAAGTCTTTTGTTGTGTTAGTTGACAAGTCTTCTATTGTGTTGGTTGACAAGTCTTCTGTTGTGTTAGTTGACAAGTCTTCTATTGTGTTAGTTGACAAGTCTTCTATTGTGTTAGTTGACAAGTCTTCTGTTGTGTTGGTTGACAAGTCTTCTATTGTGTTGGTTGACAAGTCTTCTGTTGTGTTAGTTGACAAGTCTTCTGTTGTGTTAGTTGACAAGTCTTCTATTGTGTTAGTTGACAAGTCTTCTGTTGTGTTAGTTGACAAGTCTTCTGTTGTGTTAGTTGACAAGTCTTCTATTGTGTTAGTTGACAAGTCTTCTATTGTGTTAGTTGACAAGTCTTCTGTTGTGTTAGTTGACAAGTCTTCTATTGTGTTAGTTGACAAGTCTTCTATTGTGTTAGTTGACAAGTCTTCTATTGTGTTAGTTGACAAGTCTTCTATTGTGTTAGTTGACAAGTCTTCTATTGTGTTAGTTGACAAGTCTTCTGTTGTGTTAGTTGACAAGTCTTCTATTGTGTTAGTTGACAAGTCTTCTGTTGTGTTAGTTGACAAGTCTTCTATTGTGTTAGTTGACAAGTCTTCTGTTGTGTTAGTTGACAAGTCTTCTATTGTGTTAGTTGACAAGTCTTCTATTGTGTTAGTTGACAAGTCTTCTGTTGTGTTAGTTGACAAGTCTTCTATTGTGTTAGTTGACAAGTCTTCTGTTGTGTTAGTTGACAAGTCTTCTATTGTGTTAGTTGACAAGTCTTCTATTGTGTTAGTTGACAAGTCTTCTATTGTGTTAGTTGACAAGTCTTCTATTGTGTTAGTTGACAAGTCTTCTATTGTGTTAGTTGACAAGTCTTCTATTGTGTTAGTTGACAAGTCTTCTATTGTGTTAGTTGACAAGTCTTCTATTGTGTTAGTTGACAAGTCTTCTATTGTGTTAGTTGACAAGTCTTCTATTGTGTTAGTTGACAAGTCTTCTATTGTGTTAGTTGACAAGTCTTCTATTGTGTTAGTTGACAAGTCTTCTGTTGTGTTGGTTGACAAGTCTTCTATTGTGTTGGTTGACAAGTCTTCTATTGTTTTGGTTGACAAATCTACTGTTGTGTTGGTTGGCAAGTCTTTTGTTGTGTTTTTCAACAAGTCTTCTGTTGTGTTGGTTGACAAGTCTTCTTTGGATTCCTGTGTAGCACTCTTGTCTGGCACTCCCACTTTGACTTGCTATTGTACAGTCTGTTCATGGTTGTGTATTGAGAGTAATTTTTGTAATCGTTTTTTTTCATCCGCTGTCCTTAAGTGTATTCAGAATGTCAGCTGGGTGTACATACAAAACACCTTTTCCATTTTTATTTAAAATTACCACATCACATCTACTGAGCAGATGAATGCTAGAGGAAGAACAGTGATGTTAGATTCATGAAAAGTAGATTCACAGAAGTATTATTTCATCTTTTGATGAACCTCCCTTCTTCATGTAACAAATTCCCATGTCTATCTTTTATGCATTCACTAGGGTGGAACATGTCATCTCTTGATCTCATCTTTTATATGGCTTTATGTCTTGCAGAATTTATGCATATGTCGTTTAGTCTATTCCTGCATTCAATCCCAGATTTGTATTTTGCTTGTTTGATGAGTTTTTATCATTGTGTTCTCACCGCTCTGTATTTCTCATACAGAGTGTCTTCTAGTCTAGAATTTATCTATTTGTGGTACAAATCTTTTTTTTATCTTCACTGCTTCTTTCATTTCTTTGTAGATTATTTCAAAATGAATAATTTATTAGTTTTTGTACACATGTTTTGTATATTCCTCTTCATATGCGTATCATTCTATTATATTTGTTTATTTACTTCTGCAATCATCACAGAGTGGTCCTAGCTGTCCAGGCACAAGCAACTCCTTGAAGCAGAGGTCATCAACAGTCAATACAGCTTTAACAATGAGCTCTGGGTTCCATTCTATGGTGACACTAGATCCATCAGCTCAGGTCTTCAGGTGAGACTAAAGTGTTAACATCTTCGCTAGTAGAGCAGCTCAGTTTCTGTTCTTGAAGTACTTATCTCTACTATTCTTACAATGTCTGCTTCTACTATTCTTACAATATCTGCTTCTACTATTCTTACAATGTCTGCTTCTACTAATCTTACAAAGTCTACTTCTACTATTCTTACAATGTCTGCTTCTACTATTCTTACAATGTCTGCTCTACTATTCTTACAAAGTCTACTTCTAATATTCTTACAATGTCTTGTCTGCTTCTACTATTCTTACAATGTATGCTTCTACTATTCTTACAAAGTCTACTTTTACTATTCTTACAATGTCTGTTTCCACTATTCTTACAATGTCTGCTCTACTATTCTTACAAAGTCTACTTCTACTATTCTTACAATGTCTTGTCTGCTTCTACTATTCTTACAATATATACTATTCTTACTCTCTACTATTCTTACAAAGTCTACTTCTACTATTCTTACAATGTCTGCTTCCACTATTCTTACAATGTCTTGTCTGCTCTACTATTCTTACAAAGTCTACTTATACTATTCTTACAATGTCTGCTTCCACTATTCTTACAATGTCTATTCTACTATTCTTACAAAGTCTACTTCTACTATTCTTACAATGTCTTGTCTGCTTCTACTATTCTTACAATATATACTATTCTTACTCTCTAATATTCTTAAAATATACTTCTACTATTCTTACTTACAATGTCTACTTCTACTATTCTTACTTACAATGTCTACTTCTACTATTCTTACAATGTATACTGTATTATTCATACAATGTCTGCTTCTGTTATTCTTGTAATCTCTACTTCTGGTATTCTTGGAATGTCTACGTTTATTCTACTTACATTGTCATGTCTATTCGTACTCTTCTTTCAATTTATACTTCTACTATACTAACAATGGGAGCCGCGATAGCTCAGTGGTTAGTGAACTGGACTGTAAAGGACAAGGGGTATGGTTCGATCCCAACCAACGGCTTCCGGGTTCACCTTAAATAGGTACCAGATTTTTTTCTCAGAAAGTAGAGCGGCATGGGCGTAATACCAACCACATTACCCCAAAAATCATGTGCCGAAGGTCTGTAAAATTTATGGTCACTAACACCATATTCCCTATACGCCACTTGGCGTGACGGGGGCTCTTTACATTTTTTTTTACTTATACTAACAATACTTACTTTAACAATTCTAGTTATGCCTACTGTTACTATTCTTGCAAAAATATATACTTTTATTATACTAACAAGGACTGCTTCTACTATTATTCCAGTGTCTACCTTAGGACTATATACTCTTACAATGTCTATCTCATATATTCTCGTAGTGTTTACATATATTATTCTCGCAATGCTCACTGCTACAATTCTTGCACCCGTATATTATACAACAGGTCATATGTCATATTTACACCCTGCTCTAGGTTACCAACTCACATCAAGTCACAACTGTGTATGTTACTAGACTCTCCAAATGCAAGAGGAAACGATTGGAGAATGCTAGCCCAAGCATTAACTGTAGATAGGTGAGATTTTTGTGTCATTTTTTCATAGAGGATTCACCTACACAACATTTCATGATTTTTACAATAAATTTTCAGCAAATTTGTGCTATTTTTAGCTTCAATGTGATGTTTCTTTTTAGAAATAACAGATTAGATATATTATGAAATATTTATCTAATCTTTTATTGAAAAAAAAAGTAATATTACAGATAAAAATAGCACAAAATTTGTAATTGTTGATTGTGCATCATTTTATATACTGATAAATTTTCATAATCATGGACAACAGACAAGAAAATCACTGGAGTCTGTAGAAATGTGGTTTTACAGAAGAATGTTGAGAATACCATGGACAGCTAAGAAGAGTAATGAAAACATTCTGAAAGAGATCAAAGCAAAAAGAGAGCTAATTTCCAATATTAGGAAGAAACAATCATTATTCTTTGGCCATGTAATGAGAAGGGAACAACTGGAATATATTGTAACAACTAAGAAAATTGAGGGATGAAGAGATAGAGGGAAGCAAAGAGAAAAGATACCAGACAGCTTAAGAGAATGGGTTGGCAGAAGGTCAACAACAGAAATGATAAATAACTGTCGAGATCGAAAGTTGTGCAGAGACATGATCACCTACACCAGTAGGCCCGGTACTTGATGATGATGACATTTTCATTAAAATATCATGATTAATGTTGATGTTTTGGAATATAAGTGAGATTTATTGCTGATTAATCATTGCAAAAAACAAAGCAAAACAAACAAAGCAAAAAATAACAGATTAGGTTGATTGTGAAATGTTTATAGGAAGAATTGGATAGAAAGAATAGAAAACAAACGATGAAGTCTTAATACAACTTAAAATGAAAGAGAACAACTAAACACAATACAAACAAGGAAAATTAGATTTTTGTGACATGTTAAAGGGCACTGCAGCCTACTAAAAGTAATCATGAAAGGGAAAATGCAAGGTAAAAGAAGCAGAGTCAGACCAAGACTAACATGGACTAGTAACATCAAAAGATGGACAAGTCAGTCTATGACAACCTACACTATCAAAGTAAGAAACAGAGCAGAATGGCGCTCCATGGCACCCAACTTTTGATGTGGAGATGGCACTCAATGATGATGAAACGTTCGTGAACAGTAACAGATTAGATTATGGAATGGTTGTGAACCTTAATTTATCACTTATTAAATGGTAGTGAACCTTAATTTATCACTTATTAAATGGTAGTGAACCTTAATTTATCACTTATTAAATGGTTGTGAACCTTAATTTATCACTTATTAAATGGTTGTGAACCTTAATTTATCACTTATTAAATGGTTGTGAACCTTAATTTATCACTTATTAAATGGTTGTGAACCTTAATTTATCACTTATTAAATGGTTGTAAACTTTAATTTTTCACAAATGATATGGTTCTTCTTCTCTCTTCTATCTTTCCTCCATTGCCATTGGCGTCGACGGGAGATACAATCTGCGATTCTTTGCTTGTATGATCATGATTGTTTCTCCATTATTCTGGCTCTGAGCACTGTTGTAGTATGTTACATTGTCGTCTGCCGCTGTGCTAGTTCTGTCGCACAGTAAGGCCTGTTGTTTATGTTACCAGTGCTTGCTCATGCACTGTGATCACTGTTGAACATGACCCGTTTTCTAATCGTGTTGTTTCTCTACATTTTGTTGTTTTCACACACAAACTGTTATTATACACTCTTAAAAAACAAACTTCAATATGTCTATCCCGCTTAATGATATTTGAGATCACATTATATCATTCTCTGGAATTGGAAACTTGACACATAATCCATATAGAATAGAAATATTGATGTTCCACTAAATCAAAATATACACCGGCACAGTCACTCCGCCAATATATTTATACAATTATGATATGGTTGTGAACCTTAATTTATCACTTCTGAAATGATTGTACATGTTAATAAATCAATTTTAATTCTTGTACACAGTAATGAATCAACTTTTGGAAGTTTTACAAATTAGTTGATCAGATATTAATTGATTGGATCAGTTATAAAATGTGCACATCAATGCATCTATTATGAAATATTTGTGCACATTGGTGCATTAGTCATAAAATAACTTAAGTATATCTCTTAATTCTTGTTCCTTCCAGTTCCACTAGATGTTACTTGTATTTTTTTCCATCCCTCCCTATTCTGGGCGAGATGTTCAATCTTATCCAATGAGTACATGCCTGCCATCTTTGCTTCTCTTATCAGTGTTCTGTCAGATTCTCTCTCTAGGTCATCCTTCTTTTCTGTATCCTGATATTTCTCATAAAAGAGCTTGTTTTGAAATGTTTGTGTTGTCATCTCAAAACATGTCTGACATATGTCCATCTTCTCTTCATAATTGTAGATGAGATGGCCATTTTTTTCTTTTATTCTATTGTACACAGAGTATCCTTTTTAGGCTTTTGTATTTTAATAGATCAGTTAAAAAATATTTGTGCAGATTTAGTGTTTGGCTATAATTTTATTTTTACTAATTTGTTATCTGCTTGAGAATGTCGACAACTTTAAATCAGTGTATTGAGTATATGTTTAATATTTCTATCTTATATGCTTAATATTTCTATCTTATATGCTTAATATAATTCTATCTTATATGTTTAATATTTCTATCTTAAATGCTTAATATTTCTATCTTATATGCTTAATATTTCTATCTTATATGTTTAATATTTCTATCTTATATGCTTACTATTTCTATCTTATGTGCTTAATATTTCTATCTTATATGCTTAATATTTCTATCTTATATGCTTAATATTTCTATCTTATATGTTTAATATTTCTATCTTATACATTTAATATTTCTATCTTATATATTTAATATTTCTATCTTATATGTTTAATATTTCTATCTTATATGCTTACTATTTCTATCTTATATGCTTAATATTTCTATCTTATATGCTTAATATTTCTATCTTATATGTCTAATATATTTCTATCTTACAGGCCTATGTTTAATATTTCTATCTTTTATGTTTAATATTTCTATCTCCAGATATATCAACTTCTTTGCAACTAAATCCTCTCCAACGGAACATATTCTGGACTTATGGGAGGCACGTCACAGAGAAGACACAGCAGTCACAGACCTTATGAACATCCTCAGAGTCATGGGCCGTATGGATGCTGCGGCTGTGCTAGAGAAAGACAGTGGAAGTTGGTTATGATATGGGAATGCTGACGAACACTTCTGAAGACTTTTAGTGCTTTTTAATTCAAATAGGACCGCAAACAATTAATTCAATATTATGCAGGGCCGCACTTTGTAATGACGGTTCTTTCTGTGTTTACAGTTGAATTCTGCACTTGAACAGACCAAAGGATTATTATTACATGAATAAAAGTGACTATAGAATTCAAATTGACTAACAGGATTAAATTCACATAAAGTGATTGTGGAATTCATTTGGTTTTCGAGACACTCACACATATATATATATATACCTAGTTTGTGACTTCAAGTGAATGTTTAAGTCTAAATAGTCACTGTGACATAATTTATGAGACTTAAAGTGACTGAATTTGTCACACATTTTTTAATGAGCTTTTTCTGATTTCCAGAAATATCTTCTTTGCTAAGACAAGGAAGGAATACTCAGTGTAATGTGCACATTTAAGATAATTAATAAACTCCTATTGCTGTGTATTTAAAAATATTGTTAGATTTGACAAAGTGTTGTCTCAATAAACAAATTACATTCGTACGAATCAGAGAACTCACAGACAGTTCTCATGTTTTTCTCAAGCAAACTGAATTATCTGGAAATAAACTAGATGAATTTGAAAGCAAGTAAACTGGATGAATTTGAAAACAAATAAACTTGATGAATTTGAAAACAAATAAAATGGATGAATTTGAAAACAAATAAACTGGATGAATTTGAAAACAAATAAAATGGATGAATTTGAAAACAAATAAACTGGATGAATTTGAAAACAAGTAAACTGGATGAATTTGAAAACAAATATCTCAGGAAAATACTTTGTATACCATGGAATGAGTTCAAGACTAGTGCAGAAATAAGAGAAAGGACTGAGCATCTAAAAAATATCAGTTATAATCAAGAGAAGAAGGTAAAATCATATGTTGGCCATGTGATGAGAAAAGACAACAAAAGAATCTCAAAGTGGGCACTGAAATGGGAAACAGGGGGTAAAGGAAAAAGAGGCCGACCTCAAGAAACACTAAAAAGAGCACTGGGCAAGAGGCAACAACAGCAGGCATCAGCTCCCTCACGGAGATTGAGCAACTCACCCAGAACAGTGTGGCAAAACACAATGCAGGCCCTGTGCAAGGTCTGACACATGAAAGATCATCGGACACAAGAGTCTAGAATTTCTGCCCTATGTGCCATCATCGGCTCGACGGGACAATAATTAGATAGAAACCAAATGATCTCCCTTTGCCTTTCAACAAAATTTTACTTAGCTACAAGTTGTCAATTTGAAGTCTTTATTAGAATGTTAAGGTTTCAAAAAATGTACTTAACACATTGTGGTATGGCTGTTGTTCACAAATTAAACCAAAAAAATGTGAATAACAGCAAGAAAATTGATCTAAAACATGCACCTTGTTCAGACAATTTGCTCAAAATGTTTGAAAAAAGTTAAATAAGAGAATTTCAAGGTTTTAGTGAAAATAACTTGCAAAAATGTCAATAAATTAAAACGGCATAAACTGGCTCCAGGATCCAATGTATCCATAACTAGAGTCAGCTCATGGTATGGAATGTGTTAAGAAAGTGGAAAAAGAAATTACTATCAAAGTAATTTGAACTTTCGGTTGGTGCAGTGGCCAAGATGGCCGTTTAGTCAAATCAGGTTTAGGACTAGTGGCATTTTTGCTGCAGTGTGGTTTCAAGTGATTCTTTCTGGTTTGCATTTTCGTTTCTGGAGACAGTGGTATTCTGGTTGCATCTACCTGACCACAGAATCAACATAGTTTTGACAGCCACTCACTGAGATAGTGCTGCAAGTGAATGGCCATTAAGTGTATTGGAACAGTACCAGGTCCCAGTTTTGCCTTGGGACAGGATGTGTGATCTGTGTTCAACCGCAAATTTGCCACCAGCTGGACTGTGGTCAAATTGAGTGTTTCGACAAAGTGGAGGCCTGACTTCATGTTTTTGGGACAGTGATTCTTGGAGCACGCTCACTGATCATGAAGTCTATATCGGAATTGGCTCGAGGCATATGGAGATTATGCTGCCCATGACGGCTGTTATGATGACCCAGAAGTGTCCATTTCGAGCTGCATGCCATTTTTACAGAATGCAACACATTCACAAGAACAGCATGAACAATCAGAATGAACACTTTGTTTGTTGCTCAAACTTCGAACAGGGGCTAAGCAGATGTTGGAATGCCCCGCCGGCAGTGAAGCAATTCCTTTCTGAAGTCTAACAAAGTGTCAAGATTCTAAAAGAGGAACTAATTCTTATTTGAGCAATAAACATTATAACTTTGTGTTGAGTCGGATGGATTGATCATGTTCCAATCAGACAGAAACAGGTTTAGTTCCCCATTGAGTCAAAGATTATTTATGTAGGGGATCTAATGAAAACTCTAACTTATAAACTATTTGTAAATGCACTGAGCATGCAGCCTCTATTCAGAGCCCTTTATCTAATCCCCTAGTTACAGATCTCAGAAATTGGGTAATGCAATAGTTAGCAAAAAAAATCTAAAACAGGTTTCCATTGGCTGAAACACAAGTAAAAATTAACTGAAAGTGAATGCAGTTTTTATTGATGGTAACTAACTCATTGTTTTCTGCACAACTTAATCTGTGCATAATAGTCTTCACCTCAAACATCAAATGTTATAGAAGGAACTGGGTGCTCTAGAGGTAAGACGCTGGCCTCTGGACAAGAAGGTTTCAAATTAGATTCCCACCATAGGAAGTAGAACATTTTAAAAATATATTTTTAAAATCGTATCCATAGTTTTTCTCTTCCCTGGTCTCTGGGCTATGAGATCCTATTTGTATCCAGCCCTCTCAGAAAATGTCAAAGAACAGGAGGTCCCATATACATTCTGCACCATGTTAAATAACTCTTAGTTGTTGGAAATGAAAAATGAGAAACAAGACTGACTGCCTTCCAGGCAAAATTAATAGGGAAAAAAATCTACCTAAAACTTTAAAACTCTCAATGATAAAAATATTAGAGTACCTCTGGAGTCACTAACTCCATATTCTCCATATGCCTAGCAAGGCATGGAGGGACCTTTTACTTTTACTTTACCTCAGACGTAGGAGAATATCTGCTTGTGTGGGGGGGGGGGGGGGGGGGGCGACCTAAGCACATGACTGCCAGTATGAAAAACAGGAAAAAGTGATTTCCATGCAAAATTCACTTCTTCTGGACTTTGCTAGAGATATAAAGCTGGTGAATATAAACAAATAGAAAACCCCTATTTTTATTGCAATATTTATATTTTTATATTATTATAAATGAAAATAAATTCAGATGCAGTGAATTTTTCAATTTCGTAACTAATGAGTGAAAGAAGTGGAAGATGAGTTAAAAGTGAATTACCAAGATAAGTAAGAACAAATACGGTTAATTCAACATTATAGACATGAAGAGTTAAGGAAATCTGTTCAGGGCCTAAGATAGATTCTGTATGTCTCCTTGGCCGCAAATTTTAAATATTTTTTTTGTTTTACTTATCTAACCCGTTTTGGCACTCTCCAACTGAGAGGATTAAACTCTTTTCTTTAATCACTGGTCTCCTATCCATTTTTTTTCTGTGTCCTATACCTATTCCTCTCTGCTTTATCTGTATTATCTCTCTTGCTTTTCTTTCCCCTTTCCACCTCTGTCCTTTCTCTCTTTTCCTCTTCTTCTCGTTTATTCGTACCCTATGGGACACCTCCTTTCATTTTTCTCTGTTTGGTTTGTTGTGGTCTAATTAAATCCTACCTGCCCTAGTGTCTATTAATCTTTTAACCAGACTCTACGTAAATCCTGGCCACCATCTTTTTCTGCCTTTCTTTAGATCTGTGTTTTCTGGCTTGAATTTATGTGTTTAATTTATATATTTTGTTATACCCGATAAAGGCTTTTGTTGAAACGTTGTAGTTTGTCTTGTCTTTCTTTTGTTTAATAACCACTCCATTTTATATTTATTTTATATGTTGTCAATACTCGCGGCCGCACGTAGTATTTAATATTTGATAAATGTGCTTATCTCTGTTTATTTATCTAGGACTTTGTTTTGGTCAAAAGTCACATTTCAGTCTGTCTCCTTACCTAAAGCTTTTAAAATGAAGATCTTCTTGCATCATTTATCCTGAAGGACATTTAGAAATTTAAATTAAGCCAAATCTTGTTCTTAATGAATAAAAATTTATTGGAAGTGGTTTCATGCTGAATTAGAATCTGTGTGTAGACTGAAGATTGATATAACAAAACTGACTCTAGTAATGTAGGAATCATAAACACACGCAGGGTCTGATACAGGAAGAAGTAGTTTAGACAAGATAAGAATATTAGAACTTGGCTTTTCTAAAGCAAGAAACAAAACATATAAGAAAGAAGAAAGACGAAAAAAGCCATGTCATATTAAGTGGCATATATGATATAAGTGCCCATATTATTTAAAGACCTTTGGCACATGATTTTAGATGTAATTTGTCAGTATTATACCCATGCCATTTTCCTTTCCCAGAAAAAAAATCCGGTACCCATTTAAGGCTAGGTGAACCTGGAAGCCATCAATTAGGATTAAGCCCAACCTCTTGCCCATAGTAGACTTGTTCATTAACCAATGAGCTATTTTATGACTGCCAAATAGAGCATATTGTTTTTTTTTACATCATTTTTTTAATGGGGGGGGGGGGGGGAGATCAGAAGCTGGGATCAGTGCTATATGTTCTGACCCACCACCCCAGTCCTCAAATCTTTGAACCCAAACCTTACTTCATTTGGCCCTAAGCCACCAACATAAAAAGATGTTCTAAATTTGCTCACAAAACTGCTGCATTTTGAGCCAAAATATTTTCAAAACAAAACTTACAAAAAATTCTGCTGAATTTTGTGTTCCAGACATTGTGGTTATTATTTTATTTGCATTATTTTGTGACTGACTAATCAGATTGTATCATTTATTTATTTTATTATGTTTTTTTTAAAAAATAAAGCCTTGATAAATATTACGAAGATTTATCAATAATTAATTATATGGCCTTTTGTGTGACATGACACACCTCATCTATCACTTGTTCAATGTTAATGTAATGAAACTATGAAATACATGAATAAGAGTTGTCACTGTACAGGGTGTCCCAAAAGTCTTCATATTTATGGAAACTAAATATAATTTAATTCAAAGAACATTCTTACTTGATTTCCCTGTAAAGTGTATGGTTGCAGTGTTACAGTAATAAAAGATGATACAAAAATATGACACTGTAACATTACATCTTTGAAATAGATGTTCAAGTGAGTGTTTATGAAGAAAGACATAGTGTAGAACAGTGGGTTCCATACTTTTAATATCCGCTGCTCCCTTTTCTTGCTGATCAGATACTGGCAGTGCCCTCATGGCAGTTTACAGTCACATAAGTCGGGTAAATTCTGATTCCCTGATAGGATATATAAGGCGATAAATGACGACAAAATTATCATTATCCTGTAGAAACTCATTTATATTCTAACAAATATTAAGCCTATGTGGGTGTTGTCATTTTATGGTTTTTAATCATTGAACGGACACATAACAACATATCCACAGCACAGCACCCTTGCCATAAGTTGGGAACAACATAGGAATCATGCCCAGATTTTAGGAACTACAGATGCAAATAAAGTTACAATTTCTAAAAGAGAGCACGACTTTCCATTATTTTATAGAATTGAGGATACCCTGTATTTGAAATTTGTGTGTGGTCATCATTGTCATCTGTTTCTTAATTTTAAATTTGAATAATTGGCAACCTAATTAGAATAATCTATGCATCTGTGTTTTTATTATTAAGTTGTAGTTATTGGTAATGAGGGAAATGAATTAATAATGAAAAGGGTGCATTTATTGCTATGATGTTTAGTTGTAAAGATGTACTTAAGATGATGGTAAAGTTGTAATTATTCTTGGCAAGGTTGTAGTTATTGATGGTAAAGTTGTAATTATTTATAGAAAAGTTGTAGTTATTGATGGTAAAGTTGTAATTATTGTGGATATGGTTGTAGTTATTGATGGTAAAGTTGTAATTATTGATAGAAAGGTTGTAGTTATTGATGGTAAAGTTGTAATTATTGATAGAAAGCTTGTAGTTATTAATGGTAAAGTTGTAATTATTGATAGAAAGGTTGTAGTTATTGATGGTAAAGTTGTAATTATTGTGGTTATGGTTGTAGTTATTGAAGGTAAAGTAATAATTGATGGCAAGGTTATAGTTATTGATAGTAAAGTTGTAATTATTGATGGCAAGTTTATAGTTATTGATAGTAAGGAGTAAAGTTGTAATTGTTGAGAATATGGTTGTAGTTGTTGATAGTAAAGTTGTAGCCATAGAGGGTATGATTGTAATTATTCTTTATATGACTATATTTTTGATGGTATAGCTTTTGTTATTGTTTATGAAATCCTATTTAATAATGATTATTGTTGTTATTGAGCCACGATAGCTCAGTGGTTAGTGAACTGGGCTATAAAGCACAAGAGGTAGGGTTCGATCCCAACTGATGGCTTCCGGTTCACCCAGCCTTAAATGGGTACTGGATTTTTTTCTGGGAAAGTAAAGCGGCACGGTCGTAATACCGACCACATTACCAGAAAAATCATGTGCCGAAGGTCTGTAAAATTTATGGTCACTAACACCATATTCCCTATACGTCACTTGGCGTGACGGGGGTACTATACTTTTACTTTTTATTGCTGTTATTGTTCATGATATTTAGTTAATGTTTAAGAAGTTGTAGTTATTATGCTCCAGGGACCATCGCTGGTACAACAGTGCTTGTGTTCGGTGCTTCAATTTTGTTGGGGGTTAATCAGGCAATTTATCAGAATAATATTTGTCACTGTTCAAGTGTAAGTGATGATGTTTCTTAATACAAAAACATAAACTAGTTTTGATTCTTTAAAGTTATTCTTAACGTTTCTAAGATTGCAGTTATAGTTAATGTTTATGAAATTTCAGTTGTTTTTTTTAGGTTATGAATTACTCTCATAAAACAGCAGTTATTGTTTCAAAAGTTATAATTATTTTTATGAAGTCTTAGTTATTTTGTAAAGCTCCAGTACTTTGTTACAAAACTTATTTTCAAGTGCTAGATATTTATAGTAACAAATGATGAATGTGGAATTTCTTATGTGTACCTGAGGGACCTAATATTCTCAAGGGTTCTGTACTATTTGCTTTAAAGGTATTAGCTTTTGTTCAGTAGTTCACTGCCTAAGAAAGATATTCTGTCAACAATGGAATGAGTTCAACACTGATATAGAGATTAGAGAAATGGCCATGCAACAAATTAGGAAGAGATGATGTACATATGACCGGCATGTGTTGAGAAGAGACAACACAAGAATTTCAAAACAGGCTCTTTTTATGGGAAACATTAGGATGCAGAAAAGACGAATTACCTACACAGACACTGAAAATAACACTGATAAAAGAAGCAAAGATGGCAGGCATAAACCCATTTGATAAGATTGAACATCACACCCTGATCTGAACAGAGCTGAATGACAAAAAGCACCATGTGCACTAGCAATGCTGAAAGGATTCAATAAGATGTTCTCTGTTTTGTTATTATAATAAACTATTAACTTCAACATTTATTGTCAGGTCTCTGTTTGAGATTAAATCTTTAAAACAAAGATTGTTGCCACAGTTTAGCATCTCTACTTTCTAGATCAAAACAATTTATTGAAAGTAAGGGGTATGGGACTAGTAGGGAGGAAGTTAGGAAGAGGAGTTATAAGAAATAGTGTTTTTCAGTACTATGGAGATCATGCACTGTGCTGTAGTAGCACAAAAAAACCTGAGAAAGTTCATAAAGTTGTAACCAATTACATGAAAAGTTTCCTACATTTATTTGTTAAAAAGAACCCCGGCTGGCACTACAAAGCACCACACAGAGATTTTCATGTGTGACCAGGAAATTGTAACAAACAATTGTGACAAATCTTGAAATTGTAATAAACTATATATATATATCTGGAATTTGAAGTAACTAACAATGCAGACTGCCAGAAAGAGATAAAACGAAGATTAGCAGTAGCAACTCAAAATTTAAATGCCATGAAGAACATGTGGCACAATACCAGCAAGACAGTCAAATTAAAATTACTCAGGCCTTTTATCTTCCCAATAGTAACATATGGTTGTGAATCATGGACAATCTTTAAAAAGCAAGGATGAAAATTCATTAATTCGAAACAAAATGTTACAGAAAAGATCCTTCAGATACTTTGGATAATGAAAAAGAGCAATGAAGAGGTACTAAAAGATGTAAACATTAAAAAGAACTGGCTTAAAAACACCATTCTACAAAGGAAATTAAAAATTCTCTGGCCACATTAAAAGACAAAAAGCAACAATAATGTAAGGCATGGTTTCTGAGCGATGCATCAGGGGCAGACCAAGAAGGGGTAGTTTCAAGACATTAAGGAGACCTTGAACATAACAACAGAAGAAGTGGGAGATCTGGCTAGAGACACATATACTTTCAGATGTGCTGTGATGAATGCAACATTTTGTGGGAGATATAGCTCAGTATATAGATAGATTCTTCCAGACAAGCTACGATGAATGCCTGTAGAATAGCGAAAGAAAGCAAAAATAAAAGACAGCCTTAATAGCAAAAAGACAGAAGTAATGGTAACAACAAAGAAAAAGACATCACCTCAGTGCAAAATAAAGACAAGTGGAACAATATTAAAACAGGTGAATGCATTTCAATATTTGGGAACTTTATTAACCTCAGACGGAATATGTACAAAAGAGGTGAGATGCAGAATAGTTCAGGCAAAAGCAGCTTTCTAAAAAATGAGGAAGATACTAATCAATCCATTTTTGACAATAGAAACAAGAAAAAGAGTTCTTAAATGTTATGTGGAGCCAGTCTTAACATATGGATGGGAATCATGGACAATAGGACAACAGACAAGAAAATCACTGGAGTCTGTAGAAATGTGGTTTTACAGAAGAATGTTGAGAATACCATGGACAACTAAAAAGAGCAATAAAAATGTTCTGAAAGAGGTCAAAGCAAAAAGAGAGCTAATTTCCAATATTAGGAATAAACAATCATCATTTTTTTGGCCATGTAATGAGTAGAGAACAACTGGAATATATTGTAACAACTGGGAAAATTGAGGGACAAAGATAGAGGGAAGCAAAGAGAAAAGATACCAGACAGCTTGAGAGAGTGGCTTGGCAGAAGGTCAACAACAGAAATGATAAATAACTGTTGAGATCGAAAATTGTGGAGAGACATGATCACCTATGCCAGCAGGCCCGGTACTTGATGATGATGATGAATGCAACATTCTGTGGAATATTTTGCTAGAAACAGAGATTCTCTCCAACAGTTGTGATGAATGTAATGTTCTGTAGGAATTATGTTGGAGGTATAATAATTGATTAAAAAAACTACAGTACTGTCACATCTTGTTCCTCTGTACATGTTTTTTGTCATTAAAAACAACACCCAAGTTAATGCTAAATAGTAGTGAATCTCCTAGTACAGTAAGTAAAGTAAAGGTTCCATCCTCACCTTGTTAGATGTATGGGAAATATGGTATTCTATCTATCTATCTATTGACCTTTCGAGCGTAGACCAAGATACTCCTTATCTTATCTACATTTTTATTCTAGCAGTTTAATATGGTATTAGTGACCATATTTTTCTGTGACCACTGCGTATTTTTAGGTGATATGGTTGATATCACACCAGGCTGCCTTTACATCCGAGAAAATTCCATGGTACCAATTTTTAGGTGATATGGTTGATATCACACCAGGCTGCCTTTACATCCGAGAAAAATCCATGGTACCAATTTTTAGGTGATATGGTTGATATCACACCAGGCTGCCTTTACATCCGAGAAAAATCCATGGTACCAATTTTTAGGTGATATGGTTGATATCACACCAGGCTGCCTTTACATCCGAGAAAAATCCATGGTACCAATTTTTAGGTGATATGGTTGATATCACACCAGGCTGCCTTTACATCCGAGAAAAATCCATGGTACCAATTTTAGAGGCTGGGTGAACCCCAGAACCTTATTGGTCTGGAAAAAAATCTGCAACGTCTGTGGTTTGAACCCTGACCCTTTTCATCAGGAAGCGAGCGCACTAACCACTCAGAGAGCACACTAACCACTCAGAGAGCACACTAACCACTCAGCCACCAAAGATCCAAATCACCTAGTAATTATCACAATTCTAGATCAAACAACATCGTAGTTCATACTATCGTATTCTCACATCGTTTCATTCCAGCAATCATTTGAGAGTTCTTCATTCCATCTTCAAGTATTAGTGAGCAATTTTCCTTCCTTGTCTTAAGTTTTTTTAAAATCTCCTTTCAGATGAGCTTTATTTATTAATTTTTTAAATATATATCTAGTCTTCTTTAGTTCTCATATTTTAAACTCTCGTAACTATCTCTAACCCACACATATCTTTATGTCAAAACAGTTTAGAGTTGGACTTTTAGATGTTTTAATTTTTTTAATTATGTTCAGATACGATTTAGTTATTGAGTTATTTGTGTGTCATCATCATTGCACTCTGAACATGTCCATAGGTGCTCAGATCCCTCCTCATCAAGTCCCACAACTGACAACTCCGGTTCTGTGTTGACTGATAAGTCATCTTATACACCCACTAAGATTCTATGAGATACTACAATATGTTCATAATATATGAATTTCTTGATATTTCATTAGAATCATTATATGCTTGAAATATGCATTTCAATTAATAAGTTTTATTACACAATTTCTTCGTCTTATATGATGGCTGATGTCTTAAGTGTTTTAGCTACACTGACATTTTAAAAGGTGCTAACATATGTTCGTACTTGTATGCAATGTGTCATCTATAAAGGCATTTATCGAGAGAATAAACTGGATCATGAGGTTTATCTACTTGAACATTATTTTTGTATGAAATTGAAATATTCGGACAAATTGCCTCATATTGCAAAACTCCACAGAATTTCCTTTTATGTTTGTTGTTAATTTATTATTAATTCAGTGATTTTTTTTGCATTTGCCAGCTTTTCCTTCCGGCGAAGTCCCTAGAGACTAGAAACTCAATTTTTGCATGTTAATCCATTTTTCCCAGACAGCCATGTGCACATGAGTCCCATGCCGTAAAGGCAGATAATTTTGTCTTCAGGGGTACTCATAATTTTCCCATCAATGAGTAATCACCATTTCAAGCTAGGCCTCACTGCTGAGACCAGAGGTGGTTACCACATAAAGAAATCATGAATAAAAATCCCAGCTGGTTTAACCAGGATTAAAACTCACAACCTCTCTGTCTTGAGGCCTAAAACTCACAACCTCTCTGTCTTGAGGCCTAAAACTCACAACCTCTCTGTCTTGAGGCCGGTTTCTTGCCTCGAGACTGGCTTCATGCCTCGAGACCAACCAGCCCTTTCCTCCCCATACTTAGTGGTTTGAAGATTTATATCTCACTGAATCACATTTATATCTATATGAATCACTGGATAGGACACACACTTTAGAAACAAACTGTGAATGTTACATGACAAGCTCCTTTTTGGAATCCCCAGGGGAGGAGACAAAGAGGAAGGCCAGAATATACATTTGGAAGACATGCAATGATCTTAAGAGAATGGCAAGAAACAGGATGGCCCATTTGATCTCTGACATGTCTTGTGGCTAACTTGCCTGTTTTTCATTACTGCAATGAAATATATAGATTATTTAGAATTATGTAGATAGTGAGATGTGGAGATAGGATACAATCTAGGTTTTGTAATAACTGATTTTAAAACTCTCTGGTTGAGGAATTTCTACATTATTGAAAAACTTAGATGAGAAAATTGCTATAGTTTATGATTTATGTAAATAGTGAAATATCAACTTGAACATTTTTTAATAATGAGAAGCACCTTAAAGGAAAATAATTATATAATAACTTTACTAACCCTATATATATATATATATAATTTCCAATATTTGGAAGAAACAATCATAATTTTTTGGCCTTGTAATGAGAAGCAAGAAACAGAGCAGAATGCAGCGCCTTGGTAGCCAACCTTCGTTGCGGAGACAGCACTCGATGATGATGATGAATGAGAAGGGAATAGCTGCTGGAATATATTGTGACAACTGGAAAAATTGAGGGACGAAGAGATATAGGGAAGCAAAAAGAAAAGAAACCAGACAGCTTAAGAGAATGGCTTGGCAGAAGGTCAACAAATAAATGTTGAGATCGAAAGTTGTGGAGAGACATGATCACCTATGCCAGCACGTATGATACTTGATGATGGTGATATATATATACATAAACTTCATGCACCAATTACCTACATACATATATATATTAATTAAGACTTACCTTTAGATGACAAAATACCATAATGACGTATTATTCTCTACATGGTAAAATACCTTAACTGAATAATCCCTTGCTGGTGAAATGCTCTAAGAAAATATTCATTAGATGGTAAAATACCTGATTATTGTGTACTCTAGGTGGTTATTATCTTAACATTGTATTCAGTCAAGCATAATTGGTAATTATTTTCTACTTACAGATAATGAAATACCATATTGTGAAACTTTGCAAATAAGGAATTATCTAATAGAACTCTAGCAAGTTAGCAACTGCGATAGACCAGTCTGACTGAACACATAGTATTCGATTAACTTTCAGTAAATGAATGACAGTTATAATAAATGATAGTTATAATGAATGACAGTTATAACTATAAATGAATGACAGTTATAATAAATGATAGTTATAATGAATGACAGTTATAACTATGAATGAATGACAGTTATAATGAATGACAGTTATAACTATGAATGAGAGAGGGAGAGTGTATTACTGCATGAATGTCAAAGAATTCTTGTTCATTTTGTACAGGATCATTATCATTGCACTTGAGCAGTGTTTATTAGTGGCCATTTATTTCTTGATTTGACAATGAGGATTCAGCACAGAGCACAAACTCTGTAGCACCAGCAAGGGTTCCTTATATTCTATGAGGGAGGTAGTGAAGAAAAATGAGGGAGATATTATAAACTATAACTGTGACAAAGAAGTATATTATTGTGTGGGATAAGAATAGCATTATGTGGGAGAAGAATGTTGTGTAGGAGAAGAATATTACTGTGTGGGAGAGAGTGTATCTGTGACTAGACACAATCAGTAGATTTAGCCAAAGTTTTGTGCAGGCTAAAACTTTATAACCAATGGATGCTGGTAATTTAGCCTGACAGTAGACTCAGCCAGGGAGCTTCATACTCAGCCTGGGAGCTTCATGAGCCTTCAGACTCAGCCAGGGAGCTTCATGAGCCTTCAGCCTCAGGCGGGGTACTACATGAGCCTTCAGCCTCAGGCGGGGTACTACATGAGCTTTCAGCCTCAGGCGGGGTACTACATGAGCCTTCAGCCTCAGGCGGGGTATTACATGAGCCTTCAGCATCAGGTGGGGTACTACATGAGCCTTCAGCCTCAGGCGGGGTACTACATGAGCCTTCAGCCTCAGGCAGGGTACTACATGAGCCTTCAGCCTCAGAGTGCAGCAGGAATCTCAACACCTAGAAGTTATATACCAGTTAGGCCTTTTTCACTCTCTCTCCTTCTCTTTCTCCCCCCCCCCACCACCACCACCACCATTACCTCACCCCAAACCTCCCTTTTTTCCGAATGCAACAAAGTATATTGATTGAAACACTTGTCTGTCTGCCTGTCTGTCTGTCTGTCAGTCAGTCAGTCAGCTAGTCAGTTAGCTAGTCAGTTAGTTAGTCAGTCAGTCAGTCCATTAGTTAGTTAGTTAATTAGTTAGTTAGTTAGTTAGTTAGTTAGTTAGTTAGTTAGTTAGTAGTAGTTAGTTAGTTAGTTAGTTAGTTAGTTAGTTAGTTAGTCAGTCGGTTAGTCAGTCAGTCAGTCAGTCCGTTAGTTAGTTGATTAGTTAGTTAGTTAGTTAGCTAGTCAGTTAGTTAGTCAGTCAGTCAGTCAGTAAGTCAGTCAGTCCTTTAGTTAGTTAGTTAGTTAGTTAGTTAGTTAGTTACTTAGTTAGTTAGTTAGTTAGTTACTTAGTTAGTTACTTAGTTATTTAAATTTCAGAACAGCGCAAAACTATTTTATTTATTTGTTTGCTTTTAAGAAGATGATGTCTGTTACTGCCCTGACAGATTAAGATCTTGTAAGTTTATTATTCTGAAATCTATGTCCGATATACGTAAAGCTCCACAACGTTAATAACATATTTGAGCTGAATATGAAAGTACATCAAGTGTAAATTTTGGGTAATTTGGCCAAATGTTAAAGCTACAACTATAACTGGACAAACTGCAGCCATAACTGTACAGTTATAACATTATTATAATGTTAATGAGCAGGTGGATTTCAATTCCCCTAATTTGAATTTATTTTTTTTTTACATTTCCTTCTTTTCTGCCATCAAAACTTACACAACTTAATTATATTAGAGATATATATATATATATATGCGACACCTTACCCAAAAGAGAAAAGAACAAAAAACAAAAATGGATAACTAACACCATCTTAGAAAAAATGGAAGAAAGGAGACAAGCGAAGAACACTGCCCAATACAATAAAATAGATAATGAGATACGCAAAATGTGCAAAAAAGCAAAAGAAGACTGGCTCAGCCAAAAATGTAGAGAAATAGAAACTATGGAAAGCAAACAAGACCTAAGAGGAATGCACACAGAAATAAAGAGAATGACTAATAAAAATAAAAAAGCCACAGAAGGTGGATGCATTGCAGACAAAAAAGGAAAAATGCTAACAGACAATAAGGATATCATAGAGAGATGGCAGGAATATATAACAGAACTATTTCATGATCAAAGGGACAAGAAACCAGTTATAAAATGTACATCAGGCTATAAAATCTTAAAATCTGAGGTGGAAAAAGCTATAAAAACAATGAAAAGGGGAAAAGCAGCAGGACCTGAAAGCATACAGATAGAGATGATACAGGCACTTGAAGATTTTGGCATTGAAGTGATTACAGACATATGCAACGACATATACCACACAGGATACATACCAAATGAACTAAAAACATCAACTTTCATTGCATTGCCTAAAAAGAATGGTGCAGTTGAATGCAGTGACTTTAGAACAATAAGCCTAATGAGCCATGTTACAAAAATCTTGCTAAAAGTTATACAAGGAAGGATTCAGAATAAAATCAATACTGAATTAGATGAGCAGCAATTTGGATTTAGGAAAAATAGCGGGACAAAAGAAGCCATATTCTGCATGAGAACATTAATCGAAAAATACACAGAAGTAAACAAACCAATATATGCCTGCTTCATAGACTACACCAAAGCTTTTGATAGAGTACACCACAAACAACTTATAGAATGCCTAAAAGAGATACATCTAGATGACATGGATATACGACTAATATGCAATCTATACTGGGAGCAAACAGCAATAATAAAATATAACAAAGAGTTCTCTACACCCATTGATATAAAAAGAGGAGTAAGACAAGGATGCATCCTATCACCAAGCTTGTTCAATCTATACACTGAGCAAATCTTTAAAAACATCATAGAGATGCCAGGCCTACAAATTAATGGAAAGATAATCAATAACCTAAGATATGCTGACGATACTGTACTACTAGCAGAAAATCCTAAAGACCTACAACAATTACTTAATGAAATAAACACGACAAGCAAAAAATATGGACTAGATATGAATATCAAAAAGACTAAAACTATGATCATAAACAAAGAAAATACCCAAAACCCACAAGTGGATATCAAAATTGAAGGAATAGACCTTGAGACAGTTCAGAACTATAACTACCTTGGACATACTATAACCAGTGATGGAAAATGTACAACTGAAATAAACAAAAGAATAGGAATGGCAAAAAGTAATTTTAATGTCATGAAAGACATACTAACATCAAAACAAATAACACCAGAGCTAAAACTAAGAATAGCAAAATGTTACATCTTCTCAATATTCCTATATGGTGCTGAAACATGGACATTAGACAAGAAAACAGAACAGAGAATTGAAGCCTTTGAAATGTGGATATATAGAAGAATAGGTAGAATTGGATGGAAGGAAAAGAAAACAAATGACAAAGTCTTAAAACAACTAAAAATGAAAAGAGAACTTCTGAACACAATTAGAACAAGACAAATGCGATTCTTAGGCCATGTTAAAAGACACAACAGCCTCCTGAAAGTGATCCTGGAGGGGAAAATACAAGGTAAAAGAGGCAGAGGCAGACCAAGATTAACATGGACGAGTAACATCAAAAGATGGACAAATCAACCAATGACAACCTGCACCATCAAAGCAAGAGACAGAGCAAAATGGCGCTCCATGGTAGCCAACCTTCGTTGCGGAGACGGCACTCAATGATGATGATATATATATATATATATATATATAGCATACACATATACATGCATACACACTTACAATATAGATACCTACATCTGCTTGTATGTAGAGCTAAAATTTATCTTTAAATATATTTATTTTTTTGTAACTAGGTCCATTGGTCAAACAAGATATGGGTACAAAACACCATATTTCTTGTATGCCCACAGGACATGGCAAGTTTTTTAAAACTAATTGTATTACTAAGGAAAGAGAATAGTGTAAATTAATTCATGAAACCTGGGCCAGATATCATAATCTGGGACAAATCTCAATGTTTGTTTTTCCCAGGAAAAACATTTGGATTTTGTATCTTCAAACATCTATATTAATTTTGCTGTTTTATTTGTGTTTTTAATTGTTGAAAACATATTTTGAATTCAGGATGTAAATTTTAGCAGTTGCCTTTTATTACTTTATTTCATGAGATCTGCTATGCCAGGTTCATGTCATATTTACTTTCTGCTGTGTACAGTTACATGTTTGCCAGATTTGTAATTAGCATGTAATGATTTGATCATATTTGAAGTATTTATTTTATGTCTTTATCAGGAGGCAATCTGATTATCTATAAAGGTCTGTGTAAAGAGCTTCCTATTATGTAACATCTTTGAACTTATCCTACTTCATTATTCCTTTATCAATAGTTTGATGTGCTGCATGTTTAATTCAAGCACCCCATGAAGGAAAATATATTGTCAAATATATTCTTAAAGACATACATTGTAGGAACATACCTTAGGATAATAATAATAGGTGTTGTGATATAAAGTCTTCAATAAAATATGGGATACAAAAGTAAACAAATAGTAGTGTAATAAGTTTAGTTTAGATCAAAAGATCATGCTCATGGGACAATGGGCAACTCCATTGTGTTGAGATCCCCTCCTCCTCCATACGTTCCCCAGTTTGTAGTACACATGCTACACACTAATGAAAGTACTGAAGATGGCTTGGGCTCAGATACACAAACTCCATAGCACCAGTGAAGACCTTGTCCTAAAAACCTCCTTAAGTCACATCTAGGGAACACCTAGGGTCACTAATCATCAACAATGGAGACTGACTAGTGGAAATTAATCGAACATATGATATTGTGTCACAAGGACTAATACAAATCTAAAAAAAACTAAGGCAAAACACCAAATGCTCCATTATGCTGAGATTCTATCTATCTGTCTGTCTGTCTGCCTGCCTGGCTGTCTGTCTGTCTGTCTGTCTGTCTGTCTGTCTGCCTGCCTGCCTGCCTGCCTGGCTGTCTGTCTGTCTGTCTGCCTGTCTGTCTGCCTGCCTGCCTGGCTGTCTGTCTGTCTGTCTGTCTGACTGCCTGTCTGTCTGTCTGACTGTCTGTCTGTCTGTCTGTCTGTCTGTCTGACTGCCTGCCTGCCTGGCTGTCTGTCTGCCTGCCTGGCTGTCTGTCTGTCTGCTTGCCTGCCTGACTGCCTGCCTGGCTGTCTGCCTGCCTGCCTGCCTGCCTGCCTGACTGACTGCCTGCCTGGCTGTCTGTCTGTCTGACTGCCTGCCTGGCTGTCTGTCTGTAATCCCAAAGGGCATAGACCCAGATACTCTTTCTCTTATCTAAATTTTTATTGTAGCAGTTTTCAATCCTTGTACAGATCTGTTATCAAATATCATCATGCTGAGATTACTCAGGGACTGTTTCCTACTGCAACTTTTGGCTGTCTAACTTTCACATTAATTCTGTCAGCTGAAAACAGTTTCATTATTTGGGATGAAATACAGATAAGTTCTCCACATATTCAACACAAACCATAGAATCAACAAAAGTATCTTAAGAGAGGTGATTATAAAAGCTGGCTTGTAAATTTAAGATAAAGAAAACTGGCATGTTCTGTCTGGCCATATAAAACACCATAATGGCCTCAAAGAAACAGTAATGAAGGGTAAAATAGGTGAAGGTGTTCCATAGCAGTAATGCTGCAAGGGAGTGGAGTGTAGAGTCTCCACATATCATGGATCACAGCCCAGTGCTCTCTCCCCAGATGCCTGACTAACGACCAGGTACCCATTTTTTTCCAGCGGGGATGAGCAAGTTTTGAACCCTGGTGCTCAGCATGAAAAGTGAACCATCTCTGATTATGCGAATAAATTCCCATGTATAATGAAGAGTACAATTTCTAGAAAGCAGAGGAGCTGGTTTTGGAGAATGATGGGATTAAGGCTTGAGAGACAGTTTATACTCGTTGTGTGATCTTTCTGGTTGTCATTACCCACCCTTGCTCAAATTATATCATATTAGAGAAGTTTAAATTAATCTTCTATTACTTTATATCAATCTCCCCCCAATATGTGGAGTACTTCAGTTTAAGATGTCTTTCATCATATTGAAGCTCACTTTCTCTTTGCTGAAGAGCTGGCATTTCTAGAAAGTCTTCATCATTTCCTAGATCCTATATATAAAACCAACAAGCTACTGGTACCATCAGCAGTCATATAGTTTGACATCTGAAGTACACCAGATAAGTTAGGGGCTACCCAAGAACCCAATTTTATTTAGTACCTGCCCAAACCTCTATGCCATCTCTGTTTAATATTTATTTCCGTTGATTTTTATTTATTCACTTCTGTTGATTCTTATTTATTCACGTCCGCCGTTTTTTTTTGCTTTATTCTCTTCTGCGTGTCTGTGTTTATTATTATACCCCTCATCATCTTTAATCTCATTATATATTGATTGCCGTCATGCTCTCCTCTACATATCTGAGCCTGTTATGTAACATCTTATGTACTTTAATCTTCATCAGTATTGGTTGTTGTCTTATTTACTTCCAAAAGTCTGTGTTCATTGTAACCTCTGGCCATCCTTCATTTCGCCCTCTATTGATTGTTGTTTATGTTCTTCTCAGCATTTATTGTTTATTACGTTTCCTGAAAATTTGTTTTAAATAAGATTTTACAGCTTTTCTTATAAGATAAACTTATGGATAAACCAAGATTTCAGCTGTATGTCTTCAGTTGAGGACAAAAACAAACATATTAGATCATACATTTATTTTTTTTTGGAACTTTTAGGAAATGTAATCTGCTCTCTTTATTTGTGTTTGCCCCCAAGTTCTGTTGAAGACAATAGTTGAAACATTGATTTGTCCAGCCATTCTTTATCGGTAAAGTTGTAACATCCAGTTTTTAATTGCTGACCAGTTTTGCAGTGGCCACACTTATTATATCAGACTTCATGCCAGTTTCCATTATAGCTTCTGGCCATATTCAATTTCCATCTGTATTTATTATTGTATTCTTCTTTTTTTTGCATGCCTTTGTTTGTTACAAGATTTGGCCACCTGGTACAATGTGTGACATGGAGAGAGACCAATTGGTGAGGTCTTGCAGTGTGTGTGTGATAAAAAAATAAAATTGAAATTCTACTTCAGAGAAGAATATTTTTTATCAAATTATGAATATCAAGTTTTATATGGACTGCTAATATTATTATAATCAAATTTTTTTTATTGATGCTTCTATTATAATTACATTTCTATCTAGATTAACATTTTATATAGGAATACATACCACTAAGAAAATAAAAACAGTGATAATTTTTTTTACAATTATATTTATTCAAAGTTTTAAAAATTTGCATAATTTATTCAACCATGCGTATTATGACATTGTGAACAGATAAGTCAAGGTGGACAACTTCAACAACAGTGCAAAACATGACAGTTAAATTCAAATTCTTGAATTGAAAAGTTTTGATGAGTGAAAAAATCTTATTGTATAAAATTATAAATTATTGAGTTTTTATATCTTTATAAGTGCACAAAGAGATGACTTTATTAATAACTTAAAATAAATATTTATAAATCTAAAAATAAATATTTATAAATCTAAAAATAAATATTTATCAATCTGTATAACTTAGTGCACATAATAAATACAAGAGGTTACCAAAAAAATAGCCATAAATGTATTTGATTTTATCAACGCTTGAGTATCGTGACGGAAGTGTTAATATGATTTGTGCTCTGTTCGATGTTTGCATGGAGAGAGGTACTTTGGGTGGGGATTGTGTATGGGTGGGTGGGTTGGGGTGATATGCATTTTGTACATAAATAAATATTGCAAAATTGAAATAAAATCTTTTAAAATAAATGTTTGAAAATATATGTATCTGTTTGTTGTTTGTTTACTTTGAGTTATTTTCTTTACATTTATTATTTATTCTGACAACACACGGTCTACTGTAAACATAAAAATTGCATATTTAAAACTTTGAGTAGAGGACAGATCCACAATGTTTTGGGAACAAAATTAACCTTCTCATCACCATTATCAAGTTGCCTGTTTTTTACAGAACATTGCATTCACCACAGCCTGTCTAAAAGAATCTCTGTCTTTATCCAGATCTGTCACTTCTGTTGTCATGTTTAAAGTCTCCTTGATGTCTTGAAAATACCTTCTTCTTGGTCTGTCCCTGATGCATCGCCCAGGAACCATTATTACATGGTTACATTATTGTTCTTTCCAACCGGCTATGTCTCTTGACATGGGCATAGTATTTAAATTTCCTTTGTAGAATAGTTTTTATATACCAGTTCTTTTTAATTTTTAAGTCTTTTAACATGTCTTCATTGCTCTTTTTCATTATCCAAGGTATCTTAAAGATCTTTTCTGTAACATTTTGTTTTCAGTGAATCAATTTTCTTTTTTTTTTCTGTTTGCGAGATTGTCCATGATTCACAACCATATGTTACTATTGGGAAGATACATGTCCTCAGTAATTTTAATTTTACTGCTCTGCTGGTTTTGTGCCACATGTTCTTCATGGCGTTTAACTTTTTGTGTTGCTCTTGCTAATCTTCTTGTGATCTGTTTCTGATAGTCTCCATTGTTAGTTACTGCAGATCCCATGTATTGATAGTTTGTTACAATTTCAAGTTATTAACCTTGTATGTCAAACAAATAATATCAACACATAAAAAAGTATTAAATCTTTAATCATCATCATTAAGTACCGGGCCTGCTGGTGTAGGTGATCATGTCTCTCCACGTGTTTCGGTCTGACAGTTATTTATCATTTCTGTTGTTGACCTTCTGCCAAGCCATTCTCTTAAGCTGTCTGGTATTTTTTCTATTTGCTTTCCTCTATCTCTTCGTCCCTCAATTTTCCCAGTTGTTACAATATATTCCAGCTGTTCTCTTCTCATTACATGGCCAAAAAATGATGATTGTTTCTTCCTAATATTGGAAATTAGCTCTCTTTTTGCTTTGGCCTCTTTCAGAACACTTCCATTACTCTTCTTAGCTGTCCATGGTATTCTCAACATTCTTCTGTAAAACCATATTTCTCCAGACTCCAGTGATTTTCTTGTCTGTTGTCCTATTGTCCATGATTCACATCCATATGTTAAGACTGGCTCTACATGACATTTAAGAACATTAAATCCTTACAATTTCAAAAAAAGCATTGGTTTAAAAAAAATATGAGAGGAATTTTTTTTAAATAAACTGTCCTTAGCACCACTGTGTGGAAACCACTACTAGGAAATGGCATGAGGTAGTTGTAGTTTCAATATCTGTATGTCTGTATTTATTAAACACTTTCCTTTATCTTCATCCTTCAGCACTGCTAAACATCGCATTGGGCTCTTTGTGCTTTTCACCACTTATCTCTATCCTTGGTGAAATATTACATCTTATTTATTTAATGAGTCTGCCAATTTTGCAGTCTCATAAGTGTTCTTTTTTGTGTCTCTCTAAGTCTTACTTTTTTTCTATGATATTTCACATGGAAGGACCCTGTTTTGGAATTTTTTTTTGTCTCTTCACAACACATGTATCGGAGTAGTGCTTTTGACTTCCGAGGTCATGATATTTGCTATTAACATCTAACTATTAACATCTAACTATTAACATCTAACTATTAACATCTAACTATTAACATCTAACTATTAACCTCTTCAGCAGGTTTTTCAGCATGACTCATTATAACACCAAAAGATTCTACAACAAGCATGGATGGTTTCCAAGCCTAGAGGGAATTATTTCATCTTCAAATACAAAGCATTACAATACACAATGATGATCACATGTATATGAGCCAAAGATGATAAGCGTTACAATACACAATGATGATTATATGAGTCAAAGATGATGAGCATTAGAATATACAATGATGATCACATGTATATGAGTCAAAGATGATAAGCATTAGAATATACAATGCTGATTATATGAGTCAAAGATGATAAGCGTTACAATACACAATGATGATTATATGAGTCAAAGATGATGAGCGTTAGAATATAAAATGATGATTATATGAGTCAAAGATGATAATCATTAGAATATAAAATGATGACTATATGAGTCAAAGATGATAAGCATTAGAATATACAATGATGATTATATGAGTCAAAGATGATAAGCATTAGAATATACAATGATTATTATATGAGTCAAAGATGAAAAGCATTAGAATATACAATGATTATTATATGAGTCAAAGATGATAAGCATTAGAATACACAATGATGATTAAATGAGTCAAAGATGATAAGCATTACAATACACAATGATTATTATATGAGTCAAAGATGATAAGCATTAGAATACACAATGAGGATTACATTTATAAGTTAAAGATGATAAGCATTACATATAGTTTTGGTGTAGTCAAGAGGCATGTCAATGAGGACATTCACTCAATCTGTCGGTCGAGCAGTTAAGTGTGATTAGAGTCCATTTGTAAATACTGGGGAGACAAAGCAGATAAAAGGGCATCTGAGTTTATTTTGAGAGGTGTGACGGCTCTTTACCCAAATCTTTAGTAAAATTATTTTTTCTTCTTTTTTTTTTGATATATTTATTCATTCATTTATTTATTTATTCATTCTTGGGATAAATCATGTTTATTTTAAGATGGATATTGATTATTTATTATAAATCTGTTAAAAACAGGTTAGGGTTAAATGTTTTAAATTGGAATATGGCACCATTTTGACAGGTCGACACTAAATTTCTGTAATCTGATTATGACAGCCACAAGAGGTTTCTACAAAGCAGTAAAAGCCACACGAGTGAGAATAGAAAACCATGATCCTATTGAGCTCATAAATGAAAAAGACGGACAGCCAATATCAAATAACCAACACATGCAACAGAGATGGAAAGAATATTTTGAAGACCTCTTAAACATAACAACTACTAATAAAACAACAAAAACCACGCTAGAACTCACAGATACTGAACCCAACGTTATTAAAGAGGAAATCGAAGAAGTAATCAAATATGCACCTAGAAATAAAGCACCGGGGATAGATAACATACCAATAGAAGTAATAGCAGAAAGGAGAAACAGGAGTGACATAGCTGCACAGAATATTTAATGCAGCATGGCACCAACAACAAGCCCCAGAAGACTGGCAACAATCATTGTACCAATATGGAAAAAGAAAGGTAGCAAAAGAGACTGAAATCAATATAGAGGTATATCTCTTCTCAACCATGTAGGGAAGCTATACGCCAAAATCTTGGAAAAAATGAGACCAATAATAGAACTACAGTTAAGCGATTCTCAAATGAGGTTCCGAAAAAACAGGATGTACTGACGCACAATTCACATTAAAACAACTTGCAGAAAAAACGACAGAACACAATCCAAACTTATACATAGCCTTCATTGACCAGGAAAAAGCATTCGACAGAGTAAACAGAGAACAACTGTGGGAGATACGAACAACATACGGAGTAAGCCAACATCTAACCAACCTAATTAAAAGTCTCTACATCAATAGCAGCTGCAAGGTTAGAACAGCAGCAGACTGCACAGACCACTTCGAAGTTAGGTCAGGCGTAAGACAGGGGTGCGTACAATTCCCCCCCCCCACCCCCACTGTTTATTACATACATGGACTATATATGCAAGCTAGCCAACCCATCAGAGACAGAGGAGATCAACGAGCTTTTATTTGCAGACGATCAGGCACTAATACGTGAAACAATAGAAGACCTACAAGAACACTTATACAAACTCAACAGCTCAGGCACAAAATACAACATGAAAATCAACATCAACAAAACAGAAGTCATGAATGTCGCCAAAAATAAACAGAACATCAACAACCCTATAGAAGGTAGGCAACTAAAACAAGTAGAGGAATTCAAATACCTAGGAAATCTAATGACAAACGATAATTCTCAAACAGCAGAGATAGAATCAAGATATATGTCTGTGCTGTTCCAACTCCTCCTCTAGTGTGAAGATGGTGGGTGCATGTCCAATATATATATTTGTTTTTTTTGTTTCAGCTGAAGGCTTACTTGGTCGAAACGTCGTACAACTTTTGTTTTGTTTCTCACTTACGTAAAGCTGTTACCATACCACTTATAGCCTACAAGTAGAACAAATATTAGGACATAAAAATAATAATAAATATCAGAACAAAACATATAAAGAACATATAACATAAATTATCCATTTATACACTGACGACAAAGACATAGACGATGTGCAGCAATACTGGGAACTCCTGAAAAACACTACACGTGAAAGAACACAGAATTTAGCACTGCGGATAAACAAAGACAGACTAAGATACGATAAACTGCTAGAAGAAGCCTTCAAATTAACAAAACAAACAGACGGACATGCACCCACCATCTTCACACTAGAGAAGGAGTTGGAACAGCACAGGCATATATATATATATATATATATATATATATATATATATATATATATATATATATATATATATATATATATATATATATGATACACACATAAATCTAATTACATTGCGATAATATGCTAGATGAAAAAAATCAGTATATATCCTTATATATATATATATATATATATATATATATTTGTGTTGTTTATTGTTCCAGCTGAAGGCCTACTTGACCGAAACGTTGTTCGACTTGTGTTTAGTTTCTCACCTACGTAAAGCTGTTACCATACCACTTTTTTTTCTTAATGCCATTATTATCATCAGTTTTATAGCAGCTTTGCGTCTCTATGCATCTTGATGCACCTTGATGCATCTTGGTGCATCTTGGTGCTTCACCCCTGTCCGGTTGTCAGTCATTGTTGGGTGATGTACAAAATAAGTAGTTGGGCACACACCTCGAGACGTCAATAAGAAGCACAACTACAATCGGGAGAAATGGTGGAGTTCTGAATAATGGGGTGACCTAAACATAACATGAGAGAGAGAGAGAGAGAGAGAGAGAGAGAGAGAGAGTTTAAAAAAAGTAAAGTACCCCCGTCACGCCAAGTGGCGTATAGGGAATATGGTGTTAGTGACCATACATTTTACAAACCTTCGGCACATGATTTTTGGGGTAATGTGGTCGGTATTACGCCCGTGCCGCTTTACTTTCCCAGAAAAAAAATCCAGTACCCATTTAAGGCTGGGTGAAATGGAAGCCGTCGGTTGGGATCGAACCCTAGTTCGTGTCCTTTCCAGTGCCATACGGTTGGCGTAGGCGATCATGTCCCACAATAATCTATAGACAGTGCATCGAATAAATTATATTGTTGCCTGTCTTCCATGCCATGACACCAACCTTGATAGTATCTTGTGGAAGATCTGACTAGATACAGATTTTTTTCAGACGGGCTGTGGTGAATACAACGTTCTGCAAAGGACATGCAACCTGACGATGATGGGGGTGACTCAGGAGTCAGCAGAAACATGTTCTGAGGAAGAAAGTCATGGTCTGGGCGTATCTTGGCTTGACTGGTTCCTGCTTGTCATTTATTTGTGGTATTTGCCTGAAAGGCACTAATAGAGTAGACTCATCATCATCATTATGTGCCGTCTCTGCATCGAAGTTTGTCTATCATGTAGCGTCATTCCGCTCAGTCTGTTGCTTTGATAGTTCAGATTTTCATAGGCTGACTTGTCCATCTTTTGATGTTACTCGTCCATGTTAGTCTTGGTCTGTCTCTTTTACCTTGTATTTCCCCTTCCAAGATTACTTTTATTAGGCTACTGTGTCTTTTAACATGCCCCGAAATCTCATTTGTCGTGTTTGAATTGTGTTTAGTAGTTATCTTTTTATGTTTAATAGCTTTAAGACTTTATCGTTTGTTATCTTTTCTTTCCAAATTTCCTTCGTGATAAAAAGTCCTAACAATCCATGTAAACATTCGTTGATCTTTCTTCTGACAGAAGTTAGAATTTCTCTCCATGGCTTTCTTTGGAATAGTACGTGATTTGGCTCCAATCTCTTTCACGGTGGTCAGCTACATTCGTCTTTCGTGTCCTGAATATGCCTCTTGTGTACCGCACACTTTCGTGTCCTGAATATGCCTCTTGTGTGCCGCACACTTTCGTGTCCTGAATATGCCTCTTGTGTGCCGCACACTTTCGTGTCCTGAATATGCCTCTTGTGTGCCGCACACTTTCGTGTCCTGAATATGCCTCTTGTGTACTGCACACTTTCGTGTCCTGAATATGCCTCTTGTGTACCGCACACTTTCGTGTCCTGAATATGCCTCTTGTGTGCCGCACACTTTCGTGTCCTGAATATGCCTCTTGTGTGCCGCACACTTTCGTGTCCTGAATATGCCTCTTGTGTACTGCACACTTTCGTGTCCTGAATATGCCTCTTGTGTGCCGCACACTTTCGTGTCCTGAATATGCCTCTTGTGTGCCGCACACTTTCGTGTCCTGAATATGCCTCTTGTGTGCCGCACACTTTCGTGTCCTGAATATGCCTCTTGTGTACCGCACACTTTCGTGTCCTGAATATGCCTCTTGTGTACCGCACACTTTCGTGTTCTGAATATGCCTCTTGTGTACCGCACACTTTCGTGCCCTGAACATGCCTCTTGTCTACCACACACTTTGCTGTTTTCGCATTCTAGGCGTTGATCATTTCTGACTCTCCGCCCCATCTAGAGAAGACTAAGGTGAAGGACAATATGGAAGATACAGGAGATACTGGCTATGGATCTTTTGACTGCATTTATTTAGGATCTTGTCCTCAGAATGGGCGTGTGTCTAATTAATAGCAGAAAGAATTAATGGAGGAGGGAGGAGACTATATTTGGCCAAATCTAATATGTAAGTATAAGTAGTGCAACTGCCTGATGACTAATATTTCTGGTTTCTCCAGCTCGTTTTAAACATTCTTCATTTGTAATTTTGGCTATCCATGGAATTCGTAGCTTTCTTCTGATAAACTACACCTCAGCTGCCTCTAATTTTATTTGTGTTGGAGAAGTTATATAAGAAGGATAACACTGGACAATGAAATGAATTAGAAAAACAAAGACGTAGGGGATAAGAGATGAGACCACCCGTCTTAAAATTGTTTTGTTCATTCTGCAGTGGTATCTGCAATTCCAATATCGGCAAGATAAGTCTTGAGAGAAGCTGCTCGGCAAAGCAGTGTCGGAGTGGTTACCTGTTGCCTGTTTACGTTCGTCTGTGAAGACGTAAAAGGCCATACACAACAAACACATTAGTGCAAGTCATTAACATTTAACAATAACAATTCTTCCTCTTCGTCTTTCCTTCCTCATTAACCTTTCAGCGTCGAGGGGAGATATAATTTGCGGTCTTTTTGCTCTTCTATTCGCCTCTGCTGTAGTTATGTTCCCTAGTGCTTCTAATGTACAATCAATGTACCTTCTTCGCGGTCAGTCCTTGGGTCTCGAGTTCTCTCAACGTTTATTGAAGGCTCGTTCTGATGTGTTTTGATCACTCTGCCTTGTCACGTGATCAAACCATTTTTATCTTTTGTTTCTTTATATATTCTATGGCGGGAGCTATTCTTAGCTTTTTCTCAGTTATTTATTTCTGATCTTATCTCTTAGACTGTTTCCTGTCATTTGTCTGACACATTTAATCTCAGTAGAGGTTATTTGTCGTATTGTTCTTGCATCTAGGGTCCAGGTCTGGCATTGGTAGCACAACGTTGGGATGAAGATTTTATTGTATAGTGCTCGTTTTGCCTCCAGAGTTATTTCTTGTTGGACAATATTGGCGATAACCGTCCAATGATTTGACAAGCTTTGTTGCATCTTGAATCTATCTTTGCTGTTTGTGAATTGTCGTTTGTCACTAAACTCCTAGGTATTTAAATTCCTCTACTTGTTTTAGTTGTCTGCCATTCATTGTTATGTTGACTTTCTTTCTCTTTTTCGATATTCATGACGTGTTTTGTTGATGTTAATTTCATGTTTTATTTTGTGCCTGTTCTATTGAGTCTATTTAATTGTTCTTGTAGGTCTTCTATTTGTCCATGTATTAGTGCCTGATCGTTTGCAAATAGAAGCTCGTCGATCTCCCCTGTCTCGGATAGATCGGATGCAATTAGAGTCCATGTATGTAAAAAACGGAGGGGGTGGGGGAAACTGTACGCACACCTGTCTTACACCTGATTTAACTTCGAAGTGGTCTGTGTAACCTGCTGCTGTTCTGAATGTGCAGCTGCTGTTGATGTAGAGACTTTTAATTAGGTTGGTTCGATGTTGGCTTAATGACAATGACATGTAACAAATAAGCATAACAAATTATACATACTTGATACAACAGCAATTACATTGGCACGTATACTTTTTAACGGTCATATTAGCAGTTTATAACGGGTACAATTATAATTATATTCTATTCCATTCATAGAACCCGTTTCATTGTAGTCAGGAATTCCCCATATCCGCTCCACCACTTGCATTTCCCAAGATGCATCGGTAAATTTTGTTGACAAGGTTGCTCCATGCACGTCCGACTCTACAGCTGAGGCGCCGATTCCTAACTTCTTTAGTTGTCTCTAACGACAGTCGCAGTTATTCCATTGAATATTGTAGTTTATATATTTTATTGTGGGTAGGTATAGAAAGATAGATTAAAATCTAGAGGACGTCAGAGAGGTAGAGAATCAAGTATAAAGAACAATATATAGATAAGATAAAATAAGACAAGATAAGATAAGAAAAGAGAAGAGAAGATAAAAGATAAGATAAGAATTAAGATATGATAATTTAAGCAGACAGGCAGATAAATATATAGATCATCATCATCACTGAGTGCCGACTTCGCATTGGAGGTTCGCTACCATGGAGCGCCATTCTGCTCTCTATTGATTTGATGGTGTAAGTTGACTTTTCTGATAGACAGACAGACAGACAGACAAATAGATAAGACAGATCAGATTAGGTAGACCAGACCAGACCCGACCAGACCAGACTAAGTCTGAAGCGTAGTCGGAAAACTCAAGTCTAAATCGTAGAGACAGAAATCCCAAGTCTAAAGCTTAGAGTCTGAAATCACAAGTCTAAAGAGTAGAGACAGAAATCCCAAGTCTAAAGCTTAGAGTCTGAAATCACAAGTCTAAAGAGTAGAGACAGAAATCCCAAGTCTAAAGCTTAGAGTCTGAAATCACAAGTCTAAAGAGTAGATTTGGAAAGCTCAAGTCTGAAGCATAGAGTCGGAAATCTCGAGTCTATAGAGTAATTTCCGGTGTCATGAGGGCTTCGTGTAGTCGTTTTTTTATAATTCTGCAATTGCTGATACATTTAAATGATTTACGGGACAGTCTAGTTGTGAAATTATGTGTTGCTATTTCCCGTTTGGTGTATGTTTTACTTATGACGTGTGGATGAACTGTTATTACCGATATTTAAGTGGAATATGATTTATTCTTCTTTGTGTCGTGTGTTCGCGGTTCGACAGACAAGCACATGGTTCGATAAAAATGTCGCCGGTAAACGTGTGTGTTCAACCCATAAGTGAAAAGTCTGTGACGGTGGATGGGGCGGATGAAACAGAAATGATCAACGGCCCAGAAAGCGAAAACAGCAAAGTGTGTGGTACACAGGAGGCATATTCAGAACACGAAAGACGAATATGGCAGACCACCGTGAAAGAGATTGGAGCCTCATCACGTACTAGTCCAGACGAAGCCATGGAGAGTCGGAGAAATTCGAACTTATGTCGGAGGAAAGATCTTAAAAAAGTACTTGGAATGTTAGGACTCTATATCAACAAGGGAAATTGGAAAATCTGATTCAAGAAGCAGAACGAATAAACATAGATATTTTAGGCATATCAGAGACAAGATGGAAGAATGTGGGTACATAGAGGACGAAAAATATACATTTATATACTTAGGAAACACAACAGAACATCAAAGGGGGGTAGGAATACTGATAAAAAGAGAGCTACAAAAATATATATGTACCCACTGGACATACAGTGATAGGATTATGCTACTCAAGTTGAAAGCAAAACCATTCGACATAGCAATCATACAGACATATGCACCTACTCAAGACTACACAGATGAACAAATAGAGGCATACTATGAAGACCTAAATAAAGTTATGAAGCAAGTGAAATCTTCAGACATCTTGATTGTAATGGGTGACATGAACGCTAAAGTAGGAAAAGGTAGATATAGACCATTATAGGAAATCATGGTTTAGGAAAAAGAAATGACAGAGGAGAAAGATTAATACAGTTCTGTGAAGAAAACAAGCTGATAATATGTAACACCTACTTTGAGCAAGAGAAAAGGAAACTATACACATGGAAAAGCCCTGGAGACAAGAAGAGGAATCAAATAGATTATATAATGATAAAAGAAAGGTTCCGTAACAGCGTAAAGAAAGCCGAAACCTACCCAGGAGCAGATATTAATTCAGATCACAATCCTGTAATGATTAAAATGAAAATCAAACTAAAGAGAAACAAGCAAAAGTCTAATTCATCAACAAATCCACTAGATATAACAGCTTTAAATCAAAAAGATATTAAAGATACCTACACAATACAAGTAAAGAACACATACCAGAAGCTGCTAGAAGAAGGAATTGAACAATACAGAAGAGAAAATCCTGATGAAAAAGTAACAACCAAATGGCAATGCATAAAGAAAAGCATACAAGAAACATGCGACACCTTACCCAAAGGAGGAAAGAACAAAAAACAAAAATGGATAACTGTCACAATCTTAGAAAAAATGGAAGAAAGGAGATAAGCGAAGAACACGGCCAAATACATTAAAATAGATAGTGAAATACGCAAAATGTGTAAAAAGGCAAAAGAAGACTGGCTCAGCCAAAAATGTATAGAAATAGAAACTATGGAAAGCAAATAAGACTTAGGAGGAATGCACACATAAATAATGAGAATGACTATTAACAATAAAAAAAAGCCACAAAAGGTGGATGCATTGCAGACAAAAAAAAAAAAAATGCTAACAGACAATAAAGATATTATAGATAGATGGCAGGAATATATAACAGAACTATTTCATGATCACAGGGACAAGAAACCAGTTATAAAATGTACATCAGGCTATACAATCTTAAAATCTGAGGTGGAAAAATGCTATAAAAACAACGAAAAAGGGAAAAGCAGCAGGGCATGACAGCATACAGATAGAGATGATACAGGCACTAGAAGATTTTGGCATTGAAGTGATTACCGACATATACCGTACAGGATACATACCACCTGAACTAAAGACATCAACTTTCATTGCATTGCCTAAAAAGAATAGTGCAGTTGAATGAAGTGACTTTAGAACGATAAGCCTAATGAGCCATGTTACAAAAATCTTGCTAAAAGTTATACAAGGAAGGATTCAGAATAAAATCAATACTGAATTAGATGAGCAGCAATTTGGATTTAGGAAAAATAGCAGGACAAAAGAAGCCATATTCTGCATGAGAACATTAATCAAAAAGTATACAAAAGTAAACAAACCAATATATGCCTGCTTCATAGACTACACCAAAGCTTTTGATAGAGTACACCACAAGCAACTTATAGAATGCCTAATAGAGATACATCTAGATGACAAGGACATACGACAAATATGTAATCTATACTGGGAGCAAACAGCAATAATAAAATATAATAAAGAGAACTCTACACCTATTGATATAAAAAGAGGAGTAAGACAGGGATGCATCCTATCACCAAGCTTGTTCAATCTATCATCATCATCATGTACCGGGCCTAGTGGCGTAGGTGACCATGTCTCTCCACAACTTTCGATCTCGGCAGCTATTTATCATTTCTGTTGTTGACCTTCTGCCAAGCCATTCTCTTAAGTTGTCTGTTATTTTTTTCTCTTTGCTTCCCTCTATCTCTTCGTCCCTCAATTTTCCCAGTTGTTAACAATATATTCAAGTTGTTCTCTTCTCATTACATGGCCAAAAAATGATGATTGTCTCTTCCTAACATTGGAAATTAGCTCTCTTTTGCTTTGACCTCTCTCAAAACCTCTTCATTACTCTTCTTAGCTGTCCATGGTACTCTCAACATTCTTCTGTAAAACCACATTTCTACAGACTCCAGTGATTTTCTTGTCTGTTGTCCTATTGTCCATGACTCGCATCCATTTGTTAAGACTGGCTCTACGTAACATTTAAGAACTCTTTTTCTTGTTTCTATTGTCAAAAATGGATTGCATAGTATTTTCCTCATTTTTTGGAAAGCTGCTTTTGCCTGAGCCATTCTGCATCTCACCTCTTTTATACATCTTCCGTCAGAGGTTAACAAAGTTCCCAAATATTTAAATTCATTTACCTGTTTTAATATTGTTCCACTTGTCTTTATTTTGCACTGAGGTGATGTCTTTTTCTTTGTTGTTACCATTACCTCTGTCTTTTTGCTATTAAGACTGAGTCCTTTATTTTTGCTTTCTTTCGCTATAATGTCCAACATTTCTTGTAACTCATTTTCACTCTTAGCGATTAATACTGTATCATCAGCATACCTTAGATTATTTATATTATGACCTCCAATTGTTATTCCAGGCATGTCCCTTATGGATCTTAAAATAATCTTACTATAAATATTAAACAAATCTGGTGACAGCACACAACCTTGTCTAACACCCTGTTTTATTTCTTGAAACATTCCCAATTGGTTTCCAGTTCTTATGGCCGCTGTTTGTTGCCAGTACATGTTCTTTGTTCAATCTATACACTGAGCAAATCTTTAAAAACATCATAGAGATGCCAGGCCTTCAAATTAATGGAAAGATAATCAATAACCTAAGATATGCTGACGATACTGTACTACTAGCAGAAAATCTTAAAGATCTATAACAATTACTTAATGAAATAAACATGACAAGCAAAAAATATGGGCTAGATATGAACATCAAAAAGACGAAAACTATGATCATAAACAAAGAAAATACTCAAAACCCACAAGTGGATATCAAAATTGAAGGAATAAACCTTGAGACAGTTCAGAACTACAACTACCTTGGACATACTATAACCAGTGATGGAAATGTACAACTGAAATAAACAAAAGAATAGGAATGGCAAAAGGTAATTTTAATGTCATGAAGAACATACTAACATCAAAACATATAACACCAGGGCTAAAACTAAGAATAGCAAAATGTTACATCTTCTCAATATTCCTATATGGTGCAGAAACATGGACATTAGACAAGAAAACAGAACAGAGAATTGAAGCCTTTCAAATGTGGATATGTAGAAGAATAGGTAGAATTGGATGGAAGGAAAAGAAAACAAACGATGAAGTCTTAAAATAACTAAAAATAAAAAGAGAACTACTAAGCACAATTCAAACAAGAAAAATGCGATTTTTGGGCCATGTTAAAAGACACAACAGCCTACTAAAAGTAATCCTGGAGGGGAAAATACAAGGTAAAAGAGGCAGAGGCAGACCAAGACTAACATGGACGAGTAACATCAAAAGATGGACAAGAGAGCCTATGACAATCTGCACCATCAAAGCAAGAGACAGGGCAGGATGGTAGTCAACCTTCGTTGCGGAGACGGCACTCGATGATGATGATGATGATGAAAGAGTAGATTTGGAAATCTCAAGTCTAAAGCGTAGAGAAACAGGTATAAACCAGTCTAAACCTCCCCAAACGAGTCTAAACCAGACCAAACCAGTCCAAACCAGTTTAAACCAGTCAAAACATGTCTATAAACCAGTCCAAACCAGTTTGAACCAGTCCAAACAAGTCTAAATCTGTTTAAACCTTTCAAAACCAATCTAAACCAGTTCAAAACAGTCTAAATCAGAGCAAACCAGTCTAAACCTGTCTAAACCAGTCAAAAGCAGCTGAAAATCTCATGTCTAAAACTCTAAAGCGTAGACTTGAAAATCTCAAGTCTAAACCGTAGAGTCGGAAATATCAAGTCTAAAGCGTAGAGAAACTTATCTAAACCATTCTAAACCTGTCCAAACCAGTTTAAACCAGTCTAACAGTCTCGGCGGGGCGGGGCGGGGCGGGGCGTGACGTGACGTGACGTGACGTGACGCGACGTGACAGACAGACAGACCGACAGATAGATAGATAGAGTTGAAATGGATTGGATTGGGTTTGGATGGGATGGATGGATGAATAGATAAACAGTAGTTGTATTCTTTTCTCCCCACACGGTGGAGGCCCCAGTAGAGGCCCCAGTAGAGACACGGAGCATTAATTATCCAATAACAGTCACAATTTGTAATAGGAGCAGTAACAGTTCAGTTCAGCAGTTACAAGTAACAATTACAATACGAACATGTATACCTGTTACTATTTACAGCACACACAAAATGTACAGGTAATTCATCATCATCATGTGCCATACCGGTTAGCGTAGGCGATTATGTCCCTCCATAATCTTCTATCTACAGTGCATCGTATCAGTTCTGTTGTTGACTGTTTTCCATGCCATGACACCAAGCTATCCAGTATTTTCTCTCTTTGTCGTCCGCGATCTCTCTTTCCTTTTATTTTGCCAGTTGTAACCAAGTATTCCAACTGTCCTCTTCTCATGATGTGTCCAAAAAATGTTGATTGTTTCTTTCTGATGTTTTTTAAGAGCTCCCTTTTTGTGTTGGTCTCTTTGAGAACTTCCTCATTGGTCTTTTTAGCTGTCCAAGAAACTTTCAACACTCTTCTAGAAATCCGATCTCTGTGGCCTCTAATCGTCTTTCATTTGAACAGTAACTACAGGTAACTAGTACAATAATAAGTACCATAATGCTTACAATAACGAGTACATCATGGCAGTATTATGTGCGACAACAACACAATAATTGACTGATACTAACACTGATATTGAAACATGACTGATAAGAAATACAAGAATGTGAACAATAAGATAAGAGTTCTCGATATAATTTTTAATATCATAATTCGTTCAAACGTAACACTAATTACACATAGATTGATTGATCTTTGAAGTCACGTGGTTTATTGTCATTTTTTATAAGTTATACAAAGTATGTAGTTTCTTCTTCTTCTTTTTATCGTTTAAGATTTGAGAGAGATACAGAGTTCTGGTTCTTGCTTTTCTGGCAACATTAGTCATTGACATTTGAAGATGTTTTAGCTTCACTGACGTCACTTCAATGTATCACGGGTCTGCCTCGAGTTCAATGTTCCCCTATTTGGTCTTGTATGTATGGCATCACTAGACGTTCTCCCCAGGTAGTCAAAGTACTATTTGTTGTCTTTGCTTGTAATTCACAACTAGTTCAAAGCCAACTCATTCTCTTATAACCTCGTTTCTGATTTTGCCTCTTCTGGTAACTCCTACAGCCTTTCTCCAACATTTCATTTCTGTGGGGTTAATTTTTCTTCATTTCTGGCTTGTTATAAGTGACCATGTTTTGCACCGGTAACATTGAACGGGGATAGATATATTTGGTATAAGATGTTTATTTTCGTCTGATCGCCACTGTCTTGTGTTGTTGGAGAGGCGCTCGCTGTTTTAACACTTGGTTTGCCCTACAACATCGAATGTTAATTTCTTTTTCCATTTTCCCATCTTTGGAGATTGTTGTTCCTATACATTTGAACTCTGGTACCTGTTCCATACCTGTGTCCTCTATTGATATATCTACACTTTGCTTCTCTCTTCCTTTTGTCATGACTTATGTTACTTTCTGGATTAATTATCGTATTGTTTCCAGACTTGACAGTCAAATAAGAACATTTAGCTTTTGCAAAGAACAAATTAAACTGATTACAACATGACACGATAGATATAACTAAAACATGATATGGACAACTGTATCAACAAAAGGAAGACATTGGCCTGAGAGTGTCCCAAAAAAGAAGATAGACAGAATAACATTAATACCGAGAAACGTGTGGGGGAGCAAAAGCGCCTGCGACATGCTGTCGCAATAGCAGAACCGGCGCACCATCAGCTGACCAAGACCTAGCAGTTCTACCTCCTCGTGGTCTCCCCGGTAACAGTCTACGTCAAAACAGACTGGCTAACAGAAGCTAGGATCGCCGAGTTCCGTGTAGTGGTGTCTGTTACTGATATAGAAGACCCAGTATTGCAGTACCTCTGGGCTGGACTAGTAGTTTCCCAGCATAGCCTGGAATAGACGAACTCCAACTTCTCCAGCAAAAGCCGAGAATGTCAAGAAAGCCATTACGATCCGCCACATCAAATGAGTCAAAGGGCATTCCGCCAACAACAACAACAACGACAACAACCGAGAAAAGCGACAAGAGAAAGAGGCTAAAGAAATGGGAAACAAATCAATCTGTTTCTACTCTCAGCGTCGAAAGACAAAAGAAGGCAAGAAGATAAGCTTTGAAAGTTAGGTGTTATATCTACAGGTAGTTAATTGTGCCGCAGAATGGTAGCAAATTGGTGTTTCAGCCTCTGATGAATGTGACTGTAGCACAGGCAAAAATGACTGTTGAACATTTGCTACATCCGTGCCCAACATATTATGATCAGAGAAGACTCTTGTGACCATCACGGGTACCATATCGGGACACGCTGTATGGAGATGTTACTAGGCTTGAGCTAACGAACGGTTTCTTTGAACCTGTTAGTATTCGCATCTAGATGTGTATGCAGAAGAGGAAAACAAAACAATCGGCGTCTCCAGGAAGAAAACAAAACATCATGTGAGGAAAAACAATTGCAAAAACAAATAGATCATAAAATTCACCAATTAAAATGCATTCACAGTAAACTAAATTATTTTCAAATATTCAACGTGTTGATAAAATTATTGAAACTGGTAAGGGTTGTTTCGAGTAAAGTTGTAGGAAAGTCAAGTATATTCAACTCCATCACAGCATGTGGAGACGAACGAGCTAGAGCTATTCCTCGCTGCCATTGCCTCCTCCAACTCATTGACTACAATCTTACAGTCTTTACACCATTTTCCAATTACAGGGATAATTGTCTGAAGGAGTTGTAGATCGGAGAATAAAGGCCGGTTGTCCAGTGCAGTTGCCACGAGGTGTTCGGGTCTGAATTTTTATTTGAGACCCAATAGAAGAAAACTTTTGACTCTACCGGGATCCGAACTCGGTAACTCTTGGTTTAGAGGCCGGCAAGTTATCGACTCAGCCACTCAGTGAACCTATTCATTATTCAGAGAGGAAAATCTAAGAACATCAAGCCGTGACTGAACCTACGATCACTTCATCGCCAAACTCTCGCGTTACCACAACGCCACCTGCACTGATCTTGTTCCTTCACGAGGACCTTGACGTCACTTAGCGCTTGTAGTGTTTTCCCCCACCCATCTCTCTTCTGTGCGAGATGTTCAACCTTATCTAATGAATCTATGCCTGCCAACTTTGCTTCTCTTATAAGTGTTCTTTTTGGTGTCACTTTAGGTCTTTCTTTTTTCAGTATCTGGCATATGTCCATGTTCTCATCCTAATTGTAGACGAGGTCGTTGGTTGCATGTCCATTTCTCTTATCTGTAAATTAGTAACGTCACCGGTGCAACAAATATGCATTCATCATCATCAAGTACCATGCCTGTTGGCGTAGGGGTCATGTCTCTCCACAAATTTCGATCTCAATAGTTATTTATCTTTTCTGCTGTTGACAATATGGCAAACTACTCTCTTATGTTCTCTGGTATCTTTTCCCTTTGCTTTCCTCTATCTTTTCGTCCCTCAATTTTCTCAGTTGTCACAATATATTCCAGCTGTTCCCTTCTCATTACATGGCTAAAAAAATGATGATTGTTTTTTCCTAATATTGGATATTAGCTCTTTTTTTTGTGTTTTGGCCTCTTTCAGAATGTTTTCATTATTCTTCTTAGCTGTCCATGTTATTCTCAACCTTCTTCTGTAAAACCACAATTCTACAGTCTCCAGTGATTTTCTTGTCTGTTGTCCTATTGTCCACCATTCACACCCATAGGGCAAGACTGGCTATATATAACATTTAAGAACTAAAGAACTAAGTCCTTAAAAAAACATATGCATTTGTAGCTGGATTTCCGAGGCGAGAAGCTAATATAGATTAAGAAGAAATGGAAAAAAAAATATAGAAAAAAAATAAGAAAAAAATAAGAAAAAACGATATTGTTAAAGCCTTACGTAATAAATGGACGATACAAATTAGAACGACGTTTCGATTCAGCAGGCCTTCAGCAGAAACAAAAATACAACACAACCTTTCTGCTGAAGGCCTATTGAGCCAAAACGTCGTTGTAATTTGTGAAAACAAACACACGCACTTCACACACGCCCAATTTGTTGATAGATTCAGGAACCATAGTTTCGCATTTTTCTACAATGTACTACGGGACATTTAAAGTCTATTTATGGAGCTTAAGAAACTAAACAATGAATGAGCTGCGGCTGCTGACGTCAGGATCCGTGTAAAACCCTTCCACTAATGTCAAGGTATTAGTGCGCTCTTGGGAGAACGGGTGGCCAAATCGATAACTTGTCGTGCTCCAACCAGGAGAATACGGGTTCAATAAGGGCAAATATTTTGTCTATCGGGAGTGAAATAAAAACCCAGACCCGAAAACCTCGTGGCGACTGCACTAGACAAGCGGTCTGTATTCTCCGATCTTTTTAGTAGCCCCCGGCAGACCTCAGTCATGGAGTAAAGACAGATTTTGCTCCCATCTATATGCTGTAGCTGTGAATCATACTAAATAATGAGGCAAAACTAGCAGGGGTTGAAGAAAGGAAGGGCAGTCTGGTACACAACAATCATATGCTGAAGTGGGATGTGCTGGGTTGAAAGGCACATATTTTGCAGCTTGCTGTAAATCATGACATAACTTATATGATATAACTCAACCATTATCCGCTTAGAGCTTCACAAGAAGTTGACAAGGAAAGTGAAGAAGTTTGTTTCATTTCCTGACAAAACTTGGACAAAAACATGGACAAAACACGGACAAAAAAAAAAATTTATTTTGCAATATTTATTATAATAAAAACAAAACAAAAATGTCACATCAGACAATTGCTAAAAGTCTGTCTTATATAAAGTCAATTGTTAAAAATTATTATAATTTTTATGATAAGACTAACACTTTGGGTTAGATAAGTGGGCTGGTGCTCTCAACACCAGTGTATTGCTTGCTTTCAAACTGCCGGACTCTAGATAATGATGCTGGAGCATCTAAAGTAAGGTCAGAGTTAAAGCTGCTCCCAATAGCGGACGTGTAACTGGGGGTCCTCCTCAGCTTCTGGGCTGGGGAATCCCGGAACACTCGTCTGTGGTCTCGTAGAATGTTCCCGTTGCTAGTGTCATTGTTGAGGCTATCTATGATTAAACATGCATCACTGCTGTACCTGTTGTCGCCTGCGCCAACCAAATCGCGTCTAGGTCCCCGATTGTCTTCACGGATGAGGGGAGATTCGACTAAAGGAAGAGGAAGGAGCGAGGGCTCTGAAAATATGTTTGTAGATGGTGAGTCTGCCGTGTCAATGAGCTGCATACTTCTTCCAGCGTTACCAAACAACCTGTCTCCTGTCTTGTCTGCAGTGTTGTCGCTGAATGTAAGCAGTTCCTGGAAACCAGATATTCGATGAGATTCTTGGAAGTTTGATACAGGACGCTGTTCTGGGAAACTGGATACAGGATGCGATTCTCGGAAACTGGGTTGACGATGAAGTACATTTAATCCAGATAAGTTCTGAGAACAAGACACATGGTCAAGTTCTTGGAATTTGGATAGGTGGTATTTGTCTGTTGATTCATTGGGGGTTAGACTAGACGAATCAAGGGCAATCTCGCTGATGTTGTAGTTGCTGACGTATCCTTTGGTATGTGAAGCAGCCGTTGCCTTAGGATGAGTGGATTCGTTGGATGTTAAGGCTACAATGTATTTGTCGTGGTATATGGTAGTGTTCTTGTCCGCAGCTGTAGACGTCGATTTGTTCCACGTGCTGGTATCTGGGTAGCTGTAAACGTACAAGATTAACATATTAGTACATATTAACAGCAAATATATATGTTGCATCATATAGAACATATAAAGTTGTAGACCATTGGAGGTACTTGGACCCCTACGATATGCTAAGTTTTCTTTTTTCATTTTAATTTGTCTTTCTTAGGTTTACTAGCTTTGGTTACTTTAAAATATTTAAGGTGGTGATGTAACCTATATAATATCGCTCCCCCACCCCTTTCACATATTTTTAGAACCCTTCCACCTATGTTTTGGTCCTCCCAATAGGTGGTCAACTACACCGGGTATCCTGCGCGGACTTGGCCCTCGTTCATTTTCCATCTGGCCACAGCGCTATACTCAGGGAAGACATTTTTATAATTATTTTTAATTCTCATTCTAGTTAGAACCTATTTTCAGGAGTGTCCGGTTAGCGCAATCGATAGGCGGTTGGCTTACCATGGCAACAGCCGGGGTTCGTACCCTGACGAGGACACCTGGGTTTTACTAATTCCCTAAAAATTAGTACCTCTGAAGTCGGAGTAAATCTGCCTGCATGGCGAGGGGCATCCTGTAATGGGATAAAACAGACTTTACACGCAAAATTCAGTCCCACAAAATTGAGTGGGTGGGACTTCGTCAGAGGTCAAAGCTGACGAAAGCGAACGAACTATTTTCTTTTAGATACTTCATTATTAGTTATCTATGTAGGTCTGATTTTATTGACTTACATATCCGTGTGTGTTGTTTGGTCCTGCGAAGGCATATTGAGTCGAAACGTCGTTCAATTGCGTCGTCCATTAATTACGTAAAGCTTTAACTATACCGGAGCCGCGATAGCTCAGTGGTTAGTGAAATGGACTACAAAGGACAAGAGGTAGGGTTCGATCCGGGTTCACCCAGCCTTTAATGGGTATCGGATTTTTTTCTGGGAAAGTAGAGCGGCATGGGCGTAATACCGACCACATTACCCCAAAAATCATGTGCCGAAGGTATGTAAAATGTATGGTCACTAACACCATATTCCTTATACGCCCCTTGGCGTGACGGGGGTACTTTACTTTTTTTTTTTTTTTTTAACTATACCATTTTTTTATATTTTTTAAATTTCTCATTTATAATCAGCTTTACCGCAGCTTCGCATTTTAATGTATTTATGTGCATTTCTTTTCTTTGAACCGTAACAATATATAATTAGATTATACTTCCCATGCGTGTTTATTCGTTTTTGTTGTCACCACTATTTGTTGTCACCACTGATTTCTGCATGTAGGCAGAAACAACAATAGACTATTCTGTTCTGTTATGTAAAGCTGTCACCATAGACTATCTTCAGCTTGTTCCCTCTATAGCAATAAAACTGACCTGTAATTATCTATCAAGAAAAGACCAACAAATAACATGTGCGACTGTGTGTTAAATAAAGCCCGAGAGACTTCTCTGTTGATGAGAAGATAAAGAGTGAGAAAGTCTGGCATTTGAAACCAAGGCCGGATTAGCAAAATAAGTTAAATAAGCTACAGTTTAGAACCATTTATTCATTCATTCATTCATTTTCCTCTCGGACCGCAGACGGCACACAGGGCGGAAGTTATAGTTCTCCACGATTCACGATCTGCTCATAGTTCTTGCAGCCCTTGGTTGTTTCTTAGGCCCCTAGATTGAGCATTCCCTATTAATTGTTCTGCGCAGTGATTCTCTTAGTCTGCCTTGTTTTCTTTTACTAGACCGTTTCCACATGAGAATACCTGATAGGGAAGTCTCTCTTAAATCATTTGGGCCACATGGCCGATATATTTCCAGCGCCGCTTTTATGAAGTTCAAAGCAAAGACATGCATAAAAATGCGAAGCTGCTGTAAAGCTGATTGTAAGGAGATATAAAGCTGTAGTAAAGATGATTGTAAGGAGATATAAAGCTGTAGTAAAGCTGATTGTAAGGAGATATAAAGCTGTAGTAAAGATGATTGTAAGGAGATATAAAGCTGTAGTAAAGCTGATTGTAAGGAGATGTAAAGATGTAGTAAAGATGATTGTAAGGAGATGTAAAGCTGTAGTAAAGATGATTGTAAGGAGATGTAAAGCTGCAGTAAAGCTGATTGTAAGGAGATGTAAAGCTGCAGTAAAGCTGACTGTAAGGAGATGTGAAGCTGCAGTAAAGCTGATTGTAAGAATAAATGAACAATAAATATAGAAAAAAGCGGTATGGTTAAATCTTTACGCAATATGTGGACGACACACATTAGAACAACGCTTCGGTTCAATAGGCCTTATTATTTTTTAAATTATTTATTAATTTTAATAATAATAATAATATTTAATTTTTAGAGACAGAGAATGAACTACAAGAAATGATAGACATAATACTAAAAGAAAGTAACAAGAAAGATCTCAGTGTGAACAGTAAGAAAGCAGAAGTAATGGTCATATTGAAGAAACAATCATCACCAGCATGCAGCATAATAAAAATAAAAAAAATAGGACAAATCTGAACCAAGTGCGATGTTTCAAATACTTCGGCACGATAAAAAAACATCAGATGGGAGATGCACTGCAGTAATAAAATGCTGAATAGCTCAGGCCAAAATAGCATTTCAGAAAATGAAAAATATCTTATGTAACAAATTTATGTCAATAGAAGTGAGAAAGAGAGTTCATCGGTGCTATGTAGAACTAATTCTGACCTATGGAAGCGAATCATGGACAGTAGACAAACAAATGAAAAGACGATTAGAGGCCACAGTGATGGGATTTCTCAGAAGAATGTTGAAAGTTCCCTGGAAAGCTAAAAAGACCAATGAGGAAATTGTCAAAGAGGCCAACACAAAAAGGGAGCTCCTAAAAAACATCAGAAAGAACAAATCAATATTATTCTGGCACATCATGAGAAGAGGAAAGTTGGAATACTTGGTTACAACTGTCAAAATAATAGGAAAGAGAGATCGCGGACGACAAAGACAGAAAATACTGGATAGCCTGGTGTCATGGCATGGAAAACGGTCAACAACAGAAGTGATACGATGCACTGTAGATAGAAGATTGTGAAAGGGCATGATGGCCTACACCAACTGGAATAGCAGATGATGATGATTAATTTTTGTTTTAAACAAATATAGGAGAGAAAATTCTTGGTAAAACTGTTGCCACTGATATCTCTGATCCTGTCCGCTAAGGTATGACCGACCAATAGCTGTGACGTCAGCATTGCGAGCAGGGGCGGTTGTAGATAAAATGTGGTCATCCGTCTATAACTCGCACTGCTGGAGACGTCACATGTTTTGGGGTGTTTTCGGGGAAAACAGCCTCAGCGGGCAAGGCAAAGAGATATAAGTGGTGACGGGTGAAACTGTGTCTCGTAGAATCAATCGAACCTATGACGATCTCGACTATTTTTGTAATTCAAACAAATTAGTAAAGACAACTAAAAGACGATAACTATATACGAGATAAACAAAATAATAAGGTTTAACAAATTAATTAAATTAAAAAAACATAACAATAGTCTTATTAAAAAGTTAAATAAATATTAACCAAGAGAAATACACAACATGATTAAATGGACGCTGTCTGAAAGTAACAAAACATACACAACATGATTAAATGGACGCTGTCTGAAAGTAACAAAACATACACAACATGATTAAATGGACGCTGTCTGAAAGTAACAAAACATACACAACATGATTAAATGGACGCTGTCTGAAAGTAACAAAACATACACAACATGATTAAATGGACGCTGTCTGAAAGTAACAAAACATACACAACATGATTAAATGGACGCTGTCTGAAAGTATCTAAACATACACAACATGATTAAATGGACGCTGTCTGAAAGTAACAAAAAAAACATACACAACATGATTAAATGGACGCTGTCTGAAAGTAACAAAACATACACAACATGATTAAATGGACGCTGTCTGAAAGTAACAAAACATACACAACATGATTAAATGGACGCTGTCTGAAAGTAACAAAACATACACAACATGATTAAATGGACGCTGTCTGAAAGTATCTAAACATACACAACATGATTAAATGGACACTGTCTGAAAGTAACAAAACATACACAACATGATTAAATGGACGCTGTCTGAAAGTAACAAAACATACACAACATGATTAAATGGACGCTGTCTGAAAGTAACAAAACATACACAACATGATTAAATGGACGCTGTCTGAAAGTAACAAAACATACACAACATGATTAAATGGACGCTGTCTGAAAGTAACAAAACATACACAACATGATTAAATGGACGCTGTCTGAAAGTAACAAAACATACACAACATGATTAAATGGACGCTGTCTGAAAGTATCTAAACATACACAAAATAAAAAAAAAAAGAACTAGGTTGAACTAGCAAAAGAAAATAATAGATTTTTGAGGGAGGAGATCGGAGTACCTAAGATGATCCTAACATAATAACAAACATTACATAATATAACATATAATACAACCCACCATAATATAACATAACAGAATGTACTGATAAACCAAGACATTTTGTGGACTGGAAATGATTATAAACAGACACATTTTAGTTTTAGCCAATTTTAGTTCATTTAATGTGCGTCACTTTATATCTGACTTTCGGTTTTGTTTATTATTTGGGAACAACGTTTTCTTTGAAGATGGAAAAACGACAATGAAATAGATAAACGATGCAATAAGGCAAATCAAATATTGAGACAGCTATCCCCTATACTTAACACAAAGCAATACCTATTACCACCAAGAAACATCTTATACAGAGTCTATTCATTCCATCATTGTGCTACCAATACCAAACATGGTCACTTACGTCTAAGCACAAAAGAAAGCTTGTCACCACAGAGATGAAATGTTTGAGAAAAACGCTTGGAGTGAACAGAAAAGACTGAGTTAGAAATGATATATGATAAAGAGTAGGTATAGAGACAGTCCTAAGCTACATACAGAAAGAACAAATAAACAGGTTTGCACGTCTAGAAAGAATGGCGTGTCGTCCTTACCATACACAGCATATCTTGAAAGAGGAGAAGGTTGAAGAGCAAGAGGCAGATATAGTGTAAGATGGACAGTCAACATCAAAGATACGATACAACATCAATTGATAATGATTGAAGTCGCCAAATGGGGGAAAACAGACTTTGTATCTCCCTCGACACCTGACCGAGAAGAGGAAGAAGTGAAGAAAGAAAGAAAGAAAGAAAGAAAGAAAGAATGGGTTTTATTGATTGTGACATAGTAAGATAGAGTGACAACATCAAGAGAACACTAAAGCCGCGTCATGTGACATTGGCTGACAACATCATGAGAACGCTACAGCAGCGTCACGTCATGTGACATTGGTTGACAACATCAAGAGAACACTAAAGCCGCGTCATGTGACATTGGCTGACAACATCATGAGAACGCTACAGCAGCGTAACGTCATGTGACATTGGTTGACAACATCAAGAGAGCGCTACAGCAGCGTCACGTCATGTAACATTGGTTGACAACATCAAGAGAACGCTAAAGCAACGTCATGTGACATTGGTTGACAACATCAAGAGAGCTCTACAGCAGCGTCACGTCATGTGACATTGGCTGACAACATCAAGAGAGCGCTACAGCAGCGTCACGTCATGTGACATTGGTTGACAACATCAAGAGAAGGCTTAAGCAGCGTCACGTCATGTGACATTGGTTGACAACATCAAGAGAGCGCTACAGCAGCGTCATGTGACATTGACTGACAACATCAAGAGAGCGCTAAAGCAGCGTCATGTGACATTGGCTGACAACATCATGAGAACGCTACAGCAGCGTCACGTCATGTGACATTGGTTGACAACATCAAGAGAAGGCTTAAGCAGCGTCACGTCATGTGACATTGGTTGACAACATCAAGAGAGCGCTACAGCAGCGTAACGTTATGTGACATTGGTTGACAACATCAAGAAAGCGCTAAAGCAGCGTCATGTGACATTGGCTGAAAACATCAAGAAAACGCTACAGCAGCGTCAAGTGACATTGGTTGACAACATCAAGAAAACGCTAAAGCAGCGTCATGTGACATTGGCTGAAGCTGCAAGTAGAAAAAGAGAACTAAAACTGTGTACTTGAACACCAGAAAAGGTTTCAGATGAAGTGAAGGTTTGACACCAGAAATGATTTCAAATGAAGTGAAGAAGGTTTAAAATCCAGAAATGGTTTCAGATGAAGTGAAGAAGGTTTGACACCAGAAAAAGGTTTCAGATGAAGTGAAGAAGGTTTGACACCAGAAATGATTTCAAATGAAGTGAAGAAGGTTTAACACAGGAAAAGGTTTCAGATGAAATGAAGAAGGTTTAAAAACCAGAAAAGGTTTGAGATGAAGTGAAGAAGGTTTAACTGGCTAATATAGCAACAACAAAAGAGCACAAAACCAAACTCCAAATAATCGTGAACATAAATCAAACCTGATTCTGTTTTCTAGGCTATCGATTTTCAACAAAGCCATGTCAAGTTGATGTTTCAACTTCCAGATGTGGGCCTCACAAAGTGGATTCTTGCAGCGGTCTCTGTTGGGTCCATGAGGGATCGTGTCTTGGCAGATCTGTAGTGACCTGCCCATGCTCTGTTGATATTGATTCTCGTGGTTATTTAATTAATATTTTAGATTATGTTAGTTATTTCATTAATGTTGTAGATTTTGTTAGTTATTTCATTAATATTGTAGATTATGTTAGTTATTTCATTAATATTGCAGATTATGTTAGTTATTTCATTAATATTGCAGATTATGTTAGTTATTTCATTAATATTGTAGATTATATTAGTTATTTCATTAATATTGTAAATTATAATAGTTATTTCATTAATATAGTAGATTATGTTAGTTATTTCATTAATATTGTAGATTATGTTAGTTATTTCATTACTATTGTAGATTATGTTAGTTATTTCATTAATATTGAAGATTATGTTAGTTATTTCATTAATATTGAAGATTATGTTAGTTATTTCATTAATATTGTAGATTATATTAGTTATTTTACTTCTATATATTTTAAATTCATTAGTGGGTTAGGTAGACAAGATAGATTAAGACATATGAAGGCAGTCAGACAGAAGGAAAAGCAAGTAAAATAACAATACATATATATCATACTGGTTGGCGTAGGCGATCATGTCCTTCCAAAATCTTCTATCTAAAGTGCATTTAATCAATTCTGTTGTTCACTGTTTTCCATGCCATTACCACACGCTATCTAGGATCTTCTCTCTTTGTCGTCCGCGATCTCTCTTTCCTTTTATTTTGCCGGGTGCAACCAAATATTCCAACTTCCCTCTTCTGGTAATGTGCCAGAAAAATGTTGATTATTTCCTTCTGATGTCTTTTAAGAGCTCCATTTTTTTTTTGTTCTCCCCTTTGAAAATTTCCTAGCTGGCGTTTTTAGCTGTCCAGGGAACTTTCCACATTCTTCCGAGAAATCCCATCTCTGTGGCCTCTTCTTCATTTCTTTTCATTTGTTTGTTTACTGTCCATGATTTGCTTCCATAGGTCAGAATTGGCTCTATTTAGCACCGATAAGCTCTCTCTTTCTCACTTCTTCTGACATAGACGTGTTGCATAGACTTTTTTTCATTTTCTGAAATGTTATTTTGGCCTGGGCTATTCTGCTTTTTATTTCTTTGGTTCATCTTCCATCTGATTTTACTATTGTGCTCAAGTATTTGACGCGTTGCACTTGTTTCAGATTTGTCCTGCATGATGGGTGATGATTGCTTCTTTGATATGACAATCACTTCTGTTTTCTTACTATTCAGACTGAATATATATATATATATATATATATATATATATATATATATATATATATATATATATATATTCAGTCAGACAGACAGACAGATAGATAGATACCCAAAGACTAGTAATAAGAGAAATAGTTAAGATTTGAGATACTGATAAAAACTCACATCACCATCATAGATAAGATAGATAAAATAAGACAAGATAAGACAAGACAGACAAGACAGACAAGACAGACAAGACAGACAAGACAGACAAGACAGACAAGACAAGACAGACAAGACAAGACAGACAAGACAGACAAGACAGACAGACAAGACAGACAAGACAGACAAGACAAGACAAGACAAGACAGACAAGACAGACAAGACAGACAGACAGACAGACAGACAGACAGACAGACAGACAGACAGACAAGACAGACAAGACAGACAAGACAGACAAGACAGACAAGACAGACAGACAGACAGACAGACAGACAGACAGACAGACAGACAGACAGACAGACAGACAGACAGACAGACAGACAGACAGACAGACAGACAGACAGACAGACAGACAGACAGACAGACAGACAGACAGACAGACAGACAGACAGACAGACAGACAGACAGACAGACAGACAGACAGACAGACAGACAGACAGACAGACAGACAGACAGACAGACAGACAGACAGACAGACAGACAGACAGACAGACAGACAGACAGACAGACAGACAGACAGACAGATAGACAGATAGATAGATAGATAGATAGATAGATAGATAGATAGATGCCCAAAGACTAGTAAAAAAAGTAAAGTACCTTTGTCACGCCAAGTGGCGTATAGGGAATATGGTTTTAGTGACCATAAATTTTACAGACCTTCGGCACATGATTTTTGGAGTAATGTGGTTGGTATTACGCCCTTACCGCTTCACTTTCCAAGAAAAAAAATCCGGTACCCATTAAAGACATTAATACCCGGAAGCCGTCGATTGGGAATGAATCCTACCCCTTGTCCGTGGTAGTCCAGTTCACTAACCACTGAGCTATCGCGGCTCCCTCCAAAGACTAGTAATAAGAGAAATAGTTAAGATTTGAGATGCAGATAAAAACTCTGATAAAATTAGAGAGAGAGAGATAGAGAGAGACACACAGAGAGAGAGACTATGTATTAAAATAGCACAATCTGCAATCGATAAAGCTAAACCAGTAATTTCTAATTCACGATAATAAAATGACGTCCAGAATATGTTGATATTTACATTTTCATTTTCGTTTCATGGAAAGTCATTAATATTTTTACGCGATTTAAAATTCATTTCTCTCTTCTCCCTCTCGCTCTCTTCATTTTAATAATGTCACCTTGTGAATCTCACTCACCAGTGATACGAGAGAACAACATCCACACTTGTCCAATTCTCGTAGATGCTTTCTCCAGAAGATGAAGTACAAGTGCTCCAGGCACAAGATGACTAACCCAAGCAGGACCCCAGTTCCCAAAAGAATGAAAGCAGATGTGAAGTTCAGGATTCCCAGTGTTCGATTGGCTAGGCTCGTCTCCTTTTTCGATTTGCATGCGCCAGTAAGCCAGAATTTCTGAAGGCGGTCCAGCTCACCTGGAGGGAAAGATGTTGATTGGTTCATGTGTGCAGATTTGTTTGGATGGACGGAGGGGTGGATGGGCTGGTGGATTAATAGTGGATGGATGGGCTGGTGGATTAATAGTGGATGGATGGGCTGGTGGATTAATAGTGGATGGATGGGCTGGTGGATTAATAGTGGATGGATGGGCTGGTGGATTAATAGTGGATGGATGGGCTGGTGGATTAATAGTGGATGAGGTGGACTGGTGGATTAATAGTGGATGGATGGGCTGGTGGATTAATAGTGGATGGATGGGCTGGTGGATTAATAGTGGATGGATGGGCTGGTGGATTAATAGTGGATGGATGGGCTGGTGGATTAATAGTGGATGGATGGGCTGGTGGATTAATAATGGATGAGGTGGACTGGTGGATTAATAATGGATGGATGGGCTGGTGGATTAATAGTGGATGGATGGGCTGGTGGATTAATAGAGGATGGATGGGCTGGTGGATTAATAGTGGATGGATGGGCTGGTGGATTAATAGTGGATGGATGGGCTGGTGGATTAATAGTGGATGGATGGGCTGGTGGATTAATAGTGGATGGATGGGCTGGTGGATTAATAGTGGATGGATGGGCTGGTGGATTAATAGTGGATGAGGTGGACTGGTGGATTAATAGTGGATGAGGTGGACTGGTGGATTAATAGTGGATGGATGGGCTGGTGGATTAATAGTGGATGGATGGGCTGGTGGATTAATAGTGGATGGATGGGCTGGTGGATTAATAGTGGATGGATGGGCTGGTGGATTAATAGTGGATGGATGGGCTGGTGGATTAATAGTGGATGGATGGGCTGGTGGATTAATAGTGGATGGATGGGCTGGTGGATTAATAGTGGATGGATGGGCTGGTGGATTAATAGTGGATGGATGGGCTGGTGGATTAATAGTGGATGGATGGGCTGGTGGATTAATAGTGGATGGATGGGCTGGTGGATTAATAGTGGATGGATGGGCTGGTGGATTAATAGTGGATGGATGGACTGGTGGATTAATAGTGGATGGATGGGCTGGTGGATTAATAGTGGATGGATGGGCTGGTGGATTAATAATGGATGAGGTGGGCTGGTGGATTAATAATGGATGGATGGGCTGGTGGATTAATAGTGGATGGATGGGCTGGTGGATTAATAGTGGATGGATGGGCTGGTGGATTAATAGAGGATGGATGGGCTGGTGGATTAATAGTGGATGGATGGGCTGGTGGATTAATAGTGGATGGATGGGCTGGTGGATTAATAGTGGATGGATGGGCTGGTGGATTAATAGTGGATGGATGGGCTGGTGGATTAATAATGGATGAGGTGGACTGGTGGATTAATAATGGATGGATGGGCTGGTGGATTAATAGTGGATGGATGGGCTGGTGGATTAATAGTGGATGGATGGGCTGGTGGATTAATAGTGGATGGATGGGCTGGTGGATTAATAGTGGATGGATGGGCTGGTGGATTAATAGTGGATGAGGTGGACTGGTGGATTAATAATGAATGATGTGGACTGGTGGATGGATGGACTGGTGGATTATTACTGAATGAGGCGGACTGGTGTATTAATAGTGGATGGATGGACTGGTGGATTAATAATGGATGAGGTGGACTGGTGGATTAATAATGAATGATGTGGACTGGTGGATGGATGGACTGGTGGATTATTACTGAATGAGGCGGACTGGTGTATTAATAGTGGGTGGATGGACTGGTGGATTAATGCTGGATGGATGGACTGGTGGATTAATAGTGGATGGATGGGCTGGTGGATTAATAGTGGATGGATGGGCTGGTGGATTAATAGTGGATGGATGGGCTGGTGGATTAATAGTGGATGGATGGGCTGGTGGATTAATAGTGGATGAGGTGGACTGGTGGATTAATAGTGGATGGATGGGCTGGTGGATTAATAGTGGATGGATGGGCTGGTGGATTAATAGTGGATGGATGGGCTGGTGGATTAAAAGTGGATGGATGGGCTGGTGGATTAATAATGGATGAGGTGGACTGGTGGATTAATAGTGGATGAGGTGGACTGGTGGATTAATAATGAATGATGTGGACTGGTGGATGGATGGACTGGTGGATTAATAGTGGATGGATGGGCTGGTGGATTAATAATGGATGAGGTGGACTGGTGGATTAATAGTGGATGGATGGGCTGGTGGATTAATAATGGATGAGGTGGACTGGTGGATTAATAATGAATGATGTGGACTGGTGGATGGATGGACTGGTGGATTAATAGTGGATGGATGGGCTGGTGGATTAATAATGGATGAGGTGGACTGGTGGATTAATAGAGGATGGATGGACTGGTGGATTAATAATGGATGAGGTGGACTGGTGGATTAATAGAGGATGGATGGACTGGTGGATTAATAATGGATGAGGTGGACTGGTGGATTAATAATGAATGATGTGGACTGGTGGATGGATGGACTGGTGGATTAATACTGAATGAGGCGGACTGGTGTATTAATAGTGGATGGATGGGCTGGTGGATTAATAGTGGATGGATGGGCTGGTGGATTAATAATGGATGAGGTGGAGTTGTGGATTAATAGTGGATGGATGGACTGGTGGATTAATAATGAATGAGGTGGACTGGTGGATGGATGGACTAGTGGATTAGTAATGAATGAGGTGGACTGGTGGATGGATGGACTAGTGGATTAATAATGTATTAGTTGGACTGGCGGATTAATAATGAATGAGGTGGACTGGTGGATTAATAATGTATTAGTTGGACTGGCGGATTAATAATGAATGAGGTTGACTGGTGGATTAATAATGAATGAGGTGGACTGGTGGATTAATAATGAATGAGGTGGACTGGTGGATTAATAATGTATGAGGTGGACTGGTGGATTAATAATGTATGAGGTGGACTGGCGGATTAAAAATGAATGAGGTGGACTGGTGGATTAATAATTAATGAGGTAGACTGGTGGATTAATAATGAATGAGGTGGACTGGTGGATTAATAATGAATGCGGTGGACTGGTGGATTAATAATGTATGAGGTGGACTGGTGGATTAATAATGTATGAGGTGGACTGGTGGATAGATGGACTGGTGGATTAATAATGGATGAGGCGAACTGGTGGATTAATAATAGATGAGGCGGACTTGTGGATGGATGGACTGATGGATTAATAATGGATGAGGCGAACTGGTGGATGGATGGACTGGTGGAATAATAATGTATGAGGTGGACTGGTGGATGGATGGACTGGTGGATTAATAATGGATGAGGCTGACTGGTTGATTAATAATGGATGAGGCGAACCGGTGAATGGAATGGACTGGTGGATTAATAATGTTTGAGGTGGGCTGGTGGATGGATGGGCTGGTGGATTAATAATGGATGAGGCGGACTGGTGGATGGACGGACTGGTAGATTTATAATGTAGAAGGTGGACTGGTGGATTAATAATGAATGAGGTGGACTGGTGGATGAATGGACTGGTGGATTAATAACGAATGAGGTGAACTGGTGGATGGATGGACTGGTGAATTAATAATGAACGAGTTGGACTGGTGGATGGATGAACTGGTGGATTAATAATGTATGAGGCGGACTGGTGGATGGATGGACTTGGATTAATAATGGATGGACTGGTGGATGGATGTACTGGCGTATTTATTAATGATGAGGCGGACTGGTGGTTGGATGGACTGGTGGATTAATAATGGATGGATGGACTGGTGGTTTAATAGTGGGTGGATGGACTGGTGGATTAATAATGGATGAGGCGGACTAGTGGATTAATAGTCGATAAGGCGGGCTGGTGGATGGATGGACTGGTGGATTAATAATGGATGGATGGACTGGTGGTTTAATAGTGGATGGATGGACTGGTGGATTAATAATCGATGAGGTGGACTGGTGGATGGATGGACTGGTGGCCTAATAATTGATGAGGCGGACTGGTGGATTAATAGTGGATATATGGATGGACTGGTGGATTAATAGTGGATGGATGGATGGACTGGTGGATTAATAATCGATGAGGCGGACTGGTCGATTAATAGTGGATGGATGGACTGGTGGATTAATAGTGGATGGATGGACGGGTGGATTTTTTGTGGATATATGGATGGACTATTGGATTAATAGTGGATGGATGGATCGACTGGTTGATTAATAATCGATGAGGCGGACTGGTCGATTAATAGTGGATGTGTGGAATGGTGGATTAATAATGGATGAGGCGGACTGGTGGATTACTAGTGGATGGATGGACTGGTTGATTAATAATGGATGAGGCGGACTGGTGGATGGATGGACTGGTGGACTAATAATGGATGAGGCGGACTGGTGGATGGATGGACTGGTGGACTAATAATGGATGAGGCGGACTGGTGGATTAATAGTGGATGGATGGACTGGTGGATTAATACTCGATGAGACGGACTGATGTATTAATAGTGGATGAATGGACTGGTTGTATAATAGTGGATGAGGCGGACTGGTGGATGATGGACTGGAGGATGGATGTACTGGCGCATTTATTAATCATAAGGCGGATTTGTGGATGGATGAACTGGTGGATTAACAAAGGATGAGGTGGACTGGTGGATTAATAGGGGGTGGATGTACTGGTGGGTTAATAATGGATGAGTCTGACTGGTGGATTATTAGTGGATGAGGCGGACTGGTGGATTAATAGTGGATGGATGGACTGGTAGATTAATAATTGATGAGGTGGACTGGTGGATGGATGAACTGGTGGACTAATAATTGATGAGGTGGACTTGTGGATTAATAATCGATGATGCGGACTGGTCGATTAATGGTGGATGGATGGATGGACTGGTGGATTAATAATCGATGAGGCGGACTGGTGGATTAATAATGGATGAGGTGGACTTGTGGATTAATAGTGGGTGGATGGACTGGTGGGTTAATAATGGATGAGGTGGACTTGTGGATTAATAATCGATGATGCGGACTGGTCGATTAATGGTGGATGGATGGATGGACTGGTGGATTAATAGTGGATGGATGGACTGGTGGATTAATAATCGATGAGGCGGACTGGTCGATTAATAGTGGATGTATGGGCTGGTGGATTAATAATCGAAGAGGTGGACTGGTGGACTAATAATGGATGAGGCGGACTGGTGGATTAATAGTGGATGGATGGATGGACTAGTGGATTAATAATCGATGAGGCTGACTGGTGGATTAATAGTGGATTGATGGAAGGACTGGTGGATTAATAATGAATGAGGTGGACTGGTGGATGGACTGGTAGATTAATAATGAATGAGGCGGACTGGTGGATGGATGGACTGGTGGACTAATAATGGATGATGCGGACTGGTGGATTAATAGTGGATGAATGGATGGACTGGTGGATTAATAATCGATTAGGCTAACTGTTGGATTAATAGTGGATGGATGGATGGATGGATGGATGGATGGACTGGTGGATTAATATTGAATGATGTGGACTGGTAGATGGATGGACTGGTGGATTAATAATGGATGAGGTGGACTTGTTGATTAATATTGGGTGGATAGATGGACTGGTGGTTTAATAATGAATGAGGTGAACTGGTGTATGGACGGACTTGTGGAGTAATAATGAATGAATTGACTGGAGGCTTAATAGTGGAGGGATTGATTGGTGGATTAATAGTGGATGTACATAATGGTGGATTAATAGTGGATGGATTGACTGGTGGATTAATAGTGGATGTACAGAATGGAGGATTAATAGTGGATGGTTTGACTGGTCGCAATCAATCTCGGACCTAACAATGGATTGATGGGGCACATTTTCTACATAATAATGTTGATGAGGGGGCTACCCCAAAACGTACAACTTAAACGACCAACGATGAATTGGTGAATCTAGCAAAACTTATAATGGGTGAATGACGGGTAAAATGAATGCTAGATCTATTGAAGGATAAATGTATGGATTGTCCTCCTATGCAATGTATACTCAGTCAGTAATGCTATCATGAGTTCGATGTAATAATGTAATTATGTTATAATTGTGAATGAATGCTAGCATTGATTCATCTATCATTTTCAATGATTTCTTATGTTATTTTGTAATGATTGTGTTAATGTTTTTTTTTATTCTGTAATGATTGTATTGTTTTTATTTTGTAATGATTATATTAATGCTTTTATTTTGTAATGATTGTATTGATGCTTTTATTATGTAATGATTGTATTGATATTTTTCTTTTGCAATAGTGATTGATTGATATGAGTGGTTTTACAATTATGGTTGCTATTTCTATAATGACTAAAGTTGTTGTGGTTGTTGTTGTGGTCGCTGTATTTATGAATGTTAGTTGTTGCTGTATTTTTTGTAATTGTAGTTGTTGTTGTTGTATTTGTGATGGCCGTAGCTGTGGTGGTCACATTTTTTGTGGTTGCTCTTCTTTTCTTGTTTTGCCTTCTCCTTCTTCTTCTTTTCTTTTGTCCAACTCCATGTGGGGTTTAGGTCTTCAACAAACATTTTCCAAACCGTTCTCTTTCTTGCCATCTATAAAGATTGTTTTATGTTTTCCCCACCCTCATCATTTCTGCTTCCACTGGTCTTCCTGAAATGCGTATTGGGTGTTGTGTTAAAAAACACTGACCTGAGGAACAAACTCGAAATTGAACCAGCCATAAAATACATAAAGAAACAACAGATAAACTGGTTTGGCCACATAACAAGACAAAAGAACTAACAATGACTCAAAGAGCCATAAAAAAACGCTACGAAAACGCCAGATTAAGAGGAAGACCGAGAAAGAGATGGATAAAGGGAATACTAGAGTCACTAGGAGGGATAACACCAGAAGAGGCCAACAGAAGAGCAAAGAATCGCAGATTGTATCTTCACTCGACGTCAACGGCAATAGAGGAAGGATAGAAGTACAAGTGTTGTTTTCTCTCTTTGACTTGTCCTTATTTGTAAAGATTTGTAGGCCGATATGGTAGCTTTTGCTGTTATCAAATGTGTAGTGGCTGCAGTTATAATGGGTTTATTTGTAGTGGTTGTACTTGTGGTAGTTCTTGTTCTCCTTGTTCTGTTGTGGTGTATATATTTTTATATAATAACATTAAACTTTTGTGAATAAAAGTGACAAAGTAAAGGAGAAGTTCAGATGAGACAGACAAAAGACCAAAGTTCAGATGAAACAGACAAAAGACCAAAGTTTAGATGAGATAGACAAAAGACTAAAGTTCAGATGAGATAGACAAAAGACTAAAGTTCAGATGAGATAGACAAAAGACTAAAGTTCAGATGAGATAGACAAAAGACTAAAGTTCAGATGAGATAGACAAAAGACTAAATTTCATATGAGACAGACAAAAGACCAATGTTCAGATGAGACAGACAAGAGACCAAAGTTCAGATGAGATAGACAAGAGACCAAACCGCGATTAAGTACCAACCCGTTTGTTGCAGCTTGAGTATGACCCTATTGACCTTGTCAATCATAGGATTCTGAAAGTCTGGTTGAAAGCCGATCCCATAGCCAGTCATGGCGTAACGGTTACCAACCGTCACTAAGCGACATTGTGGATCTCGTGATGCATAGTACTCTAAAACTGACGAGTCATAGATAAAAGCCTGGATATCCCTTAGAAAGGAAAATCGGAAGCATTTGTAGTGAAAAAGTTAAAATATTAAAAGCAAGACTTAATTTACCAAATAAAACAGTTACCTCAAATAAAAGAAACATAATAGGAACAGGACCAGTGCTTCTTTTTCCTGGGAAAAAAGGTACCGGTACTTACCCTGAAGATGCTATTATATCTACTTCTACGTTTTCAATAAATCCTCTGACAAACCCTTGTCGTTCCTACATCGCTTCTTGCTTTGGGTATCAACTGCAGAATAACGTCCTAGGAACAGCCCTTTACATAATTGCTACAGTTGAACTTATATGTTATATGTATTATTAGAGTGCTTTTATGGGGAAAAGTGCCGTTACTCGCCGTGAAGATTTGACAGCAACTTCCACACTTTCAACATATCCTCTTATATATCCTCGTAGTCTCTAGATCGCTTCCTGCTTTTTGGTATCAACTGTAGAATGACGTCCTCGGGGTAGCCATCAATCCACATATCTGCTTGGGATGAATTTGGTGAGAGGAGGACCCAGTATCCTGATGAACATCAATACAGAGGTTCGTATGTACAAGCAGAGTCGACCTCGTAGATACAAGCAGAGTCGACCTAGATGAAGTTACTAGAAGGTTCTTCTGAGAGAAGCCCTTTTTCACATTCACTGGAAGATGCTGAAATTGTGTCCAAAGTGAGCTCTAGAGGAAGTTCTATGTCTGGGATTGATTTCCTTGAAGATATTCACGAGAACCACGAAGTTTATTTTTACTGTCAATAAATTGGAATGTTCATATAAAAAAAGTGTCGGTATGTACCACCAGAGATAAAGCACTGAGGACAACAGAGATGAAAAGTTAAAGAATTAAAAGTTCAAATGAGTCGTTTGTTCTTTCTTATCTCCTCTTGTGTGTAGAACAATCGTCATCTGCTTCTTCTTTCCCTCCTCATTTGCCTTTTAGCGTCGAGGGGAGATATAATTTGCGGTTTTTTGCTCTTCTTTTCGCCTGTGCTGGTGTTATATTTTTTTGTTTCTAATATTCCGTCAATTCATCTTTTTCGTGGTCGGCCCTTGGGTCTGGTGTTCTTACAACGTTTATTGAAGGCTCGTGTTGTATTTTGATCTTCCTGCCTGATCACGTGGTCAAATCATTTTATCTGTTGTTTCTTTCTATATTCTATGGCGAGGAGTTATTCCTAGATTTTTTCTCAGTTCTTCATTTTTGATCTTGTCTCTGATACTGTTTTGTAAAAGATCGCTTGTGACACCACCTAGCGATCTAGCACATGTGAAAACATCATCGGGCCACCCCAAATGTGTGTTTTTAAGTTAATCCCTCAACTTATGTCAGACTCAACAGGACGGTAAGGAATAAACGTTTTCTGCTCAAAGAAATCGCAGTAAATGGAGATAGACTATCGTCATCGAACATACAAAGAATGACAGCTTTTTAGCTGCACGGGACCTGTAATTGAAACTTCTGATGAAAGTAACCAACAATCGCGACAAGCAGTATTTTCCGGCAGAGGCGTCGACGGGGCCACTTGTACCGAATGTGGGATGGACGGATTCTCAAAGATTCCCTTTATGGAGGGACAGACTTCCACAAAATAAAGGAAAATCTCTGCTACACTACAAAGACGTCTGTACACACGATATACAGACGCTTGCTGTGAACATAAGTGAATGTGGAGAGATCGCTACAGACATTCTATTTTATTATATCCATGCAACCTGGAATTTCCTATATCTGCCCCACAACTTGTCACAGCATGTCCCAAAACGTGTCGATAATTCCTGCTGACGAGGTCGCTACATGCACGTCCTACTCGACTGCACAGGCAACCATTTTTACAATCGACGTGCTATCAAAAAGGAAAACTTTACATAGGCACTTCATCAGTTGAAGATCTTTTCATAGGCACTTCATCAGTTGAAGATCTTTTCATAGGCACTTCATCAGTTGAAGATCTTTTCATAGGCACTACATCAGTTGATGATTTTTACACAGGCGTTACATCAGTTGAAGATCTTTTCATAGGCACTTCATCAGTTGAAGATCTTTTCATAGGCACTACATCAGTTGATGATCTTTTCATAGGCACTACATCAGTTGATGATCTTTACATAGACACTACATCAGTTGATGATCTTTACAAAGGCACTACATCAGTTGATGATCTTTACATAGACATTACATCAGTTGATGATCTTTACATAGGCACTACATCAGTTGATGATCTTTACATAGACATTACATCAGTTGATGATCTTTACATAGGCACTACATCAGTTGATGATCTTTACATAGACATTACATCAGTTGATGATCTTTACATAGGCACTACATCAGTTGATGATCTTTACATAGGCACTACATCAGTTGATGATCTTTACATAGACATTACATCAGTTGATGATCTTTACAAAGGCACTACATCAGTTGATGATCTTTACATAGACATTACATCAGTTGATGATCTTTACATAGGCACTACATCAGTTGATGATCTTTACATAGACATTACATCAGTTGATGATCTTTACATAGGCACTACATCAGTTGATGATCTTTACATAGGCACTACATCAGTTGATGATCTTTACATAGACATTACATCAGTTGATGATCTTTACATAGGCACTACATCAGTTGATGATCTTTACATAGACATTACATCAGTTGATGATTTTTACATAGACACTACATCAGTTGATGATCTTTACATAGGCACTACATCAGTTGATGATTTTTACATAGACATTACATCAGTTGATGATTTTTACATAGACATTACATCAGTTGATGATCTTTACATAGGCACTACATCAGTTGATGATTTTTACATAGACATTACATCAGTTGAAGATCTTTACATAGACATTACATCAGTTGATGATCTTTACATAGACACTACATCAGTTGATGATCTTTACATAGGCACTACATCAGCTGAAGATCTTTACACAGACATTACATCAGTTGATGATCTTTACATAGGCACTACATCAGTTGAAGATCTTTACATAGACATTACATCAGTTGATGATCTTTACATAGACACTACATCAGTTGATGATCTTTACATAGGCACTACATCAGTTGAAGATCTTTACACAGACATTACATCAGTTGATGATCTTTACATAGGCACTACATCAGTTGAAGATCTTTACATAGGCACTACATCAGTTGAAGATCTTTACATAGACATTACATCAGTTGAAGATCTTGTTATAGGCGTTATATCAGTTGATGATCTTTACTTAGGCTCTACATCCTTTGATTATCTTTACATAGGCACCACATCAGTTCATGATCTCTGTTTAGGCACTACATCAATTAAAGATCTTTACACAGGCAGTCCAAGCATCGTCTTTCAAGGATAAGATTATCCAACTACTACATCGTTGTGCATGTACTGTTTCCGAGCTACAGGATCACATAGAAGATATCAGCTTAGACTAGGACAATCAACAGCACTGGCAAGAATCCCCGGAAAATGTTATAAAGATTACACTTCTATTTCTAATTTCCTCAATAATTTGCCTTTCAGTGTCGAGGGGAGATATAAAGTTGCGGTCTTTTGCTCTTCTGTTTGCCTCTCCGCCGTTATGTTTCCAAGTGTTTCTAACAATCCGTCAATCCATCCTTTTCGTGGCCGGAACTTGGGTCTGATGTCCTCGCAACGTTTATTGAAGACTAGTTGTGTTGTGTTTAGATCTTTCTGCCTTGTCACGTGGCCAAACCATTTTATATGTTGTTTCTTTATATATTCTATGGCGGGGGTTATTCCTAGCTTTTTCCCCCCCCCCCCCCTCAGTTCTTCATTTCTGATCGTATCTTTCAGGCTGTTTCACGTTTAACACATTTCATCTCAGTAGAGGTTATTTTATTATATTAAAAGATTATACGATATTTCAGTAATGATATAAATTTTATTCTTTTTTTATTTTTTAATCCCAGCACTGGCATGCCGCCTGCTATCTATATTACTTTTTATGTTCAACTATAAGCGACCATTGTTATGTCACTAGAATATAGGATTTAGCTTTACTGGTCGTCTTCAAGAGGCCTGTAAATCTGACTTCATACCATACCCACCTTCCCACCCCTACCACCACCACCACCACCATAAGACCAGGATCGATCCTTCAAATATGAATTGCACCGTCCAATCAAAAAACAACGTGAGGGTTATACAAGAAAATACGTTAAATTGACGTCACCAACTTGTAGTTCTTACTTTCAAAGAATATAATTAGATAGTCAACAAGGAATGCGTGGCACATGTATTATATATAATACAATTCATCATCATCAAGTACCGTGCCTGCTGGCGTTGGTGAAATCAAAGCGTTGAATCATAAATCCGACGGAAATTAAACATCACCAACACTTGAACGATTTAGAACTATAGTCTGTTCAGAAATTCATAATCACACCTGAATTAGTTTTGCGTCATAACCGCTTGTTATTTTGGTTTCTAACTTTGCATGTAATCTTAGAATATTGATGACGTTATAGAAATATTTTTTTTGCTCTAAGAAATTTGATCTAGTTTAAAAGTTTTTTTCTTTAGGGTATATTAAATTCACCCTGTTCGAATTTGACACCATTTTAGGATATATACATTAATTTGGTGCGGTCGTTCACGTAAAATAGTTTGGCTATTGCTGAAACACTAATTTCAGAAAAATCCCGTGCACAAAACTGAATTGTTATTGAACGACATGACGCACCATGGCCTGGGTATTAATTACCGAAGGGAAGGCGTATCTTTATTAATTTTGTGAAGACTCAGTAGACAATTTGTTGACTTTAAATACCAACATTTATATCTAAATTACAATGAGTTTGAAATGCAAATTTATAACTATGCAAAAGAAGTGTGTTGAACATGTGTTGCGGGTGGAATATGAGTACTGGAAACGAGATGGATTACTATTTGTCCAGCCAGTAATGATTATCAACCTCTTTGAATCGTCAGATTCGGAATGATTAAAATTAAGATGAATTCAATTCCAGCTGCAGTTAGGACGTCCTGGGGTCTAATGGTGACCGAAGGACAAGACTAATTGTAACCAATTGAATTCATGTTTGCAAATACACATAACGAACAACACCCACAATTAAGCACTATGTAGATAAACCTCTGACAAGAATTGCAGTAAACTGGAAAATTTAACACGATTACTGTAAACTCTAAAATTTGAATCAAATTGTGTGATATCGTCATAAAAGATCAAAGGAATTCGCTGATGTGCAAAATCTGTTGTGTTTGTGGAATAAAAAAATACCAAAATCTTTGCGTCATCAATATTCTAAGATTGCATGCAAAATTAGAAACCAAAATAACAAGCGGTTATCACGCAAAACTAATTCAGGTGTGATTATGAATTTCTGAACGGACTATAGTCTGTAATTAAGCCCGGGTGGGTACTGGGCCATGACCACCGTCAGGGGAGACAAGAATAGAGCCACTGTGACCTGCCAGGCATGTCATAGAGTAGACTAAGGAGGTTCGGGTGAATGTCTTCGCCGGAGATGCGGAGTTTCGTGTATCTGAGCTGGATCCATCATTAGTGCTTTCGCTAATGTATGGGATGTGAGCACTGTGGAGTGGTCCATTGTGTAGCGAAGATGCTCTGTGGACTTAACTGGGCCAGAAAGGAGATAATTGACAAGATGGTGATGATTTCTTGAAAACCTGTCTGTAGGGCGTTGTGGCGAGGGGCATTGCACCACATGTCAAATTAGCAACCATACTTTGAAAATGGGTGTACCTCATTGCGTGAAGAATTAGTTCCTCAGCTCCTAATACCGGCCCCACTTGCAATCAGGAAAGTACCAAAAAAAAAAAAAAAAAAAAAAAAAAAAAATTGAAAAAAAATAAAATAAAAAAATAATAAAAATAATAAAATTAAAAAAAACTGCCCTGTCTTGTGTGTTTATTCTGAAGATTATAGTAGTTTCTATGATTTCTATCATTCGTTCTAATTTCTCCTTGGTTTCCTTCGTCCTACTTTTGCGTTACACTTTCTCCATTCCCTGCTTCTTCTATATTCCATTATCGAACGGGAAACAATGAACTTAGTTACAGCTTACCTTTGTTTCATCTACTCTTTATTTGTCCTCGTCTTCTCTTGTCCCCTGCTCATTCAGTTCATCATCTTCTTCTTTCGCCTCTTCTTTCTCTTCTCTTTTGCCATCCTCATCATCATCATAATCATCTTCTTCCTCCTCCTCCTCCTTTTCGTCGCCGCATTCACCATCACCACCACCACTACCACCAACACCATCATCTCCTACTTTTTTCTTATCTTATTTCATTTCTCTTTCGCCATCACAATCATTTTCTTCTCTCTCCTCTTCTTTCTCGTCTCTTCCGCTGTCATCTTCTTCCTCTGCTGTTATTTATTCAGTCATCGATTCGTTAAATGCTTTTCATTAACTTAAAAAGTTGAATTCATCTCCAGCATGATAGAAAAATGCTTATACAAGAGACAATCAATTAGAAGCGATATTTTTTTTCAATTTAATAATTAAATAACTTACCCATTCTTGAGAGCTTCAATCCCGGAATCAACGTCCGGCTGGTTGTATGGTTTCATGTAGTTGAACATTTCCTTGTGGTTAGCCCGGATGTTGGCCTCCGTGGTTCCGTTTGGAACAGTGGCATACTTGAAGGGTGGGTTCATTGTGTAGGGATTCTGAAGCTGTGATTAGGAGTTTGTGAAAGTGTGAGAGTTTCAATGTTGTTTAGTTGCTTTTATAGTTTGATTTGATGGAGGGAGAACGATGTCACTCGTCAAATGTACTTATGGAAATATATATATATATATATATATATATATATATATATATATATATATACATGTATATGTATACATATAATGTTTTAAGTGGGTACACTTTGGCTATGGAGTCAGTAGAACTTTGTTCTTCTTTGTCTTCTTCTTCATTTCCTTTTTCCTATCTTTTAGCTCCCTGTGGAGCATAGGTCTTCAACAAACACCTTCTAAGCCGTTCTGTTTCATGCAAATCTTTTAAGTTCATTCCGTGTCGTCCCCATCTTCTTTATCTCTGCTTCCTACTGTCTTCTCCAAGAATATGTTTATGTGTATATGTCCTTTTTGTCTTTTTCCTTGGGGATTCCTAAAAAGGGCCAGTTGTGTAATACTCAGTCTAAATACAGTCGGCTTCCTCAGTGTGTGCTCTATCCAGCGCCATCGTCTTAGTTGTATCTCTTTATGTACTGGTATTTGACGGGCACTTTTCCATAATTCTATGTTAGTGGTCAGCACAACCTCAGGCCGTGTTTATTTCATAATGCGAATCGACGGTGATTATTTTAAAATGCCAGCGACTGTTTTAGATCTTGATTGAATGTTTGAAAATTTGATTTTTAAATATAGGTAGAAGTGGCCAAGTGGCATATAGGGAATATGGTGTTAGTGACCATACTTTTTACAGACCTTCAGCACATGATTTTTCGGGCAATGTGGTCGGTATTACGCCCGTGCCGCTTTACTTTCCCAGAAAGAAATCCGGTACCCATTAAAGGTAGGTTTTTAAATATAAAAAAAAGTAAAGAGCCCCCGTCACGCTAAGTGGCGTATACGGAATATGGTGTTAGTAACCATCAAATTTACAAACCTTCAGCACATGATTTTTGGGGTAATATGGTCGGTATTATGCTTTTAAATAAAAGGTTTCTTTAAATAAGTGGCGGTTCTGACATGACTGATGGTGTTTGTGATGTGTCGAAACTGTGTTGGGGTTTCTCGAGGTTCACCTGCAAACTTTCGGTTTATCAAGGTGTCTTTTCATTTTGTGCGATGTCTCATTTAGATGGATTTTCAATTTTTGAATGCGATTACTATTTGTGAGCTTCCATATTGTGAGTGTTTTTTTTTTTAATAAAAGTTTGCATTTTTTTTAAGAGAGTGCTTTTAGTTGGATTTTCATATTAATTGAGATTGCACTTCGTGGGATTTCTTATAAAATAAGAGTGCTTTTAGTGAGATCTTCAAATTAATTGAGAGTGATTTTTATAAGGTTCTCTTAGTATGTAAAGCATCTCAGATTAATTAGAGAGGTTGACGGTTCGAACATTATATTAAAGTTATTTATTTTAAAGAATTTCAAACTTTTGGCACATTTTAAAGCGTTTCCAGGTTGTATGTTTTTTTCTGTTCATTTCTAAATAGAAAATTAGACCTGAATGGTATCTGTGACGTCGTGTAGAGTGTGGTCTAATCTATAATGAAATACAATAACAACATCAACATAATAAACTGATACAAATCCTTGTTAGCGCCTCAATAATGACATATTACAATTCAATAACAACATCAGCATAATAAACTGATACAAATCCTTGTTAGTGCCTCAATAATGACATATTACAATTCAATAACAACATCAGCATAATAAACTGATACAAATCCTTGTTAGTGCCTCAATAATGACATATTACAATTCAAAAACAACATCAGCATAATAAACTGATACAAATCCTTGTTAGTGCCTCAATAATGGCATATTACAATTCAATAACAACATCAGCATAATAAACTGATACAAATCCTTGTTAGTGCCTCAATAATGACATATTACAATTCAATAACAACATCAGCATAATAAACTGATACAAATCCTTGTTAGTGCCTCAATAATGGCATATTACAATTCAATAACAACATCAGCATAATAAACTGATACAAATCCTTGTTAGTGCCTCAATAATGGCATATTACAATACAATAGATAACCGCAAACTTTAGCAACATCTTTATTTAAACTGTTAATCTATAAATGTTGTTCTTACAACCAAGACTTGCCATATCAAACTTCATATGTGATCTTTTATAAAACTATCTTTACGACACATAGCACCATTGCTGGTGTATGTCGGGGGGCAACGATAGAACCAGAGGGATAAAGGCCGCTTGGTCAAGCAGTCGCCACAACGTGTGCGACTCAGGATTTTTATTTCACCCCCGATATAAAAAATCCTTTCTGTATTCCGCGGGCTTCGAACACCGTACGTCAGCTTTTCAGCCAGCGGAACAGTGGTTTTAGCCGTCTTAGTCACCCCCACTTTCGTCTCTCCCATTTATGTTAGGATGAGGCAAGACGCCGGCCTCGAGACAGAGGGGTTGTGGGTTCAAATCCCGGTTGCATCAGTTAGAGTTTTTATTTCTGATTTCTCTTTGCGACAACCACCCCTGGTCTCAGCAGCCACCCCTGGTCTCAGCAACCACCCCTGGTCTCAGCAACCACCCCTGGTCTCAGCAACCACCCCTGGTCTCAGCAGTGAGGCCCGGCTTGAAACGTCAATTACTTATCGATGGAAAAATAAAATATAAGTACCTCCGAAGTCGGAGTTATCTGCCTGTGGGGCGAGGGACACTTGTGCTCACGGCTGCTAGGGAAAAACGCATCACCACGCAAAATTAAGTTCTTAGTCTCTCAGGACTTATCCAGAGGTGAAAGCTGGCGAACGAAAAAAATTAAAATAAAAAAAAGAATCCACTAGTGTCTTAACGTCTCCGTTACTGACTCCGTTATGTTTCTACTGATGGACTCCAGTTTTATAATAGCGTGTCTCCAACACTAGTCCGTAATTATATTTATTTGTAATTGTAGTTGTTGTATTTTTTAAAACTGTAGTTGTTGTTGTATTTTTTAAAACTGTAGTTGTTGTTGTATTTTTTGTAATTGCAGTTGTTGTTGTATTTTTTGTAATTGCAGTTGTATTTTTTGTAATTGTAGATGTTGTTGTATTTTCTATAATTGTAGTTGTTGTATTTTTATAATTGTAGATGTTGTTTTTTTTATAATTGTAGATTTTGTATTTTTTGTAATTGTAGTTGCTGTATTTTTTGTAATTGTAGTTGTTGCTGTTTTTTTTTGTAATTGTAGATGTTGCTGTATTTTTTAAAATTGTAGTTGTTGTAATTTTTGTAATTGTAGTTGTTGTAATTTTTGTAATTATAGTTATTGTTGTATTTGTTTTGTAATTGTAGTTGTTGTTGTAGTTTTTGCAATTATTGTTATTGTTTTATTTTTTTTAAACTGTAGTTGCTGTTGTATGTTTGTCAGTAACGTCTGAGTTACTGACTCCGGTATGTTTCTACTGATGGACTCCAGTTTTATAATAGCGTGACTCCAACACTAGTCCGCAATTATATTTATCATCGTCAGGTAGGGTGGCTGCTGGCGTAAGAGATAATGTCTCTTCATAACTTTCTATCTCAACATTTGTTAATTATTTATGTAAATGATTTCTTACAAGATCATTCTCTTAAATTTCATTCTATATTTTCCATCTGTTTTCTTCTATCTATCTTTTCCCTCTGTTCTCTTCTATTTTTCCCACTGTTTCCTTCTATCTTTCTCCTCTGTTCTCTTCTATTTTTCCCACTGTTTCCTTCTATCTTTCCCCTCTGGTCTCTTCTATTTTTCCCACTGTTTCCTTCTATCTTTCCCCTCTGTTCTCTTCTATTTTTCCCACTGTTTCCTTCTATCTTTCCCCTCTGGTCTCTTCTATTTTTCCCACTGTTTCCTTCTATCTTTTCCCTCTGTTCTCTTCTATTTTCCCCACTGTTTCCTTCTATTTTTTTCGCCTTAATTGTTTAGGTTGTCAAAATACATATTATCAGTTTCTTATCATAACATAGCAACCACTATATTATAATTATTTCCTCAGAACGTTGGTAACAAGTTTTATTTGCCTGACCTCTTCCACAACATTTTCATAACACTTCTTCTAACTGTCCAAATTATTCTAAATATTCTTCTTTAAAACCACATTTCTGTAGCTTCCAAACACTTTATTGTATGTTGTCTTATTGTCCATGATTCACTTCCATATGTCTAGGTTGGATCTAGATAACGGCGAAGAAATGATGTTCTAACTTCCATTGTCAAAAATCGGTTACTGAAATCTTTTAAATATTTTTAATGAGCCTTAATAGAAAAAAATGCAGAAGTAATCGTAGCAACAACTAAAAATGACATCGCCACAGTGCACAATAAAGATATGTGGAACAATATTAAAACATGTAAATGAATTTAAATAACTGGGAACAATGTTAACCTCAGATGGTAGATGTACAACAAAGGTGAGATGCAGAATAGTCCAGGCAAAAGCGGTTTTCCAAAAAATTAGGAAGATACTATGCAATCAATTTTTTAATAATAGAAACAAGAAAAAAAGTTCTTAAATGATATATAGAGCCAGTCTTAACATATGGATGTGAATCATGGACACTAGGACAACAAATCTCTAGAGGCTGTATACATGTGGTTTTACAGAAGAGTGTTGAGAATACCATAGACAGCTAAGAAGAGTAATGAAAACGTTATGAAAAGGTCAAAGAAAAAAGAGAGCTAATTTCCAATATTAGGAAGAAACAATCATCATTTTTTGGCCATGTAGTGAGTACGGAACAGCTGGAATGTATTGTAGCAACTGGAAAAATCGAGGGACGAAGAGATAGAGGGAAGCAAAGAGAAAAGATACCAGACAGCTTAAGAGAATGGCTTGGCAGAAGGTCAACAACAAAAATGACAAATAACTGTCAAGATTGAAAGTTGTGGAGAGACATGATCACCTACGCCAGTAGACACGGTACCTGATGATGATGAATGAGCTGAAGTTTGAGAAACTTGCACCTTGCACAATTTGTTCTCTTTTATGAAGTGAAGTTACAAAAGTAATTGTTTGTGAGTATTGGAATTCATTGAGGAGTTTTAATTATGTCGCATTTACTCTAATTAATTTGTGAGTATTGGAATTCATTGAGGAGTTTTAATTATGTCGCATTTACTCTAATTAATTTGTGAGTATTGGAATTCGTTGAGTTTTAATTATGTCGCATATACTCTAATTAATTTGTGAGTATTGGAATTCATTGAGGAGTTTTAATTATGTCGCATATACTCTCATTAATTTTTGAGTAGTGGAATTCATTGAGGAGTTTTAATTATGTCGTATATACTCTAATTAATTTTTGAGTATTGGAATTCATTGAGGAGTTTTAATTATGTCGCATATACTCTCATTAATTTTTGAGTAGTGGAATTCATTGAGGAGGTTGAATTATGTCGCATATACTCTAATTAATTTGTGAGTATTGGAATTCATTGAGGAGTTTTAATTATGTCGCATATACTCTCATTAATTTTTGAGTAGTGGAATTCATTGAGGAGTTTTAATTATGTCGTATATACTCTAATTAATTTTTGAGTATTGGAATTCATTGAGGAGTTTTAATTATGTCGCATATACTCTAATTAATTTTTGAGTTTTGGAATCCATTGAGGAGTTTTAATTATGTCGCAATTAACTCTAATTTACATGGTGCTGGCTGAAGATAAACATTGTTGTCTATAGCAACATCTTATTTTCAAAGCTTTTTTTGCTTATTTATCTGTATGTCTGTTCTTGTGGCTCACGCTCTAGCAAGCATATTTAAAGTTTTAGTTGGTTTTTAGCGGAGAGAGATCTCTTTACCTGTTGAGATTAAATATGGTCTTATCAAATCCAATGCGGTTTTTGCTATTCTGGAAACTGTTTTAGGTTTTAGACCCTTATAAGAGATAATTAGGGTTTTATCGGAGATAATTGGGGTCTTATCGGAGATAATTGAGGTCTTATCGGAGATAATTGAGGTCTTATCGGAGATAATTGGGGTCTTATCGGAGATAATTGGGCCCCTATCAGAGGTAATTGGACCCTTATCAGAGATAATCAGGGTCTTATCGGAGATAATTGGCCTCTTATCGGAGATAATTGGGCCCTATCAGAGATAATTGGGCCCTTATAAGAGATAATCGGGTTTTATCAGAAATAATTGGCCTCTTATCGGAGATAATTGGGCTCCTATCAGAGATAATTGGACGCTTATCAGAGATAAACGGGGTCTTATCGGATATAATTGACCCCTATCAGAGATAATCGGGCCCCTATCAGAGATAATTGGGCCCTATCAGAGATAATTGGGCCCCTATCAGAGATTATTGGGCCCCTATCAGAGTTTATTGGGCCCCTATCAGAAATAATTGGGCCCCTATCAGAGATAATTGGGCCCCTATCAGATTTTATTTGTCCCTAATATTAAAATCTGGTGACAGTTTTTAAAGTTGTTGCATCTTTGTGGCCAGCTCTCATTTCAACGTCTTTTACTTATCGATCGTTAACTTTACTACCGAAATAGGCACAGAGATGTGATATCATAGCGAGCCGCGGTAGTTCTGTGGTTAGTGAACTGGACTACAAAGGACAAGAGGTAGGGTTCGATCCCAACCGACGACTTCCGGGTTCACCCAGCCTTGAATGGGTACCGGACATTTTTCTTGGAAAGTAAAGCGGCACGGGCGTAACCGACCACATTACCCCAAAAATCATGTGCCGAAGGTCTATAAAAATGATGGTCACTAACACCATATTCCCTATAAGCCACTTGGCGTGACGGGGGTACTTTACTTTTACTTTACTATGTGAAATCATGCAAGGCTGATGCTAACTGGTACCGTATCTTGGCTCTTTCGATGACCTCCACCGGTTCGAGCTAGATAACCAACTCATCGTCCGTATTGGCTCTCTTCTCACCCGAAGGATTAACTCATTTCATTCTTTTCTGTCATAACTGTTTACCCCTTTCCACACTCCCTACCCTGGTGTTTTCTATTTCTCCTATTATAATATACTACTACCATCTTTGGCCGCTTTTCTTGCTTTACTCTTTACGTCTTAGTGATCCTTACATTAATTTTGTCTTATCACTTTTGGTTCCATTTTTCTTTCTTGAGTGGCCCCTGAATAGATCTTCGAGCATATCCGAGCATCTTCGAGGATCTTAGAGATTCTTCGAGCCTCTTCGAGGATCTTCGAACATCTTCGAGCACCTTCGAGCATCTCCGAGCATCTCCGAGCATCTTCGAGCATCTTCGTGCATCTCCGAGCATCTCCGAGCATCTTCGTGCATCTTCGAGCATCTCCGAGCATCTTCGAGCATCTCCGAGCATCTTCGAGCATCTCCGAGCATCTTCGAGCATCTTCGAGGATCTTCGAGCATCTTCGAAGATCTTCGAGCATCTTCGACCATCTTCGAGCATCATCGACCATCTTCGACCATCATCGACCATCTTCGACCATCTTCGAGGATCTTCGAGGATCTTCTAGCATCTTCGAAGATCTTCGAGGATCTTCGACCATCTTCGAGCATCATCGACCATCTTCGAGCATCTTCGAGCATCATCGACCATCTTCGAGCATCTTCGAGGATCTTCTAGCATCTTCGAGCATCTTCGAGCATCTTCGAGCATCTTCGAGCATCTTCGAGCATCATCGACCATCTTCGAGCATCTTCGAGGATCTTCGAGCATCTTCGAGCATCTTCGACCATCTTCGAGCATCATCGACCATCTTCGAGCATCTTCGAGTATCATCGACCATCTTCGAGGATCTTCGACCATCTTCGAGAATCTTCGAGTATCATCGAGCATCATCGACCATCTTCGAGGATCTTCGACCATCTTCGAGCATCTTCGAGTATCATCGAGCATCATCCACCATCTTCGAGCATCTTCGACCATCTTCGAGCATCTTCGACCATCTTCTAGGATCTTCGACTATCTTCGAAGATTTTCTAGCATCTTCGACCATCTTCGAGGATCTTCGAGCATCTTTGAGCATCTTCGAGGATCTTCGAGCATCTTTGAGCATCTTCGAGGATCTTCGAGCATCTTTGAGCATCTTCGAGCCCAATCTCTTCATGCTTGAGAACTACTGTCTCCTTGTCTTATGTGATCACGTGATCGTATCCCGACGTTCGTCTTTTGCTGACTTCTTCCAGGCGTAGAGATGATCTCACAAGATGGCTTTTGCCTCTTCTCTGAGATCAGTAAACCTATGCTATCGTGAGGTCCTTCTGTACCTATTTGTTGTCCTGTTATACTGATGAAGGCCTATGGCCGAAACGTTTAATTATTTAATTCTATTCTCACTTTACAAAGTTGTCCTATACAATCTCTTGTTAAATTTTTGTTTCAATTAGTTTATTTGTAAAACTTATGATATATCACAAATTCAAACCAGATAAATTCAGCAACAAAAATGAATGTTACAATTAAACACAGACCAACGTAGTGTCCTCATTTGTAGTAATACTAATCTAAAATGGAGTTTAAACAAAATATTATACCAGAAATACTCACATTTGTTGAGTTTTTGTAATCTTATTTACTGAAGATAAACACAAATATCAAATATACAAAATATTAAATACTAAGGGAGAAGGGGAGCGTGAGTAGAGCTCAAGAAAAAAATAAAATAAACATAAAATGATATGGAATAGCTAAACTAATAGAACGACAAGATAAGCTACAACGTTTCGACAAAATCCTTCTTGTTGTACCTGATGAAGGTATTTGCCGAAACGTTACCTCTTTTTTGTCTTTCTAATAATTTAGCTGCTCAGTACCAATGCATGTTGATTTTAAATGTCGTTTAGCTATATTCCATCATCTCAACAAAACATGCCAACAGAGCCAGACCATGAGCATCGCTATGCACTTACCCTGTAGTCCTGCATGCCAGAGAGGTCATAAAACTCTTCTTTGGTGATCATGAATGCTGCCAGATTGGCTGTGTACGAGGCCAGGAAGACCAGGGCGAAGAGCGCCCAGATATTGGCCAGGAACCGACTGGCAATTCCTTTTGGAGAGTTTGTTGGGACAGATGTGCTGAACAACATGGACCAGATTAGCCAGAAGGATCGGAACAGAGAGAACCTGTGTTCTGTAGGAGACCAACAAGGGAGAAATAAAACAGAGAATTGTTATTGCTGTGTTTCACTGTTTTTATTTATCCTTATCCAATTTGTGTAAATAATTTACTTTTTATTAATTGTAAACTTTACAATGATTATTGAGTCATCAGCGATTTACTGAAAGAGAACAGTAATAGGAAGCTCGTTGTACAGAGTTTCCGAACAGGAGGTAACAGAATCATCAGAAGAGAGCATCGTCGAGCAAGTGTTTCGGACCTTTAGCTTCTGGACACTGAAAGGGGGGTAGGCCCGCCTGGGTCATGTCTCACAAGAATCGGTCTCCTGCGTTAACTTGAAGGCTCACACTATAATTTACAAATATAATACCTGCTTTAGATACTCCATTATTAATTAGCTATGTATGGCTAATTTTATTTACTTACATATCTGTGCGTATGTTGTTTATTATTACATTATAAATGTATGTTGTTTAACCATAACTTTTTTTTTTCAATTTTTTCCATTTGTCCTATATAATACCTACACTTATTCTGACCAACACTTCTGATATTGTGTCGCAGTAAAAACATAAATTACATCTTCGTATCTTCTCTTTTTTACCTTTCAGCTCCCTCTGGAGCATATATCTTCAACAAACACTTTCCAAGCTGTTATGTTTCTTGCTATTCTTTTAAGATCGTTCCAGGTCTTCAACATCATCTTCATCTCTGCTTCTACCAGTCTTCTCCAAGAATTCCTTGGTTTTCCTCTCTGTTCTTTTCCCTGGGGATTCTAAAAAAGGACCTGTTGTGTAATACTCTCAGCTGGTTTCCGCAGTGTATGTCCTATCCAGCGTCATCGTCTTCGCTGTATCTCTTTATCCACTGGTATTTGACCGGTACATTTCCATAATTCTAATTCTCATAACATGGCCCCCAAAAATATGATATTAGCTTGTGATTTTGGAAATTACCTTAATTTTTTTTTGGACACCATTAAATAGACGTTTATCATTGTTTTTATCTGCCAATGGTTTTCTTCTGTAATGGCATATGTATGTGGCCTTCAACAAACTGTCTTGTCTGTTGCCAGATTTTCCACATATCAGTTGTGACTTCACATAGCACTTACGCTCCTTACAATTTTTATATTTGTGTCAATCTCATGACCTTACATAACACTGGAGCCCCTTACAATATTTATATTTGTGTCTATCTCATGACCTCACATAACACTGGAGCCCCTTACAATTTTTATATTTGTGTCAATCTCATGACCTCACATAACACTGGAGCCCCTTACAATATTTATATTTGTGTCTATCTCATGACCTTACATAACACTGGAGCCCCTTACAATTTTTATATTTGTGTCAATCTCATGACCTCACATAACACTGGAGCCCCTTACAAAATTTATATTTGTGTCTATCTCATGGCCTTACATAACACTGGAGCCCCTTACAATATTTATATTTGTGTCAATCTCATGACCTTACATAACACTGGAGCCCCTTACAATATTTATATGTGTCTATCTCATGACCTTACATAACACTGGAGCCCCTTACAATATTTATATTTGTCTCTATCTCATGACCTCACATAACACTGGAGCCCCTTACAATATTTATATTTGTCTCTATCTCATGACCTCACATAACACTGGAGCCCCTTACAATATTTATATTTGTGTCTATCTCATGACCTCACATAACACTGGATCCCCTTACAATATTTATATTTGTGTCTATCTCATGACCTCACATAACACTGGAGCCCCTTACAATATTTATATTTGTGTCTATCTCATGACCTCACATAACACTGGGGCCCCTTGCAACATTTATATTTGTGTCTATCTCATGACCTTACATAACACTGGAGCCCCTTACAATATTTATATTTGTATCTATCTCATGACCTCACATAACACTGGAGCCCCTTACAATATTTATATTTGTGTCTATCTCATGACCTCACATAACACTGGAGCCCCTTACAATATTTATATTTGTGTCTATCTCATGACCTCACATAACACTGGAGCCCCTTACAATATTTATATTTGTGTCTATCTCATGACCTTACATAACACTGGAGCCCCTTACAATATTTATATTTGTGTCTATCTCATGACCTCACATAACACTGGAGCCCCTTACAATATTTATATTTGTGTCTATCTCATGACCTTACATAACACTGGAGCCCCTTACAATATTTATATTTGTGTCTATCTCATGACCTCACATAACACTGGAGCCCCTTACAATATTTATATTCGTGTCTATCTCATGACCTTACATAACACTGGAGCCCCTTACAATATTTATATTTGTGTCTATCTCATGACCTTACATAACACTGGAGTCCCTTACAACATTTATATTTGTGTCTATCTCATGACCTCACATAACACTGGATCCCCTTACAATATTTATATTTGTGTCTATCTCATGACCTCACATAAATAACACTGGGGCCCCTTACAATATTTATATTTGTGTCTTTATCATGACCTTACATAACACTGGGGCCCCTTACAATATTTATATTTGTGTCTATATCATGATTTCACACAACAAAAGAAACTTTTTTCCATTGAGAACATTGGGTTGCATATTAATATCCTCATTCTTTGCAACGAAACCCTTCCCTGATCTACTTTGCATCTCAAAAGGCTCTCAGGGTTATGGAGGGAGCAATGAAAAAAAAAAGATATGGAAACATGGTATGGTTAAAGCTTTACGCAATTGATGGACGACACAAATTTGATCGACGTTTCAGCTCAATAGGCCTTCAGCAGGAACAAACATGTTTATGCGATGAAGAAGAGGAAGAAATGTGACGTAAATTGATAACATTGACAATTTCTTCGAGATACATGCACATATTGCAGTTTTTTTTTTCTCTGAGAAAGCATTTGTAATGGGGCATGTATTGTTTGTGTTTCTTGTTTCAGCTGAGAAGAGAGAGGCAGGTCGAGAGGTATAATTATGTGAGCTGCGGTAAAGCTAGCAAAAGGGGGAAAGTAAATATAAAAAAATAAGAAAATAATAAGATGATGGCTTTTAATCAATCAATCAATCAATCAATCAATCAATCAATCAATCAATCAATCAATCAATCAATCAATCAATCAATCAATCAAACAATCAATCAATCAATCAATCAATCAATCAATCAATCAATCAATCATTCAATCAATCAGTCAGTCAGCCAGTGGGTCAGTCAGTCAGTCAGTCAATCAGTCAGTCAGTCAGTCAATCAATCAATCAATCAGTCAATCATTCAGTCAATCAGTCAATCAATCAATCAGTCAATCAATCAATCAGTCAATCAATCAATCAATCAATCAATCAATCAAAACCCTTATCACAACTTTTTGCAGCATATACCACAAACATGGCCTGTATTCATCTCTAGTCTTGAACAATTTCTCTACTTCTTTCCAGCCTAGTCCAATGTTCTTAAGGGTTTCCATTACTTCTCTTCTCATTGTATTCTTGGGCCATCATGGCTTTCTCTTCCCCTGATGGTTACAGTTTTATCTTTTTGTTCTACTAGTTTCTACTTGTGTGTATTGTCTATGCCCCGAATGAAAGCCAGCTATTAGGTCGCAAAGTCGGATCGTTTTGTATCATCTTTTTCAACGTAAAACTGTAATTTACCACTCCTTTATTATGCTTATTTTCTACTTCCCCCATTAAATTAATTCTCAGTGAGTTTGTCCCCCTTCACAACATACGTTACTGCTGAGGAATCTGTGGATTTACTAAACACCGGAGTTTCCTTTTTTTTTTTCAAGCAGAAAATGCAGAAACGTAATTTGAATGAAGACTGAATAGCCACTAATTTGATGTTTTATTTAATTTGGTTTGCCTGTGAAAGGGGAGACAATTACTAGAACCTTACTACCTGCGTTTTACCTCAGTTACCTCGCATAGGCGTGCGCCCACGATTCAAGCCGTAGGGACTGAGCCACTCAAAGATGAGGATGGATGATCCAGTGGCGTGGACACTGAACACAAGGATCAGTGACCATGAGGCGTAGTCGTAGGGTTCTGTTTGAGGAAAAAAAGAAAAGGGTTTTTAAACAGAGACCTGCTAATGAAGGATACTCCTTCAATTTTGTATTTGTTAAGGAACATCATTCACACACTAGTGGGCCTCGGTAGCCTAGTTTGGAAAACCACTCGACTAGGCTACCGACGTTCGGACAACCCGTGTTCGATTCCCGTTGGAAGCAGTGTGAATTGTTGGAAAAATAAAATACCCCCGCTGTCGACCCAGCCGCTGGCAGAAAGGGGTACCAGGATAGTAGTACTCTGGGAAGGTGAGGAATGCCGCCTCGTATCGTGAGTTTCGATGCTTGAAGTGACACTATCCTGAAGTCTCCAAACACTTCTGGATATGTGGCCGAACATATATGGGTGAAAACTCGCGCGCTAAGACGCCGTTTCAAACCTCGTACTTTACCTTTACATACCTATTCACACACTAAGGAAACGCTCATTAATATTCGAATCTATTTCCGTATAACAAAGAATTAATCCATACAATTAGACAACATTCATTGATATTCTGACGGCATCTTAACTTATATTTACGAATATCATTGATGCACTCATAGTCCATGGTCTCTTTTACTCTAGCAAGGAATATCATCCGTACACTCAGACAATGCTCAGTCAATGTTCCGGTCCCTTTCCCTATGGCAAGTGAATATCATCCGCACACAGACAATGTTTTGGTCTCTTTCCCTTTGGCAAGGAATATCATCCGTACACTCAGTCAATGTTGTGATATCTTTCCCTCTAGCAAGGAATATCATCCGTACACTCAGTCAATGTTGTGATATCTTTCCCTCTAGCAAGGAATATCATCCGTACACTCATACAATGTTCTGATTTATTTCCCTCTAGCAATGAATATCATCCGTACACTCATACAATGTCCCTTTATATTATGATATATTTCTTTTTTTATTCGGAGTTGCACTGTTTTTCTTCTTCTGCTGTGCACACTTTTAGACATCTATATTAATGAGTTCGAAGAAATCCCAACTCTGATGACATCTCCATACAGCATGCCCTGGTATTATAATCGGTGATGGCCACAATAACCTTCTCAGTTCATCATATGTTAGGCATGATTGTAGCAGATGTTCAGCAGCCATTTAGCATGAGAAGCTGTCACATTCATTAAGGGTTCCTATCCTTCTGGTGTTTGAAAAGGCGAAACTTCAATCTGTTGTGCCACATAAAACATAAATATATCATAAAGGAAAAGTCAGTGTAAATAAGGAGTTAAAAATATTAACTTTAGTTAACAGTGGTCAGCGTGAGCACAGACAGTGACTGACTTATGAGATGATCGATTACATGTGACTGTGATTTTAGCAGTCTGGTAATGTCATGATGATATGTGTTGTTATTCTTCTTCAACTGCTTAAGTGATCAGCCATTGCTATGCATTTATATATTTAGGTCAGCTTGGGTCACGAACAAGACGATGTGTTTGAGGTCATCACCGGTTACCCATAACTTATCATGAAGAGTTACTTCTGTGGGCCGTATTTGTATTCTCAGGTGTTGAGAATGCTACAGTCCTGTAGGATATGCTCTGAGGTTTGTCTGGATGCTCCACATATTTCAAAGTCATTGTGTCTTATCTTGTGCAGGTGTGCTCTTTATTCCACACTGACCTGTTCTGAGTCTGAATATCTTGGTCTGCTCATGTCTGCCGAGTTTAAGCTGTCTTGTTCTTGCTCATATTTTCCATATAACTCCCTCCATTCTATGTTCCTGGATTGTCTCAGGATTGTCTTTATATCTTCGAAGCTCTGAGGTCGGTTGGACTGTTGAAAGCTCCCACCTGCTTACGCGAGCTCATCACCTTTCTTCTTTCCCAGGATGCCACAGTGTGTTTGTAGGAACTGCGGGACTAGCTCTGCTTTTTCTAGCGAACATATGTTGTTCTTTATTTAATAAATGAGTCGGTATGAGTTCAAATCCTTAGATTAATTTGTATGTGTGTTTGTTGAATAACAAAGAACTTTTCTCAGCAGCAAAAAACGATCACAACAATAAGAGATCAGTTGGGGGATGTTTTAGCAAAGAAATCAAGATGTTAGGGAACAACGAGTACTATGAAAGCTTTATTTAATATATCTTCTGAGTTTATACAGAGAACCATCAAGGACATACCCGGAATATTATTCGGTGGTTATGATATAAACAAGCCAAGGTATGCTATTACCACAATCTTAATTGTTAACGATGAAAATGAGTGACAGATGATGATTGAAATTATAACCATTTATTCAATCAATCAACTAATCTCATTTTCTACCATATCTCCACTTTATTTCCTTCTCTCTACCTTTATATATATACATGTATATATATATATATATATATATATATATATATATATATATATATATATATATATACACATATATATATACACTTAAACAAACTCAACATCTCAGGGACAAAATACAACATGAAAATCAACATCAACAAAACAGAAGTCATGAATGTCGCCAAAAATAAACAGAACATCAACATAACTATAGAAGGCAGACAACTAAAACAGGTAGAGGAATTCAATTACCTAGGGTGTCTAATGACAAACGATAATTCCCAAACAGCAGAGATAGAATCAAGATGCAACAAAGCTTGTCAAATCATCGGACAGTTATCACCACTATTGTCCAACAAGGAAATAATTCTGGAGGCAAAACGAGCACTATACAATCCAATCTTCATCCCAACGTTGTGCTACCAATGCCAGATCTGGACCCTAGATGCAAGAACAATAAGAAAAATAACCCCTACAGAGATGAAATGTGTTAGACGAATGAAAGGAAACAGTCTGAGAGATAAGATCAGAAATGAAGAACTGAGAAAAAAGCTAGGAATAGCCCCCGCCATAGAATATAAAAGGAAACAACATATAAAATGGTTTGGCCACGTGACAAGGCAGAAAGAACAAAACACAACACAACGAGCCTTCAAAAAACGTTGTGAAAACACCAGACCCAGGGGTCGACCATGTAAAAGATGGGTCGATGGAATATTAGAAGCACTAGGAAACATAACAGCAGCAGAGGGGAACAGAAGAGCAAAAGACCGCAAATTATATCTCTCCTCGACGCTGAAAGGTAGATGAGGAAGGAAAGAAGAAGAAGAAGATATATATATATATAAACACAAAGACAGATGTATATATATATATATATAAATATATATAAGACATATATATATATATATACTGTATATATATATCCTATTCTGTCTTTGCCTCTCTTTTATTCATCTTAGTGTCTTGCTTTCTCACTCTTGCATTGCCTCTCTCTCTATGTCTTTCGCTCTCTCGGCCTATTCCTCTCTAAAATTGGCATCCATCCATCCTATACTTTAATTTATTCCTAAAATTAAAAAAAAAATCATTTACTTGTGGCGTTGAGTTAATTCAAAATGTGGTTTTCCTTCCTGAATTCCTTAATTGCAACTGACCTTAACCGTGCCGGCTAAATGGGATTTATGGCTACATTTTTTGCACTTGTCTTAACCATGTCCCTGGATTGTTGTTTTAATTATTGGCAATTACCGGATTAATTGGGAGGGGGGGGAGGATAACTTGTGGACTGACACCGAATTAAAGTAATGCTAGAAAAAAGATGGCAGTTTAAGGGGGAAATGTGTGGCATACTGTCGGAATTGTTTAGGTAGTGAGAGAGTGAGAGAATTGTGTCATAGGTAAAGGAATACTTGGTAGGAATGATGGTATTGGTGGGAAATAGTAGGTTGGTCAGGGAAATTTGAGGAGAATTGGAAGAATTGAGGTCGAGTTGCAAAAGTGAGGAATAGTTCAGGAATTGAGGGAGAATTGGGAAACTGAGGGAGAGTTGAGAAATTAAGGGAGGTTTAGGGAACTGAGTGAGAGTTGATAAATTAAGGGAGGTATGGGGAATTAAGGGAGAGTTGAGAAATTAAGGGAGGTTTGGGGAGCTGAGGGAGAGTTGATAAATTAAGGGAGGTATGGGGAATTAAGGGAGAGTTGAGAAATTAAGGGAGGTTTGGGGAGCTGAGGGAGAGTTGAGAAATTAGGGGAGGTTTGGGGAACTGAGGGAGAGTTGAGAAATTAAGGGAGGTATGGGGAATTAAGGGAGAGTTGAGAAATTAAGGGAGGTTTGGGGAGCTGAGGGAGAGTTGAGAAATTAAGGGAGGTTTGGGGAGCTGAGGGAGAGTTGTGAAATTGAGAGCGAGTAGGGGAACTGAGGGATAGTTGAGAAATTGAGAGAAAGTAAGAGAACTGATGGAGAGTAGGGGAGCTGAGGAAGAGTGGGGGAACTGAGGGATAGTTGAGAAATTGAGAGCGAGTAGGGGAACTAAGGGAGAGTAGGGGAACTGAGGGAGAGTAGGAGAACTGAGAGAGAGTAGGGGAGCTGAGGAAGAGTTGGGGAACTGAGGGATAGTTGAGAAATTGAGAGAAAGTAGGAGAACTGAGGAAGAGTAGGGAAGCTGAGGAAGAATAGGGGAACTGAGGGATAGTTAGGAATTTGAGAGCGAGTAGAGGAATTACGGGAGAGTACGGGAACCTTGGGATGGATAGTTGAGTAATTGAGGGATAGTTGGTAAATTGAGATAAAATAGTGGAACTGAGGGAGAGATGAAGAACTCAGGGATAGTTGGTAAATTGAGATAAAATAGTGGAACTGAGGGAGAGATGAAGAACTCAGGGATAGTTGAGAAATTGAGATAAAATAGTGGAACTGAGGGAGAGATGAAGAACTCAGGGATAGTTGAGAAATTGAGATAAAATAGTGGAACTGAGGGAGAGATGAAGAACTCAGGGATAGTTGAGAAATTGAGATAAAATGGTGGAATTGAGTGAGAGATGAAGAACTCAGGGATAGTTGAGAAATTGAGATAAAATGGTGGAATTGAGTGAGAGATGAAGAACTCAGGGATAGTTGAGAAATTGAGATAAAATGGTGGAATTGAGTGAGAGATGAAGAACTCAGGGATAGTTGAGAAATTGAGATAAAATGGTGGAACTGAGGGAGAGATGAAGAACTCAGGGATAGTTGAGAAATGGAGGCGCAATAATAAAAGTTGTGTGGAGCAAGCAAGGGGCATGTTTACCAAGAACACTTCTCTGTCGATTCAAACACGGAGATGTGAGCACACGAAGAAGGCAAGGATTGCCTCAATAGTTAATAGACATAAATCTGTTATTTCTTGTTGCCAGTAATCAATAGTTAATAGACATATATCTGTTATTTCTTGTTGCCAGTAATCAATAGTTAATAGACATAAATCTGTTATTTCTTGTTGCCAGTAATCAATAGTTAATAGACATATATCTGTTATTTCTTGTTGCCAGTAATCAATAGTTAATAGACATAAATCTGTTATTTCTTGTTGCCAGTACTTAATAGTTAATAGACATAAATCTGTTATTTCTTGTTGCCAGTACTCAATAGTTATGAGACATATATCTGTTATTTCTTGTTGCCAGTACTCAATAGTTATGAGACATATATCTGTTATTTCTTGTTGTCAGTACTCAATAGTTATGAGACATATATCTGTTATTTCTTGTTGCCAGTACTCAATAGTTAATAGACATAAATCTGTTATTTCCTGTTGCCAGTAATCAATAGTTATGAGACATATATCTGTTATTTCCTGTTGCCAGTAATCAATAGTTATGAGACATATATCTGTTATTTCCTGTTGCCAGTAATCAATAGTTATGACACATATGTATATATGTTTTTCCTGTTGCCAGTAATCAATAGTTATGCGACATATATCTGTTATTTCCTGTTGCCAGTAATCAATAGTTATGAGACATATATCTGTTATTTCCTGTTGCCAGTAATCAATAGTTATGAGACATATGTTTATATGTTTTTCCTGTTGCTAGTACCCAATAGTTATGAGGCATATATCTGTTATTTCTTGTTGCCAGTACTCAATAGTTATGAGACAGTTGTATATGTTATTTCTTGTTGCCAGTACGCAATAGTTATGAGACATTTGTATATATGTTTTTCCTGTTGCTAGCACCCAATAGTTATGAGGTATATATCTGTTATTTCTTGTTCCCAGTAATAAATAGTTATGACACATATGTATATATGTTTTTCCTGTTGCTAGTACCCAATATTTATGAGGTATATATCTGTTATTTATTGTTGCCAGTACTCAATAGTTATGAGACATTTGTATATGTTATTTACTGTTGCCAGTAATCAATAGTTATGACACATATGTATATATGTTTTTCCTGTTGCTAGTACCCAATAGTTATGAGGCATATATCTGTTATTTCTTGTTCACAATGTTGTGAAGTCTATAACTCAAACCATTAAATCTTCTTCCTCTTTCTTCTTCTATCCTTCCTCTATTGCCGTTGGCGTTGAGGGGAGATACAAACTGCGATTCTTTGTTCTTCTGTTGGCCTCTTCTGGTGTTATCCCTTCTAGTGACTCTAGTATTCCCTTTATCCACCTCTTCCTCGGTCTTCCTCTTAATCTGGCGTTTTCGTAGCGTTTGTTTATGGCTCTTTGAGTCATTGTTAGTTCTTTTTGTCTTGTTATGTGGCCGAACCAATTTATCTGTTGTTTCTTTATGTATTCGATGGCTGGTTCAATTTGCAATTTTATTTACGTTATGTCTGTATGATCACGATTGTTTCTCCATTATTTTGGCTCTGAGCACTGTTGTGTGTATGTTACATTGTCCTCTGCCGCTGTGCTATATAGTTCTGTCGCACAGTAGGGGCTGTTGTTTATGTTACCAGTGGTTGCCCGTGCACTGTGATCACTGTTAAGTTTTGTGTAAGTTAGTTTCATCATCATCATCATCGAGTACCTTCTCCGCAACGAATGTTGGCTACCATGGATCGCCATTCTACTCTGTTTCTTGCTTTGATGGTGCAGGCTGTCATAGATTGACGTGTCCATCTTTTGATGTTACTCGTCCATGTTAGTCTTGGTCTGCCTCTGCCTCTTTTACCTTGTATTTTTCCTTCCAATATTACTTTTAGTAGGCTGTTGTGTCTTTTAACATGCCCCAAAAATTTCATTTGTCTTGTCTTAATTGTATTCAGTAGTTCCCATTTTATTTTCAGTTGTTTTAAAACTTCATCGTTTGTTATCTTTTGTTTCCATCCAATTCTACCTATTCTTCTATAAATCCACATTTCAAAGGCTTCTATTTTCTGTTCTGTTTTCTTGTCTAATGTCCATGTTTCTGCACCATACAGGAATATTGAGAAGATGTAACATTTTGCCATTCTTAGTTTCAGCCCTGCTGATATTTGTTTTGTTCTTAGTATATTTTTCATGGCATTAAAATTACTTTTAGCCATACCTATTCTTTTGTTTACTTCAATTTTACATTTTCCACCATCATTGGTTATAGTATGTCCCAGGTAGTTCCTCTGGACTGTCTCCAGATGTATTCCCTCAACTGTGACATTTAGTTTAGTTCTGTTAATTTAGTTCAGTTTAGCTTAGTTTAATTTAATCTAATTAAGTTTAGATTAGTTTATTTGTGTTTAAGTTAGTTTAATTCTGTTACTTAGTTCAGATTAGCTTAGTTTAATTTAATTTAATTAAGTTTAAATTAGTTTAGTTGTGTTTAAGTTAGTTTAATCCTGTTACTTTAGTTCAGCTTTGTATAGTCATTGCCACTTATATTGAAAGCTAAAAGGATGAGAGGGTTTGCCCGAAAACAGCCCAAACTTGTGAGGTATTCAGCTATATTGTGACGTATTCAGCTATGTTAGCTATACACGGCTGACGTCACTTTGCACACAACCGCTCCTGCTCGCAATGCTGTAAACGTCACAACCTTTGGGTGGTCCGACTCAGCGGGCAGGCATTCATTATACAGGTGGTAACAGTTAGTTAAGTTTAGAATAGTTGAGGTTAGTTTAGTTTAGATTAGTTTAGTTTAGATTAGTTGAGGTTAGTTTAGTTTAGATTAGTTTAGTTTAGATTAGTTGAGGTTAGTTTAGTTTAAATTAGATTAGTTGAGGTTAGTTTAGTTTAGATTAGTTTAGTTTAGAATAGTTGACGTTAGTTTAGTTTAGATTAGTTTAGTTTAGATTACTTGAGGTTAGTTTAGTTTAGATTAGTAGAGATTAGTTTAGTTTAGATTAGTTGAGGTTAGTTTAGTTTAGATTAGTTTACATTAGTAGAGATTTGTTTAGTTTAGATTAGTTGAGATTAGCTTAGTTTAGATTAGTAGAGATTAGTTTAGTTTAGATTAGTTGAGATTAGTTTAGTTTAGATTAGTAGAGATTAGTTTAGTCGACAGGTCATATGATTGCACTTTGGACAAATCTACAACCTAAAATATCCCTCAACGTGTAGCAACTAACGAAACCAGTGCTATAATCTTTATCACGCCTTCCTTAACCTCATGCTCTGCGTTCGCGTCTGGCATATCTCCTCTTGATTTGACATTCGCCCACTTAGCTCATAGTTGCAGATTCATTTACTATTTTTAGTCTATCTTCTCTTCAGCATCCCTGGGGGTATTCAAAAGGACATCGACGTACATTGCTTTCCAGCACTATTTTACTAACACCAAATAAATCGACCTTTTACACAAAATCGACGTCGCTATTTTACTACTCTGTGACTCCATATAAAGTTGCGTCATTCTTCACCTAACCTGTTACTTCCAGACGCCGACTCCGACTACAAAGATAAATTTTCATTAATTTTAAGTTCCGGCGCATCACACCGATTCATTCATCTCCATCACATCCAAACACTGATAAATTCATGACTTCAAAATTCTTGCTCTACATCTTTGCTCAGCAACATATAAATAAAAGACAAATTATATTTATTATGACTAAAAGTAATCAAAAGAACACACATACACACCTATCACGACTTACCTAAAAAGGCAGTTGGAGAAATGGCTCCGCCCCTGAGAGCTACAATAATCTTAATTCCTGTTTCTAAATATGGAACAGAAAACCGGACAGCTTCGGCTCTTTCCGGATTGATCTTCATGGCAGTGACCACAATATCCGCCTTGTTCTCCAGCAAGACCTTGACCAATCCATTCCACTCTTTTGTTACCTGAAGTAAATAATTAATTCTCCTTATTTAATTGAGCACTCTGAGGTAAACGTTTAAAACAACTGAGACCCTAAGCAAGGAGCTTCTATTCGCTGATGATGCGGCACTGGTTGCTCACGATGAGTCCGTCCGGCACTCAATGATTGGTAATGTAGTTAGATCATGTGACTTATTCTCCCTGTCAATAACTATACAGAAGAATTTTGTGCTTCAAAAAAGTTGTAGCCAGTCCTGCTGCTATATTATTAAATAACACACCCCTTGAATCTGTGAGAAAGCTCACCTCTCTCGGTTCTATGGTCACAATCACTGTCTCCTTAGAAGAAGAAATACATTCCCAAATTGGGAAGAAAACTTCCACATTTGTTAGACTTAAAGATAGAACATGGACCAACACCAATTTAACACTCAGAACTAAGATTCAAATTTACCAAAGTTGTGTGCTTAGTTCACTTCTATAGGGATCAGAAACCTGGACTACCTATGCAGGGCAGGAGAAAAGGTTAAACAGCTTTCATGTGAGCTGCCATAGAAAGAAGATTATGAACATCATATGGCAGGACAAAGTAACCAACTCTAATGTCTTACAACGAGCCAAACTCCCATCCATCATGGTAACACTTTGGAGTCGTAGACTAAGGTGGCTGGGTCATGTAAGAAGAATGGCAAACAAACTTATTCCTAAACAAATGGACGGAAGAGAGACCGAAGGACAGACCAGTGCTGAGATATAAGAATATTTGCAGGGCTTTCTTAAGCGAATTCTCTCTCAATTAAGGAAACTGGAAATACCTGGCTACAGATTGTTAGCATATAGAGAATGACAATGAAAAGCAGCACAGCCAAATTAGAGGCAGCGTTGATATCAAATTCAGAAGACAAAATAAGCAGTAGAGATGGAAGCTGTCAACGACCCACAGCAGCAGAGCTGGAAGCTGTCAGCGACCCACAGCAGTAGAGCTAGAAGTTGTCAGTGACCCACAGCATCAGAGCTGGAAGTTGTCAGCGACCCATAGCAGCATAGCTGGAAGCTGTCAGCGACCCACAGCAGCAGAGCTGGAAGCTGTCAGCGACCCACGGCAGCAGAGTTAGAAGTTGTCAGCGACCCACAGCAGCAGAGCTGGAAGCTGTCAACGATCCACAGCAGCAGAGCTGGAAGTTCTCAGCGACCCACAGCAACAGAGCTAGAAGCTGTCAGCGACCCACAGCAGGTGAAAGCTGTCAGCGATCGACAGCAGCAGAGCTAAAAGCTATCAGCGAGCCACAGCTGATAGCTTACGTCAGGACCGGTAAACCAGAACCACCCAGACCCTACTCCACCTCTTCGCGGTGCCTCCAGAAGCAAACTAACCTGTCTAGACTGATCAATCTGGTAGGAATAGAAGAGAGAAGACAACCCGGTACTTTCAATTAACATGCTGAAGTCGGATGTGTTGGGCCGAAAGGAGCAAATATCACAGTTCTACAGCAAACTATAGCACAACGTATAAACGCTCACTTAACGTCATTCTAAGCACTAATGATGTAAAATACAATCAATTACCTGAGTAGTCATTAATTAGAGTTAACCTCTAACAATCAATCTAAATGATTGTCCACTAGAATCAGTTCAGAAATTCACGTATCTTGGATCCACAATTACGCAAACCATTTCTCTTGATGATGAAATAAACAGCCGAATTGGTAAGGCAGCTACGACTTTCGGCAACTCACAGAAAGGGCCTGGAACAACACGAAACTAACACCGAAGACTAAACTCTTAATACATCAAACTTGTGTGCTTAGTACACTATTATATGGATCTGAAACCTGGACAACATACTCAGACCAGGAAAAAAAGACTAAATGTCTTCCACATGCGATGACTCCGCAGAATAATGCACATCAAATGGCAGGACAAAATAACCAACTTAACTGTCCTGCAACGTGCTAAGACACCAACAATCATGTCGATGCTCAGATGTCGAAGACTAAGATGGTTGAGGCATGTCAAGCGAATGGAAGAAAAACGCATCCCCAAGCAAATACTATATGGCGAACTAACACACGGAAAAAGACAAATCGGCAGACCTAAACTACGATATAGAGATATCTGTAAATCATCTCTGAATGACTTCTCCATCTGTGAAAATGACTGGGAACATCTGGCAAGTGATCGCACATCATGGAGAGCATGTATATGGAATGGTATAACATCATTTGAGACTGTGCTAAGGCAAAACTTAGAAGAGAAAAGACTCATGAAAAGGGATGGAAAACCCATCGGACCAGTAGGCCTGACTTGTTCATTCTGTGACCACGTGTGTTTGTCAAACATTGGCAGAATTAGCCACGAGAGAAGCTGTTCGATAAAAACAAAACCTTAAAAAAATACACAATAGCCTCTACTAGACCGTCTGACAAGACGAAAAGGGCCATACTTGAGTAGTCATCGGGTGAACGATAGAGAGAGAAAATAAATGGACAAGATCTAGAAAAAGCTGACACATTTATATCATTTTATTTATCTTAATTATATAATATCCGCAAAGCGATAAGGCATTAATTTCAGAACTTTAAAAAAAATTATTTTTGCTGCTAAATTATAAAATCTCCTCTTCTTATGTTATGTAGAGCCAGATCTGACATATGGAAGAAAATCATGGACAATTAAAAAAAAAAAATCTTTTGGAAGTCAGGGATATATAATGTTATAGAAGATTTTAAGTATACCAGGGACAGCTAAAAATTGTAACAGGGGATTTCTGAAAGAGGCGTGGTAATGAGATGTATAAGTTAAAATAAATTGTGACAGCTGCTGGATATCGAGTTAAGAAGATATAACTGGAACGAAGGAGAGTATATGCCAGATAGCTAATGAGAATGGCATAGTAAACAAATTATCCACAAAACTGGCAAAAGCGAAAGAAACTAAAAGTTAAGTTCAGTTTAGTTTAGTTTCATCATCATCATCGAGTGCCTTCTCCGCAACGAAGGTTGGCTACCATGGAGCGCCATTCTGCTCTGTCTCTTGTTTTGATGGTACTGGTTGTCATAAATTGGCTTGTCCATCTTTTGATGTTACTCGTCCATGTTAGTCTTGGTCTCCCTCTGCCTCTTTTACCTTGTATTTTCCCTTCCAGGATTACCTTTAGTAGGCTGTTGTGTCTTTTAACATGGCACAAAAATCGCATTTGTCTTGTCTGAATTGTACTTAGTAGTTCTCTTTTCATTTTTAGTTGCTTTAAGACTTCATCGTTTGTTTTCTTTTCCTTCGATCCAATTCTACCTATTGTTCTATATATCCACATTTCAAAGGCTTCAATTCTCTGTTCTGTTTTCTTGTCTAATGTCCATGTTTCTGCACCATACAGGAATATTGAGAAGATGTAGCATTTTGCTATTCTTAGTTTTAGCCCTGGTGTTATTTGTTTTGATGTTTGTATGTTCTTCATGACATTAAAATTACTTTTTGCCATTCCTATTCTTTTGTTTATTTCAGTTGTACATTTTCCATCATTGGTTATAGTATGTCCAAGGTAGTTGTAGTTCTGAACTGTCTCCAGGTCTATTACTTCTATTTTGATATCCACTTGTGGGTTTTGAGTATCTTCTTTGTTTATGATCATAGTTTTAGTCTTTTTGATATTTATATTTAGTCCATATTTTTTGCTTGTCATGTTTGTTTCATTAAGTAATTGTTGTAGATCTTTAGGATTTTCTGCTAGTAGTACAGTATCGTCAGCATATCTTAGGTTATTGATTATCTTTCCATTAGTGTTTAGGCCTGGCATTTCTGTGATGTTTTTAAAGATTTGCTCAGTGTATAGATTGAACAAGCTTGGTGATAGGATGCATCCCTGTCTTACTCCTCTTTTTATATCAATGGGTGAAGAGTTCTCTTTGTTATATTTTATTATTGCTGTTTGCTCCATGTATAGATTACATATTAGTCATATGTCCATGTCATCTAGATGTATCTCTTTTAGGCATTCTATAAGTTCTTTGTGGTGTACTCTATCAAAAGCTTTGGTGTAGTCTATGAAGCAGGCATATATTGGTTTGTTTATTTCTGTGTATTTTTCGATTAATGTTCTCATGCAGAATATGGCTTCTTTTGGCCCGCTATTTTTCCCAAATCCAAATTGCTGCTCATCTAATTCAGTATTGATTTTATTCTGAATCCTTCCCTGTATAACTTTTAGCAAGATTTGTGTAACATGGCTCATTAGGCTTATTGTTCTAAAGTCACTGCATTCAACTGCACCATTCTTTTTAGGCAATGCAATGAAAGTTGATGTTTTTACTTCATTTGGTATGTATCCTGTGTGGTATATGTCGTTGCATTTGTCTGTAATCACTTCAATGCCAAAATCTTCTAGTGCCTGTCTCATCTTTATCTATATGCTGTCAGGTCCTGCTGCTTTTCCCTTTTTCTTTGCTTTTATAGCTTTTTCCACCTCAAATTTTAAGATTTTATAGCCTGATATACAGTTTAAAACATCTTATAACTATAAAGTTTAGTTTAGTTCAGTTTATTTCAGGCTAGTTTAGTTTAGTCCAAAGATCATCTCCCTTACCAAACGAACAACTCTATAGTGTTCAGATCTCCCCCACAGAACATTCACCAGTTTGAACCACGCTCGCTACACACTAGCGAAAGTACTGAAGATGGCTTCAGCTCAGATACACGAAACTCCGTAACACCAGCGAAGACCTTGTTCCCAAAACTTCTCTAGTCGCTTCTTATGACATACTTGGTAGACGCCAGTTGCTGTGTTCTTGTCTCCCCTCACCGCGATGAGCTTCACATTAGCCACACAGGCGAGGGACTAAAATTTTGTGTTTATCGTTTAGATTTTGAATGATACTGTTCTACTAGCAGAAAATCCTAAAGATCTACAACAATTTCTTAATGTGATAAACGTAACAAGCAAAAAATATGGACTAGATATGAATATCAAAAAGACTAAAACTATTATCATATAAAGAAATTTCTCAAAAACTACAAATAAATATCATACTTGAAGGAATACATATGGAGACAGTTCAGAACTATAACTACCTTGGACATATTATAACCAATGATGGAAAATGTAAAATTGAAATAAACAAAAGAATAGGTATGGCAAAAAGTAATTTTAATGCCATAAACAATATACTAACAACAAAACAAATATCAGCAGGGCTGAAACTAAGAATAGCAAAATGTTACATCTTCTCTATATTCCTGTATGGTGCAGAAACATGGACATGAGACAAGAAAACAGAACAGAAAATTGAAGCCTTTGAAATGTAGATTTATAGAAGAATAGGTAGAATTGGATAGAAAGAAAAGAAAACAAACGGTGACGTTTTTAAAACAACTAAAAATAAAAAGAGAACTACTAAACACAATTAGAACGAGACAAATGAAAATTTTGGGGCATGTTAAAATACACAACAACCTACTAAAAGTAATATTGGAAGGGAAAATACAAGGTAAAAGAGGCAGAGGCAGACCAAGACTAAAATGGACGAGTAACATCAAAAGATGGACAAGCCAATCTATGACAACCTGCACCATCAAAACAAGAAACAGAGTGGAATGGTGATCCATGGTAGTCAATCTTCGCTGCGGAGACGGCACCCAATGATGATGATTATTGTTTAGATTTACGTTTATAAATACAACACTTTTATGTTGCGCATACAAATGTTGTTACCACGTTTATTTAATCATTCACAACTTTCAATCTTTAATCCCTCATTTATGTTATCTCTTTTAATTATATGTACCCCATACGTCACATTATGATTTATAGCTATACATATTGTATATGAAAGTTATCAAATACATTGATTTTTATTTCCCTCAATTTTATTACATGTTATCAAATCTTTCCTGCTGTACATATTGTATCATTTTCAAATGTTGGTGCTTTACTTCTGTGATCAAATTCTTCAATATTTTGTGTTATATTTATTCGTCCATTCAAGTTTATCAATAAATTTACCAACTACATGCAATCACTTATCCCTCACATTTGTAAATCTATTTTCCATTAATTTTGTTATTGCTACAGTTGCCAAAGTTATCTTCATATTAATCCCACTGTCAGTTATCTTCATATTCATCCCATTTTCTGTTATCTTCATACTCATCTCACTGTCAGTTATTTTCATATTCATACCCCTGTCAGTTATCTTCATATTCATCCCAATGTTAGTTATATTCTTATTCATCCCACTGTCAGTTATCTTCATATTCATACCCCTGTTAGTTATCTTCATATTCATCTCACTGTCAGTTATCTTCATATGCATACACCTGTAAGTTATCTTCATATTCATCTCACTGTCAGTTATCTTCATATTCACCCCACTGTTAGTTATCTTCTTATTCATCCTACTGTTATCTGCGATAACACCGAAGAGAAAGATGCAGTCATCTATACAGACGGATCTGTAAGACGACACGAAAGAAGTGCATGGGCATTTACAGCCCGCTCGGCAGGCAGAATAGCCAAGGAAGACAGTGGTGCATACGCCATGACCACGAGTAGCATGACAATGGAGGTGATAGCAGTGACCAAGGCATTCAAATGGTTAGAGTCACAAGACTACACCCACGCATGTATACTGAGTGATTCGATGAGCATGATAAAACAAAGTGGAGGCGGGCTTTGTACGCATGCAATGGGTAGAGTTGTTGCAGAAGTCCAAAATACGTAAGGTCACCTTTGTCTATGTCACTGGACATGCGGGAGTACGGGGAAATGAGAGAGCGGACAGGTTGGCCAGCTGCGCTGTCGTTGAGGACGGGCAACCGATGGATCGGGCGGACATCATCAATGCCCTCCGAGATGTGGGAAGAGCACAGGACTTCGACAAACACAGATCCACGTCACTTCTTCGGATGATGGAAATGGGAGTTAAGATGGGCACAGCTAGAAATGAGAAACTTGGTGGCCGTGTAAGAAGACTTATCAACCAAAATAGAACTGGAGTCGTCAGTCGCTGGACACTGAGGGAATTGCTGAGGAGGGGATCTGACCACCTATGAACATGTTCTGAGTGCAATGATGATGACCCGCAAATAACTCAATACCTCAATAACGCATCCCACTGTCAGTTATCTTCATATTCATCTCACTGTCAGTTATCTTCATATTCACCCCACTGTTAGTTATCTTCTTATTCATCCCACTATTAGTTATCTTCTTATTCATCCCCCTGTCAGCTATCTTAATATCCATCCCATTTTCTGCTATCTTTATATTCATCCCACTGTCAGTTATTTTCATATTTATTCCCCTGTCAGTTATCTTCATATTCATCCCATTATCAGTTATCTTCATATTCACCCCACTGTTAGTTATCGTCATATTTATCCCCCTGTCAGTTATCTTCATATTCACCCCACTGTTAGTTATCTTCTTATTCATCCCCCTGTCAGTTATCTTCATATTCATACCACTGTTATTTATCTTCATATTCATCCCACTGTCAGTTATCTTCATATTCATCCCACTGTCAGTTATCTTCATATTCATCCCACTGTCAGTTATCTTCATATTCCTACCACTGTTATTTATCTTCATATCATCCCACTGTCAGTTAGCTTCATATTCACCCCACTGTCTGTTATCGTCATATTCATCCCACTGTTAGTTATCTTCATATTCATCCCACTGTCTGTTATCGTCATATTCATCCCACTGTTAGTTATCTTCATATTCACCCCACTGTCTGTTATCGTCATATTCATCCCACTGTTAGTTATCTTCATATTCATCCCACTGTCAGTTATGTTATCTCGTCTTCTTTGGTCCTACAATATAACTTCACATCCAATCAGAAGTGAGATTCTTGACATGAGAGGGAACCATTTTGTTCCTATTATTTTAACCATACGAACCTTTCATTCTTTATCCAAAGCACGTACGCATTCAATCTTCATTCAATCTTCATTCAATCTGTATTGCATAAACACAACTTCATGGATCCATTTCAAATGCCTATACAATAATGTCTCTTTACATTCAAATAACGTACACAGTTTTTATACCATAATATTATCTTACCGTAAATAATGGGTCCCACATTTTTTCTTATCAAGCACATATTCACCCCCATTCTTTTCATGTGCACATTCGTTTCTTTTGATGTTCCTTTCATGTACATATTCTTCCAATTTTCTATTCCTAGAATATTTATATTTCTCCCTTCCTCCATTTCTATCATGTTAACATTCTTATATTCCCCATCGCTGTTGTGTACGCATTTATTCCTTCCTCCGTTTTATTTATTTAAACGTTCCTCTTTTCACCATCATGTACACTTTATTCCTTTCACCATTCCTTCCATATACTTTCCTCTTCTCACTCTTTATATAATGTACACATCCCGCATCTCATCATTTCCATGATATATGCATTCCTCCACTCACCATTTATATCATCTACACATTTTTTTCTGTCATCATTTCCACCATGTACACATTCCTCCTCCTACCATTTATATCATGTACACATTCCTCCTCCTACCATTTATATTATGTACACATTCCTCCTCTCACCATTTATATCATGTACACATTCTTCCTCTCACCATTTATATCATGTACACATTTCTCCTCCTACCATTTATATCATGTACACATTCCTCATCTCACCATTTATATCATGTACACATTCCTCATCTCACCATTTATATCATGTACACATTTTTCCTCTCACTATTTATGTCATGTACACATTCCTTGTCTCACCATTTCTATAATGTACACATTCCTCCTCTCACCATTTCTATAATGTACACATTCTTACCTTAATGTTTTCAGTACACATATAGTATTAATTGATCGTGTACAATAAAATGGCAGAAACAGACTATAATAGACAGAAAGATTAAAGAATATATTACTACCAAGACAGAATACCAGGAAGCTATACGTATTGTAGCTGACCTTGACTAACGGCAAAAGTAATTAACCCAGGCTGAAAGGGACCAACGATCTGTTTGACACTGACCGGAACTCCGCCCTACAGAAATGAATGTTGACAACAGTTTGAACTCAGTGACCCTAAGATATGAGAAAATGATTGATTCATCGGAAAAACACTGACAAAATAAACAGGAATAGGACAAACAATGACTCCTAGGGCCGACTACGAAAAAGATGTATTGACGAAATATTAGAAACACTACTAAACATAACAGCAGCAGAGGCGAAAAGAAGAGTAAAAGACCGCAAATTATATCCTGCCTCTTCGCTGAAAAACAAATGAGGAAGGAAAGAAGAACGACTTAAAGGCTGTGTGATTGACTCTCATGAAAATAAAAGTAATTTGAACTAACTTGATATCTCCATGAACTATAGAAGCGTATATATCAATTATTTTAATGAGTTTTTATTGTTGTAGTTAGTCGGAGACTCCAGTATCACTGCAAACGAATTTTAAAAAAAAACTATAGTTTTAAATAATAAATAATAATAATAAATACATAAAAATAAAATCCTGATGTTGTTAGATGATAATTAAATTAACTATAACTTCGGATCTATACCAGTTCAGCTGTGTTAAGTTTAAAAATTATTATATCTCAATAATAATCATCATCATCATGCAGCATAAAAATAAACGAGACAAATCTGAAACAAGTGCAACGCGTCAAATACTTGGGTACAATAATAACATCAGATGGAAGATGCACCACAGAAATAAGAAGCAGAATAGCTCAGGCCAAAATAGCATTTCAGAAAATGAAAAAAAAAATATTTTATGCAACAAATCTATGTCAATAGAAGTGAGAAAGAGAGTTCATCGGTGCTATATAGAACCAATTCTGACCTATGGAAGCGAATCATGGACAGTAGTAGACAAACAAATGAAAAGACGATTAGAGGCCACAGAGATGGGATTTCTCAGAAGAATGTTGAAAGTTCCCTGGGCAGCTAAAAAGACCAATGAGGAAGTTCTCAAAGAGGCCAACACAAAAAGGGAGCTCCTAAAAAACATCAGAAAGAAACAATCAACATTTTTCGGGCACATCATGAGAAGAGGAAAGTAGGAATATTTGGTTACAACAGGCAAAATAAAGGAAAGAGAGATCGCGGACGACAAAGAGAGAAGATGCACTGTAGATAAAAGATTGTGGAAGGACTTGATCGCCTACGCCAACCTCGCCAGCGGCACATGATGATGATGACATCTCAATGAATGTATGTTCATGTTGTGTATCGTCCCCTCTTTGAATTTGACCTTTTTCTGTGACTCCCCCTGTGTTGCTACCGGAGAGGCGCCCCCCACCTACGGTGAGGGGAGAAAAAACAATAAATCAACTGTTACCTGCCGCGCATATCATTAGAGGTGACTACGGATGTTTGGAATCGTCGCCTGTTCAGTCGAGTAGGACGTGCACGGAGCTATCTTGTCAGTAGAATTTATTCTGCAACAAGTGGTGGAGTGGATATGAGGAATTTCTGACCACAATGAATCTTGTTCAATGGATAGAAAAGTATAGAATTTAACGTAACTAGTTTTAATTATTAAAGAGGTGAGATGCAGAATGGCTCAGGCAAAAGCAGCTTTCCAAAAAAATATAAAGATACTGTGCAGTCCATTTTTGACAATAGAAACAAGAAAAAGAGTTCTTAAATGTTATGTAGAGCCAGTCTTAACATATGCATGTGAATCATGGACAATAGGGCAACAGACAAGAAAATCACTGGAATTTGTAGAAATGTGGCTTTACAGAAGAATGTTGAGAATACCATGGACAGCTAAGAAGAGTAATGAAAACGTTCTGAGGGAGGCCAAAGCAAAAGGAGAGCTAATTTCCAATATTAGGAAGAAATAATCATCATTTTTTGGCCATGTAATGAGAAGAGTACAACTGGAATATATTGTAACAACTGGGAAAATTGAAGAGGTAGAGGGAGCAAAGAAAAACAATAACAGAGAGCTTACGAGAATGGCTTGGAAGAAGGTCAGCAACTGAAATGATAAATAACTGTCGGGATTGGAAGTTGTGGAAATAGTGATCACCTACGCCAGCAGGCCCGGTACTTGATGATGATGATGATGAGTTTTATTTCTTCTCTTTTAGACGTTCTCCCTATGACTTAAATGTCTGAACATTCCTTCTCACCTGTCCGTAAAGAAAGTTATGTAGGCATACGTGCATTATGTTCAAGTTTGCACTTAGACTATGATGTTTGTGCCCTTCGATCCAATTAATCCGACTTCATCGTGGCATTTTCTAGTACCAGTTTGCCTTCCCTCTTTGATTCCTACTCCATTGGCGAGACTGAATAGTCTGTTTCCAGGAGCACCGCTGGGAGGTGCATCATGGTCTTGGTCAGTTATGTTTTTCGTTGATCCTCACGCATGCAGTCAGCTGTGGATCGCTGATCCTGACACATGCAGTCAGCTGTGGGTCGCTGATCCTAACGCACGCAGTCAGCTGTGGGTCGCTGATCCTGACACATGCAGTCAGCTGTGGGTCGCTGATCCTGACACATGCAGTCAGCTGTGGGTCGCTGATCCTGACACATGCAGTCAGCTGTGGGTCGCTGATCCTAACGCACGCAGTCAGCTGTGGGTCGCTGATCCTTAACGCACGCAGTCAGCTGTGGGTCGTTGGTTCTGACGCATGCAGTCAGCTGTGGGTCGCTGATCCTGGCGCATGCAGTCAGCTGTGGGTCGCTGATCCTGATGCATGCAGTCAGCTGTGGGTCGCTGATCCTAATGCACGCAGTGAGCTGTGGGTCGCTGATCCTAATGCACGCAGTCAGCTGTGGGTCGTTGGTTCTGACGCACGCAGTCAGCTGTGGGTCGTTGGTTCTGACGCACGCAGTCAGCTGTGGGTCGTTGGTTCTGACGCATGCAGTCAGCTGTGGGTCGCTGATCCTGGCGCATGCAGTCAGCTGTGGGTCGTTGGTTCTGACGCATGCAGTCAGCTGTGGGTCGTTGGTTCTGACGCACGCAGTCAGCTGTGGGTCGTTGGTTCTGACGCACGCAGTTAGCTGTGGGTCGTTGGTTCTGACGCACGCAGTCAGCTGTGGGTCGTTGGTTCTGACGCATGCAGTCAGCTGTGGGTCGCTGATCCTGATGCATGCAGTCAGCTCTAGGTCGCGGATCCTGGCGCATGCAGTCAGCTGTGGGTTGCTGATCCTAATGCACGCAGTCAGCTGTGGGTCGCTGATCCTAATGCACGCAAACAGCTGTGGGTCGCTGACATCTCTCAGCTGAAATTGCTGGATGGGCACCTTTGCATAACCTAACTAGTTTTAATTTAGAACGAAGTGTCTACAGAAATTTAACTTCATGACAGTGTGCACTTAACAGTTTCATTAAGAGAAAGAATTATGTTTAAAGGAATAAAACAATTCAAGAGTTAAAAAAGTAAAACATTAGTAATTAATAATTATAAAATATCACATGACAACAGCAGGATGTAGCAATTGAAAGAATTCTCATTTGCAATAATAATTCATAAATAACCACTTCGGTAGAGTGTTTCCATTGAATAGTTAGAGATATTATACTTAGTGCATTCTGACAGTAATGCATCACATTGATTTTCTCGGGAGCCGCTAATTTAAAAAGTGTGTCATTTTTACACAGTATTTACGGACATATCATGTAAATATCAGTATCATTCAACATAATCTTCATCAACTTGTATAGTTTTACGCCAGCGCGCAACAAGTGCATGCATTCCCATCTGTACCAGCCTTAGTCTTGATCGTGAGTGGTAAGGAATTCCTGCATGCGTGCGCCAAAAGTTCGGTTACATTTTGTATATGACCTTTATAACAAGTGTCGGAAGATTTTTATAATGTGGCTGCTTTTTTATTTCGGGCTTCGGCTGGAATTTTTTTTTCTATCGTTGTGGCGGTACCGGCCGGTGACCTGTGACCCGTCTACCCGTGACTCGGTGATCCACGCTGACTCGGGTGTGGGCAGGATCGGTTGAATGGTCAGGGCGTTTCGTGTTTATTCTATTGTTATGGATTTTAAACGCTGTCGGTTGACCTTGTTAGTGGGGAACTATGCAAAATTAACACGCGTGTTTAAAAAAGAGGGGAAACATGGTGACGCGTGTTCTCTCTCTCTCCTCACACATGTGCCACCATACCCTCATCAGCATCAACAAGTACCTGTTGGTGTAGAGTGATCCTCCAAAACTTTCGATCTCTAACGAAATAATAAAAGTGAGAGTTTTAAAGTCTTACTCTTAAATAAAACATGCAGACCGCCCGTATATGATTGGGGCTATGAAATAGCCGGAACTTACATCGTAGGCCTCTATCAGCTGAACACATGACAAGTAACGCGTATATGATTGGGTTCACTGACCACCGGGGTGACGGCGAATGTTTACTTTTCAAATATTTAGCGTGTCGCGGTTCTAAAACTTGGGGAAAGCGGTATTGTAAGGGTGAATAAATTGTTTGTAATGTATTTATATTTTGAGGAAAGGAATACCTGTTTCAGTTGTTATCTCGGGTGTAAGTGTGGTTGAGTATTATCCATTAAGTTATCTGTGTGCTGATTTCCATAAGGCCAAGTGTCCAAATCTAAATAACGTATTGGTTGTGATGATTCTAAAAATGTAGAAAAGGGGTGTTTTCCCTTTTGATTGTTCGTCACGGGGTGTAAATATGTTGTCGGTGTTATTAGTATAGAAGATTTTAGTATCGCACACACATATGACACTTTTGTTATAACCTAACATCATCACCATCATCATCATCATGTCTCATAACGTTGGCGTGTTTTGTAGTAAGGTGGTAATGTGATCGGTTTGTAAATCAGCTAACTTTGGAAATTTAACAGTAACTTTAAATGGTGACGGTCTCTCTCTCTCTCTCTCTCTCTCTCTCTCTCTCTCTCTCTGACAAGTGAATTAACCAAGTCAAATAAAACAAGATACAGCGTTTCCCCCATTGTCATCAAACGCTTTAAAGCAACTAATGAGTAGGTACTATACAAACTGCTGTGATTAACTTTCCTCCTCCTCCTTCTTCCTTCCTCCCCCCTACCACCCCTACCTCCCTTCCTGATTTGTCTCCATCCACCTTTCCCTCCATCCTATCCTATCACTGTTGGAATCGGTGGATTTTGTTTAGTGTGATTGAATGATGGAAGGTCAACCAGAATGGGCTACTCGAACAGGGGAATCTGACAGTATATCATAGACCTGATGTCGTCTGCGGTTTGTAAGTGGTGTCTAGTAGGATTCCACAGAAGTGATCACTAGCCATGTATCCTCGTAATTGAGAAAGGTAGAAACCAGGAAACCAACTTCAACACATTCCAGTATGAGAACAGGACATCACTAGCAAAAATCAGATAGGAACAAGGGCCCACCTATCACGGAACAAGAGACAACAGGCCAAAACATGCACACATCATTGGACATTCCATCAAGACCTGACTGGTCCCATCGATGACCCGACAGATCTCCACCACCGCCAAAGTCACATAAGTCTCGGAGGGAAGCAACCCCTAATTTTATTACCATAAGCCATCTTTCTATTTGCAGAAGCCGATTTCAAAATTGTTAGAAGACGTGAAAGAGGCATTCTAAGCTATCCGCCGCTTAGCGCTTGTCTTTATTTGTCAAATGGTACTTATATATGCCGTTGTCGCGGTCTCGCTGTTCAATCTGACCATCGAAAAGCCAGACGCAAAGGACGGAAAACTGTGGATAGCCCTACTGAGCAGCTGTTTGGGTTACATGCTACCGAATCCGAAGTTAGAGAGGAGACGATGAAACAGGTAAGATGAGTTTTTATGTCACCCTACCCAGCAATGCATCTATGAAGATTTTTAAGGATAATAACCCCGGCCACTTTTTCGTTAAACTCCCTCAGACCATTGACATTTCGACGCAGTATGAGATCGCGCTGGTGGAGATACAATTTCCGCTTAATTTTTTCAATATAATAGATGGTGATGTCTGGATTCGTTACGAACCTTTTGCTATATGGTTTAATGAAAATATAATTAACATAGTTAATCTCTGTACATTATTGGTACTTCTTTTTTAAGAATAGAAAAGTTATATTACCATAAGAACATGTTATGTTGGTATATGTTATTTGATTATTTGCTTATGGAAGACCCCGGTAACACTGCAAACGAATTAAAATCCATAATTGCTCAACCGCCCGTGCCAACGTAATCATCGGAATAAATATCTCATCTCCCAAACAAAGAAAGGTAACTGTAGTCCCCATCGAAGCAGTCTCAGCACACGTCAAAATACATAAGGCGAAACCGCACAGAAAGTGAACACAGCCAACTGTTCTATATCATACGATATCATCATTCATCGTAAATAATTGGAATATCGAAACATGATCAAAACAGATGAGACACACAGCTCACGCTGTGCACAGAGTACTCATCTCAGTAGCTCCTGCAACAGGCCGGACATGGAATATGAGGAAACTGCAACAAGAAACACTTTTCATGCATAGCCTTCAATTGTTCCCGCCGCCTATCCACCATATACCGGAAGTTCACGTCCTCTTGAAAATGATGAATTTTCTTTTAAGTGTATAGCGCTTGATGATGTTAGGCCATCGTTGTTAACTCCAATTCCGAACATATAGACACACAGTTAGTCGTCAGATTATCCCCATCGCACATCAAACAACAGACCGTAATATTTGCGTACGGCCGGTCTAGGGATATATGATGAACCATTACGATCCGGATGGTATGTTTGTTCCTGGTTCTATGTTTGTACTAAACCTGTTTTACATATTAATTGGTACATGTATCTATAAGTAGCCTGAATATCTGTGTTTAGAAATATTGGAATTATAGAAAGCTCTGTTAAGTCACGAAATTAACGACCGACCCCTGTGGGTTTGCTGTTGTTATATCGGGCTGTAAAACACACTTAACACTAAATTAATGCAAGAAATGTGCAGCGAACAAATACATACCATGTTAGTTATATCTTTTGTCGGATCGTCTGGTTGAGTGGAAGTGTTGATGAAAGTAGGGAAAATTTCATTTCAGCGAGCATTAACTCCATCATCTAATATATCTCCGGATCGGAATTCTCTACAGCTCTAATCTCGGAGCTTTCATAACTCACGTCAGCTTCTGAACTTGAATTTTATCTGAAAAATGGATGAAACCTCGAAGCAATTCGATCAGAGGTTTCTTTTCTGTTTAACATGCTATGGGGGATCTTCTTGAAGATGGAATCTAAAGTTAACCCGTTATTAAAATCAGCATTAGGAGGTTTCCAAGTTGGGAAGGTTTGCTCTTCCAATGACTAATCATACTTTTCCTCACTTTCCTCGTCTTCTGAACTTGAATTTACTTTAAAAAGTAGTTGGCCCATACTACGAAAGCTTTGGTGTTAAGTCAGGTGAGTGGGTATGTTTAGCTAAAGATTCAGTTCTCGTATACGTGCATTGATGATGATGATGAAGAGCTGTATTGAATGGACCATATATCTCACTTAAGAAAAGCTGTGAAGAAACAACACAATTCATTTCATCACAACATGGGCAAATTGTGTCTCGATTACTCAATTTAAACTGATATTCAACACTAGAAGGAGAAAAAAATGTAACTAGAGTTTGAAAATGAAAACCTTGAAATTCGAGAAGAATAAGAAGAGCTAGCAATATAAATAACATGTAGAACTTATGAAGAGCTCATGAAAAATATAAAGAAGTATCTAACTCGCTTGTTAAGTCACTCCAATAAAAAGCAGTGCTTGCTAAATCGGATTACGCTGTGGGATCGCTTTTGAATTACGCTGGGATGACTATCTGTTATGCAGGTCGTGGGAAGGCTAACATGTTTTTCAAAGTGTCGCTTATGGTAACACTAACCCCTTTTTTCGTAGAGTTTCAAGATGGCTTTATTCACATCCTTTGCGTAAAGGAATCTAATTTTTGCCGCTTTTACACCCGCGCTCCACTCCTCCTCTTTCTTATGATCAACACATTCAACGCGCCGATGAAAGCATCAGGTATCTTTAATAACCTCGGTGCCAGGGTCACGGTGAAGTGAGATCTAACGCCGCAAATGTCATTGTTAGCGAGAGGCTCGTAACGAATCCAGACATCACCCTCTATTACATTGAAAAAATTAAGCGGAAACTGTATCTCCACCAGCGCGATCTCATACTGCGTCGAAATGTCAATGGTCTGAGGGAGTTTAAGGAAAAGATGGCCGGGGTTATTATCATTAAAAATCTTCATAGATGCATTGCTGGGTAGGGTGACATAAAAACTCATCTTACTTGTTTCACTGTCGCCTCTCCAGCTTTGGATTCGGTAGCATGTAACCCAAACAGCTGCTCAGTATCCACGGTTTTTGGTGGTGGTGGGGATCTGTCGGGTCATCGAAGGGACCAGTCAGGTATTGATGGAATGTCCAATGATGTGTGCATTTTTTTTGTCTTTTGTCTCTTGTTCCATGAGTGGTGGGCCTTGGTTCCTATCTGATTTTTGCTAGTGATGTCCTGTTCTCATACTGGAATGTGTTGAAGTTCGTTTTCTGGTTTCTACCTTTTGCAATTACGAGGATACATGGCTAGTGATCACTTCCGTGATATCCTACTACACTCCACTTACAATCAGCAGACAACATGAGGTCTATGATATACTATCAGACTCCCCTGTTCGAGTAGCCCATTCTGGTTGAGCTTCCATCATTCAATCACACTAAAAAACCGACCGATTCCAACAGTGATAGGATAGGATGGAGGGAAAGGTGGATGGAGAAAAATACGAAAAGAAGGAAAGAAGAACGGATGGAAGGAGGATAGGAAGGAGGAAAGTTAATTCCAGCAGGTTGTAGAGAACCCTCTCGTTAGTTGCTTTAAAGCGTTTGATGACAATGGGGCAAACGCAGTATCTTGTTTTATTTGACTTGGTTAATTCACTTGTCAGAGAGAGAGAGAGAGAGAGAGATAGAGTGAGAGAGAGAGAGAGAGAGACCGTCACTATTTAGAGTTAGCTGATTTACAAACTCATCACATTACCACCTTACTACAAAACACGCCAACTATTATTACACATGATGATGATGTTAAGTTACCATGTTTGTGATACTAAAAACTTCGATACTAATAACACCGACGACTTATTTACACCCCGTGACGAACAATAATGAAAAGGGAAAACACCCCTTTTCTACATTTTTAGAATCATCACAACCATACGTTATTTAGATTTGGACACCTGGCCTTATAGATATCAGTGCACAGATACCTTAAAAGATAATACTCAACCGCACTTACACTTGAGATAACCACTGAATCAGGTACTCCTAACCTCAAAATATAAACACATGACACACAACATATTCACCCCTGCAATACCGCTTTCCCCAAGTTTTAGAACCGCGACACGCTAACAGATTTTAAAATTAAACATTCACCGTCACCCCGGTGGTCAGTGAACCCAATCATATACGCGTTACTTGTCATGTGTTCAGCTGATAGAGGCCTACGATGTAAGTTCCGTCAGTTCAATGCCCCACTCATACGGGCGGGCTGCATGTTTTTTTCTTAAGAGTAACATTTCAAAACTCTCACTTTTATTATTTCGTTAGAGATCGAAAGTTGTGGAAAATCACTCTACACCAACAGGTACTTGATGATGCTGATGAGGATATGGTGGCACATGTGTGAGGAGAGAGAGAACGCGCGTCACCATGTTTTCCCTCTTTTTAAAACACGCGTTTTAATTTTGCATAGTTCCCCCCTAACAAGGTCAACCGCCAGCGTTTAAAATCCATAACAATAGGATAATCACGAGACGCCCTGACCATTCAACCGATCCTGCCCACATCTGGGCCAGCGCGGATCACTGTGTCACGGGTCGACGGGTCACGACCGGAACCAGCCGAACAAAAAAATAAACGCACCATTCCTGCCGAACGCCGAACAAAAATAAAATGTGCAGCCACATTATAAAAATGTTCAGACACTTGTTATATAGGTCATATACAAAATGTAGCCCAACTTTTTGGACCGTATACAGTATTCCTTACTACTATCGTGTAGCCATTTCTTTGCTGCATGATTCACTCCTTCATCTTCTTGTTTCACGGAGGGTATCTTTAAATTGACCAAAGAGATGGAAATCAGAGGGTGCTAAATCAGAGTTGTATGGTGAATGGAGGAGTATAGTCCAAACCCAATGTGGTGATTGCTTCCCGTGTTGCCTGACTTGTGTGCGGGCGCGCATTGTCGTGAAGGAGAATCAGGTCTGCTGGATTCTTGTGCGGTCGAACTCTGCGAAAACGTTGATTGAATTTGTTTCTTCAATGTCTTAATGTAAGTTTCTGAATTGATTGTCTCTTCTCTTGGCATAACATCCATAAGGATCACACCTTTAATGTCCCAAAAGACAGTGACCATGATCTTTCCAGCTGACTGAGATGTCTTGAATTTATTTCTTTGTGTTGAGTGCGAGTGATGCCACTCCATTGACTGTCTTTTTTTCTCAGGTTCAAAACGATGTGCCAAGATTTCGTCACCTGTAACAATCTTAGCCAAAAAGTTCTCTCCATCAGCACTGAAACGCTCCAACAGTTCAGAAGAAATTACTTTTCTTTGCAATCGGTGGTCAGTTGTGAGATTTCGTAGAACCCATCTTTCACACACCTTAGAGAATCCGAGAGTTGTTATAATTGCATCTGCACTACTAATACTGACTGACAACTTTAAAGCCAATTGTTAAGTAGTGATGCGCCTATAAGCAAGAATAATACCCATGGCGCATTTCAACATCTCTGTATTGGTGGCTGTGGCAGGCCGTCCACAGCGAGGTCGATCAAGAAGCTCCGTAACTCCACTTTCAGATTCTTTAATTCTCTGAACCCAGCATCTTACTGTGCTCCTGTCGACAGCAAAACTTCCATACACAACACATAGGTGGTTGTTAATGTTTACAACAGTTTCCTTCTCTAAAACAAGAAATTCTATCACAATTCGCTGCTTATAATGCAAGTTGCTAATATGCTCCATTTCAACGGTTTAGTGCAGTCGTATTATTCGGTAGATTGCAGTGCAATTTAGTACACACAGTTGATGCATACCATATTTAAAGTGTGCTAAATCCCTTGCTTCTATGTTTATTATTAGCTGAGAAAACCGATGTGGTGCATTACCTTTTAAAAGCCCCCCTCATAGATCTGTAGTTCTGTCCCTGCTCCCGCCGGGGACGTGTCATGGCTGATAATATTGAAGTGTTCCAACATGGCAAGCGATAAATTAAAAACAGTCAAGAAATAGCCAAGTTGTTTTGAGGAATAGAAGAACAGTCCAGTAATAGCCAAGTAGTTTGGAGGAAAAGAACAGTCCAGAAATAGCCAAGTAGTTTGGAGGAATAGAAGAACAGTCCAGAAATAGCCAAGTAGTTTGAAGGAATAGAAGAACAGTTCAGAAATAGCCAAGCATTTTGGAGGAATAGAAGAACAGTCCAGAAATAGCCAAGCATTTTGGAGGAATAGAAGAACAGTCCAGAAATAGCCAAGCATTTTGGAGGAATAGAAGAACAGTCCAGAAATAGGCAAGCATTTTGGAGGAATAGAAGAACAGTCAAGAAATAGCCAAGCATTTTGGAGGAATAGAAGAACAGTCAATAGAGAGCAAAGTACAAAACATCAAAACATAAAGGAAAAGAAAAGGGATAACTATTTTTTGTAATAAAAGTAAATTAAACATATTACTTCCATCCATAAAAAATAAAACTGAGGGAGGTACATTCAAGACAACAAGCAGTATAGATAAAATAGTGTAATAAATGAGGAGACAAAATAACCCTTCCCACCTACATTTGCAATCTGCAATTTACAATTTGCAATCTTATTTTCTACATATACACTTCTTCCCTACTACGAATACAATCTTATTTTCTACATATACACTCTTTCTCTCCTAGGAATACAAACTTATTGTCTACATATACACTCTTTCTCTCCTAGGAATATAATCTTATTGTCTACATATACACTCTTTCTCTCCTAGGAATACAATCTTATTTCCTACGTTACAATCCTTCCTTTCGTTATATATTTCGTCATCTCTCAATTGTGATCCGGAGCACCTTTCTCCTTCTTATCTCAGTCATGTACACAATCTCAACTCACCTAGTTACATACCTAAAAAAAAAATATAAAGAGCTCCCGTCACGCAGGTGGTGTATAGGGAATATGGTGTTAGTGACCATCCATTTTACAGACCTTCGGCATATGATTTTTAGGGTAATGTGGTCGGTATTATGCCCGTGCCGCTTTACTTTCCCAGAAAAAAAAATCTGGTACCCATTTAAGACTGGGTGAATCCGGAACCCGTCGGTTGGGATCGAGCCATACCTCTTGTCCTTTGTAGTCCAGTTCACTGATCACTGAGCTATCGCAGCTCTTAAGCTACATACCTACTTATCTTATAATCTACTGCTATGTTTGGGTACACTCTTACCTTCACTTCATTCTGCTTGCAAACAACTATCAAGCTGTAACAAAGTCATAAATAAAGAAGAGAGAGAGAAATATCTGACGCCTTCCTAACCTTGTTGACGCTTCCCCATTTGCCGTCCTGGACCTCGGTTAGCGTGAAGTCAAATTGAGCTCCGAGCTGAGGATTTTGAGAAGATCCATGGTGAGACCCACGCAGCATCTCAGCACTGTCACATTGCTTGTTCTGGGTAGAACAACAACAGAAAAATAACAGAGAAATTGACACAGAGAAAATATAGACGGATTGAGAGAAAATGTAAAAATATAATACTCAAAATATTGGGCCTCGGTAGCCTAGTTGGGAAAACCACCCGACTAGACTACCAACGTTCGGACAACCCGTGTTCGATTCCCGCTGGGAGCAGTGTGAATTGTACTCGTGGTTGGAAATTTAAAAAAAAATTACCCCCACGGTCGACCCAGCCGTTGGCAGAAATGGGTACCAGGGTATTATCCTGGGAAGGTGAGGAATGTCGCTTCGCATCTGAGTTTCGATGCTTGAGGCTACACTATACAGAAATATCCGAACATTTCTGGATAGGCGGCCGAGCACATATGGGTATATACTCGCGTGCTAAGACGCCGGTTCATGTCTCGTACTTTACCTTTACCTTTACTCAAAATATACTAGTGGATATCGAAGTTGAAGGAAAAAATAGAGACTTTTGAACAACAACTACCTTGGACATACTATACCAGTTATGGAAAATGGAAAACTGAAATAAACAAAAGAATAGGAATGGCAAAAAGTAATTTTAATGCCATGAAAAATATACTAACATCAGAACAAAGAACACCAGGGCTAAAACTAAGAATAGCAAAATGTTATATCTTCTCAACATTCCTGTATGGTACAGAAACACAGACATTAGACCCCCAAAATATAACAGAATACTGAAGCCTTTGAAATGTGGATTTATAGAAGAATAGGAAGAATTTGATGGGAAAAAAAGAAAATAAACAATGAAGTTTTACATAAAGTAAAACTAAAAAGAGAACAACTAAACACAATAAAAACAAGACAAATGAAATTTGTGGGGCATGTTAAAGACACAGCAGCCTACTAAAAGTAATCTTGGAAGGGAAAATACAAGGTAAAAGAGGCAGAGGCAGACAAAGACTAACGTGGACGAGTAACATCAAAAGATGGACAAGTCATCCTATGACAACTTGCAGCATCAAAGGAATTAACAGAGCAAAATGGCGCTCCATGGTAGCCAACCTTCGATGTTTGACGGTACTCTATGATGATGTTAGAGAAAATATAGATTAACATAAAAGAAATACTGACAGATATAAGAAAATATAGATTAACATAAAAGAAATAAATACTGACAGATATAAGAAAATATAGATTAACATAAAAGAAATAAATACTGACAGATATAAGAAAATATAGATTAACATAAGTAGTGATGGTGGCTGTGAACTCAACAGAAAAGTGGAATAACATGCACCGAAATACAATAGATTTGGCACCGACTTTGCACCGACTTTGCACCAAAACGGTGCCAAAAAAAAAAAAATTATTTTTTCGAATTCGCGATTTTTTCGAACTTCATAATTTTTTGGGGGGAAAAATTTTGGGAAAAATTTTTGGTGTTCGTCAGTTTGTCGAATCACTGAGAGCTTAACTCAGGTAAATTCAAAAGATCGTGTGCTAATCCGGTGATCGCGCTCCGGTGATCGCCTCTCGCTGTGTGTTATTTGTGAAAGAGTATATTTGTGTCGCCTCGCTCGTGTTAGATGAAAATGAAAGAGTATTTTAAAAGAGTATGTGAAAGTAAACAGAATTATTTAAAAAATATGTATTTGTGAAAGTAAACTCAGAATTATTAAAAATAAAAAAATAAAAAAAAAACAGTCTCCCTTCAGGATTCGAACACGGGTCTACTACGTGACAGGGCAGGAGGCGGGTACTTGAGGAATGCTATTGTTAGAATCGCTTACAAGGAATCGTGGTCATTGTTAGGAAAATATGCTGACGGTCATTGTTAGGCTCCGTGTTTAGAGTTAGGTAGAGGCATGTAACTAGGGGTGGTATTGTTGTTATTTAAAATACTGGTAATTGGGACTGCGTGACAGGAGGCGACAAGCAATGACGTTGAAAGGTTAGCCGCAGGTAAATTCAATAGAGACTCTAATCCGTGTCCGGTGATCGCCTCGCTGTGTGTTATTTGTGAAAGAGTATTTTAAAAGAGTATGTGATAAATAAAAATTCAGAATTATTTAAAAAAATATGTATTTGTGAAAGTAAACTCAGAATTATTAAAAATAAAAAATAAAAAAAAACAGTCTCCCTTCAGGATTCGAACACGGGTCTACTACGTGACAGGCCAGGCAACATGTAAAAAAAAAAATGCTGACAAGCAATAACATTGAAAGGTTAGTTTTGTCGAACGGTCTCCTGTGTTTCTGAGAGCTTAACCGCAGGTAAATTCAATAGAGACTCGGTGCTAATCCGTGTCCGGTGATCGTCGCTCGCTGTGTGTTAGAAATTTGTGAAAGAGTATTTTAAATTCCGTTAGCCAACTCAGGTAGAACCCCGATTGAAAAGAAAACGGACTTATGTTAAAAATAGTAAAATATAAGTGGTCGTGTGTGTTATCGCTACCAACATCATCATGTGTCGTGTAGTAAGGTGTGCTAATATTAAATAGTGACGCTCGCTCTTTCTCATTCAATGTAAAGCAAAACAAAATTCTATATTTCACAATTTTATTAATACATCATATATATATATATATATATATATATATATATATATATATATATATATTACTGTCCGGATGCTGATAATTTTAACCGTCTGGGTTTCCTACACAACCGCCCTCCATTTTGACAAAACCTTGATCAAAGCTGGAATAGGTAATCGGTGACTTTGCTGAAACATCCTGGGCAGCCACACTGGCTGCCGGAGCTGTCGTCTGATTAACAAGAGTGAGGTCCCCTTGGTTAACAAAAAAGGGCGTGTAGTTGATGTTAGCATAAGCGTTTTCGAGACTGCCTTAACGCCATCTATAGACAATGGAACTACCCCCTCTGCCTTCATGTCCTATCATCATCATGTGCCACCCTCAACACCATCACCCCTTCATGTCCTATCATCATCAAGCCACACAAAGTATCAACCCCTTCATGGCCTATCATCATCATGTGCCACCCTCAACACTATCATCATCATGTGCCACCCTCAACACTATCATCATCATGCGCCACCCCCAACACCATCATCAAACCTTCATATCCCATCATCATCTTGTGCCCTACCATTAAATAGTGACTCTCTCTCTCTCTCTTTCTCTATCGCATATCCAAGCTAACTCAAGTAAAATAAAAATCATCACCAAGCCACACAAATTGACACATCATCATCATAGGCCACCCTCAACACTATCATCATCATGTGCCACCCTCACTCTCTCTCTCTCTCTCTCTCTCTCTCTCTCTCTCTCTCTCTATCGCATATCCAAGCTAACTCAAGTCAAATAAAAATCATCACCAAGCCACACAAATTGACACATCATCATCATGTGCCACCCTCAACACTATCATCATCATGCGCCACCCCAACACCAGCCCTTCATGTCCTATCATCATCATGTGCCACCCTCAACATCAAACCTTCCGGCTTGGACGGAGGAACTGTTTTCCATCAGTCGAGTAAATGAAACAAACCCCGTTACATATGTGTTGAAAGACGATAAGGGCGATGAGATAGAGGGGTCATTCTACACACCGAAAATTCAAAAAGTTGGAGACAAACTCATCATCCCTGCATGTCCTATCATCAACCCACACAAAGTATCAACAAGCGAAATTCTCTCTCTCTCTCTCTCTCACTCTCTCTCTTTCTCTCTCTCTCGCTCTGTCTCTCTCACATTCATGATAAACCAAAACAAAATAGGCTCATATTAAAAAAGTCGACCTAAAACCGTAAAATATTCCACTACAACACAGACCGCTAGACTGAACAGTACTATGAAAAATAAACGTCCGTGAATCAAGCGCGCTTATAACACGAAGTCTCACATCCGACTAGTTTAAATATAATCCGGTAAATCAAAGTTAGGAGGCAAGGGCAGAAACTTAGGAGGTAAGGGCAGAAACCTAGGAGACAAGGGCAGAAACCTAGGAGGCGAGGGCAGAAACCAAAGAGGCAAGGGCAGAAACCTAGGAGACAAGGTCAGAAATCTAGGAAGCTGTGTTAGAAAACAAGGAGGGGAGGTCAGAAATCTAGGAAGCTGTGTTAGAAAACAAGGAGGGAAGGTCAGAAACCTAGGAGGCATGGTCAGAAATCTAGGAAGCTGTGTTAGAAAACAAGGAGGCGAGGGCAGAAACTTAGGAGGTAAGGGCAGAAACCAAAGAGACAAGGTTAGAAAACAAGGAGGGAGGGTCAGAAATCTAAGAGGCAAGGGCAGAAACCTAGGAGGCGAGGTCAGAAACCTAGGAGGCGAGGTCAGAAACCTAGGAGGCGAGGTCAGAAAACAAGGAGGGAAGGTCAGAAACCTAGGAGACATGGACAGAAAACTAGGAAGCAAAGGCTGAAAACCAAAGAGGCAAGGTCAGAAATCTAGGAAGCTGCATTAGAAAACAAGGAGGGAAGGTAAGAAACCTATCTACTTCCATACTGATACTAGTTAGACACATCGATCAGATAGTTACATCCAAATCGCAAACATTTTACCCCAGAACACAAAAATTTAGGGTCATACTCAAAAAGTCGACCTAAAAATCCCAAAAGCTACTCACATAGTCATACTAGTTAGACACAACGAGCAGGAAGGCTCCAATGTCACGTTGACATCAAATCTAGCGTCGCAAATATCGTCGTTATCGAGAGATTCGTAGCGAATCCAGACATCACCCTCTATTACATTGAAATAATTTAGCGGAAATTGTATCTCCACCAGTGCGATCTCATACTGCGTCGAAAATTGCCTCCAGCGTTCTCTAACATTGCCTCGATCGTTCTTTAACATTACCTCCAGCGTTCTCTAACATTGCTTCGATCGTTCGTTAACATTGCCTCCAGCGTTCTCTAACATTGCCTCCAGCGTTCTCTAACATTGCCTCCAGCGTTCTCTAACATTGCCTCCAGCGTTCTCTAACATTGCCTCCAGCGTTCTATAACATTGCCTCCAGCGTTCTCTAACATTGCCTCCAGCGTTCTCTAACATTGCCTCCAGCGTTCTATAACATTGCCTCCAGCGTTCTCTAACATTGCCTCGATCGTTCGTTAACATTGCCTCCAGCGTTCTCTAACATTGCCTCCAGCGTTCTCTAACATTGCCTCCAGCGTTCTCTAACATTGCCTCCAGCGTTCTATAACATTGCCTCCAGCGTTCTCTAACATTACCTCGAGCGTTCTCTAACATTGCCTCGATCGTTCTTTAACATTGCCTCGATCGTTCTTTAACATTGCCTCCAGTGTTCTCTTCACAAGTTTCGTAAGGGAAACATTTGTCGTACTGGGAGAAAAACTCGTTTACCCTATCCATTTTAACGACCCCTTCTAATGATGACTCGCTGAGTGCCAAGTACAGACTATCTGTATCCATTTCACAGAGTCGAAAGTCGGACCTCTCTACGAATCTATCCAGGAAGTCATAGTAAAATTCCAACATTCCCAATTTGGTGTACTGGTAGACGAAAAAACCAAGCTGTGAAGGAAGATCCCACAGGATACTTCGATTTCCAAGCGACACCTCATACAGGTCTTCACCAATAGGCGTCATGGTTTTAAACAGGGGGTTAATTACCAACTTTGTTGTATTGGCCCCCTCTTTAACATAGGTCACGTTCACATGTTTCCCCAAATTCGTCAAGGTCTTCCCATAGGCCGAGAAAAATATTACCACCAGATCACAAAAATGTAGGCAGAAACCTAGGAGGCAAGGTCAGAAACCTAGGAGACAAGGTCAGAAACATAGGAGGCAAGGGCAGAAACCTAAGAGGCAAGGGCAGAAACCTAAGAGGCAATGATGGGGGCTATTCCTAACTTTCTTCTCAGTTCTTCATTTCTGAGCTTATCTCTCAGACTGTTTCCTGTCATTCGTCTAACACATTTCATCTCTGAGATCACAAAAATTTAGGCACATACTCAAAAAGTCGACCTCAAAACCATAAAAAGCTACTCCCACATTCATCTAAAAGTTACACCAAAACCGCACCAGATTTGCACCGTGCAAAAACATGCACAAGTTTGACACGCGCACCAGTTTGGCACAATGCACCAATAGACATCCCATACCAAAAATTTACTTTGATAATCACTTTTATGATTGATACGCCCCTTACGAAGGCTGATTGTTACGCCCCTTACGAAGGCTGATTGTTACGCCCCTTACGAAGGCTGATTGTTACGCCCCTTACGAAGGCTGATTGTTACGCCCCTTACGAAGGCTGATTGTTACGCCCCTTACGAAGGTGCATTGTGCCAAACTGGTGCGCGTGTCAAACTTGTGCATGTTTTTGCACGGTGCAAATCTGGTGCGGTTTTGGTGTAACTTTTAGATGAATGTGGGAGTAGCTTTTTATGGTTTTGAGGTCGACTTTTTGAGTATGTGCCTAAATTTTTGTGATCTCAGAGATGAAATGTGTTAGACGAATGACAGGAAACAGTCTGAGAGATAAGCTCAGAAATGAAGAACTGAGAAGAAAGTTAGGAATAGCCCCCATCATTGCCTCTTAGGTTTCTGCCCTTGCCTCTTAGGTTTCTGCCCTTGCCTCCTATGTTTCTGACCTTGTCTCCTAGGTTTCTGACCTTGCCTCCTAGGTTTCTGCCTACATTTTTGTGATCTGGTGGTAATATTTTTCTCGGCCTATGGGAAGACCTTGACGAATTTGGGGAAACATGTGAACGTGACCTATGTTAAAGAGGGGGCCAATACAACAAAGTTGGTAATTAACCCCCTGTTTAAAACCATGACGCCTATTGGTGAAGACCTGTATGAGGTGTCGCTTGGAAATCGAAGTATCCTGTGGGATCTTCCTTCACAGCTTGGTTTTTTCGTCTACCAGTACACCAAATTGGGAATGTTGGAATTTTACTATGACTTCCTGGATAGATTCGTAGAGAGGTCCGACTTTCGACTCTGTGAAATGGATACAGATAGTCTGTACTTGGCACTCAGCGAGTCATCATTAGAAGGGGTCGTTAAAATGGATAGGGTAAACGAGTTTTTCTCCCAGTACGACAAATGTTTCCCTTACGAAACTTGTGAAGAGAACACTGGAGGCAATGTTAAAGAACGATCGAGGCAATGTTAAAGAACGATCGAGGCAATGTTAGAGAACGCTCGAGGTAATGTTAGAGAACGCTGGAGGCAATGTTATAGAACGCTGGAGGCAATGTTAGAGAACGCTGGAGGCAATGTTAGAGAACGCTGGAGGCAATGTTAGAGAACGCTGGAGGCAATGTTAACGAACGATCGAGGCAATGTTAGAGAACGCTGGAGGCAATGTTATAGAACGCTGGAGGCAATGTTAGAGAACGCTGGAGGCAATGTTAGAGAACGCTGGAGGCAATGTTATAGAACGCTGGAGGCAATGTTAGAGAACGCTGGAGGCAATGTTAGAGAACGCTGGAGGCAATGTTAGAGAACGCTGGAGGCAATGTTAGAGAACGCTGGAGGCAATGTTAGAGAACGCTGGAGGCAATGTTAACGAACGATCGAAGCAATGTTAGAGAACGCTGGAGGTAATGTTAAAGAACGATCGAGGCAATGTTAGAGAACGCTGGAGGCAATTTTCGACGCAGTATGAGATCGCACTGGTGGAGATACAATTTCCGCTAAATTATTTCAATGTAATAGAGGGTGATGTCTGGATTCGCTACGAATCTCTCGATAACGACGATATTTGCGACGCTAGATTTGATGTCAACGTGACATTGGAGCCTTCCTGCTCGTTGTGTCTAACTAGTATGACTATGTGAGTAGCTTTTGGGATTTTTAGGTCGACTTTTTGAGTATGACCCTAAATTTTTGTGTTCTGGGGTAAAATGTTTGCGATTTGGATGTAACTATCTGATCGATGTGTCTAACTAGTATCAGTATGGAAGTAGATAGGTTTCTTACCTTCCCTCCTTGTTTTCTAATGCAGCTTCCTAGATTTCTGACCTTGCCTCTTTGGTTTTCAGCCTTTGCTTCCTAGTTTTCTGTCCATGTCTCCTAGGTTTCTGACCTTCCCTCCTTGTTTTCTGACCTCGCCTCCTAGGTTTCTGACCTCGCCTCCTAGGTTTCTGACCTCGCCTCCTAGGTTTCTGCCCTTGCCTCTTAGATTTCTGACCCTCCCTCCTTGTTTTCTAACCTTGTCTCTTTGGTTTCTGCCCTTACCTCCTAAGTTTCTGCCCTCGCCTCCTTGTTTTCTAACACAGCTTCCTAGATTTCTGACCATGCCTCCTAGGTTTCTGACCTTCCCTCCTTGTTTTCTAACACAGCTTCCTAGATTTCTGACCTCCCCTCCTTGTTTTCTAACACAGCTTCCTAGATTTCTGACCTTGTCTCCTAGGTTTCTGCCCTTGCCTCTTTGGTTTCTGCCCTCGCCTCCTAGGTTTCTGCCCTTGTCTCCTAGGTTTCTGCCCTTACCTCCTAAGTTTCTGCCCTTGCCTCCTAACTTTGATTTACCGGATTATATTTAAACTAGTCGGATGTGAGACTTCGTGTTATAAGCGCGCTTGATTCACGGACGTTTATTTTTCATAGTACTGTTCAGTCTAGCGGTCTGTGTTGTAGTGGAATATTTTACGGTTTTAGGTCGACTTTTTTAATATGAGCCTATTTTGTTTTGGTTTATCATGAATGTGAGAGAGACAGAGCGAGAGAGAGAGAAAGAGAGAGAGTGAGAGAGAGAGAGAGAGAGAGAATTTCGCTTGTTGATACTTTGTGTGGGTTGATGATAGGACATGCAGGGATGATGAGTTTGTCTCCAACTTTTTGAATTTTCGGTGTGTAGAATGACCCCTCTATCTCATCGCCCTTATCGTCTTTCAACACATATGTAACGGGGTTTGTTTCATTTACTCGACTGATGGAAAACAGTTCCTCCGTCCAAGCCGGAAGGTTTGATGTTGAGGGTGGCACATGATGATGATAGGACATGAAGGTTTGATGATGGTGTTGAGGGTGGCACATGATGATAGGACATGAAGGGCTGGTGTTGGGGGTGGCGCATGATGATGATAGTGTTGAGGGTGGCACATGATGATGATGTGTCAATTTGTGTGGCTTGGTGATGATTTTTATTTGACTTGAGTTAGCTTGGATATGCGTTAGAGAGAGAGAGAGAGAGAGAGAGAGAGAGAGAGAGAGAGAGAGAGAGAGAGAGTGAGGGTGGCACATGATGATGATAGTGTTGAGGGTGGCCTATGATGATGATGTGTCAATTTGTGTGGCTTGGTGATGATTTTTATTTTACTTGAGTTAGCTTGGATATGCGATAGAGAAAGAGAGAGAGAGAGAGAGTCACTATTTAATGGTAGGGCACAAGATGATGATGGGATATGAAGGTTTGATGATGGTGTTGGGGGTGGCGCATGATGATGATAGTGTTGAGGGTGGCACATGATGATGATAGTGTTGAGGGTGGCACATGATGATGATAGGCCATGAAGGGGTTGATACTTTGTGTGGCTTGATGATGATAGGACATGAAGGGGTGATGGTGTTGAGGGTGGCACATGATGATGATAGGACATGAAGGCAGAGGGGGTAGTTCCATTGTCTATAGATGGCGTTAAGGCAGTCTCGAAAACGCTTATGCTAACATCAACTACACGCCCTTTTTTGTTAACCAAGGGGACCTCACTCTTGTTAATCAGACGACAGCTCCGGCAGCCAGTGTGGCTGCCCAGGATGTTTCAGCAAAGTCACCGATTACCTATTCCAGCTTTGATCAAGGTTTTGTCAAAATGGAGGGCGGTTGTGTAGGAACCCAGACGGTTAAAATTATCAGCATCCGGACAGTTATATATATATATATATATATATATATATATATATATATATATATATATATATATATGATGTATTAATAAAATTGTGAAATATAGAATTTTGTTTTGCTTTACATTGAATGAGAAAGAGCGAGCGTCACTATTTAATATTAGCACACCTTACTACACGACACATGATGATGTTGGTAGCGATAACACACACGACCACTTATATTTTACTATTTTTAACATAAGTCCGTTTTCTTTTCAATCGGGGTTCTACCTGAGTTGGCTAACGGAATTTAAAATACTCTTTCACAAATTTCTAACACACAGCGAGCGACGATCACCGGACACGGATTAGCACCGAGTCTCTATTGAATTTACCTGCGGTTAAGCTCTCAGAAACACAGGAGACCGTTCGACAAAACTAACCTTTCAATGTTATTGCTTGTCAGCATTTTTTTTTTTACATGTTGCCTGGCCTGTCACGTAGTAGACCCGTGTTCGAATCCTGAAGGGAGACTGTTTTTTTTTATTTTTTTATTTTTTTATTTTTAATAATTCTGAGTTTACTTTCACAAATACATATTTTTTTAAATAATTCTGAATTTTTATTTATCACATACTCTTTTAAAATACTCTTTCACAAATAACACACAGCGAGGCGATCACCGGACACGGATTAGAGTCTCTATTGAATTTACCTGCGGCTAACCTTTCAACGTCATTGCTTGTCGCCTCCTGTCACGCAGTCCCAATTACCAGTATTTTAAATAACAACAATACCACCCTAGTTACATGCCTCTACCTAACTCTAAACACGGAGCCTAACAATGACCGTCAGCATATTTTCCTAACAATGACCACGATTCCTTGTAAGCGATTCTAACAATAGCATTCCTCAAGTACCCGCCCCTGCCCTGTCACGTAGTAGACCCGTGTTCGAATCCTGAAGGGAGACTGTTTTTTTTTTATTTTTTTATTTTTAATAATTCTGAGTTTACTTTCACAAATACATATTTTTTAAATAATTCTGTTTACTTTCACATACTCTTTTAAAATACTCTTTCATTTTCATCTAACACGAGCGAGGCGACACAAATATACTCTTTCACAAATAACACACAGCGAGAGGCGATCACCGGAGCGCGATCACCGGATTAGCACACGATCTTTTGAATTTACCTGAGTTAAGCTCTCAGTGATTCGACAAACTGACGAACACCAAAAAATTTTTCCCAAAATTTTTCCCCCCAAAAAAATTATGAAGTTCGAAAAAATCGCGAATTCGAAAAAATAATTTTTTTTTTTTTTGGCACCGTTTTGGTGCAAAGTCGGTGCAAAGTCGGTGCCAAATCTATTGTATTTCGGTGCATGTTATTCCACTTTTCTGTTGAGTTCACAGCCACCATCACTACTAACATAAAAGAAATACTGACAGATATAAGAAAATATAGATTAACATAAAAGAAATACTGGCGGATATAAGAAAATATAGATTAACATAAAAGAAATACTGACAGATATAAGAAAATATAGATTAACATAAAAGAAATACTGACAGATATAAGAAAATATAGATTAACATAAAAGAAATACTGGCGGATATAAGAAAATATAGATTAACATAAAAGAAATACTGACAGATATAAGAAAATATAGATTAACATAAAAGAAATACTGACAGATATAAGAAAATATAGATTAACATAAAAGAAATACTGGCAGATATAAGAAAATATAGATTAACATAAAAGAAATACTGACAGATATAAGAAAATATAGATTAACATACAAGAAATACTGACAGATATAAGAAGATAAAGATTAACATAAAAGAAATACTGGCAGATATAAGAAAATATAGATTAACATAAAGAAATACTGACAGATATAAGAAATATATATTAACATAAAAGAGATGCTGACAGATATAAGAAAAAAATTAATTAACATAAAAGAAATACTGACAGATATAAGAAAAAAGAGATTAGCATAAAAGAAATACTGACAGATATAAGAACATATAGACTAACATAAAAGAAAAATATTGAAGGACCTAGAAAAAAATATAAACTAACAGAATTGTTGACGGACATAGAGAAAATAAAGACGGACATTGCGAAAACATAAGAGGACACAAAGAAAATATAGACAGATACAGAGAAAATACAGACAGACACAGAGAAAAAATATTGACAGACGCAGTGAAAATATAGACAGATACAGAGAAAATACAGACAGACACAGAGAAAATATAGTCAGACATAGAGAAAATATAGACGGACATTGTGAAAACATAAGTGGAAACAAAGAAAATATAGACAGATACAGAGAAAATACAGACAGACACAGAGGAAATATAGTCAGACATAGAGAAAATATAGACGGACATTGCGAAAACATAAGAGGACACAAAGAAAATATAGACAGATACAGAGAAAATACAGACAGACACATAGAAAAAATATTGACAAACGCAGTGAAAATATAGACAGATACAGAGAAAATACAGACAGACACATAGAAAAAATATTGACAGACGCAGTGAAAATGTAGTCAGATACAGAGAAAATACAGACAGACACAGAGAAAATATAGTCAGACATAGAGAAAATATAGACGGAAACAGAAAGAATAGAAACACACAAAACAGAGAGGATATAGATGATATAGAGATAATTTTCACGGACAAAATATGGAAGACAGATATAATATGCAAGGGCATAGATATATACAAGAACATGGAATATACAAGAACATAGAATATACAAGGACATAGATAATATATACAAGGACATAGATAATATACAAGGACATATATAATATATACAAGGACATACATAGACTAGACAAGGACATAGATAGAATTTACAAGACATGGTATAATATACAAGAACATAGATATATATACTAGGACATATATAATATATACAAAGACAAAGGATGATAGATTTATAGAAAGTAAAGGCGTCCTGGCGTGAAACCAGGTTAGTGCTCGGAAAACTTCAGTACTGTTGATGTTAAATTGCTCGTGTCCAGTTTAAAAGTACCTGGCTCGTGACCCATGCCGACGGTGGAGAGATTGTCCCTTTTTTGGCTGGACATCTTAAACATATTTTGCTTTTGAAAATCGAAATAAAAAGATGGATGCGTGGCGCTGCGGAGCAAACTGTGTGGCGCTGCGGAGCAAACTGTGTGGCGCTGCGAACAAATACTTCTTGGCGAAACCGCCCGGAAATAAAATACTTCCTTGATCCACTTCTTAATGGGAGTCGTTAACTGGTAAATAATAGAACAAGATGAGACTGTCCTCAACAAACACTAATAAAAACATAAACAAGCTAGGTAAAGACAATAGGTATTAACTCTTTAATGCATTTAAGAAGCTCGCCAAAAATGAGGTCTTGTTTTGTTGTATATGCACAGTACCAGTATTTAGAATACTTTGGTTACGCGAAAAAGACATAGCGGGTTGGGAAGAACAATAATGTAAGACACGATTCCTGGGCGACGGATCAGGTACAGACCAAGAAGAAGGTGGTTTCAAGACATCAAGGAGACCTTGACAATGACAACAGAAGTGGGAGACCTGGCTAGAGACAGATATTTTTGTTCAGACAGGCTGTGGTGAATGCAACGTTCTCTTGAAGATCTGGCTAAAGACAGATTCTTTCAGACAGGCTGTGGTGAATGCAACGTTCTCTTGAAGATCTGGCTAAAGACAGAGATTCTTTCAGACAGGCTGTGGTGAATGCAACGTTCTCTTGAAGATCTGGCTAAAGACAGAGATTCTTTCAGACAGGCTGTGGTGAATGCAACGTTCTCTTGAAGATCTGGCTAAAGACAGAGATTCTTTCAGACAGGCTGTAGTGAATGCAACGTTCTCTTGAAGATCTGGTTAAAGACAGAGATTCTTTCAGACTGGTTGAAGTGAATGCAACGTTCTGTTGGAGATCTGGCTAGAGGCAGAAATTCTTTCAGACGGGTTGTGGTGAATGCAACGTTCTGTTGGAGATCTGGCTAGAGGCAGAGTTTCTTTCAGACGGGTTGTGGTGAATGCAACGTTCTGTTGGAGATCTAGCTAGAGACAGAGATTCTTTCCGACTGGTTTGTGGTGAATGCAAAATTCTGTTGGAGATCTGGCTAGAGACAGAGATTCTTTCCGACTGGTTTGTGGTGAATGCAACGTTCTGTTGGAGATCTGGCTAGAGACACATATTCTTTTAGACGGTTTGTGGTGAATGCAACGTTCTGTTGGAGATCTGGCTAGAGACACATATTCTTTTAGACGGTTTGTGGTGAATGCAACGTTCTGTTGGAGATCTGGCTAGAGACACATATTCTTTTAGACGGTTTGTGGTGAATGCAACGTTCTGCAAAGGACATGCGACCTGAAGATGATGTAGCACAGAACTAACCAAATGAAAAGTATACCAGAGTTCTGAACTAACTAAACGATGTATGTCCCTGGTTCCATGAGAAGCGCTGTGACCGAGTCACGCCATTAATATCCGTTACCGAAATATTACTAAGAGTTCTCATACTCATCATTGAATTATCTTAGCCGTCAACCATTAATTAAGCTGATGGATCTCATTGTGACCTCACCTGTCTGAAATAGTTGAATTCTCGTCTGTAATAAGTGCTGTGGGTGTAGTAGCATAATTCTCGTCTGTAATAAGTGCTGTGGGTGTAGTTGCATAATTCTCGTCTGTAATAAGTGCTGTGGGTGTAGTAGCATAATTCTCGTCTGTAATAAGTGCTGTGGGTGTAGTAGCATAATTCTCGTCTGTAATAAGTGCTGTGGGTGTAGTAGCATAATTCTCGTCTGTAATAAGTGCTGTGGGTGTAGTAGCATAATTCTCGTCTGTAATAAGTGCTGTGGGTGTAGTAGCATAATTCTCGTCTGTAATAAGTGTTGTGGGTGTAGTAGCATAATTCTCGTCTGTAATAAGTGCTGTGGGTGTAGTAGCATAATTCTCGTCTGTAATAAGTGCTGTGGGTGTAGTAGCATAATTCTCGTCTCTAATAAGTGCTGTGGGTGTAGTAGCATAATTCTCGTCTGTAATAAGTGCTGTGGGTGTAGTAGCATAATTCTCGTCTCTAATAAGTGCTGTGGGTGTAGTAGTATAATTCTCGTCTGTAATAAGTGCTGTGGGTGTAGTAGCATAATTCTCGTCTGTAATAAGTGCTGTGGGTGTAGTAGCATAATTCTCGTCTGTAATAAGTGCTGTGGGTGTAGTAGCATAATTCTCGTCTGTAATAAGTGCTGTGGGTGTAGTAGCATAATTCTCGTCTGTAATAAGTGCTGTGGGTGTAGTAGCATAATTCTCGTCTGTAATAAGTGCTGTGGGTGTAGTAGCATAATTCTCGTCTGTAATAAGTGCTGTGGGTGTAGTAGCATAATTCTCGTCTCTAATAAGTGCTGTGGGTGTAGTAGCATAATTCTCGTCTCTAATAAGTGCTGTGGGTGTAGTAGCATAATTCTCGTCTGTAATAAGTGCTGTGGGTGTAGTAGCATAATTCTCGTCTGTAATAAGTGCTGTGGGTGTAGTAGCATAATTCTCGTCTGTAATAAGTGCTGTGGGTGTAGTAGCATAATTCTCGTCTGTAATAAGTGCTGTGGGTGTAGTAGCATAATTCTCGTCTGTAATAAGTGCTGTGGGTGTAGTAGCATAATTCTCGTCTCTAATAAGTGCTGTGGGTGTAGTAGCATAATTCTCGTCTGTAATAAGTGCTGTGGGTGTAGTAGCATAATTCTCGTCTGTAATAAGTGCTGTGGGTGTAGTAGCATAATTCTCGTCTGTAATAAGTGCTGTGGGTGTAGTAGCATAATTCTCGTCTCTAATAAGTGCTGTGGGTGTAGTAGCATAATTCTCGTCTCTAATAAGTGCTGTGGGTGTAGTAGCATAATTCTCGTCTCTAATAATCTGTGTTGTTGTGGTTGGAGTTGAATTCTCGTCTCTAATAATCTGTATTGTTGTGGTTGGAGTTGAATTCTCGTCTCTAATAATCTGTATTGTTGTGGTTGGAGTTGAATTCTCGCCTCTAATAATCTGTGTTGTTGTGGTTGTAGTTGAATTCTCGTCTCTAATAATCTGTGTTGTGGTTGGAGTTGAATTCTCGCCTCTAATAATCTGTGTTGTTGTGGTTGTAGTTGAATTCTCGTCTCTATAATCTGTGTTTTGGTGGCAGTATCTTCAGCTTAGAGCTTTAGTCCAGGTCAGACAACCAGAGGAAGGTTTGTGAAGTTATGTATATCATCGTGATGCTGTGGCTGCATTAAATCTTAGTGAACACTACCGATGGGAACACACACCACATATTGCCAATAAGTCTTAAACACTTTATAACATATACAAGTATACGTCCTTCGGCATCTTGACAGACGATTGGTAGCAAGCAATCATGATAAGTCAGTAGTTTGGTAAAATAGTATTGTCTTATTCTGGATGCTATTTTACTCAACAACTTCTCTCGTGGCTGAATCTGCCAATATTGGATAGACAGATTCGACAGCAGGATGAACAAGATGTATTTTTTGTGTTTCTGGCATTGTCTCCTTTCTCCTGCGCATTTTGTCTTCCGACTTTGACATCAACGCTTCATATTATTGTTTCTGTGCCTTTTAAAAGAAATTGTATTCTTCATGTACTACGGTCTGATGCCAGATTTCGAAGCTTCTTTCGTTGATAGAGGACTCAGGGGGCCAGTAGTTGGGTGTAACGCGCACTCCTAGAAGGTATTGTGACAGCTTTACAAACATGAGAGAACTCACTCAAGAAAGCCCAGCCAACATCCTTATATATCATCGCGGATACATGTGATCAATGTATAATTCCCGTTCCATCTTTCATCCCGTTTCATCTTTCATCCCGTTTCATCTTTCATTCCTATCAAATCCTCAACCCTATAAGTATATATCTGGTTGTTTGCACGTTGAAACTGTTCGTCCTCACAGTTTAGTCCCCTTGTAAACCTCCATCTCGTTCTCTCCCCTTGCTTCAATTCTGTCTACCTCCTATTTTCTATAGCCTAAAATAAAAGCGGTTTACACTGTCATGTGACGTCAGATCGTACTGTAAGGATGTTATTTATGCACTTCTTGTGGTAAGAAAAAGATCTCCACATACATTGTGGAAATTAAATACAGGCATTACCAAAAATGGGTTTTTGTAATCAAAAGTATTATCTACCCCTACTTAAGCATGCGAGAGCTGGAAAACAACTAAAGAAATAAAAAATAACAGGATGCATTTGAAAATAAATGCCTCAGGAAAATGCTTTGTATACCAAGGAATGAGTTCAAGACTAGTGCAGGAATAAGAGAAATGGCAAAGCATCCAAAGATATCAACTGTAATCAAGAGAAGAAGGTAGTCATATGTTTGATATGTGATGAGAAGAGACTACAAAAGAATCTCAAAGCTGGCCCTTAAATGGAAACCAGAGTAAAAGAAAAAAGAGGCAGACCCAGAGAAACACTAACAATAACACTGAGACGAGAGGTAACAACGGCAGGCATTAACTCCCTCGTAGAGATTGAGTAGCTCACTAGAACAGAGCAAGTGTGACGCGACACAAAGCTGGTTCTGTGCAAGGTCTGACAGATTGTCAAACGCAAGAGTATAAGTTCTGCCCTATGTGCCGTCTTCGGCAGTCAGACGGGCAGTCGGCCAGTCAGCGAGACAGCCCGTCAGTCAGTCAGTCAGGCAGGCAGATAGATATATAGACAGACAGGCAGACAGACAGACACACAGTCAGTCAGATAGACAGTCAGTCAGTCAGTCAGACAGACAGACAGACAGACAGACGGGTAGTTGGATTGTGTTTGTTTGCACTTACTTGGGTTTGCGGTTCCCTGTTATTTGACTCTCAGCAACCTATCGACTCTCAAAACTTAATAAAACTGTTACCACTTGGGCTACTAGACATTCACTTACATGTCTTTGTTACCACTTGGGCTACTAGACATTCACTTACATGTCTTTGTTTTTATCTCTGGGATAGGTCTGGCAGGGTAAAGCATTCTCTTCACATACGCCGTCCTCATCCGGCAAGCGGTATATGACATAAGGTAACTCGTTGAGGGTAGCAATCCTCAAAAAAGCTCGTTTTGGCTTGCCTGTTGGTGGCATTGATGACTCGCCAGGCCACGTGATGTCCTCCATCATTAACCCGTGACGAGTCCATCGTCCAACCTGAAGGGTGAACGAGAGCCATTTTTCAACATCACATAAAAAAAAAATGTAAATAATGCAGAGCAACAATGCAGAGCAACAATGAAGGACACACAACTCCAGTCTTGACAGAAATAAAAAAAAATACATTCTATTGCAACAAGTCATTGTTAATGGAGATTAAACATAGTTAAACATTATATGCTGATGATACTGTACTACTAGCAGAAAATCCTAAAGATTTACAATTACTTAATGTAATAAACATGACAAGTAAAAAATATGGACTAGATATGAATATCAAAAAGACTAAAACTATGATCCTAAACAAAGAAAATATTCAAGACCTACAATTAAATATCAAATTTGAAAGAACACATCTAGAGACAGTTCAGAGCTATAACTATCTGGGACATACTATAACCAATGATAGAAAATGTACAACTGAAATAAACAAAAGAATCATCATCATCATGTACCGTGCCTACTGGCGTAGGTGATCATGTCTCTCCACAACTTTCTATCTCGACAGTTATTTATAATTTCTAATGTTGACCTTCTGCTAAGCCATTCTCTTAAACTGTCTGGTATTTTTTCTTTTAGCTTCCCTCTATCTCGTCGTCCCTACATTTTCCCAGTTGTTACAATATATTCCAGTTATTCTCTTCTCATTACATGGCCAAAAATGATGATTGTTTCTTCCTAATATTGGAAACCAGCTCTCTTTTTGCTTTGACCTCTTCCAGAACGTTTTCATTACTCTTCTTAGCTATCCATAGTATTCTCAACATTCTTCTGTAAAACCACATTTCTACAGACTCCAGTGATTTTCTTGTCTGTTGTCCTATTGTCCATGATTCACATCCATATGTTAAGACTGGCTCTACATAACATTTAAGAACTCTTTTTTCTTGTTTCTATTGTCAAGATTGGATTGCGTAGTATCTTCCTCATTTTATGGAAAGCTGCTTTCAAGTCAGGTCAGGTAATTTTACCTGCTACTGTATGCAGTAAACAATACAACCTGTGGCTGCCTTGCTGCCTTGGGGGTAAGCTCGGGAGAGTAAAATGCTAAGGGAGGGTACCCCGAAGTAAAACAACAACATTGCCTTGTGGGTGAGACTTTTTAGTCAAAGGCTAGGGGAGCCAACCGTAAACAAACCGATGGACGGCAACAGAAAACCATTGTCGTATCTTCTTTGTACAATCATGAATCGCCACAACAATAGAAATAACGACAACAACGTTAAGGGGCATTCCAATGGAAAACCCTCGTTAGGTAGGGGACATCATGTGCTACAGGTGATACCCGATCGTCGTCAAGCTACTGTAAGTAAAATAAAGATAAAACAAACTCTAAAGATAGGTACTTGGAATGTGAAAACACTCATGCAGAAGGGTAAAATGTAAAATATCATACGAGAAATGAAAAGAATGGGTTTACATTTACTGGGACCTTGTGAAATGAGTTACACCGGATCAGGGGAGATGTGTATTCTGATAAACATAAAATAATCTATTCTGGAGGTACTGAGCACCAAAGAGGAGTAGGTATCATCTTGGATGCAGAAAGAGCAAGAACAGTGTAAGGCTTTTACCCAATATCTGACAGAGTCCTTTTAGTGAAATTGAATGGAAAGCCAATAGACATAAATCTTATGAAAAATATACTAACATCAAAATAAATAACATCAGCGCTAAATATAAGAATAGCAAAATGTTACATCTTCTCAATATTCCTGTATGGTGCAGAAACATGGAAATTAGACCAGAAAACAGAACAGAAAATTGAAGCCTCTGTTTTGTAGATTTATAGAAGAATAGGTAGAATTGGATGGAAAGAAAAGAAAACAAACGATGAAGTTTTAAAACAACTTAAAAATTAAAAGAGAACTGCTAAACACAATTCAAACAAGACAAATGAAATTTTGGGGGCATATTAAAAGACGCAACAGCCTAATAAAAGTAATAGTGGAAAGGAAAATATAAGGTTAAAGAGACTCGGTCAGACCGAGACTAAGGTGAACGAGTAACATCAGAAGATGTACAAGTCAACTATGACAATCTGCACCATCAAAACAAGAGACAGTGTGGGATGGCGCTCCATGGTAGCCAACCTTCGATGCGGAGACGGCACTCAATGATGATGAATGAATCATTACAGCTCTTTAGGAACGTCTTTGTTTTTTTTATTGACATAACAAATAGAGCTCCGTCAACAATCTCAAGTGGTGTTTTAGTCAAATATTCTACAAGGCAACCAAAACTGTCATTGTATTCTAATGGGAAATGGGAACCAGGGAACCAGCAGGATAAACAAGAAGTTTGCTAAGTTGATGGTGGTTTGTTTGATTGAGGAAGGGATTATCTTTGGGGCATTATCCCATTATTGGATGTGAGAATAAAGGCCACGCGTCCTGAGCAATCGCCACGAGGTGTTCCGGTCTGAGATTTAATTTCAGCTCCACCCCCTCCCCGATAGAAATAAAACGTTTGACCTTACCGAGATTCGAACCTATATTTTCTTGCAATGAAGCACGTCGAGTTATCGATGCGGCCGTACACTCTCAGGAGGGATCGAGGTTTTCTTTCTCTGTCAGGGTAAGGAAACATGTACACTACTTGGTGACAGCATTTGTGATGATGTTATTTTCGACATCACTTGAGGTGATGTGAATTGTGACAGCACTTGCGATGATGTACATTATGACAGCACTTAAGATGATGTGAATTGTGGCAGAACTAGAGATGATGTGAGTTATGACATCACTTCAGGTGATGTGAATTACGACATCACTTGCGATTATGTGAATTATGACAGCACTTGAGATGATGTGAATTACGACATCACTTGCGATTATGTGAATTATGACAGAATTTGAGATTATGTAAGTTATGACAGCACTTGAGATTATGTGAGTTATGACAGCATTTGCGATTATGTGAATTATGACAACACTTGAGATGATGTGAGTTGTGACAGCACTTGCGATTATGTGAATTATGACAGCACTTGAGATGATGTGAATTACAGCATCGCTTGTGATTATGTGAATTATGACAGCACTTGAGATGATGTGAGTTATGACAGCACTTGCAATTATGTGAATTATGACAGCACTTGAGATGATGTGAGTTATGACAGCACTTTCAATTATGTGAATTATGACAGCACTTGAGATGATGTGAGTTATGACAGCACTTGCGATTATGTGAATTATGACAGCACTAGAGATGATGTGAGTTATGACAGCACTTGAGATGATGTGAGGTATGACAGCACTTGAGATTACGTGAGCTATGACAACGTACTAGCATTACCTTCAGTTAAACAGTGGAACCCTTCTATACCATGTTATCGAGAGAAGTGGCAAGGTGAAGTGAGGAAGGGGGATTTGGCATTAAAACAATTCTGAATACGGTAGACATCTTCTGCATAAACATATCCTCTATATTCATTAATAGCCATAAAAATTCGTAAGAAGATTCCATTTTGTTTACTCTGTGTAAAGTGTGTCACATTAGCAACGTTTGCTCTTGTCGCTTCTGTATTTCTTTAATATCGGCTGTCCACCTAATTCTCGAGTCACCATGTTGTGAGCTATTGTACTCTCACAGATTAAATTGGCTAGACTTAACTTTCCTGAAACGGCCAAACTCCTAACTTTCTTTATATTCAAATTGTGATTTCAACATTTTTTTTTTTTTCTGATTATTTTATTTCATAACACAGAAACAGGCAAGCAAATCACTGGAGTCTGTAAAATTTGTGGTTTTACAGAAGAATGTTGAGAATACCATGGACAGCTCAGAAGAGTAACGAAAACTCTCTGAAAGAGGCAAAAGCAAAAAGAGAGCTAATTTCCAATATTAGGAAGAAACAATCATCGCTTTTTTTGGCCATGTAATGAGAAGGGAACAACTGGAAAATATTGTAACAACTGGGAAAATTGTCGGACGAAGAGATAGAGGGAAGCAAAGAGAAAAGATACCAGACAACTTAAGAGAATGGCTTGGCAGAAGGTCAACATCAGAAAAGATAAATAACTGTTGAAATCGAAAGTTGTGCAGAGACATGATGACCTACGTCAGCAGGCATGGTACTTGGTGATGATTATTATTATTATAATACGTATTTTTGTGTCTGCTTGCTGCTTTATCATTTATTTTATTCATTATGTTATCTATTTTATAAGTTGTTTTATCTACTCTTTCATATATTGTTTTATCTATTTCAATGCTTAAAAATTAAGAGTATTTTCTTTCAAATCTGTGCCAGTTCACAGTTATCTGCAGATGTAGTTTCCCCGCCCCACTGAATGCAATGTTCGAACTGCCGAGATCGAAAGTTGTGGAGAGACATGATCACCTACGCCAGCAGGCACGGTACTTGATGCTGATGAATACAGAAACATTGTTTTGATGCAGCACGTTATGTTACATGTTAAGATCCTTCCTTTGTGTGTCCCTTAGATAATTACTGTCCACATTAACAACAGTCCCTCGGCTGGAGTGTTCATATAATATGTTGTGTTGCTGCCATGTTAATTTGATATCCAGTTATAGCTTGATACAGGTTGGTAGTCTAGAGGTACAATGTCGGCTTCAGGAAGGACCTGGGTTCAAAGCCCACCAGAGTTGAGTTGACGTATTACCACGAGTTGATGCGGGCAGGGTGCCCGTGGACTCATTGATGTAAGTAAAAATAAAGTACCCCCGTCACGCCAAGTGGCGTATAGCTAATAGGGTGTTTGTGACTATAAGTTTTTACAGACCTTCAGCGCATGATTTTTGGGGTAATGTGGTCGGTATTACGCTCGTGCCGCTTTACTGTCCCAGAAAAAAATCTGGTGCCTATTAAAGGGTGGGTGAACCGGAAGCCGTCTGTTGGAATCGAACCCTACCTCTTGTCCTTTGAAGTCCAGTTCACTAACCACTGAACTATCGCGGCTCCCACTCACTGATATGGCGGGTCGTAACGACTTTCTTGACATTCCCGGCTCATACTGTCGAAGTTGAAGTTCGTCTATCCCAGGCTATGTTGGGAAACTACTAGTCCAGCCCAGAGATACTGCAATACTGGGTCTTCTATATCAGCAACAGCCACCACTACAGGGAACACGTCGATCCTAGCTTCCGTTTGCCAGTTTGTTTTGACGCAGACTGTTATGGGAGGAGACCACAGGAGGTAGAACTGCTAGGTCCTGGTCAGCAGATGGTGCGCTGACCCTGCCGCTTCTGCTCCCCCTAAGGCAACCAGAAGCGATGGTGATAATTCAAAAATAGGAATACATTTAATCCGTGGTTTCCTCTTGAAGCTACCATTCACTGATCTCTTGGGTGGTGAGATCTGATGTCTAGCCTTCTTGGATAACGGCAATAAGCATGAGGTCACGCGTGCATTTGTCGACGTTAAAATAACAAAGAGTAGGCCATCTGGTTGCCTCTGTCCGGGCAAAATTGTCCGCAAAAACCTACCCACACCGTGGATGCCAAGCCGTGCTACTGAGTTCGTGCACGTGGGTTAGAGTTCTCTTCGAATTTTCTCGAGATTCTTGAGGGGGATGTCGAAGCACCTATGGGTTTATCCGGTGTGCAGTAATGACGACCCTAACAAGAACATCAACAAAGCTAATGCAATGTTCTGCAACTAGTTCCTGGTAGAGACTGAAGTGAAACAAGGTATTGGCATGTCGCTAATGTTATTCAGAAGAAGCTATATATTTTATCATTTGAAAATGTATAAGTTCGAGCAGGCATTACACGGACACACCATTAGAAGACAACAATATTGCAGATAGTCATCGTGAGGTCAACACTAGTAGTAAAGTAAGGCAAAGACACTGTCACGCCAAGTAGCGTATAGGAAAGATGGTGTTAGTGATAATACTTTTTATAGACCTTCGGCGCATAATTTTTGGGGTAATGTGGTCGGTATTACGCCCGTGCCCCTTTACTTTCCCAGTTAAAAATCCGGTACCCATTTAAGGCTGGGTGAACCGGGAAGCCGTCGATCAGGATCGAACCCTACCTCTTGTCCTTTGTAGTTCAGTTCACTAACCACTGAGCTATCGCGGACTCAGGATTTTTATTTCACCCCCGATAGAAAAAAATCCTTTGTGTCCGCCGCGGTTTCGAACACCGTACACTAGCTTTTCAGTCAACGAAACAGTGGATTTCACCGCACACTAACGCTCATCTCAGTAACGCAATGAATCAAAGAAATCAAACAAACAAAATAAAGCAACAAGGCTTTCTAAGTTAGGTCAAAAGCAAACATAAAACTATCAACATCAAAATGAAACAGTTATCGTATTTTGGCTACGCAGAAAAGATGAAACAGCTGGAATATTTTGTGAAAACTGCAAAACAATATGGGAAGAGAAGAAAATGAAAGATACCAATGGACATAAGCATAAATATCAAATATACAAATATTTAAATTATCTGCGGGGCCGCGAATATAGCTGCAGAGAACATATAAAATAAACATAACATGGTATGGATCAGCTAGACTAGTGGAAAGACAAGACAAACTACGACGCTTCGGCAGAAACCTTCATCAGGTATAACAAACAAATGAAACAAATAAAATCCAAACCAAGAAAGATACCAGAAAGTTTATAAGAATGATTTAGTAGGAAGTCAATAACATTAATAACCAACTGTCAAGATAGAAGGTTGTGCTCCTATGTGATAGTTTATGCCTGTAGGCACAGTAGGGAGCTGGCAAATAATTACAGAGCTGCGGTAAAGCTGGTAGCAGGAACAAGTAGTGGGGTGTAACGTACACTCCTACAAGGTTTGGTGACAGCTTTACAAAACAAGGGAACACAACAAAATAATGACGTTTCGACCTACATGCGACCTTCCTCAGAAAACAAGAACAACACAAAAAGACAACGAAATAAAGACAAACTGTAGTACATCTAGGATGAGAAAAACAGGTAAAATAAAGAGAAATAAACAGAGGTATAAGAGATGAAATGATGAAACGAAAGAGAGATGCTACAATATGTAACACATCTCTCTTTCGATTCATTTCATTTTTTATCCCTCTGTTTATTTCTCCTTAATTTACCTATCCCGCTCATCTTAGATACAATATAATTTATCTTTATTTCGTTGTTCGTTTGTGTTGTTCTGGCTTTATGAGGAATGCCCCATCGTCAATACTGTGTTGTGTTCCCTATTTTGTAAAGCTGTCGCCATATCTTGTAAGGGTGTACTTTATACGCCACTACTGGCTCCTACAGAACAGTAATTGATGCTGATGATAGTGATGATGGTGATGATGGTGATGCTGATGATGGTGGTGATGGTGATGATGATGGTGATGATGATGATGGTGGTGATGATGATGATGATGGTGATGCTGATGACGGTGGTGATGATGATGATGATGATGATGATGGTGATGGTGGTGATGATGGTGATGATGATGATGATGATAATAATGGTGATGGTGATGATGATGATGATAATGATGATGATGATGATTGTCGCAATACAATACATATATAAAATATCAAATGCAAATCCCCTCGTTCAGAATTTCGAATTAAGAACTTTCATTGCAACAAGACTTGGAGATCATGTAAAAATATCAACGAATGGCAAAATGCTGCAACAACGATACAAACCTCACGCCATTCAGTTTTATTTTTCTGACCCTCATGCCACTGGAGGTTGACAACTGTGAGCTCCGTTTTCTGTAGAGTGCCATTGACAGTGAACTCGACTTGAGGCTCGTCTCGTATGTTGACGGATAGCATACGCCTGCATGCAAGCAAGTCAGTGTTAGGGTAGCTATCATCATAACAATTCGTTACGTCATAATTCTGAAAACAATTTTACAATAAAGCGACGAATATTTCACGAGAATTGCTAGAAAATAAACATTTTTGTTTGATCACAATGTTCTCATGCTGTCAGATCACTGCTTCCAGTTTTCTCTTTTCATTTGTAATTTGTTTCCAGATCTTGGCCATTTATCATTTATCTAGAGGAAATATAAATCTGAATTGGCTTCATCTTTATTCTAAATAGCTGCTTATCAGATTCATAAGCAGAAATTCACCATCATTGTGTGCCATATCAGTTGGCGTTATCGATCATGTCTTTCTACAATTTTCTAACAACAGTCCAATTCAATACTTTTCCATGCCATGTCACCAAGCTATCTAGTATCTTCTCTCATTTTCCTCCATGGCTTTTTTTCCCTGTATTTTTCTAGTTGTAACCAAGTATTCCAACTTTCCTCTTTTCATGATGTGCCCGAAAATTGTTTGTTTCTGATGTTTTTTTTAGGAACTTCCTTTTTATGTTGGTCTCTTTGAGAATGTTCTTGTTGGTCTCTTTAGCTGCCCAGTGAAATCTCAAAATTCAAGCTGAAATTGATGGAGGTATAAGGGGTAAACAATTTCCACGTGTTGTCATACACACGTCTGTGTACTTCTCTTATTTTTTTTTTTAAGTAACAGCCTCCAAGAATGGATACTATTGATTTTTGCTGGGAAGTAAAGGCGACCTGGCGTGATACCGACCAGATCAACCAAAAATGTACTGTGTACATGGAAAAATATGGTCACTAATACAATATTTAATGTCTAAAATTTTTACACAAAGCAGACACTAATCTGAAATGTTCAAGAATTAAATTATAAATAAGGAAGCAGAAATTAGAATCTATTACACACTTGTCAATTATTCTCCTCTCTAAAAGTCTGTTACACACTTATCAATTATTCTCCTCTCTAAAAGTCTGTTACACAGTTGTCAACTATTCTCCTATTTAAAAGTCTGTTACACAGTTGTCAACTATTCTCCTATTTAAAAGTCTGTTACACAGTTGTCAACTATTCTCCTATTTAAAAGTCTGTTACACAGTTGTCAACTATTCTCCTATTTAAAAGTCTGTTACACAGTTGTCAATTATTCTCCTATTTAAAAGTCTGTTACACAGTTGTCAACTAATCTACTATTTAAAAGTCTGTTACACAGTTGTCAACTATTCTCCTATTTAAAAGTCTGTTACACAGTTGTCAACTATTCTCCTATCTAAAAGTCCGTTACAACGGTGATTGATACTTCTGCCTTCCTTATTACACGGCTGTGTTCAACATTTATAGTTAGTCATGGAATTACCCTCATTACACATCGAACAACAGCCCACAAGTGATGTGATCTTCTCTCCTGAAAGACCCGCAGTGTGAAACGATAAACTGGTTCATAAGTCTGTTGTACTAAAGGGAGGTCAAAAAGTAATGCACGCCAATTTTATTCTCGGCTAATAATAAAGATAGGATATGAAATTTTGCACACTTGGAATATGACATGTTCCAATTATGTGTACCAAATTGCACAGCATTCTGATAAATATTACGCAATCTATGAACCGTTAAAATGGAGCTTGTCAACAATGTCCGTTACAAAAAGAGAATTGTCATAGAATTTCTGGTTGCGGAAAAAGAAACTGTGGCAAACATTCATAAACGACTGTGTGCAGTGTACAAATGTTCTGCAGTCGATGGGAGCACAGTTAGTCGCTGGGTTCAGAGAATTAAAGCTGCAGAAAGTGTACGAGTGGAGCTGCATGATTTACCGCGTTCTGGACGTGTTGACTCGGCTACCAGCACAGACATGTTAAACCGGACTGATGCCATTATTCGTAAGGATAGGCGTATCACTAGTCAGCAATTAGCATTGCAGCTTACAGTCAGCAAGGGAAGTGCAATCGCAATTTTTAAAACTCTCGGATATTCAAAGATTTGCGATCGATGGGTTCCTCGGGGCCTAACAAATGATCACAGAGTTCAAAGGAAAACATTCTGTTCTGAATTGTTGGAGCGTTTCGGTGTTGAAGGAGAAATGTTTTTGTCAAAAATTGTTACCGGTGACGAAACGTGGGCACATTATTATGAGCCTGAAACAAAAATGCAGTCAATGGAATGGCATCATCCGCAGTCACCAAAAAGAAAAAAATTCAAAACATCTCCATCAGCCGGAAAGGTGATGATCACTGTCTTCTGGGACATTGATGGTGTGATTCTTGTTGATGTAATGACAAGAGGTGAGACAATCAACTCGACAGCTTACATCAATACACTGACAAAACTCAAAAATCGGTTCCACAGAGTTCGGCCTAATAAGCCATCTGCAGATTTGTTGCTTCAACATGACAATGCACGCCCTCACACAAGTCTGGTAACACGGGAAGCAATCAACAAATTTGGTTGGACTGTACTGCCCTATTCCTCCTTACATCCCTGATCTGGCTCCCTCAGATTTCCATCTGTTTGGACCACTCAAAAAATTCCTGCGTGGGACACACTTTGACAATAATGAGGGTGTGATCCGTGCAGTTAAAAAATGGCTACGCGAGCAGGACAAAACTTGGTACAAACGAGGCATTCATGACCTAGTTTCGCGTTGGCGTAAGGCAATACGCTTGGACGGAGATTATGTTGACAAACAGGTAGTGTCAAGGGGATGTTCAGCTACAATCTGTGAAAATTTCACACATTTTGCCCGAATAGTTTCCGAGAAAAAAATTGGTGTGCATTACTTCTTGACCTCCCTACGTATCTCTTATGAATCTACGCCACACATTTTCCTAAAAACATGTACCACATACATGTAATTGCTGCTTCTACTATTGTATCTTTTTCTTTTTGCTTCAGTTTCCACCTCTGACAAAGTCCCTAAAGACCACGTTCTGAATGTTGCGTGTTAATCCGTTTGTCACTGACAGCCGTGTGTACAGGGGTGTCTTGCCGAACAGGCAGATAACTCCGTCTTGGGAGGTGCTCATATTTTTTCCCTCGATGAGTAACTGACGTTTCAAGCCGAGCTTCCCTGCTGAGACCTGGGCTGGTTGTCGCATGGAGAAATCACAAATAAAATTCCCAACTAGTGCAGCTAGGATTTGAACTCACAACCTCTCGGCCGGTGTCTTGCCTCGAGACAAACCAGTCCCACATTTTATCTTGTAAAATGCACGTCACTTCTTTACTTTTCCGTCATCATTATCAACTTCTGTAAACTCCCAAGGCAAATATTTTAACAAATTTTCGTAATTTCATTTTAACGTGGGCTAATTTTGTCAGTGCTATGCTTGTCCTGCATTTATTCCATCTGACTTTTTGTGTATTTTTCTCTTTCTACTTTTTAGTGCACCCCAACAAAAGCGCACCTTTCAATGACGTGCGCTGGTTTTCTAGTTAATCCTCAAATTAATGTCACTATCTCTTTAATGTTCTCCTCAGTAATGGAGTTTGTTGTGGTGTAATATCCTTCGTTCATTATTCTACATTTAATTATTTTTTTTTACACGTTCTTAGACTTTCCTTTCCTCAAGGGAGAGTAACTTAATCCACATCCTAATTTCATTTAATCACCCATTGAGAAAATGAAAGTTTGAGTTACCGTTCATGAATCCCAACTTTAATCTTGTCAACGGTATAAATTAAAAATAAAAACGGCATTATACTTTGTGTTTGGCTTTGTGTTTCTATGTTTGACTTTGTGTTTCTATGTTTGACTTTGTGTTTTTATATTTGGCTTTGTGTTTTTATGTTTGACTTTGTGTTTTTATGTTTGACTTTGTGTTTTTATGTTTGACTTTGTGTTTTTATGTTTGACTTTGTGTTTTTATGTTTGACTTTGTGTTTTTATATTTGGCTTTGTGTTTTTATGTTTGACTTTGTGTTTTTATGTTTGACTTTGTGTTTTTATGTTTGACTTTGTGTTTTTATGTTTGGCTTTGTGTTTTTATGTTTGGCTTTGTGTTTGACTTTGTATTTTTATGTTTCGCTGTGTGTTTTTATGTCTGACTTTTGTGTGTGTGTTTTTATGTTTGACTTTGTGTTTAACTTTGTGTTTTTATGTTTCGCTGTGTGTTTTTATGTCTGACTTCTGTATTTTTTCTATTTTTGGCGTTGTTTGGCTTTGTGTTTTTATGTTTGGCTTTGTGTTTTTGTGTTTCACTTTGTGATTTTATTTTTGACCTTGTTCTAATGGATTTATTGTTACTCCATTTACTCGTTCCCCGTACTCTCTTCAATCGATCCAGACGGAAATGAATGAGCAAACGGCTTGCAGAGTTTGAGAACCTACAAACAGAGAGGGAGAACTCTGTCCCGTCTCCCACTTCAAATGCTACAATTTAGCGCAGTGAAAGTTAAAAAAAAAAACATACAACGTTTGATCCCGCCCCGTTTGATATGTTGTGTTTCAATCTGCACCTTTCATATATCCCATTGACCTTTCTCATTTTTCATAAGGCCATACATAAGCACATACACAAAGACACGCACATATAATACAGACAGACAAGGACGCACACACACACATACACAGACACAAAAATACATATAAATACACACGCGACTACACACATGCACACAGGCAGATAAGCACACACACGTACACATATACACACACAAATAAACACAAACACAAATAGACAGGCACACACACACATACACACGCTCACACCACACACACACACAAGTTCGCACATATTCACAGACACAAAGACATAAATACACACGCCCACATACACACAGACATACAAGCGTACATACACATGTACACACACACACACTCACGCATTCATACATACGCACGCACGCACATACAAAATACATACATACATACATGTATGCGCATACACTGCCAATAACATTTACATATACATAAACACGCTCATACACACACACAACACATACACAACACATACACAACACACACACACCTGTACATAACATCACCGTCCTTCCAGTAAGGGTTTCCAGTCGATCTGCACGAGAACTGCGGCACTAGCGTCCTGTCCGCCAACTCCCCTGGTCTGTTAAACATGTCCAGCAGCGCGTACAACCAGACCTTCACTCCGGTTCTCACAACCTTCTTCATAGCTTCAAGACCGTACTCAAAACTAATTCCTGTGAAGAAGAAGTGTTGGAAGTACACATGTTACTAACGACGAAATTAAATGAACTGGCTAACTGAAATTACCCACAAGCCAGACTCAAGAGCCGACTACGGTAGAGATGGCTTGATCGATATTTAGAAACACTAGGAAACATAAAAGTAGCAGAGGCAAAGTGAATGGCAAAGGGAAGACAACTACATCTCCCCATGCCACTGAAAGGTAAATGAGGAAGTAAAGAAGAATAAGAATTAGAAAATGGAGATGAAGAAAAAGAAGAAGAAGTAGAAGAAGAAAAATCAGACGAAGAAGAAGAATATTATGATGAAGAAGTATTATATGAAGAAAAAGTGTAATTAGAAGAAGAAGAATTAGAAGAAGATGATAAGGAAGAAGAATTCAAAGAGATAAGAAGAGGACGAAGATGAAAAAGAATTAGAAGAAGATGAAGAAGAATATAAGAAGAAGGTGACAAAGAAGAAGAAGAAGAATTAGAAGAAAGAGATGAAGAAAATGAAGAAGTAAAAGAAGAATAAGAAAAATAGATAAAGAAGAAGAATTTGATGATGATGCAGAATTATTTGAAGAAAAGAAGAAATTAAAGAAGAATTAGAAGAAGATGATGATAAAGAGGAAGACCCACGGGTTCCCGAGCGTGCGTCGAACGTCGTACACAATGTAGAGATTATGTGTGGTCAGGCAGGAGAGCGATTAAAGTATAAAAACAAGAAGACGCCTCAGTGAGCTGGTGATAGTGTCATCATTATCAAATGTCGTGTTTGCTGGCATAGACAATCATGTCTCACCACAATGATACGTGTCTCTTGTGGTATATAAAAATACTGTTAACTTCCTATCATGGCATTTAAAAAAAATTCTTGTATCCTTTCTCTTTGTCTCTTACAAACAACCTCTCTCTCTCTCTCTCTCTCTCTCTCTCTCTCTCTTTGATAGATTTTTTTTTCCTTTGCTGCAATATGTTATAGATGATTCTTTCAGCTTTGTTAAATATTTTTTTCACTTGTTACAATATGTTCTATAGATGTCCCTTCCTGATAACGGAAGACAATGCAAAAAGAATGAGATGGAAATTGTGGGCCAGACATGCAGCGCAATGGGAAGAATGAATAGATGATTATGATAGATTTTATTGCTGCTCGTTAGAACGTGCCAAGATTGTTTTGTTGGTCTCTGAAAGAGAGAGCGAGAGAGAGAGAGAGGAAAGGAATCATCTTCCTTCTCATGACATGGAAAACAAACCAAAAAAAATATAATTACTTCCCCTTAATGCTGTAATAATTTGTGTTTTTTTACCTGATTCCTTTTAGGACACCACGTGACGAGCTCAGTCATGTTGTTGGTGCTGGACACTATGCTTCTGAGATTTTTAAGAACAAAAACAGATATAAAGCAAAGGTATTCTAGTCATTGTATCATCATCATAAAGTATCATGCCTGCTGGAGTAGGTAATCATGTCTCTCCACAACTTTCGATCTCGACAGTTATTTATCATTTCTGTTGTTGACCTTCTGCCAAGCCATTCTCTTAAGCTGTTTGGTATCTTTTCTCTTCGCTTCCCTCTATCTCTTCATCCCTCAATTTTCCCAGCTGCCACAATATATTCCAACTTATATGTTCTTTCCTCATTGCATGGCCATAACATGTTTTTTTTTTTGTTTTTTCCTAATATTAGAAATTCGCTCTCATTTTGTTTTGGCCTCTTTCAGAACGTTTTCAATACTCTTCTGAGATGTCCATGGTATTTTCACCATTCTTCTGTAAAACCACAATTCTAACTCCAGGTCTAGTTCTTGTGTAGATAACCGCAATCATTGCACACATGCAGTGCTCATTTGATGAAGGCAAAACATCAAAAAACATAAAACGCATCGCACAAGCATAAAATGTGCTCAATGAACTGATCAACATATGGAGATTCAATGTAGTTAATAAAAAACAAAACTTAGATTTTTTCAACTCCTGTGTGATGCCAGTACTAACATATGTATGTGAAAGCTGGAAATTCACCCAGACCTTAGAAATTACATTAAATGTCGTTGAAAACACATGTCTAGGTGAGATCTTAAATAGTTACTGGAGAGACTTTACTTAAAAATGAATGGTTTTACTATAGGTCATTCCTATATCTGCTCAGTCTGTTCCAGCAACCAACAAAGTGTCTATCCCGATCGTTCATACCATACCAATGAACGTCTTGCGTTCTGGGAAAATGGCGCGCCTTTAAGTTCACACTGTTCTATTGAACGCGCTGCACTCTGTACAAATATCCCGCAGCTCGTAATGGGCACTTCTGCATAACCATAACGGCCGTCACGGGCAATATAATCTCAATAGGCCCGTACCAAATGAGCGTGGATTTCGTGTTCAGGGAGTGAGCCACAACAATAAACGTTGTCCTAACAAACGAAGTCAGGCCTCTACTCCGGCGATACACTCGATCCGACCGCGGTCCAGCTGGTTGCAAAATTTGCTGTCCAAAAAAAAGACAGTTGGCACATCAAAAGACAGCTGGAAAGATTACATGTCAAACTGATAAGAGACGAATCTAAACAAGAATCCGTTTCAAGCTTTATAAAAAGGCAACGTTGGAAATACATCGGTCATGTTCTGAGAATGAATGAAGAAAGACTTCCCCGTCAGGCATTCACATGGGAACCATCTAATAAAAGAAAACAATATAGGCCAACAGAGTCGCTACGGAGAATAATTATTAGGGAAGGCTCATCCATGGGAAACAAACAAGAACAACAAGAACCAGCGACAAGTACTCAATCTTGGAGGACTTTGACTTCCGCCCTATGTGCCGTCTTCGGTCCGAGAGTTAAACACTATGAATGAAATGCGTGTTCACTTGTATTCCAAATCTCATCGCCAACTACTGTAGATTGAAAGCCGAATGGCTGAGGGGATTTTCCCAAAAACAGCCCAATCTGATGACGTCTTTATCTGTGTTATCTATAGACGGCTGACGTCATTTAACCCACAACCGCTCCTGCTCGCAATGTTGGAAACCGAGACAACCTTTGGGTGGTCCTCCTCAGTGGGCAGGCATTCAGTTACAGCAAACTCTTTATGCACAGCTTCGCAGCAGGAGACAATCTGATCATCAGTAGTAGACTCTCGTCGAGCAAGTGTTTCGGGGCTTTAGCTTCTTGACACTTTAAGTGAAGTGAACCTGCCTGAGTCATGACTCCCATGTGGCAATGTCCAAATCTTTACTGTCCACGCAGACAGATCTCGCATCCATTCACGCGTTCTAAAACCATCAGCGAGGGCTGAAGTCATCATTTTTAAAAGCTGGGGACATCATTAAAGGAAAATTAAGGCAGGAACAACTTAAATGGTTGGGCCACCTGGTCAGAATGAACCCTCACCAATCACCAGCAAGGGCGTACTTCTCGAGAATGCATGGAAAAAGACCAAGAGGAAGACCTAGAAGAAGATGGATAGATGCTGTGATAGAGACATGTAACAATAAATGAAAATCACTAATTCAGGCAGTTCGAGCAGCTTAAGAACGACAAATGATATAACCACGACACCTTTTCGGCATTAGTGGGGAAGAGAAAAGCAGAAGAAAAAGGCAGGAAAATTACTGCTTTTTTTTGAATATTTAAAAATATTGATATTTTGGCTTTGTTATTGTATTTATTTTTTTTTGGTAAATCTACGTACAGCTTCTGAAGGGATCAACACTTTAAATCACAGATTGTCTTCGGTATGTATTTGAGACTACTTATAATTTGCCCACTCGTCAAGCACGGAATTAACACCTTAAAAGTAAATGAGGAACATTCTTGAACATCATTCATGGTAAGATACCCGTTCTATTTACAGCTCCATTATCGATGGCCGTAGAAATCTCAGGGGAGTTCTTGTCCAAAATTCACTCGCAAAATTCGTAATGTCAGGTGAAGATCTTTTCGGATTAAGACAACATTTATTTGGTTACAGCCCCGTGTATAAATGATGGAAGTTGATATTGCGTCAAGGGAATGTCTGTTTATATGATAAACTTGATATAATGTTGATTGATATTGATCTTAATGGGATGAAGGCAATTGATATAGAGTTGGATGGAATAATGAATTATGAGAGAAAGACAGCGGCAGAATGAGAGAGCAAAGAGAAGGGAATGAGTGTTTTTTTTTTTTAAGGATTTTATTAAAGATGTATTGGAAATCAATTTATTAAAGATGTATTGGAAATCAATTTATTAAAGATGTATTGGAAATCAATTTATTAAAGATGTATTGGAAATCAATTTATTAAAGATGTATTGGAAATCAATTTATTAAAGATGTATTGGAAATCAATTTATTAAAGATGTATTGGAAATCAATTAAAGTATTTAGAACATTCTGGAAAATAAATATGTGAAGGGAAGAGGGAAAAAAAGGAAATAAAAATATTGCAGGAAATATGTCATGCATAAAGAGAAGGATATGATCGAGCTGTTTGTGAAAGATGGTGACGCTGCATTCAGTGGGGCGGGGAAACTACATCTGCAGATATCTGTGAACTGCAACAGATTTGAAAGAAAATACTCTTAATTTTTAAGCATTTAAATAGATACAATGGATAAAAATATATACAATATTGAATAAAATAAATGATAAAGCAACAGACACAAAAATACATATAATAATCATCATCATCAAGTACCATGCCTGCTGGCGCAGGTGATCATGTCTCTCCACAACTTTCGATCTCGACAGTTAGTTATCATTTCTGTTGTTGACCTTCTGCCAAGCCATTCTCTTAAGCTGTCTGGTATCTTTTCTCTTTGCTTATCTCTATCTCTTCGTCCCTCAATTTTCCCAGTTATTACAATACATTCCAGCTTTTCTCTTCTCATTACATAGTAAAAAATGATGACTGTTTCTTCCTAATATTGGAAATTAGCTCTCTTTTTGCTTTGGCCTTTTTCAGAATGTTTTCATTACTCTTCTTAGCTGTCAATTGTATTCTTAACATGCTTCTGTAAAACCACAATTCTACTGCCTCCAATAATTTTCTTGTCTGCTGTTCCAATGTCCATATTTGTAATCCACATGTTAAGACTAGTTATTCATAACATTAAGGGAGTCGCGATAGCTCAGTGGTTAGTGAACTGGACTACAAAGGACAAGGGGTAGGGTTCGATCCCAATAGATGGCTTCCGGGTTCACCCAGTCTTAAATGGGTACCGGATTTTTTTCTGGGAAAGTAAAGCGGCACGGGCGTAATACCTACAACATTAGCCCAAAAATCATGTGCTGAAGGTCTGTAAAATATAGGGTCACTAACACCATATTCCCTATACGCCGCCACTTGGCGTGAAGGGGGTACTTTACTTTATTTTTACTATTCATAAAATTTAAGAACTCTTTTTCTTCTTTCCATTGTCAAAGATAGATTTCACAGTATATATAGTAGATATAACACAGTATCTCATTTTTTGGAAAGCTGCCTATTTACTAGCCATTCTGCATCTCAAGTCTGTTGTACATCTACCATCTGAGGTCAACATTGTTCCCAGATATTTAAATTCATTTACCTGTTTTAATATTGTTCCACTTGTCTTTAATTGCGCATTACGGTGATTAATTTTTCCTGGAAACCAAATATTTTATACACATCATCATCATCATCATCATCAAGAACCGGGCCTGCTGGCGTAGGTGATCATGTCTCTCTATAACTTTCGATCACGACAGTTATTTATCACTTCAGTTGTTGGCCTTCTGCCAAGCCATTCTCTTATTAAGCTGTCTTTTCTCTCTTTGCTTCCCTCTATCTCTTCGTCCCTCAATTTTCCCAGTTGTTACAAAATATTCCAGTTGTTCTCTTCTCATTACAAAAAATGGCCAAAAAATGGCCAAAAAATGATGATTGTTTCTTCCTAATATTGGAAATTAGCTCTCTTTTTGCTTTGACCTCTCAGAACGTTTTCATTACTTTTCTTAGCTGTCCATGGTATTCTCAACATTCTTCTGTAAAACCACATTTCTACAGACTCCAGTGATTTTCTTGTCTGTTGTCCTATTGTCCATGATTCACATCCATATGTTAAGACTGGCTCTACATAAAATTTAAGAACTCTTATTATACATTTAATAATAGATAAAACAATTAATACAATAATTGACAACAAGTTCACTAAATAATAGAAGGAATATTTTTTTATAAAACATAGTCTTGAATAATACAATACATGGAACTTCGGCGAAAGAAATGATTATTCTTCCCTTTCTTTACTGCCCAATTTCTCTTTTAGCGCTGAGAGGGGAGATTATTTATTCTCTGTTTGATTTTTCTGTTCACCATGTGTCTGAGCGTTTCTAGTCCTAGTTTTATTTTGCAAAAGAGAAACAGAATATCAACATAACGATGGACGCAGACAATTAAAACAAGTAGACGAATTAAATATCTAGGAAGATATATATATATATATATATATATATATATATATATATATATATGTAGCGAGAGAGAGAGAGAGAGAGAGAGAGAGAGAGAGAGAGAGAGAGAGAGAGAGTTTTATCGATTGAAAGAGAAAATAAGAGACTGCCTCATCACAGCAGATATCATGTTTACAGGTCATTACAAATAAATCACCCGGCTCTTTCATCAGAAACTGAAACTGCATTGTTGTGATGGAGAAGCGAACACATTACATCCACGAGAGCAAGCGATGCTCTGTATCCTGTCATTTCAATCTCAATGGGCTCTCTGCATGCAATTACAAGAACAGAGAAGCGCTTTGGTATCAGTTCCAACTCCATTTTTTCAAACCACAGATCAAAGATAGTATACGTAATTTATGGGTTATTATAATTACGTACTTGATTTAACTTGGATACTGGTTCATATCTTTTTGTCTTGGTGTTAAAAACCATTATTTTATACTTCACCCATTAGCAATGTCCGTTTGTTACCACCCATCATGCTCCACGCCGAATTCGATCATGCATGTTTCGCCGCATCGTGCGTCACTCTCAATTTGATCAGTGTAAACTGTCATCAAACCATATTCATTTTATTTGTCTTGTATCATCTTGGTATTGGTGAAATATAATTCCTTGTTTAATTATCTAAAAATTCATATATAATATGTTAAGTGTTGTGTTAGATAAATATAAACATGTGATTGATATTTAAAGACACAAAGAAGTTTGTCTCTGAATTCTCTACCGCTAATTTGATAAGACCTTCCGTGTTGAAAGAGTAAACATTCTAATCTCTTTACAGAGAGAGAGGTGACATATTTTACACTGTTGTTTGCCATTGATACTTTCGTTGATTTTTATTTAAAATAAACACAAAACGGAGGAGCTAAACTAATAGAAAGACAAGACAAACCACAACGTTTCGGCAAAAGGTTTTATCAGGTGTAACAAATAAACTTTACCAATTAAACACATAAATCCAAACCAGAAAACACAACACGGATCTTAAGAAAATTGCGGAAAGAATTGCAGAAAAAGACGGTGGCCAGGATTTACGTAGAGTCTGGTTAAAAGATTAATAGACAATTGGGCAGGGAGGATTGAATTAGACTAAACGAAACCAAACAGTGAAAGGAGGTGTCCCAAAGATTATGAGGAAAACGAGAAGAAGAGAAAATGAGAAAGAGGATAGGGGTGTCAATGGGGTAGAAGAGCAAGAGAGGTACTAAATTTAACGCACGGAGGAATAAGGAAAGGACACAGGAACAAGTTTCATCCTCTCAGTTTTGGACAATGTCAAAACGGGCTATGAGTTTGTTCTCTAACGTGACTTTAATATGAGAGGATTACAATTTGTTCACTCTTTGCTTTAACCACTCGTCTCCTCTCCTTTTCTTCCCTATGTATTATCCCTAATCTTCCGTGCGCTATCTTTATTATTTTTCTTCCTCTTCTTCCCCTTGCTACCCCTATCCTCTCTCTCTTTTACTCTTCTTCTCGTTTTCTTCGTCCCCAATAAGACACCTACTTTCATTTTTCCTAATTTTTTTTTATTGTTTGCTTCCTTTGCTCTAATTAAATCCTACCTGCATTGTTGACAATTAATCTGTTAACCAGACTATACGTTAACCCTGCCAACCGTCTTTTCCCGCCATTTTTTTTAAATATGCATATATATTGTGTTTTCTGGCTTGTATAATCTGTATAGTTTGTTACATTCGATAAAGGCTTTCGCTGAGAGGTTGTAGTTTGTCTTGTTTTTCTGTTAACAGCTCAATACCATTCTATGTTTACATGTTCTCTGCAGCCATACTGCAGTGATCCTGTTCGCATTTAATATTTATAATATATTTGATATTTGTATTTAGCTCAATTTACTTCATTTGCTCATTTGTGTTTTATTTCCAGGAATATAAAGTAGACAAGCTCCTTCTATTATGCATTAAACGTGATTATAAGGGGGCCTATCTTAAAAATTAAACATTTTTCTTTCTGTAAAATAAATTGAATTTTGCATTCCACAAAACTGTCAGGTTTGACAATCTGTGATCAGTTTGTTACTTGTAACAGAGTAAATTAATGAAAGCATGGGAGCAGGTAACTTAGTCGTTACCCGTTTCTTTAATGGACAATAGCAGTAACATATGGTAGCGACCATCAGTAGTAGGACATAAATTTAAGATATGGAAATTTCCCAGACAGAATATACCAAGTTGTAGAAATGGAGATAACGCAGAGTTCATAATGATAATGGGTAGTGGACACACAGAAGTGGGAAGGAAGGAAAGGTAGAATTATAATGATGAGTTTGGAGAGTAGAAATTTCCACGCAGATTTCCACAACAGCAGGTTGAGGAAATGGCAATAGCGCATGTATTGACCTCATGACTTTGGCCGTTTGATAAATAAGTTGTCATCCAAATACCACGAAAGGTCAGAGTCACGAGGTAATCATTAATTCGAATAGGTTATAGAGATTTCACGGAAACAAATTGTTATCGTCAAATCTGGGGAATAATTCAAGTCTCGGACACAGAATGATGAGAGTTGACCGACTGCAAGTGATCAGAGGAGTTGCAATTTGTCACTTCGCGACGGCTGCGGCAATTCCATTGGCTGCTGATATTTCACTCGAAGAGTTGTGGCTGAGTATTTAAACTTCAACACAATAGGTTGAAGCCAACTCTTTTATTTTAGACACACAGAGAGAGAAGTCAGAAATGTAAACTAAGTAATCTTATTCCGCCTTCGGCCGAACTGTCAAAGACAGTTAGTTAGAAGTTAAGTAGAACTAGAAGTTTTAGAATAAGAAACTAAGAAAGTTAGATCGCAAGTTAGTAAGGAGTCTTCAAGTTGTAGTAATCTTAAGTTAATTGACAAGTCAGGAATAGACTAGAGAGTAGTAAGTTGTCAGTGACTTACTCAATTAGTTGAGCTATAGAACATTACAACAAGTGAGTTAACGAACATATGAGAATTAGTTATGAACTTGTGAAGTGTTGAGAGTTCGTGTTTCACATTCCTTATAAACGTAAGTAAAGTCGACAGAGAGATTGAATGTAAGATATGCACTCGTGGACAGATCATATCCACAAAGACAAAAAAACAATAATAACAATAATAAGAAATAACAACACCTTATAAAAATTACTAACGTTATCTGCACTAAAATATAATGCTAACTTTACCACACAAAAATGTGCGTTTTGTATGCAGAAGAGTCACAAATAGATCATCATCATCAAGTACCGAGCCTGCTGGCGTAGGTGAGCATGTCTCTCCACAACTTTCTATCTCGACAGTTATTTATCATTTCTGTTATTGACCTACTGCCAAGCCATTCTCTTAAGCTGTCTGGAATATTTTCTCTTTGCTTCCCTCTATTTCTTTTGTCCCTCATTTTTCCCAGTTGTCACAGTATAATCCAGCGGTTCTCTTCTCATTACATGGCCAAAAATAATGATTGTTTCTTCCTAATATTGGACATTATCTCTCTTTTTGCTGTGGCCTCTCTCAGAACGTCTACGTTACTCTTCTTAGCCGCCCATGGTATTCTCAACATTCTTCTGTAAAACCACATTTCTACAGCCTGCAGTGACTTTCTTGTCTGTTGTTCTATTGTCCATAATTTACATCCATATGTTAAGGCTGGCTCTAAATAACAATTAAGAACTCTTTTTCTTGTTTCTATTAACAACTAAATTATAATTAATAAAATACAACTATTTACAGTAATTAAATTACCACTAAAATACTATTATTAAATTGCAACTAAAATACAATTACTAGAATACAATTAATCAATTGCATTTGTTTTTTGTAATTAAGAAAACACTTCATCATTTGTTGATGAGACCACCAGCACTGTAGTTGTAGGGTTCTGGTTTAAGGATATAAAATTAACAAAAAATGGTATAAACTAAACTAAAAGAAAGGCATGACAAATTACAGCGTTTCGGCGAAACTCTTCATCAGGTAAAATAAACTATAAACTTTCAACACGTAAATCCAAGTCAGAAAATACATCATCATCATCATCATGTGCCATTGCGGTTGGCAGGGGATCATGTCCTTCCACAATCTTCTATCTACAGTGCATCGTATCAGTTCTGTTGTTGACTGTTTTTCATGTCATGATACCAAGCTGTCTAGCATTTTCTCTCTTTGTCGTCTGCGATCTCTCTTTCCCTGTATTTTGCCAGTTGTAACCAAGTATTCCAACCTTCCTCTTCTCATGATGTGCCCCCCAAAAAATTGATTGTTTCTTATTGCTGTTTTTAAGAGTTTATTTTTTGTGTTGGCCTGTTTGAAAATGTTTTCATTGGTCTTTTTAGCTGTCCAGTGAACTTTCAACATTCTTCTGAGAAATGACATCTCTGTGGCATCTAATGAAGAAAATACAGCGTAGAACTAAAAGAATTACAGAAAGAAAGGGAGAAAAAATGTGGTTAAGATATACATTGAGTTATAGTTTGTGTTGTCTTTCTGTTAGTTCAGCTGTTAGTAGTAAGGAAGGGGGTTTAGTGCAATGATTGGTATCGTGCAGGTAGTTTCGTGCAGGTATCGTGCAGCACAATCTCGTCGTGCAGCATGTATCGTGCAATCTCAGGTGACCTCGTTTATCGCTCGGCGCGGATGGTCTTATCTCAAGTGGTCAAGTGGTCGGCCTCGTCTTATCTCAAGTGTGCGTGCGACCAGTGGTTCTAAAACTTGTAGGTGTGTTTGGAGACCAGTGGTTCTAAAACTTGTTGGCTATGGAGACCTCTAAAACTTGTATGTCAGTCTAAAACTTGCGGGGGGGGTCATCTGTGTTTGGAGACCAGTGGTTCTAAAACTTGTTGGCTATGGAGACCTCTAAAACTTGTATGTCAGTCTAAAACTTGTGGGGTGGTCGTGTGATGGCAACAGGAGGCAAATATGGAGACCATAAAACTTGTATGTCAGTCTAAAACTTGCGGGGGGTCGTGTTATCATGTGATGGCAACAGGAGGCAAAGGGGTGTTAGTGCCACGTCGATCATCATCGGCGCTGGTCGGCGGTCGCTGGTCGTCGGCGGTCGCTGGTCGTCGCTGGTCGGCTCGGGCAACATCATCATGTGTAGTGATTAATGGTCGTCGCTGGTCGTCGTCGTCGCTGGTCGGCTCGGGCAACATCATCATGATTAAATAGTGACGCTCTCTCTCTTATCATCATCATCATCAAGCCACACCCTCAACAACATCATCACCAAGCTACACAAATTGACACATCATCATCATCATCATCATGTGCCACCATCATCATCAAGCCACACCCTCAACAACACCATCACCAAGCTACACACATTGACACATCATCATCATCATCATCATCATCATGTGCCACCCTCAACAACATCATCATCAAGCCACACCCTCAACTCCCTCTCTCTCTCTCTCTCTCTCTCTCTCTTTCAAGCTAAAGCAAAACAAAAAAAGTCGCTCTATATTTCACATATATTTATTAATACAACAAATACACAACACATATGAGAAAATATTTATTACTGTCCGATTGGTGATAATTTTAAGCGTCTGGGTTTCCTCCCTCCTGTTTTGGCTGTACTGTATGTTTGTGTTAAATGTCTATCAAACACAGGGGCGTAGGAAGTTTCATTAGCCTTCACAACACAACCGCCCTCCATTTTGACAAAACCTTGATCAAAGCTGGAATAGGTAATTGGTGACTCAGCTGAAACACCCGGACATCGATAGTGGCCGCCGGATCTGTCGTCTGATTAACAAGAGCGAGGTTCCCTTGGTTAACAAAAGGAGGGGTCGTGTAGTTGATGAGATTCGGGTTAACAAGAGATGGTGTGTAGTTCTGGTGGTTAACAACAGGTGGTGTGTAGTTGAGCTGGTTAAGGAGAGGTGGCGTGTAGCTGATCTGGTGGTTAACAACAGGTGGCGTGTAGTTGAGGTTAGCATAAGCGGTTAAAATGTCTTCTCGCATATCAACTAAAGCGATAAATTCCTCTCTCGATAGTGTTATTCCAGTCCGGGTAGGAAACTTAAAAAAACTCTCACCGCTTTATGTCCTTATATTTATCAACGGTCTGTTACGAAAAACACAAACCGAGACTGCCTTAACGCCATCTTTAGACAACGGAACTACAGTCTCATTTCCGCGTGACATAAATATGCGCTGATCACTGGCATCAAACGAAATTGGCGTATTCAAGCTACACGACTCCATAGTCAAAGCAAAAACAAACACAAGCCACCTGGCAACAGACGCTGGTTATCTATGTGTGTACACTGCTCGGCTGGGGGTTTTTATACCTGCTACGTTTATCGTATCGAGGACCGTCTATTTATAGTAGCTAACGCAATATGTTATCAGGCGAGGTAATATGTTATCAGACGAGGTAATACGTTATCAGTCGTGTTGCGACATGTTTGTTTTTGCTTTGACTATGGAGTGAGATTTATCGAGGGTCTACCAGACGTCGATAAATTGGAAGGTGGTAAGAAGAGAAGACTGATCGTCATCGATGACTTGATGTCTGAGACGGACGAGAGGGTAACAAAATTATTCACCAAAGGTAGTCATCACAGAGATATTAGTGTGATGTACATTGTTCAAAACCTATTTGGAAAAAATAAAGAACATCGAACCATAAGTCTCAATACGCACTATTTAGTCCTTTTCAAGAACCCGAGATTGCTGGGTAGTCTAAACTGGTAGTGTAAAGAGTTAAATATCTAAAGGCGTAGTCGAGACGTTATCATCAGCTACATTTCTTTTTATATATAGAAATAGGACAGAGCATTATTTGTTTGACTGTAGGAAAATATGGAATTATTTAAGACTTTGAAACCTACATTTTTCCCACCCTTAGCCTTTTGCGCAGCGCGAACCTCTAAAAACATATCTTTAGCTAATTTGTTGTGTTGCTTACTTAACCCTTTACAACTGATTTTATCGTAATCCCCACTACAATGGTACGTCTTACTACATAAACTAACAAGAGCCGTCCCTTCGGACTCTAGTTTAAAAAGCCCGGGCGTTCGTTTGGTGTATGCTTTAACACCCTTACAGTTTACACAGTCTGGCTAAATGTTCATCGCAAAACTCGACAGGAAACCAGTCTTTATATACGCTATTAAACTCATTCCGCAGCCCTGCCTTAACTATAGCCTCCAACTTAGGTGCACTTAAAGCCAAATATAAACTATCAGTATCTGCTTCACATAACTGAATGTTGGACCTATCTACAAACTTATCTAAGAACTCGAAATAAAAAATCTAACATACGAAGTTTTGCATATCGATACACGAAGAAACCGATTTGTAGGGGTAAGTCCCATCCTACCGGGTGTGGGAAAACGGTATTTGTACAAAAGTTTATACAGAACCTTCTAGGAGGCAAGGTCAGAAACCTAGGAGGCAAGGGCAGAAACCTAAGAGGCAAGGGCAGAAACCTAAGAGGCAAGGGCAGAAACCTACGAGTCAAGGGCAGAAACCTACGAGTCAAGGGCAGAAACCTAGGAGGCAAGGGCAGAAACCAAAGAGGCAAGGGCAGAAACCTAGGAGGCACCTCGATGGACAGCTAGACAACCGAAGAAGCGTTTTACAATCTCAATATGACTAACCCTTGTGGGTATGCCTTTTCTAATACGGTTATCATTCTGTCGGCATATTATCGTTTGTTTTTAATTATAATCTTAGTAGCGTGTTGACAGTGCCACTATTGCGTGCTTTTGGTTAATTTGACGGAACCAGTTGTTATAATGCTTACATTTCAATATTCGATATTCAATTTCTCCCACTTATCGTTAATTTTCGCGATTTCCCCCTAATAAACCACAACCCCACGAACCACGGACTTAACGAACCATCAACTAACGAACCACGAACCACAAAACCACGAACCACGGACTTAACGAACCATCAATTCACGAACCACGAACCACAACCCCACGAACCACGGACTTAACGAACCATCAACTCACGAACCACGAACCACAACCCCACGAACCATGGACTTAACGAACCATCAACTAACGAACCACGAACCACAAAACCACGAACCACGGACTTAACGAACCATCAATTCACGAACCACGAACCACAACCCCACGAACCACGGACTTAACGAACCATCAACTCACGAACCACGAACCACAACCCCACGAACCATGGACTTAACGAACCATCAACTAACGAACCACGAACCACAAAACCACGAACCACGGACTTAACGAACCATCAACTCACGAACCACGAACCACAACCCCACGAACCATGGACTTAACGAACCATCAACTAACGAACCACGAACCACAAAACCACGAACCACGGACTTAACGAACCATCAACTCACGAACCACGGACTTAACGAACTACAAACTTAATAAACCACAACCCCACGAACCACGGACTTAACGAACCATCAACTCACGAACCACGAACCACAACCCCACGAAACATGGACTTAACGAACCATCAACTAACGAACCACGAACCACGAACCACAAAACCACGAACCACGGACTTAACGAACCATCAACTCACGAACCACGATACACAACCCACGAACCATGGACTTAACGAACCATCAACTCACGAACCACGGACTTAACGAACTACAAACTTAATAAACCATAACCCCACGAACCACGGACTTAACGTTTTAGTCAAACAAATAATGTCTTTTCTTTTTATTTACACATATATTTATAGAGAAAGAGTCGTGAGTTGATGGTTCGTTAAGTCCGTGGTTCGTGGGGTTGTGGTTTATTAAGTTTGTAGTTCGTTAAGTTCGTGGTTGTTAACCACCAGATCAGCTACACGCCACCTCTCCTTAACCAGCTCAACTACACACCACCTGTTGTTAACCACCAGAACTACACACCATCTCTTGTTAACCCGAATCTCATCAACTACACGACCCCTCCTTTTGTTAACCAAGGGAACCTCGCTCTTGTTAATCAGACGACAGATCCGGCGGCCACTATCGATGTCCCGGGTGTTTCAGCTGAGTCACCAATTACCTATTCCAGCTTTGATCAAGGTTTTGTCAAAATGGAGGGCGGTTGTGTTGTGAAGGCTAATGAAACTTCCTACGCCCCTGTGTTTGATAGACATTTAACACAAACAGACAGTACAGCCAAAACAGGAGGGAGGAAACCCAGACGCTTAAAATTATCACCAATCGGACAGTAATAAATATTTTCTCATATGTGTTGTGTATTTGTTGTATTAATAAATATATGTGAAATATAGAGCGACTTTTTTTGTTTTGCTTTAGCGTGAAAGAGAGAGAGAGAGAGAGAGAGAGAGAGAGAGAGAGAGAGTTGAGGGTGTGGCTTGATGATGATGTTGTTGAGGGTGGCACATGATGATGATGTGTCAATTTGTGTGGCTTGGTGATGATGATGATGGTGTTGTTGAGGGTGTGGCTTGATGATGATGGTGGCACATGATGATGATGATGATGATGATGATGTGTCAATTTGTGTAGCTTGGTGATGGTGTTGTTGAGGGTGTTGCTTGATGATGATGGTGGCACATGATGATGATGATGATGTGTCAATTTGTGTAGCTTGGTGATGATGTTGTTGAGGGTGTGGCTTGATGATGATGATGATAAGAGAGAGAGCGTCACTATTTAATCATGATGATGTTGCCCGAGCCGACCAGCGACGACGACGACCAGCGACGACCATTAATCACTACACATGATGATGTTGCCCGAGCCGACCAGCGACGACCAGCGACCGCCGACGACCAGCGACCGCCGACCAGCGCCGATGATGATGACCGAGGTGGCCCGATGATGATCGACGTGGCACTAACACCCCTTTGCCTCCTGTTGCCATCACATGATAACACGACCCCCCGCAAGTTTTAGACTGACATACAAGTTTTATGGTCTCCATATTTGCCTCCTGTTGCCATCACACGACCACCCACAAGTTTTAGACTGACATACAAGTTTTAGAGGTCTCCATAGCCAACAAGTTTTAGAACCACTGGTCTCTAAACACAGATGACCCCCCCCCCCCCCCCCGCAAGTTTTAGACTGATATACAAGTTTTAGAGGTCTCCATAGCCAACAAGTTTTAGAACCACTGGTCTCCAAACACACCTACAAGTTTTAGAACCACTGGTTGCACGCACACTTGAGATAAGACGAGGCCGACCACTTGACCACTTGAGATAAGACCATCCGCGCCGAGCGATAAACGAGGTCACCTGAGATTGCACGATACATGCTGCACGACGAGATTGTGCTGCACGATACCTGCACGAAACTACCTGCACGATACAAATCATTGCACTAAACCCCCTTCCTTACTACTGCTGTTTAATACCATTTGATGTTTATGGTATGTGTTTCTGCAGCTATGTTTCGTGGTCCCACATAGAATTTAATGTTATACATTTGATTTATGTGTTATCTGGTTTAAGGATATAGCGAACATTGTTCGATTGCACCATGACGAACATTGATCTATGACGCAGATGAAAATGGGGGCCGTAAGCAATAAAATTGTATATGTTATAGTTTTCGTCTGTACAGAGAATTGCAAATAGGCCTCTTGTCGATCGTATGTAGTCACTACCAGATACTGTTCCGCCAGTCAAGCTTTTCTCTTGGCTCACTTTACCAAATATTTGAATTTCAGATTTGGTCACAAATGGGCCAGACAAACTTATGTCGTGGATTCTCACATTTTTTCCCCTTACACCTTTTGCCTTCTAATTTACACATTCCTTTTATTTTATATTAGCATCATCATGTGCCATAAAGGCTGGCGTAGGCGAACATATCTTTTCATAATTATCTATCCACGGTGGATCGCACCAATTATGTTGTTCTCCCGTGTAGTCACCGGGGCACCTACAATGAGGGGAGAGAAGAATAGAGCCACTGTTACCTGCCGTGCATGTCGTAAGAGGCGACTAAAGAGGTTTGGAATCGTCGCCTATTCATTCTAGTAGTATATGCACGGAGCGATCTTGTCAATGGAATTTACTGATGGATTTGGAGGAAAACTTACAAATGGTAAAGGGAATATGACGACTTCCTGACTGCAATGAAAAGGGTTCTAGAGATAGAATAGACTTCTCTTGTTGACTGTCTACCTTGCTACGAGCAATCTAATTAGATATTATCTTCCTTGTTTTGTCGTCCACGATCTCCCTTTTCTTGTTTTTTTTCCCATTTGCAACCAAGTATTCAAACTTTCTCTTTTCATGATGTGTCGATGTGTTCGAAAAATGTCGGTTGTTTTTTTTTTCTGATGTTTTCTATGAGCTCTCTATTTTTGAGTTGGTCTTTTTGATAACGTCTTCGTTGGTATTTTTGATAATGTGCTCGTTGATCGCTATGACAATGTCCTTGTTGGTCTTTTTGATAATGTCCTCGTTGATCGCTATGACAATGTCCTTGTCGGTCTTTTTGATAATGTCCTCGTTGATCGCTATGACAATGTCCTTGTTGGTCTTTTTGATAATGTCCTCGTTGATCGCTATGACAATGCCTTGTTGGTCTTTTTGATAATGTCCTCGTTGATCGCTATGACAATGCCTTGTTGGTCTTTTTGATAATGTCCTCGTTGATCATTTTTAGCTGTCCAGGGAACTCTCAACATTATTTTGAGAAATCCCAACTCTCTAGCTTCTTATCGTCTTTGCATGTCTACCGTCCATTATTCACTGTCACGGATTTTACATCAGTTCAATTTAATAAAAAATCATTAATAAATAAACATCGTGATTAACAAGAAACAGAGGTCATAGTTTTCATTTGAGCAAAAAATAAGGGACAGAAATAAATGAAAAACGCACACACAAGAAACGAAGACAACCGAAGATATTCCAGCCACGTCATGCAAGAACATCAACTTACCCAACATTCCGACAGGGAAACTCTCCAGCCCGTACTTCCCAGAAGGCATCGATGACCTTGAGAGAATCCAGACATAATCTCTTCCGGTCAGTCCCAAGTTCACGGCCGATTCAATAATGTCATAAGATGCACGGCTGTCAACGATAACAAAATGGAAATATCGGTTCCTCTGTGAGCTCAAGGTCATATTTTACTATTCTCTTCGTGTATTCTTTATATCTATCTTTATTTTGCTCTTCAAGTATTTCTTTTCTAAGTAATGTACTATTTCTTTGCGTCCCAAATTTGTTTTTCCACATATTTGTTCTTCTATTAACCAACATTTTTCTGGCACATCATCAGAAGAGGAAAGTTGGAATACTTGGTTACAGCTGGCAAAATAAAAGGAAAGAGAGATCGCGGACGACAAAGAGAGAAAATACTGGATAGCTTGGTGTCATAGCATGGAAAACAGTCAACAGAACTGATATGATGCACTGTAGATAGAAGATTGTGGAGGGACATGACCGCCTACACCAACTGGTATGGCACATGATGATGATGATGTTCTTCTTTTCTTTCTCTTCGTTTTCAAGTAGTTCTTCTCCGTGATCTGTTACAAGGATCTGTAGCAAGACAAATGAGATTTTTGGGGCATGTCCAATGACACAGCAGCCTACTAAAAATAACCTTAGAAGGGAAAATGCAAGGTGGCAGAGGCAGACGAAGACTAACATGGACGAGTAACAAACATCAAAAGATGGACAAGTCAGCCTATCTGCACTATAAAAATAAGAGACAGAGCTGAATGGTGCTCCATGGTAGCCAACCTTCGATGCAGAGACGGCACGCAATGATGGTGATGATGATAGCCCGTTACCTTTATTTTAATTCTCACATTTCTCATCATTGTTCTTCTCCTTTTTCTTTTTTTTTTTTTTTTTTGAATTTTTTGTTCAACTGTTTTTACTACTATTACTACTTCTTCAACACCCATATTGACACGGTACTACAATTACTATTACAATTACTACAACAATTATTATTGTCTTGTTTGTTCCTATGTACGTGTTTACTGAGCAAGATGTGGACTCAAAAGGAGAAGGAACGCCATTTCTCTATTTTTTCCCACCAACTTTTATCACCCGTAATGATATGAGTCAAACAGGACAAATGCAATTTTTGGGCCATGTTAAAAGACACAACAGCCTACTAAAAGTAATCCTGGAGGGGAAAATACAAGGTAAAAGAGGCAGATCAAGACTAACATGGGTGAGTAACATCAAAAGATGGACAAATCAGCCAATGACAACCTGCACCATCAAAGCAAGAGACAGAGTGGAATGGCACTCTATGGTAGCCAACCTTCGCTGCGGAGATGGCACTCGATGATGATGATAAATGATATGATACTGCTAAAGTGCATATGGATTCAGATACGATCGTTTGGCTCTTTAATGTTTCTACATTTTTTTCCCTTTTTTTTTTCTTGTGAATGTAGTTGTCTATTGTTTTTTTTCGTTAATTATTTACCTTTTTTTTCTCGTTTACGTGAATAACTTTTCGAAATTATTTAATTTGTTTTCCTCGTTTATGTAATTAATTTTTCAAAATTATTCACATTTTTTTTTCTCGTTTATGTGAATATTTAAAAAAAAATTAATTTCCTTTTATCGTGTTATTTATATTATTTCAACTACGTATGTCTTGTATACTGTTCCTGCTGAAGGCCAAATGAGCCACATCGTCGTTTGATTTTATATTCTCCATTACTAGCGTAAAACTGTAACCAAGCCATTTTTGTTCTTTCTTTTCTTTTTCATTTATTCTTTATAATCAGCCTTTCCGCAACTTCACATTTTGATGCAATCCTTAACTTTTCACTTATGATCACCACTTTTTTATTGGTCAGCTTTGACCTTTCCAAGGTGTGAGACCTTGACCCAGACAAATAGAATTGGCACAGATACATCAACACGAGTATGCTCAAACGTATTCTCACAAATATCCAAACAGAACATCACTCAGAACATTACTCACAACATCACTCAGAACATCACTCAGAACATCACTCACAACATCACTCAGAACATCACTCAGAAAATCACTCAGAACATCACTCAGAACATCACTCAGAACATCACTCAGAACATCACTCAGAACATCACTCAGAACATTACTTACAACATCACTCACAACATCACTCACAACATCACTCAGAACATCACACAGAACATAACACAGAACATCACACAGAACATAACACAGAACTTCACACAGAACTTCACACAGAACTTCACGTATAATACTTACCTGCTACAGTGAAGAAGAAAGACTCTGGTATCAGAGCCCACAAGCTTCTTCAAAACGGTGAACGCATCAGATGATTGTTTGATGTGAACCGTCGAGAGGATCTCCAAACTGTGAACACAAAATACAACCCATCATCTCTAAACTGTGAAAACAAAGTACAACCTATCATCTCAAAACTGAGAAAACAAAGTACAACATATCATCTCCAAACTGTGAACACAAAGTACAACCCATCATCTCCAAACTGTGAACACAAAGTACAACCCATCATCTCTAAACTGTGAAAACAAAATACAAACCCATCATCTCAAAACTGAGAAAACAAAGTACAACCCATCATCTCCAAACTGTGAACACAAAGTACAACCCATCATCTCTAAACTGTGAAAACAAAGTACAACCCATCATCTCTAAACTGTGAAAACAAAGTACAACCCATCATCTAAAAACTGAGAAAACAAAGTACAACCCATCATCTCCAAACTGTGAACACAAAGTACAACCCATCATCTCAAGACTGTGAACACAAAGTACAACACATCATCTTTGGACTATGAACACAAAGTACAATCCATCATCTTTAGACTATGAAAACAAAGTACAATCCATCATCTTTAGACAATGAACACAAAGTACAATCCATCATCTTTAGACAATGAACACAAAGTACAACCCATCATATTCGGGACTGTGAGCACACACAATACAATCCATCATCTTTAGACTGTGAGCACACAAAATACAACCCATCATCTTTAGACTATGAACACAAAGTACAACCTATCATCTTTAGACTGAACACAAAGTACAACCCATCATCTTTAGACTGTGAGCACACAAAGTACAACCCATCATCTTTAGACTATGAACACAAAGTACAACCCATCATCTTTAGACTATGAACACAAATTACAACCCATTATCTTTAGACTGAACACAAAGCACAACCCATCATCTTTAGACTGTGAACACAAAGTACAACCCATCATCTTTAGACTGTGAGCACACAAATTACAACCCATTATCTTTAGAGTGAACACAAAGCACAACCCATCATCTTTAGACTGTGAACACAAAGTACAACCCATCATCTTTAGACTGTGAGCACACAAAGTACAACCCATCATCTTTAGACTGTGAACACAAAGTACAACCCATCATCTTTAGACTATGAACACAAAGTACAATCCATCATCTGTAGACTATGAACACAAAGTACTCACCATCAATTTCAGACAATGAACACAAAGTATAACCCATTATCTCCAAACTGTGAACACGAAGTACAACCCATCATCTTTAGACTATGAACACAAAGTACAACCCATCATCTGTAGACTATGAACACAAAGTACTCACCATCAACTTCAGACAATGAACACAAAGTATAACCCATTATCTCCAAACTGTGAACACAAAGTACAACCCATCATCTTTAGACTATGAACACAATGTACAACCCATCATCTTTAGACTATGAACACAAAGTACAACCCATTATCTTTAGACTATGAACACAAAGTACAACCCATCATCTTTAAACTATGAACACAATGTACAACCGATCATCTTTAGACTAAAGGTAAAGGTAAAGATAAAGTACGAGACTTGAACCGGCGTCTTAGCACGCGAGTATATACCCATATGTGCTCGGCCGCCTATCCAGAAATGTTCGGATATTTCTGTATAGTGTAGCCTCAAGCATCGAAACTCAGATGCGAAGCGACATTCCTCACCTTCCCAGGATAATATACCCTGGTACCCATTTCTGCCAACGGCTGGGTCGACCGTGGGGGTATTTTTTTTTTATTCCAACCACGAGTACAATTCACACTGCTCCCAGCGGGAATTGAACACGGGTTGTCCGAACGTCGGTAGTCTAGTCGGGTGGTTTTCCCAACTAGGCTACCGAGGCCCCCCATCTTTAGACTATGACCACAAAGTACAACCCATCATCTTTAGACTATGAACACAATGTGCAACCCATAATCTTTAGACTATGAACACAAAGTACAATCATTCATCTTTAGACTGTGAACACAAAGTACAATCATTCATCTTTAGACTATGAACACAAAGTACAATCATTCATCTTTAGACTGTGAACACAAAATTCAACCCATCATCTTTAAACTATGAACACAATGTGCAACCCATTATCTTTAGACTATGAACACAAAGTACAATCCTTCATCTTTAGACTGTGAACACAAAGTACAATCCATCATCTTTAGACTATGAACACAAAGTACAATCCTTCATCTTTAGACTGTGAACACAAAGTACAATCCTTCATCTTTAGACTGTGAACACAAAGTACAATCCATCATCTTTAGACTATGAACACAAAGTACAATCCTTCATCTTTA